>CM040421.1:109851208-111062704 GCA_022702705.1 Papilionanthe hookeriana x Papilionanthe teres | reverse complement strand
AACTCACCCAATTCAACTCCAATTAACCCCAAACCTTTTCTAAATATTCCTTAACATTCCCACAAACAAAACAATAACATGATTTGCCCAAATTTAGACCCAAACCCCACTCAAATTCAACCCAAGGCTAAAGGGCCCATTTTTGACCTAAGCCCAAACCTAACCCAAATGAGCCCAAACCCCAAAATCAAAGCCCAACCAAAGTCAAAACCTCTTTGAAACAATCCCATAAACATTTCTCAACATTGATTTTATATCAATTTCAACCCTATCCCAACATTAGCCCAACTTGACCCACTTGGGCCCATATAGGCCCACTTACCAAATAAACCCAAATTCAAACCAATTCAACTCCAAATCACACCAAATTGATTCCAAGCCCTTCATAGAACATCCCTAAACCAATTATGACATTTATTTGACAAAGTTCTTCACAAAATTTTTTATCCAAATGCCCATCCTAAAATCAAAAGCCCATCTCCCTTAAACTTTCCTAAAAGCCCACTTCACCACATTCAAAGGCCCAAAATCTACCCTAAAAGCCCACATGACATCTCCATTTGTCATCCACTTAATTAAATCCATTACCTAAGTCCTAAATTCACCATCAAATTATTCCAAATCAAGTTTCATACAAATTTCTATCAAATTACCAAAAATTCTTAAAACCCATTTTCATGAAATTGACCAAACCTTTTCCCAAGCCAAAGGTGAGCCATGCAAGCCATGGACAAGCCACATGAAGCCATGGAAGGCTTGACATGTGATCAAGCCATTAATGGAAAAAGGAGGGGCCCCTTTCCTAATCCTCCTTAACCCCTTTTTTACCTTAAGCATGTCACACACTAAACCATGCTTAGCCACCTCATCATGGATGGAGACCACACCACTCTCCCTCGGCCGACCCAACCGATCCTCTCGACCTCAAAATTAGGCCATGGGGAGGTGCACCCAACCCAAACCAATGGGTTGACCAAATTAAGGCCAAAATGACCCCCTCCCCATTCCATTTTAATTCAAACACTTTACACATGTCCAAGCCCAATCGACTTCACCATTGCCAAGCCCCGACCTCCCCGGTCAAGATGGTGACCCATGCCTGCCGGCCAGCTCGCCCGGATCGCCGGAAAACACCACACCCGAGAGCATCATGTGAGCCCAAGCTTGGAATTCTCACCCGCCGAGTTGCCCCATGCCCAATGGCCACCATGGCCGTTCTTCTCCTCACTCGCAGCAGCTGATCCCATGCCTCAACTCCCCTAGGAGGCCCTCCACCCTCTCCTATTTAAACTCCACCCCTCTCGGCCATGAGAGGAGCCGAGCACAAACCTCGCCGAAACTCGCCAAAATTGTTCCGCACCCTTCTCCACCCTTAGAGCAAGCTTGATCCCCAAGTGTCAATTTGCCCTAATCCCCACCGACAAAATCCAATTTCCCAACCGAAATTCCACCCAAAACCAGGACACTTCTCCACAGCGGAGCCAATTCCCAAATCGATTGGTTCTACGACTTCACTAGACCAAGGGAAGGTGTCCACCAAGCAAAGCCCCATCTCCAGAGCCACCCGGCTTGCTCCAGCCTCCAAGCTTTGTGATCGGGCTTGGTCGAAATCACATCCGCACAATTCACTGCACCGAGAGACTTCATCCGGAGCTTGCGGGATCCAATCGAAGGTGCAACAACTCTCGGATCAAGCCACACTTCTCTGAGCAAAGGTATGAGCTAATTCTTTATCCTGAGCTTCTGGAGATTCTCCATTTTAAATGCCTTAATTTCAATGCATGTTAACCGTATAGATGTGTTCCTCTCTTAAGACGAACCCATAGAGCATAAGAACATGAAAATCCATTGAGTATCAAGTGAGATCTTAGGGATTTAGTGTGGACGGCTCTCGGGTGAGGACGCTCGGGGACGATGAACGGATGCCGTCCATTCAATACACGCGCGGACGAATGGCTCGGGATGGCGTCGGACCAGGAGACGGTACGAGAACCGCGGGGCCCGGCCGCCGACTCGGGTGGCGGCGTCGAATGGGAGCGCGACGCGTGTGCGTTCGGAGTCGCCGAGGCCGACGCGGCGCCGCGTGGATAAATAGAAAATTAGGGTATTTTTCTATTTATTTAATTCCCTAAACTTCAAAAATTCATATCTCTGTGTAGAAAAATCGAAAAATAAAATAAAAATACCCTCTCGCTCGAGTGAACAGAGGAGAATAATGTGGAAAAGAAATCATTTAATTTCATCAAGTATTTTATTTTTTATAATTTATTTACTCTCTGCATTATTTTAATTCTCCATGCATGTATACAATTCACCATGGCATGAGACCATAGAGCTTTTGAAGCTTCTGAATTTGGGAACATTCCCTGAATTTTTCAAAGTCGGAGGCCATCCCTATGAAAAGTTATTGATTTTTCAAATTTAAGCTATCGTTTTGAGTATTTTAATTCCAATAAATAGCATGTTGTGAAATAAATTCTAGGAAAATTTGGTGATGTTCCTTATGACCGAGAGAACCCTAGGAAAAATAGGTTTTGACTTAGTTCATTTAAAACAACCCTAATCTGGCTTAAACACCCAAAATAGGTCTTTATTTAATTAGAGTTAACCGGGCATCAAATTGACTTGAAATTAATTCTCCACTGACCTTTAGGATCAGAGGAATCCACCATAAAAGTTTGAGGTCAATTGGACTTGGTTAGCCCCACTAATCGGGTCGATTAAGCCACTTAGCCATTTTAAACTTTAAAAATTCATAACTTTTAAAATACCTTTCAAAAATTCACTAAATTGGTTTTGGGGCCTCTCTGATATCAGGGGAACCTAAGAAAATTAAAATTTCAATTTTCTAAAAAAGTTAATTTTTAATAATATTTTAATATTTTTAATAATTAAAATATAATAAAAATCACAAAAATAATAAAGTTCACCAAAATGTCACATTTTGAATTTTAATCACATAGGAACAAATCCAACATTTTTCTTAGGTCTATTTAGTGAGATATTAAATTTTAAAGCTTTAAGGTAATTTTAAAATTAAAAAAAAATATATTTTCTAGCTTTTTCACTAAAATAATTATAATAAATTATAAAAAAATCAGAAAATTGCAAAATTTGCTTCTCTGATTTCCTTGATATCGAGAGATTTTTGAAAATTATAAAATCCATTTTTCAACATTTATTTTATTTTTAAATTAATTAACACTCCAAAACTTAAAATAATTATAATAAAAATAATATAATTCAAAAAATCACCAAAATTGGTCCAAGTGGTTCTCTGGTCATTAGGAATGTCCCCTAATTTTCTTAAGGACAGAAACTTTCCCTTTGTCATGTTATTAAGTTTTCCTTGAAAATCTCTATTTTCTACCAAAAATAATTATATAAATAAATTAAATACAGAAAAATCACATTTTCTCCTCTCATGTCTTTATCGGCATATGAGTGAAGTCACATAAAAATTTCATGTTCATTTGAGTTCAATTTAGTGAGTTATGAAATCATTAAGCTTAAAGGGTAAAGTGGTAATTAAATTTTTAACCCTTAATTAAAACTTTAGGTTTAATAAAAAATTAACAAGTAAAATATTTGATCCTAATCTGATTTGGATGATTGAAATTCAAATAATTAAAGGGTAGAAACCCATTAAACAATTTTAAAATGATTAAACTTTAATTAAATAATTGATTAAATTTGGAAGAATAATAAAATTGGAATTATTAAAATAGGGATATTATTAGGAAGAGATTTATTCTTTAATTTAAAAATCCCTAAATTAATTATCTCATTAATATTCAATTCTTAATTAAAATGATAACTCAAATTTAAAATATTAAAAGAGTTAATCATTAAACTAAATTTAAATTATTAAACTCTTTTAAAAAATTTCAATTAAAATTAAATAAAATTAAATTAAAATTAAATTAAATTAAATTAAATTAAATTAAGATTAAAAAATTAAATTAAATTAAATCAAATTAAATTAAATTAAACAAATTAAATTAAATTAAATTAAATTAAATTAAATTAAATTAAATTAAATTAAACTAAATTAAATTAAATCAAATTAAATTAAATTAAATAATTAAATAAAATTAAATTAAATTAAATCAAATTAAATTAAAATTAAATCAAATCAAATTAATTAAACATCAAATCAAATTAAATTGAACTATATTGAATTAAATTAAATTAAAACTCAATTAAATTAAATTAAATTAATTTAAATTAAATTAAATATAACATCACCTAAGACATAAAGAATTCAAAATAAATCTAAAATAACTTGAACACTATTCCAAATTTAAACTCATTAATGGAAATTAAACTAAATCACAAACCATTTGAACACCAATTTACCCTCAAAAGCTTTAGTTATCATAACTCCTAAATAGGACATTAAATGAAATGTTACTTCACTTATAGGATATTCAAATGTCCTAGTTCACTGAGTAAGTTAACAAAACTTGAATCCCTGGACGATTAATTCATTTATATAATCGAATTCATTTGGACTTAAAACAATTCTAGCAATATTGAAAAGATGTTTAAGATTTGTCTTAAGCACTTCCTCGATACGATAGGATGTTTATAAGAACAATTGAATTTAATTATTCTTTGATGAAGAAAATCGTCCTTAAACAAAAAAACACAAAGAACCTAGACGTCATAGGAGATGACTAGCTATAGGATTAGGAATTTGGTAGAAAACCATAACCTTTCCCTTAGCTTTACCTAGGAACTTGCTTAAATATTCTAATTGTGTTTTAAGTGTAGCTTGGGATGACGGGAAGACCCTCCAGGTACGCTTTTATTTTATTGCAATTTACTTTCTTGCAATTTACATTATTGCAATTTATTTTATTGCAAATGCACTTTACTTTTCTTGCATGATAAGACAACTGTTGCATGAAAACCCACACCTTTAGGATAGACCCTAAAACTGAAACCAAAACTAAGTTAAAAGTCATTGCAAGATAAAATTCACCGCCACAACATTTCAAAATATAAAACAACTCAAAATTTAATCACAAACAGAACACAAAACTACAATTACAACTAAATTAAAATGTCCTGTTGGATGATCGGGAATACCTCGAATGATGTAACCTACGTGTTGCTAACGGGATTTCCCACGGTCTAAATGAAAGTGTGGAACTCATTTAGTTGAGTTTAGCAAATTCATCTGGATTAAGTGAATTCGATAAAAATAATGATGCCGGAAGGATGGAACCGTGGGATCTTAACCGGTGTCGTTATAATCAACTTTAAGATTTGTTTTAATCAAAACACAAAAAACACTTGGAAAATTAAGACTTCTCTAAACCAAAACACTTTTCTCATCTCCCGATTTATGACTTCTAAAACTAAACCTCTCGCAACAATAAGGAGCTCGGAGCATGGTGGGCAGCACGGCCATCATCGTCGGCAAAACTCGAACCTACTTCAACAGAAACTTTCCTAGAATTAAATAACCAAGCCATAGGATTTCGAGGTAGTTTGCCTAGTGCAACATAAATCCTCAACCTTTTGTTAGGCATTTGCCTTGCAAATTAAGCCCTAATCGGACTTAGGATTCCGAGGTAGTCGTCTGATACGACATAAACCCTCACATCTTCAAGGCTATTTGTATGATTCTATCATATAAATATAAGTCCTAATTAATTAAAATTGACAAAATCAAAACATTTAAATAAACATTAGGATTTTCCTAAATTTAAGCCAAACAATAGGATAGTCGGGAAATTACCGAAGTTCACTTCGAATCTGTGATTTCTCCTACCTTTCTTCCTTTGGATTCACAAAACAAAATGTTCCAAGTTTGATCCATTCCCTATTGAAATTTCAAAATTCAATCCCTTGAAAACTTAAACTTTGAAATCCTTGAGAGCAGAATTATTGATTATTATCGAGAGTTTTCTTAGGTGATTCCCATCACTTAAGATGTAATTAACTATAGGGGCTTGCCCTTATAGGGAATTTTAAAGAACCTGTGTAATATAAACCCTGTTTAATGTTTTCATATTAAGCAGGGGAATTTTGTCGGCTTATAAAATTGGTTCGCAGACCAAACGGATGTCACAAATCTTCTAGTTTATTTAATCGAGCCCCACCGTCAAGTAGTGTCTATCCTTAGGGATAGATACACGGTTTGTGGTGCGGTGCTCGTTTATATAAACTATTTGGGATGTGAGATCGGTTTAGTCTCATATCTTAAAACCTTCAAATTTGAAATTATTTTCAAAATCAAATACTACTTTTCAAATTATTTATTTTAATTAAATTAAAAATTCGCCGACAGCTTCTGTTAGGCGACCCCCCTTTTCAAAATAAAACACACAACCTAAAAATATGCCGACAGCCAACTTATAGAATCATAAGCTTTCTTTAAATCCAGTTTGAAGATGAGATTTTTCCCTCTACAACATTTATCAATTTCATGAAGCAATTTCTGAGCTAACAAGTAATTATCTGTGATATTTTATACCCTGCACAAAAGCAGATTGGTTAGGACTAATAAGGAGATGAAGATGTGGTTGAAGCCTTCCAACAATGCTAATTAATTTGGTGAAAGTACTGGTGAGACTTATAGGTCTGAAGTCTGTCCAGCTGGTTTTTTGAGTATCTTTAGGTATTAGAACAATGCTGGTGGCAGCAAAATACATAGGGATATCAGAACCAAAAAATAATGAATGAAAAACATTGATATGATCAGTGCCCATAATATCCCAAGCTTTGATATAAAATGTTGAAGTAAAGCCATCTGAACCCGCTGTCTTATTTCCATCAATACTTTTCAATGCTTGTAGGATTTCAGCTTCATCAGGTAACATAGTAAGATTAAGCTACTGTACATATGTAAGATCATCAATAAACACATCAGGTTGGAAAGAGTTAGGATAAGAAGGCTGAGCAGCTAAGCGTTATTAAAAATATCTCACAACACTTTGGGAAATTAATTGAGGGTCAGAGATCCAGCTACCATCAGGTTCTTTGATTCTAAGTATTGCATTAATCTGTCTTCTGTATTTAATCATTGCATGGAAGAACTATGCATTCCTATCACCAAATAAGTGTCTATTGACAACAGCCTTTTGTTTCAAAAAAAGTTCTTCCCTTCCTAAAGTATGTAAAAGTTGAGTTTGTACATTAATTAACTCCTGAGTATGAGTCCATCCCTGATCCTGCATAGCTTCCAGCACTTAAACTTCCTCCTTAGCATCTTTTACCTGCTGAAACACATTACCAAAACATTGTTTATTCCACAACCTTAAATCAAAAGCCACAGATTTCTGTAATCTCCAAAGTTTTACCATCGGATTGATACAAGTACTGGATGGAGTAGTCCAAGCAGTATATATGTATGTATGTATGTATGTATATATATATATATATATATATATATATATATATATAACTTTAGAAAAAATCATTTTGATTTTTAAAATATCAAATCAAACAGATCTCATATAAACAATAGATTAGATAATCAAGAGCTTCACTACAAGCCATGTATCTATCTCGAAGAATGGATACATCACTTGGGGGTGAGGCTTGATCAAATAAAGTAATGAATCCATGACATCCATTTGGTCTGCAAATCATTTATGCTGACCGACAATTTCCCCTATCTAATATGAAGGAATTAGATAGGGTTTATATTAATCTGGGTCTTTAAGTTTCCTATAAGGGCAATCCCCTATAGTTAATTACATCTTCGACACCGAGGTCACCTAAGAAAACTCTTGATATAGATCAGGAAATATTTATATTCATGACTTCCAAAAGGTAGGATCTTGAAGAAAATGTGATAGTAGGAAATTTAATAGGCGAGTGGCTCAAATTTCAGAACAGTTATTGTAAGAGTCCAAATGAAGAGAAAGCTAGGGGAACGACAAAGACCCAAGAAAAATATTAGTGTTATTTCCCAAACTATTCTATGGTTTTGCTTTGATTTGAGATATTTTAATGTTTTATCTTGCCAATTATTAGTTGTTTAGGGCTTACATTTACTTGATACCGATCATTTGAATAGCATGGAAGATAGGTGGATTTATGTCATACCCGATGACAACCTCGTAATCCTAAGACGAGCCGAGGCTTATATCACATGGAGTGCAAAAGTCCAAAAGATCAATTGAGGGCTTATATTGCACAACATGGTCATGCAAATGTCTAAAGAGATAAGGTGATGGTTTATGATGCACTAGGCAAACTACCTCGAAGTCTTATGGCTTGTTGTTTAGTTTAAAGGAGTTTTGGTATTAAAGATGGCTATGCTGCCTACTGTGCATGCTCCAAGTTCCTCGTCGTAATATTTTTAGTTTAAATAAGTGTTAATTGAAGAGAAAATAAATGTATCGTGTTTTGGAAGTATTTGAATTGAGGTGTCTTAATTTTTTATTTGGGGAATATTTAAGTTGATTATAGTGACACCGGTTAGGATTCCACGGTTCCCTCATTCCGGCACCACTATTTTCTTCAGATTCACTTAGTCCAGATAAATTTACTAAACTCAACTCAATGAGTTCCATACTTTCATTTAGACCATGGGAAAGCTCATTAGTATCCATAGGTTGCATCATCCGAGGGATTCCCGATCATCTGATAAAGGTGTTTTAACTTAGTTGCAATTTTGATTTTTGTTTTGTTTGTGATTAAATCTTGAGTTGTCTTATATTTTGATTGTTGTGGTGGTGAATTCTATCTTATTTTGATTTTGTTTTCAGTTTTGTGGCTATCCTAAAAATTTTGGTTTTTATGTAGGGTGACATTTGTTGTTTAACATGCAATCTCCTAAGCAAGAAAAGTAAAGTAAAAAAAGTACTAAAAAAGGTATTGTAAACTTGTAAAAGCGTACATGTCTAGTCGTCTCGTTCCTCCACTGAAACTTTAATATCTTGTAATAAGCATTTATAATTTGTAGGAAAGTAAAAGCCTTTAGATATGTTCGTCGCAGTCCTATAAAATTCTATGTCATAACTTGGTGGGTCCTATTTATTTATTGAAGAGATGCTTTCTTTTAATGAGTATGATAGGCTCATTTGTCCTACAAGATGTTCAGAAGACTTGTGAAAAGGTCTAGGGAATACCTAGATATTTCAAAACCCTCTTTCTTGAGTTCATTTGAACTTATCATGCTCACTAAATGATTCATATATTTCATACCCCTATGCTTAGTGAACTAATGTTTTAATTGTCCCAAAAGGCAGGATAAATATCACTTGATATTTTATTTATGAATTATGTAAGTGGGACCTCTAGAGGCAGTTTAATTTATGAAAGAATTCAACCAATTTTGATGGGTTTCAATATTAATTTGGGGAAATGATTGGCTCATGGGGTTTAATTTGGAGGAATTGGGCCATAAGGTCAAAAATGGGGCCCTTTAGTTTTGTGTTGAAATTGAGCTCAAATGTAGGTTAAATTGGGCTTGAATTTGGTTTAGGATGAGGTTAGGAATTGTGAATTAAAGTATGGAATTGGAATTGAAGATGATTGAAGTCAATTTAGTGGACATTTGGCTTGATTTGGAAATTTTGGGCCTTAAAGGACAATTTGAGTCTTTTGATTAAATTAGGCAATTTTGGTCAAACTGGGTCAAGCAAAGTGGTTTAAATTGAAAATGGAAATATTTTGAGTTTTTTGGAAATTTTTTGGAATTTTTGGAATTTTTGAAAATTTTGGCTAGGAGGGGAAAGAATATTCCAAAGCTTTTGTATGTTCTCCGTTACAGAACCGTACGTGAGATTTTCATCTCTTCCATCCTTATGTGAATAATGAAAAGTCTAATATATATTAGTAAGCTTTAAGCCTTAGATCTCTTTTTCGTTCGAGGTGGAAGTAGGCAGTTCTCTATAACTAGATGTTGAATGACCAAAAAGATGATAAGAAGAAAAACCTACTACTAGTTTTTTTTGGTACTTGGGAATCGAATTTGAAACCAATGTCTTAAACTCTTTCATTGGGGCATTTTGGTAATTTGGAGGATTTTTGGGTTATTTTGGGTATTTTGGTAAATTTGAGGTTGAATGAGATCTTTGATCCATTTAAGCCATGGACTAAGGGAACTCCCCATTTGGACCCTCCATGTATTGGTACTAACCAAACCATAACCTGAAGTGAAGAGCTTTGGGAAACCACCCACATGAGTTTCCAAAAGAATAGGGGATCAAATCTATGGGAAATGGGAATATTTGGTTTAAGGTTGTGAGGTAGTGTGTGAGAGTGCAATGTGTAAGTATGTGTGTGAGCCTCCCCTAGACCACCTAGGGTAAGTCCTAAAGCTTGACCATCCTATTGGGAACTCCTCTTGAGCTTCCTAAAGCTTGGTCTCTTTCTCCTAAATACTTAGAGGTTAAAATTTAAGCATTCAAAAACTCTAAGTGAAGCAAAGAAGTGTTTTAAATTTCTATAGGGTGAGGATTCCATTGCTAGTCCTCTAAGATAGTAACAAGGAAAGTCTTATGTCTAGATCATAGACAATTCTAAAGAAAGAGTAGACCTCAACAAAAGTGACGTCAACACATGGTCCCCTAATAGTTATAGTGTGTTGGGTAAGCACACTGCACGTATCTGTGTTGACTAACGAGATCAACAAAACCAACACAACTGTCTGACTCAAACCCGAGACAAAATGTGGAATTCACCGAGGAAATTACTACTGAGGATTATCTAGGAAGAAAACCATTCAAACCTGGGAAGTCTCATGGGAAAGAAAAAAATGTAATATCTTCATTAGGGAGCTATGAATTTTGAGCCTCCAAACTCTGAAGAAGTCTGATCCGATTCAATATGAAGTTGGAATTTAGAATTAGGATTTGACTTGAATTTAGGATTGATTATGAGTTTGAATTTGATTTTGATCATTGTGGAGTTTATGGAGATTTATGGAATTCTTGGAATTTTTAATTTAATTTGAATTTGAAAATTTTAATTTCGCGGGAGTCTTTGAGTTTAAGTTAGTGCAGACGAAAAAGTGAGAATTTAGGTACCGATCTCGAAAAGAATGGGAACTGGAATTTAGGTATGGATCCCAAAGGATAAGAACTGGAATTTAGGTACCAGTCTCGGAAATGAGAATCAAAATTCTGGTACCGGCCTCGAAAATGAGAACTGAAATTTAGGTACCATTCTCTGAATTGAGAATCAGAATTTGGGCACCGACCTCAAAATATCAGAACTGGAATTTAGGTACCAGTCTCAGAAATGAGAATCAAAATTTGGGTGCCAACCTCGAAAAACATGAATGCGGAAAATATCTCAGAAAGGGAGCGAAAATTTAGGGATATTTAGGGAATCGGACGAGTGAGCTCCGATCCTGGAATTTCATGGAAGGTGGAAAATTTCTCAGATAGGATGTGGACAACTTAGGGAATTTAGGGAATCAGAAGAGTAAGCTTCGATCCTGGAATTTCATGAAAGGCAGAAAAATTCTCAGATATGATATGGAAATTTAGGGAATTTAGGGAATCAGACGACTGAGTCCGACTCAGGATTTTTCATGGCAGATAGAAAATTTTTGGGATATGTTGTGGAAATCTAGGGAATTTGAAGGATTCGGACGACTGAGCTTAGACCCTGGAATTTCATTGAAGGAGGAAAATTCTCGGATAGGATGTGGAAATTTTGGGAAATTATGGAATCAAACAACTGAGCTCTGACCCTGGAATTTCATGAAAGACAAAAAATTTCTCGGATAGGATGTGGAATTTTAGGGAAGTTAAGGAATTCGACGACTGCGTTCCGATCATGGAATTTTATGAAAGGCGGAAAATTTCTTGGATAGGATGTGGAAATTTAGGGAAATTAGAGAATCTTGGGGAGGAAAACTCAAGGACTTACATCCAGTTCAAGGGGTGACAAGAGGGAATTAGAATTTAGGTACAGATCCCAGAGTTTCATGTGAACAAATTTAGAGAGAAATCGATGTTGATTTTCAAAGAAAGTAGTATTGTGCAATTCGGGCAAGACTGGTAGCTATTGCAAGATTTGTAAAAATTCGTAACATTACAAATTTATGGGAAGTGACATTGTGTAAAGTGCCAAATTTCATGGTGTGCTTTTGGAAATGAAGAATTTGAGGATGAGTTAAAGGACTCGAAGTCTCGTGATAGAGAGTTAGCTTATCATTGATTTTCAATTTATCATTTTCTTCTAATTTGTTTCATTTTATTTTTTTTTGTTTGATTTGATTACATTTTGTTTGAGTTGACTTTGTTTCATTTCTCTTCATTTCATTTTGACTTCTTCCATATGTTATTATTTCCTTTTTAATCTTCTTTTGTGTTGTTCTTTATTCATTTTTATTTGGGACCGACGTATGGTTCTGCAGCTTTCGACAGTCGCGTCAAAAGAAACATTTATGAAAAAAAACTCTGCAAGCTGAAGTAGAAATCTTCATTAATCTTTTGCTGAATGTAGTAGTACAACTAATCGTATGCTAACACACATCCAAAAGACGATCGAGCGTACATAGCTGAAAGAAACTATCATATCATGTCATGTTGGTACAAAAGCGGTAAAAACTGCTGTGACCTGGCATATGAGGTAGTAGATTTCTGCCCTCTGAGGCTACTCCATAGACAAGCTAGCCTACCAAGCCTACGCTACAGAAAAAAGTCTTCTCGTAAATACCTGGAGGTATTGCTGTCACAATGGGAATGAAAGAAGGTTTTCAAATTCTGAGTCTGACTCGTAGTAAAATGGTGTCTTATCCTTATCCTTTCTTCAAAAGGTAACTGACACCCTTTGTCCTGTATGTCCTGGGATGCGGTGCTTGGAAAGATCTGCTCCATTTTCTTTTAGCACCAGCATTGACCCGACTGGTAGAGGGATCTAGACGGAACCTCAGAACTCCCCTTGCCCGACAATTTGAATTTTACGTCCGAACAAAATATTACTTTCACTTATAAATGAGACCGTACATAAAGGTCTTACAAAGTTGTGGTGGTCGATATGAGGCGAGATATATTCCTCATCCTCATAGATATTTATAGAAGTTAATAATATTCATGGAGAATATAAATTTATGGTATTATGCCAAATAGAAGCATTCCTATTCTTTATCTTCGCTCGATAGTATAAAGAACATTGGCTAGCCTATAGATCAGGTCCGGATGTATTGTTAGTAGAATGGGTTAATCTAGGCTCACACTAATAGATGTCCAAGGGTGGCTATGGTCGGCCCTACTAGTGACCCTTTCTTGTTCTATAAATCAAATCATAAGAATTTAGTCTGTCACCCTAAAAACTTATTAATTCTATGCCCAATATATAATATCTTCCTATTTATTTACACTTCACCTTGAATAACCCGCACAAGGCCTTCGACTACCCAAGGATTCATGTGATATCTACAAGTTAAGAATTCATCTCCTTCTATGTATCAAAACTCTTCAACAGGTTTTAACAATTTAAATGTTTAATTAAAATAGTAAATTAAGAACCGGTATTAATATCATCACAATGTTTTGAAAATATATGATTTTTAATTCTCCGACGAATTTTGTATTATCTTATTTATCTTTTCATAATTGAAAGGAGAAAGTAAAGTAACTACTCAGAACACATTGAAATTAAATAACAAAACATAATAAATAAACTTTGAATCAAAATAAAAATACTTATCTTAAATGTTTCTCCTACTGAACTTCTGATTCCTACTGACTTCACAGCGTATTGAACTCCAGATTCACCAAATTTTTGAAACTCTAAATACAAACTCTAAAATAAACTCACTAATTTATGAAGGAAAGTGAAAAGGTGGCCCTAATATTATCTCTCTAATTCTCTCTCTAGGTTGGGCATTTTTCTCTGAAGGAGTAACCTCCTATTTATAGTTTTCAAGGGTTGCCTCAAGGCACTTCTTCAAAATGTGTCCAAATTCAATGAATCTTCTAGAAGGTGTTTCAAGTGCCTAGGTGCCGGAATCTGGCACCTAGGCGCCGGACACCGCGTCCAGTTCTTCGCACCTCTTCACTTTGGATCGCACCTCTTAGCAATTAAAACTGTTTTAAAGCATTCAAATACATCGTATCACATGTCCTATAAACCAGGAACAACTACCAGTCTTCTAGAAGGTCCAATAACCGCTCACATCATCAAAATAACTGCCCAAAAGTAGTCAAAAACTTAACAGTTTTCTGTATCGAGCTGGCGCTTAGGCGCCGGACTCTTGCGCCTGGGCGCCAGGCCAGTAATTTCGACAATTTTGCATTTTGGCTCTATTTTTGCTCATTTTTGCTCCTTTTGGCACCTTTTTCTTATTTTTCTCCTTCTTGAACATTTTTGCATCACCTACATCCAAAAACACAAAAATACCTTTCATTAAAGCATAATATCCTTAAAATTTAATAAATATCAAGGCATAAAAATAGGTATTTTTTTCTTGGATCAAAATCCCCCAAACTTAAACGTTACTTGTCCTCAAGTAACCCTTTTTACTATATAAAATGTATAACATTTCGAATAAAAGGTAAATATTTAAGATTCCTTATGATTTTTGATTTTATAAAGGCTTTAGTAAATCATTAACCAAATTTCACTAAGTAAGTTTAATTTTAAGAATTTAAAGAATATTCTAACTACCAAATCATAAGACTTCAAAAATTTTTCATTCACTTCGAAAATTATTGTAGTTTATTATATTAAGATCACATAAATTATTCACAAGAAAAAGATCTTCATGAAATTCTTCTCTAATAAAAATACATGCATAAAAATTAAGTAATATATGTAATCAGTTTTCTTTTTATAAGTTAATTCAAGTGAAGCCAATTTTTTATTAGGCATTTCTTCAAGCTTCTTCTCTCTTTTTCTCTTTTCTATCTTTTTTCTTTTTTCTTTTTTTTAAGAGAGAGGATTACTGTATCTGGATAGCCTGTTAATGGTTTTGAACTTCACTATCCTTAACTTATATTTTCAAACTTATACATTTTCACTTAATTATTATAACATAAATAGATTTCAAAAAGAATTTCAACCTATTCTTTTTCAAGTTATAATTTTTGATTTCTTAATACTTCTAAAATTAAATTATCTCTACTATGAATAGAAAAATTTCTTAATCTTATTCTTCCTTAAGTTGAATAATTATATTCTTAAAATCAATCAAAGTTATTAAAATTTTTGGTTAAGTCCACTAAATTATCTATAATTTCAAAAATTTAAGTGATCTAAAATAGATTCTTCATTCCTCATGTTATGTTAAAATTTTTATTTTATGAAAATATTAGTTCTTTAAGGACAAATAAAATTTAAACTTGAATGTATTTTCCTTCCCCAAACTTAAGTTTTGGTCTATCATGAAATTTTTTTAAAGTATGAGAGAAAGAAAAACATAATTTTAAAAAGGAATTTTTAAAAGTATGTAAAAAAAAATTCTAGAAAGAAAAATTTACTTCTACACATGCTTTTATGAATAATACTGAAATAATGAAGCAGATATAAAAGTAAGAAGGCTCATTTGTAATTAATTTAAATGACTATACTACTTATAGTAACAGAAATAGAACAATAATACTAACTACTAAAGAGTAGGTTGAAACAGAAATAAACATAAATTCATCCAAATTTCAATCTTAAACACAATACATTAAAAATACTCTAACAACAGTCTCAACACCAAACAATCCACACAAAGTACATAAACAAATCTAAACTAGCAAACAATAAACAACGATCAATACTAGCAAACTAACTAAAATAACAACAGACTTAGCACATCTCAAAGGTAAATCAGGCTACTAATCACTGTCTGTAGCCTCATCATCATCATCATCATCATCACCAAAAGAAAACTCAACATCCTTAGGATCAACATATGGTGAGAATCTAGAAAAGGTAGGAAACTGAACATCATGCTCTTCCTTCAGGAATCTAACTAGTGCTTCATCATACTCAGCATCGTAACTACTCTTCCTCTGGGTATACTCAAATAAATGATCAATTTTCTTATCAATAGAATCAAATCTGCAGTGAGTTTGAAATAACTCATGCTGCTGCTCCAGAAATTGATCATGCATCGATTCCCAAAAACTAGACGGTGGCTCAGCAGTAGAAGTAGAAGGTCGAGAAGTAAAAGGTCTACCTGAAGTGGGTGCAGAAGTAGAAGGAGCGGTCGATCTCTTCCCTCGAAGACGGTCATATATGCTAACACTCTTCTGCCCAATTGGTTTGGTAGTTTTCAGCTTCTCCTCAGAAATATCAGCATTGACTCCATTGTTCACACATAAAGAATAAATCAGAGATGGGAATCCTTGTCCTACAGAAGTACTGGATCTAGCATTAGACTCCACAAAATCATAAATAAAACTGTCGACATCTATCGACTTCCTCTCCTGAATGCAGTAGTTTAAGATAGCTCGATCTCTAGTCACTTCGCTCAGGTGGTTGGAAGGTATAAGTCTAGCAGAAATAAAGTAATGTCATGCCTTGGAAATACCATTTAACTTAGATGATTTGAAATTTACCCGTTTGTCATTTTGGATCTTCCAGGCCCCAGTGCCGTCAGTCAAATAAGAAATGATCATCTCAAAATCTCCCTCAGAAGGAGATAATCCAAAAGAGTGGCACTCGATGGTAAGTGGCAGTCCATAAAACACATTGATCCTCTCCAGAGTAAATCCAACTCCAACACGTCTGATGAAGACTTCGTAGTCTTCCGCATCTAAAAAGTTAGCATAAAATTCGCGAACGACTGGAATAACAGCAACAACAGTGAAATAACAGAATCGTTGCCTGTTGTGCACAACGATTTGGTTCTTGATCATTTCACCTGGATTGTAAAAGCTTCGCTCCGAGATAAACTTTCTCGACATCGCAAATTCTTGATATCTAAAATGTGCTGCCGCAGTCGTAAACTTGCTACTGTTAAAATTTTCTCGTCCCTTCCCTCGCTTAGATTTCGGTGTCATCTAAACGTGAAAGAAAACAAGAACAAATTTAGGAATCAAATATTTAAACTCTTTTTAAGTTTAAGAAACTTAAAATAAGTTTAAAAATCCAAATAGAATACCTAAAAAGCAAAATTTTCTCAAAATTTTTGTTTTTAGCAAAACATAGGAAAAACTATGGTGAAAATTGAAAATAAATGGATTAGAGTGTAGATCTGACCTCGAGACGAAGAAATCAAGTGATTTCGCGCCCAAATACTTCATGTTTTGACCTCAAAATGGATCTAAGAGGTGTATTTCGGCGAAAATGGGGAAGGCGATGAAGCTTAGGCGTCATCCATAGCTAATGGGGTTTATATGTTAATTTTTGTTTAAGCCGGCAGAACCAGCGCTTACGCGCCGAATTCTGACGTCTAGGCGCCAGACTCGCCTTTCACAAAAATCACTCTAAAAATTTTATTTTCCACCAAAATTCATAAATTCAACTTCCAATTACTCATATTAGAGTAGGGCTTCAGTTTCTAACTTCCAAAACATTTTCCAAAAATTTTAAAAATTAAATATTAAATCCACCAATCAAACACAAGGTTTAAATCAAACTCCTCTAATTTCCATTTAAAATCTTCAATATTGGCTCAATACACTTCAGATAAGTATAATATAATGATTGAAGTCCTAACACATAATCAAACAACACAATTTGAAAAAAAATACAACACACATTGAACATGAAAGCAAATACACAAATAAATACAATTGATTCACTAAATCGATACAACGACTCACTGGATAAATCACGATCTCACCAAATCACTTTCTAATTTCCATTATCTTGGCAAGAAAAACTATTCAGCCCACTTTGGAAGAACACTAATGCTCTTGGAAAATCCGTAGCCGTCTTCTCGTCAATCCATTTATTTTTCACATACATTTCAACTTGAGCATCTTGATAAGCCGCTAGATGATCAAATTGGAGTTTCGCTTGCTATTCCAGATGTTCAATCTGATGATACATCTCATTAAGGCGATCTCCAATACTCTTAAAATCTGCTTCAAATTTATCAAGATGACTAGAAATTTTCTCGAAACTTACAGCGATGAAACCATTGAAGTAGGGTTGAGGATCAATTGGACCTTTGTCTCTAGCCTCTTCTCCAAGATTTCTCCTCTCCATTTCTTCAAAAATCCTCTCTAATCTCTCAAGAATGAAGTGTAAGGGTCGAAATATTGATTTCTTAGGGATTGGGGACAAAGATGGGTTAATTTAAAGGTGAAAATATGTGAAAAAACTAAAAATTTTCAGTTTTTACACTACCCAGTAACCATGGCGCTTAGGCGCCAAATCTGGCACCTAGGCGCTAGGCCCATCGATACACAGCTTATTCTGGTGCTTAGGCGCAAAATTCTGGCGCCTAGGCGCCGGAACCATGTTCGACTCCGTTTCACCTAACGTCAAATTTCAAAGTTTTGTTCTCCAAAAATAAGTAAATTATAATGGTAAGATCAATATAGACTCAGTAACATAATTATACATAATTTCAATGAAGGTTAACTTGATCTCTTTTTTACTCACATATGAAATGGAGTGATCCAAAGTCCAAACTTTTTATACTTCAAGATAATTTTTAATTTTCTGAAGTTATATAAAATTAGTTAAGATCGAGGCATAACCTTATATTAAAAATGTAAAAACACACTAAAAATAAAATCTATGGGTTGCCTCCCATAAAACGCTTGGTTTAACGTCATCAGCCCAACCTAAGTAATTCTTTAATCAATTTGACTCAATTCATAAGTCTCTTTATAAATCTTTTTAATGTCTCCCAAATAAGGCTTCAATCTTAATCCATTAACTTTAAAAAATTTTCCTATTTTGGGGTCTTTAATATCCACAACTCCATATTAGTATACTTTTTCAATTATATATTGTCCCATCCATTTTGATCTCAATTTTCCAGGCAAAAGTCTTAAACGAGTATTAAATAGTAATACTTCTTTTCCAGTCTCAAATATTTTTCCTAAAATCTTTTTATCATGTAATACCTTCATTTTCTCTTTATAAATTTTTGCATTATCATTTGATTCATTTCTTATTTCATCCATCTCATTTAATTGCAATATTCGTTTTTCTCCTGCAGTATTCAAATCAGAATTAAACTCCTTTATTGCCCAATAAGCTTTATGTTCAAGTTCAACAGGTAAGTGAAAGTGTTTATCAAAAACTAACCGGTAAGGTGACATTCCGATTGATGTCTTATAAGCTGTTCTATAAGCCCATAATGCAGAATCAAGTCTATTAACCCAATCGGTTCTTTTAGGATTAACGAGTCTTCTCTAAAATTCTTTTAATTTCTCTGTTTGATACTTCAACCATTCCACTTGTTTGTGGGTGATAAGCAGTTGCAATTTTATGTTTGATTCCAAATTTTTGCAGTAATGATTGAATTCTTATATTTCTAAATTGACTTCCACCATCTGTGATAATTACCTTAGGCATTCCAAATCTTAAAAAAAATATCTTCTTTAAAAATTTAAATACATTTTTAGAGTTACTGTTAGGTAAAGCTACAGCTTCAATCCACTTTGAAACATAATCAACTGCTAATAAAATATAATTTTTTCCAAATGATGGTACAAATGGTTCCATAAAATCTAAACCCCATATATCAAAAATTTCAAATTCCAATATATAGTTTAAAGGCATTTCATCTTTCTTGGATATATTTCCCATCCTTTGACATCGATCATATGTTCTAACATAATGTCTCACATCTCTGAATAAGGTAGGTCAATAAAATCTTGAATTTAAAATTTTAAATGCAGTTTTATCTACTCCAAAGTGTCCTCCAAAATCGGAATCATGACATTTTTGAATAATAGCAAAAGTTTCTTCATAAGGTATGCATCTTCGATTTATAGAATCTCTTCCTAATTTAAATAAATGAGGATCTTCCCAAATATAATATTTAGCATCATTTTTAAATTTCTTAATAAATTTTTCATCCAATCCATAAGGTAGAATATTGCTAACTAAATAGTTAACTATACAACATAACAAGGTGTTTGGCATCCTTGAATAACATATAAATTTTCATCAGGAAATTTCTCATTTATATTTTCTTCAGTAATAACATCATTCTTAATTCTAGAAAAATGATCAGCAATTTAGTTTTCAGTTACTTTTCTATCCACTATTTGAAAATCAAATTCTTGTAGAAGTAAAACCCATTTTATTAGTCTAGGTTTAGCATCCTTTTTTGACATTAGATATTTAATAGCGGAATGATCATTATGAACTATGCATTTAGTACCAAGAAGATAAGGTCTAAATTTATCAAAGGCATATACTATAGCTAGATGCTCTTTCTCAGTAGTAGTGTAATTTCTTTGTGTTTCTGTGAGAGTTTTACTAGCATAATATATAACTTTGAAAATTTTCTCATATTTTTGTCTCAATACAGCTCCAATTGCAAAATCACTTGCATCGCACATTAATTCCAAAGATTTATACCAATTAGGTGCAACAATGATAGAGTGCGATTATTAATTTTTTTAAAATATTAAAAGCATTAACACGGTTTTTGTTAAATTCAAATTTAGCATCTTTTTCCAATAAATGACAAAGAGGTTTAGCAATTTTAGAAAAATCATTTATATATCTTCTATAAAATTTAGCATGATCTAAAAAACTTCTCACATCAGTAACAGTAGTAGGTGGTTGTAATTCAGCAATAATTTTCACTTTTGCTTGATCTACTTCCATCCCTTTTTGTGAAATCTTTTGACCAAGTACAATGCCTTCTTTGACCATGAATTGACATTTTTCCTAGTTAAAAACTAAGTTTGTTTCTTCACATCTTTTCAGAATTTTGAAAATATTTTTCAAACAAGATTCAAAAGAAGTTCCAAAAACTGAAAAATTGTCCATGAATATTTCAATTCCTTTGTAAATCAAATCACAAAATATTGACATCATACATCTTTGAAAAGTTGCAGGTGCATTACATAAATCAAATGGCATTCTTCTAAAGGCAAATGTTCCATAAGGACTTGTAAATGTTGTTTTCTCTTGGTCCTCAGGAGCGACAGGTAATTGATGATAACCAGAATATCCATCCAGAAAATAGAAATATGAGTGTCCAGCTAATTTATCAAGCATTTGATCCAAGAAAGTTAAAGAAAAATGATCCTTTCTAGTGGCGTCATTTAATTTCCTATAATCAATGCAAATTCACCATCCAGTAACTTGTCTTGTAGGAATTAGTTCATTTTTATCATTGACAATGACGAGTTACTCCTCCTTTCTTTGGAACACAATGAATAGGACTTACCCATTAGCTTATCCGAAAAAGGATAAATAATACCAGCATCTAACCATTTAACAATTTCTTTTTTAACAACCGCTTTCATGATAGGATTTAATCTTCTTTGTGGTTCAATAGTAGGTTTAAAATTTTCTTCCATTAAAATTCTATGCATACAAATGGACGGGCTTATTCCTCTTATGTCAGCAATTGACCAACCAAATGCTTCCTTATAATTCTTTAACACTCATATCAATTTTTCTTCTTGATCTTTACTTAGCTCAGAAGAAATAATAACAGGTAAAGTTAATGAATTTCCCAGAAATGCAGACTTTAAATGTGAAGGTAACATTTTTAATTCCAGTTTAGAGGCTTTTTTAATTGAGGGTAAAAGTATATCATTTTGAGTTATGTCCAAAGTTTCCCAATTATCTTTAATATAATGAGTTTCTTCTTCTTTTAGTTCTTCATCTTAATCGGTTAATAATTCAAATTTTTCTTCAGAAATGACTTTACATTTTTCTTGATAATGTTTCTTAATTAAATAATCAATTATATCCATTCGATAACATTTTTCTTTGTCAGGGTACTTCATTGATTTAAGGACTTTAAATTTAATCTCTTAATCATTAACTCTCATGGTTAATTCTCCTTTTTGCACATCAATCATAGTTCGTCCGGTCGCTAGAAAAGGTCTCCCTAAAATAATAGGTATTTCTTTATCTTCTTCCATATAAAGTACAATGAAATCTACAGGGAAGATAAATTTATCTACTTTAACAAAAACATCCTCTATAACTCCTTTAGGGTAAGTGATAGATCTATCAGCTAACTGAAGGGTTACAGAGGTGGGAGTAATCTCTCCTAAATTCAACCTTCAAAAAATAGATAATGGCATGAGATTAATACTTGCTCCTAAATCACATAAAACTTTTCCACAAAACTTTTCTCCAATAGCACAAGGTATAGTAAAACTTCCAGGATCTTTAAGTTTTTGAGGTAATTTCTTTTGAATTATTACACTAAATTCTTCACTTAATGCTACAATTTCAAAAGCTTCAAATCTTTGTTTCTTACTTAAAATATCCTTCATAAATTTTGCATAAGTTGGCATCTGTTCCAAAGCTTCAACAAAAGGTATGTTTATAGTATGTTTCTTAAAAATTTCAAAGAACTTAGAAAAATGATGATCGAGCTTCTGTTGTTTAAGTCTTTGAGGAAAAGGTGGTGGTTGTTTTTCAACTTCCATATTAATAGAAATATTAATTTCATCTTTATTAGGAGGAGTTTCTTTAGATTTTTTAATCTCTTCAACCTCAATCTCTTTTTCAATTTCATTCTGCATTCTTTCTTTTAATTCCTTTCCACTTCTAAGTTGTACAGCTTTAACATGTTCATGTTATTTTCCAGTTTCTTTTGGATTGATTTCAACATTACTAGGAAGTGTTCCTGGGGGTCTATAATTAATTAAATTAGCGATTTGTCCCATTTGATTCTCAATATTATGAATAACAATATTTTGATTTTGTAATTAATTACTTAGTTGTAAAATTAATTCTTCTATTGATAACTTTTTCTGTTGATTGTTAAATCTAGGTGGTTTATAGTTTGAATTAACTTGATTATTCTAATTTCCACTGGGATGAGATTGATTATTACCCCATTGTTGTGAATTATTCCAGTTAAAATTAGGATGATTTTTCCATCCAGGATTATAATAATTTGAATAAGGATTATTTTTACTAGCAATAGCTTGTAAAGTTTCAATAGTGTGAGAATCTTCAATATTAGCAGAGTTATTATGTGATGTATTAATAGCAAAACTATCTAATTTCTTAGACATTTCTGCTACCTGTGAAGCTAAAATAGAAAAGGCTTCATTATCATGAATACTTGCCATTCTTTTAGGATTAATCCTTTCAGAAGGCCATTGAAAATTATTGTTAGCCATTTCTTCAATTAAAGTGTAAGCTTCTTCAAATGATTTAGACATTAAAGAACCTCCAAGATGACAGATAAATAATTGATTTTAAAGATCCAATTAATCCATTATAAAATGTTTGAATAATTAAACAATCAGGTCAAGCATGACGATGATATTTTCTTAATAGTTCTTTAAATCTTTCCCAAGTTTCATAAATTGTTTCCCCGTCAAATTGACTAAATGAAGTAATATCATTTCTTAATTTAGCAGTTTTAGAAGGAGGAAAATATTTAGCATGGAATTTTTGTGCCATTTCAGCCCATGTTTTAATAGAACCTATTGCTAATGAGTTCAACCACATCTTTGCTTTATCTCTTAAAGAAAAAGGAAAGCGTCTAAGCCTAATAGCATCATCAGAAACATTGTTATATTTAAAGGTAGCACAAACTTCTAAAAAAAACTAGCAAGGTGTAAATTTGGATCCTCATTCGGTGTTCCACCAAATTGGTTATTTTGAACCATTTGAATAATAGACGGTTTAAGCTCAAAAGAATTAGCATCTACAGTGGGTATTTTAATACTACTATGAAGTTCATCAACTGAGGGGTTAGCATAATCCCTTAATGGTTTATAAACATTTTGATCATTAATTTCAATTGGATTTTGTAAATTGTTATGTAAATTAGCCATTTCTTGAAATTTTTGAATTTTTTTTCCTTTTTTAATTCTTCTAACAGTTCTTTCTAATTCAGAATTTAAAGGTAATAATCCTTCAGGTCTAGAACTACACATAAAAAGTAAATTAGCAAGAATTAAAATAAATATTATTATTATTTTTATTATATATATGTTTTTTTTATATTATATATTTATTTTTTTATTTTTTTACAATAAAAAAATTAATAAAATAAAATAAAAATACTTAAAATCTAAAAATTTGCCTCTGCTCTCCCCGGCAACGGCGCCAAAAACTTGACCCAATATAAATATATGCGTACTAAAATCTTCTTCCCCTGCAACAGCACCAAAAACTTGACCCGAAGTCCTCTGAAGATCAACATACTAATTAATGCATTCAAAAATATATGTTATAAATAATAATAGCGGCTAGTGTATATAAATATAATTTTATGGAGAATATTTTACACATTAGGGGTACTACGTAAGTATACATATCGTATCAAATAATATAGGGCTTTGAAACAAAGACCCCAGTATCGTTCCTAAGAGGAGAGAGTTATAGATCTTTAAATATTTTTATTTTAAAGTATTTCTTTTATAGTAAAAAATAAAAAATCTTTAATTTACTAGATGCAATAATAAAGCAGAAATAAAATGATTGATGTAAATAGCAATAAGAAAGCAACTTTCTCCCTTTCAATTAATCCAAGATTTTCTAAGATAATAATAATATTCATGGAGAATATAAATTTATGGTATTGTGCCAAATAGAAGCTTTCCTATTCTTTATCTTCGCTCGATAGTATAAAAAATATTGGCTAGCCTATTTATCAAGTCTGGATGTATTTTTAGTAGAATGGGTTAATCTAGGCTCACACTACTAGATATCCAAGGGTGGCTATGGTCGGCCCTACTAGTGACCCTTTCATTTTCTATAAACCAAATCATAAGAATTTAGTCTGTCACTCTAAAAACTTACTAATTCTACGCCCAATATATAACATCTTCCTATTTATTTACACTTCACCTTGAATAACCCGCACAAGGCCTTCGACTACCCAAGGATTCATGTGATATCTACAAGTTAAGAATTCATCTCCTTTAGGTCTCAAAACTCTTCAACAGGTTTTAACAATTTAAATGACCAATTTAAATAGTAAATTAAGAACCGGTATTAATAACATCATAATGTTTTGAAAATATATGATTTTTAATTCTCTGACAAATTTTGTATTACCTTATTTATATTTTCATAATTGAAAGGAGAAAGTAAAGTAACTACTCAGAACACATTGAAATTAAATAACAAAACATAATAAATAAACTTTGAATCAAAATAAAAATACTTATCCTAAATGTTTCTCTTACTAAACTTCTGATTCCTACTGACTCCACAGTGTAATGAACTCCAGATGCACCAACTCTTTCAAACTCTAAATACAAACTCCAAAATAAACTCACTAATTTATGAAGGAAAGTAAAAAGGTGGCCCTAATATTATCTCTCTAATTATCTCTCTAGGTTCGACATTTTTCTCTGAAGGAGTACCCTCCTATTTATAGTTTTCAAGGGTTGCCTTAAGGCACCTCTTCAAAATGTGTCCAAATTTAATGAATCTTCTAGAAGGTGTGTCTGGCGCCTAGGCGCTGGAATCTGGCGCCTAGGCGCCGGACACCGCGTCCAGTTCTTCTCACCTCTTCACTTTTGAGCACGCCTCTTCGCGATTAAAACTATTTTAAAGCGTCCAAATACATTGTATCACATGTCCTATAAACCAGGAACAACTGCCAGTCTTCTAGAAGGTCCAAGAACTGCTCACACCGTCAAAATAACCGCCAAAAGTGATCAAAACCTTAATAGTTTTCTGTATCGAGCTGGCGCATAGGCGCCGGATTCTGGCGCCTAAGAGCTAGGCCAATAATTCCGACAATTTTACATTTTGGCTCTATTTTTGCTCCTTTTTGCTCCTTTTTATTGCTTTTTCATATTTTTCTCCTTCCTGAACATTTTTGCATCACCTACATCCAAAAACACAAAAATATCTTTCATTAAAGCATAATATCCTTAAAATTTAATAAAAATTAAGGCATAAAAATAGGTATTTTTTTCTTGGATCAAGAATCCACCAACTAGTAAGACCCTCAGGAGAAAACTTTCTCCACCACGAATGGCCCTTCCCAGGTTGGTTCAAATTTTTCATCTATCTTACGGTGTGTAAGGATAGGTCTTCTAATAACGAGCACAAGGTCACCAATTTTGAACGACTCAGGTGAACTAATTTATCGTTGGCTTGAATCATCTTTGCTTGATAAAGTTCCAAATTATGTTGTGCAAACAATCTTTTCCCTTAAAGGTTTTCCAACTCTATAAGTCAGAGTTTGGCGTTAGTTTCTGCTGTGATTTGATTGGCGACGGTGACTCTGAGTGACGGTAACTGAACTTCTAATGGAAGAACTGCCTCAGACCCATACACGAGTGTGTAGGGTGTAGACTGCATTGGTGTTCTGACTGTCTTCTTTTAGGCCCACAAAGCTTCTAGTAACATCTCATGTCATCCTCTCTTATTGTCATCGAGCATCTTTCTTATGATCTGAACAAGCTTCTTGATGAAGGCATCTGTCAAGCCATTTGCTCTTGAGTAGTAAATCATCGAGTACCACCAATCTATCCCGTGATGTCTGATGAAGTTGTTAATTTTCGTGCTCTTGAAAATGAGCCCATTATCTAAGATAATTGTGCACAGCGCAACAAAGCGGTAGAGGATTTGATTCTTCAAGAACTGTAGAACTTGCTGTGTTGTGACTACCCATAGCGGTACTGCCTTTTCCCATTTAGATAAGTAGTTTGTTGCTGTTAGAATGAATTGATGTCCTTTCAAAGATGGAGGATCTATCGGACCCACTATATTTGTCCCCTAACACTCAAATGGCACGAGAAAATCATGGGGTGTAGAACATTCAGAGGTTGGTGCAAGCCCACTCCATGTACTTGACATTAATGAAATTTATTTGCTATGTCCATGCACTCTGTCATCATTGCTGGCCAATAGTATCTGAGCCTCTTGATTTCCATCTTCATTTTTGGCCCTGACTGGTGTACTCCACACAATCCGGCATGTACTTCTTTGAAGATTTTCTGTGCTTCTGCTTTGTTCAGACATCTCAGCCACATCTGGTCGAAGGATCTCCTGTACAGAACATTGTCGATTAAAGCATATGAGAGAGATCTCTTCTAAATTTGATGTGTTTCTGACTTGTCTTCTGGCAATTTTCCTATTTGTAAATATTCTATCAACGGTTGATGCCAATTTTTGTATCATCTGCTACAGTAGCTGTTATCTCTTCTTTTCCAATCTTATACAAACTGTCGAGGTCAATCTACGACAAAACATCGCATCCTTGCACTGTAATATCTATAGAATCTTCAGGTGAACAAGATATTTCTTTAGCAAGTTTAGCTAATGCGTCCGCATGGGCATTGACCACTCGAGGATTCCTATAAAACGTCAAACTTGAAATATGCTCTAGCAATTTCATCTTTTATAGATGATATTCTTTTAATCTCAGTTTTAGAATGTTGTATTGTCCTGCCACATACTGTATGATGAGTTGTGAGTCACCATATATGGCAATGTCAGTTACTTCCATTAGTATTGTCAATTCCAAACCGGTGATTAGAGCTTCATATTTGGCTTCTTCATTGGTACACGGCTCTATCAAATGGTAGGAAAATCTCAGCATTCCCTGATCCGGAGTTACCAAGATTAAACTAACTCCTACTTTGCACGGAATCGCTGTCTGTTGTCCTTTGTCTATTCTGGTTGATGATGCGCCATTGAAGTACATCTCCGAACGTCTGGCACTAGGTTGTTCCACTTGTAGTATCTGTTCATCTGGTAGTTCATTGTTGAGCGGGGACCCAGTTGGCAGTGGGTGCACTGCAAAAACGTCTACAAGAATCTGCCCTTTGATAGCGTAAAGAGGCACGAAAATTATGTCAAATTTTAATAGTATCATTGACCACCTTTCTAAATGTCCAAAAAGTGTTGGTCAGGTCATCAAATATTGCAACAGATTAAATTTTGAGATCAGGTTAACCTTATGAGACAACATGTAATGTTTAAGCTTTTGAGCAGAAAAAACCAAATCTAGACAATATTTCTCAATAGGAGGATACTTTTTTTCTTTTTGTATTAGATGTCAACTCAAGTAGTAGAGTGCCTTCTCATTACCCTCATCATTGACTTGGGAAAGTAGGGCTCCTAGGGAGTTGTCTAAGGTCGCGGTATAAAGTATCAACGGTCTACCCGGGATAGGGGCTGCCAAAAATAGGAAGTGGCGTCAAGTATAGTTTAATATCTTTGAAAGCTCATTGGCATGGCTCTCCCCAAATGAATCTGACATCCTTTCAAAGTTGGTTTAAAAATGGTAGAAACCTTCCTGACATATTAGATGTAAAGCGTCTTAGGTATGCCAATTTATCTTGAAAAGAACTTAGTTGCTTCAAGTTTTTGGGGGGAGGCATTTCTAAGATAGCTTTAATCTTTTCTGGGTCGATTTAGATCCCCTGAAGACGGGCAAAGAATCCTATAAACTTCCCGGAGGTAATGCTGAAAGCGCACTTTAAGGGATTCAACTTGAGATTAAATTATCGTAATCGTTCAAATACGATCCTCAAATCATATCGGTGGTTTTCTTTCACTTTACTCTTGATGACCAAGTCGTCCATGTAGCATTCAACTTGGTTGTGAATGAGGTCATCAAAGATCTTTGTCATTACTCTTTGGTAGGTTGCTCCAGCATTCTTTAATCCAAAAGACATCACCGTGTAGCAGTAAATCCCGATCGGAGTTCTTAATGTTGTAAGCATTACATCTTCTGGAGCCATCTTAATTTGATTGTATCTTGATGATCCATCTATGAAAGAGAAAATCATCTAGGATTTTGTTTTACTTGTGTTGTCTTTTGATCCACTCGGAGTCAGTGAACTGCAAGTTCCACGCGAAACAACCTTTGAATTCTAACAATAACTTGGTCAGATCCATAGACTCTTCTTCACTGGGTAACGAACATATAAAAATTGGTCGGGGCTGCTCCTCAGTCCCAAGGTTGACTTCTTTTAATTTGTCGACTGTCGATTTAATTTCTTCTTGAAACTCTGGCTGAGCATCGTCTATTGGTTGATCTTCGAATTCATCTTAAATGCTTAAAAAATCTTCATCTAACTGGCTAGTAATAATCATGCAAAATCCCGAGTCATCGACGAGTCTAATAGTTCCAAACCCAAGACCTTTTTTCAAATTGAGTTTCTTTCCTTTTGTATCCATAATTTTTCGAATGATTGTAGCTTATATTTTGGCATTTGCTTCGATACATATCCTTGTTGAATTAATTTTTGTACGCATGGTAAAAAGTAACCAAAAGGTAATTTCATTAATTCATTATAATCATTTTCTTCAAGGGTTACACAAGGTTCAGAAGTAGAAGGAGAAGCTTGATAAAACTTGATTAGTTTAATACTACCATTATGGACTTCCTTGACTTCCATACTCTCAATCTTTTAAGGATTGATCAGAGTTAGGGTCATAGCTTGAAAATAATCAAATCGTACATCAATTCATATCCATTTCTTTCTGTGTCATCCAAAGAGATCTCGAACTGAGGCTTATTCTGAATTATCATCATTGTGTCTTTGTTGAATTCATCTTCTTTGAAGCTTCCTTCTACATCGATGTTGATCGTCGGCTTTGTTCGTTCAACAATCTGGTGAGTTCTCCCTCGCCCGAGTCCCAGGCCTTGACCTTGGATGCGAACACTAAAAGGACCTCCACTAACTCATTGCGAAGGAGTGGTGGGAGATTGTTGAATTAAAAATGTATGGTCCCGTTCATGTGGTCTTTCTGAATCTTCAACTTTGCTTGTCACAACTTCTCTTGAAAATACTGTTTTCTTTGAAGGAGCGTAGAAGGCGGCGTCTTCGTGGATGCCCACTTCATTTATTGAGAATGGTTGTAAGTCTCTATTGATGCAATGTTCTTGTCCATCTTTGTAGTACTTGATGCATTTGTGAGGCGACGACGGGACCATATTGTACTCATGAAGCTATGGTCGACCAAATAGGCTGTTGAACGAAATCCAGATCGATGACATGAATTTTTACAATTGTTACTAAATTTCCAACTTTCATTTGTAGTGTTATAGTCTTTCCCATTTCTTTTTTATCCTCTTAACATCATCTTATCTGTGGAGAGCTCTCGTGCGTCGATATCCAAGTATCCCAACGTCCGTAGAATTATTATGTTAAACGACGTCCCAGGGTCTACTAACACTCTAGAGAGCACAAACCCGTCGATGATGACGAAAATGTAGAGTGGATGGTTATGATCAGCTGTACTGAGTAGCAAATCTTCATCGGTAAAGGTTATGACAGGCTGTTCTTTCAAAGTACAAACTCCATCTGAGGATGTGCTAGCCAACTCTGTTGAGCAAATGTCTGGGTCAAGTTAACTCCACTTGCAATTAACTTGGACTTTTCAAATACTTAGTTTGGCTGGCAACTTCCTGAGATGAGCCAGTACATTGTAATCCACTTTGTTTGAATTTTTAATCTCATTTTGAATTTGTACTTCTTATGTTGTTGGAGGCATTTCTTCTTGAGTAATTATTTATTTTCCTTTCTCTACTGGAGTTGTCCTTGGAGGTAGCACCCTTTCACTTCTGAGATTCACTTCCGTGATCTCTTCCTCCTTTGGACCCAGAGGTTCTCCTGATGTCGTAGCTGAATCTTTTGGTATTTCTTCTGTATTTGAAAAGTCCAAGTTAATTGCAAGTGGAGTTCCTTTGCACTCGAGAACTAGCTCCTTGTTTCTCGTAGTGTCGTAACCGGTGTTGTCGATATCTACTTCATTTTGGTCAACATTTTCTTCGGGAACAAACATGATTTGAGGATCATTTTGGGAATCAAAATTGGGATTAGATAGGTTGTAATTAGTTATGTCATCACTAGAGATAGTAAGAACATAGAAAATCATTTCTATTATCATTATGAGACCTTGGAGAGGCATAAAGATAATCGTACAAAGTCAAGGGTTAGAGGGGGTTCACCCCAAAGTTTGAAACAACCAATCTCACATGGTCATCCCCTATCCTAGCTATCATGTTATTGTCATTAATTTCACCTGCGATCTCCTTCTTTCTCCTTTCCCGTTGCGGTAGTCTCCTTGGTGAAGTCTTCATCTTAGACTGGTCTGGTAGCAGATTCCGGACAGTAGTTTTCCTTGAAGTGGATTGGATCTGATACAAGACTCTCTTGAGCTCATTCCAAATCTTACTCCATCCACCCTTGCCGTCATACGGGTCAATCGAAGAGATTGGCTTAGTTGAAATCATATTTATAAAACCTCTTTCAGGTTCTTTTAAATATTTTTTCAGTATCGTTATATTTCCTTCCTTGTAATTCCTCTCAAGCCAATCCTTAAAACTGAAGCATCCTTCTATTATGTGTCCGAGCAACCTATGGTAGGGAGAAAAGTTAGCTTGATCCTTCTTGTTCATCTCTTCCGACATCTTCAGCTCAGGTAATCTAAACTCAGGCTTCTTCATCAATTTTTTGAACATCTTCACTACAGCATCGTCCTTAAAGAAGTAGTTCCTGCGCAGCTGTTCTGACATTGTCAGACCCTGTCTTTCATCTATCCCTTACAACCTCTACTGCTGAATAGACTGATTGCTCTGCTATGAACAAGGCTGACCATACTGCTGAGACTAACTGTACTGCAGAAACTGGCTATGATGAGGTTGATTGTGCTGCTGCGGCAACTACTCATCTTGAATCCTCATCGGTACGTTTACCTTTGTCGACCGTTGCCACTATGCCAGATCTCTTTTCATATGCTTTGGTCGGTCTTGTTTTCTCTGCTTTCTCTGCAGGCTCCATATGTTTGATTTCCTCTTGTAAACTGCTGGCCTTGCTTAGCAGCTTCTAGAAGAACTTGATGGTGAGACCCTTGAGCATGAAAGCCACAGAACTGTGAATACTCTTAAGCAGTATTTTGATCATGTGTTATTCCTATAACTGAGGCTCACACTTCATGCTTAAGTTTATCCATCTCAGAATGTAGTCGACTAGAGTCTCGTCAGACTTCTGTCACTCTACTATGAGGTCTCCTATAGTAATGTGGTGTTGCGCACCTACGAATCTCTTCACGAACATGCTTTCCATTTCTGCGAAGGTCTTCACTGATCCATTGGGAAGCTCGACATACCAATTGAATGTTTTTCCTAACAAGCTGCTGACAAAATATCGGAACAATAGAGCTTCACTTCCTCCTGTATTACAACAACTGCCCCTGAAGTGTGCTCTGTATTGATGAGGATTTCCTGTCTCGTCTAACTTCTTAAAAGACAAGTTGTCAGGAAATTACAATCCAGATACTAAATGCTTTTGAACTCTTAAAAGAAAAATTAATTACAACACATAATAGTTTCACCTAAGCAGGAGAAACCATTTGAGCTTATGTGTGATGCTAGTGATTATGTTGTAGGAGCGGTTCTTGAGCGCAAAAGATATGAAAAGATTTTTAAAGTTATATCTTATCTTTAGTAAAACTCACAAATGGCAAATAAATTATACGATTCTGAGAAGAGATTATTAGTGGTAGTATATGGTTTTAATAAATTTAGACCTTATCGATTGGAATAAAATGCTGTGCGTGCGTACATTCATTATAACTGTCAAATATTTAATACAAAAGAAAATTCAAATAAGATTAAATTAGATGGATACTTTAAATGTCACAAAATTTGATTTTGAGATCGTTAATAGAAAGGAGCGATAATCAAATTGCGGATCATTTATCAAGATTAGAAAATCATGAATTATTTGATATTGAAAATGAAATTATAGGCAATTTTCTACGATGAACAACTATATAATATCCATGAGTGGAAAATACCATGGTATCTTGATATAGTAAACTATAGATTAAGTAATATTTTACCACCTATGCTAACTTTGGAACAACAAAAAAAATTCATCCATGATACGAAAACATATTTTTGGGATGAACCATATTTATATAAGCAATGTAAGGATTTAATTATTAGAGGATGTGTACCTTATGAAGCCAAGACAATTGTTAATGTCATGATTCGATTTTTGGAGGACATTTTAGAGTTGATAAGCTTGCTTATAAGATTCTACAATCTGGATTTCTTGACTACTCTATTTAGAGATGTATCTGAGGATATATTAAAACTTGCGATAAATGTCGAAAAGGTAGGAAATATATCTAGAAAAAATGAAATGCCTCTGAATTTTTTATATTAGAAGTTGAAATTTTTGATGTTTGGGGATAGATTTTATGAGACCTTTTATTCGCCCGTTTGGAAACTCATATATATTAGTATTTACATTGATTATGTTCCAAATGGATTGAAGCACGAAGCTTTACTAGGTGTGATGCTAAGAGAGTGTTTCAAAATTTCGATGAAAAATATTTTTACTAGATTTGGAATGCAGTGATTATCACTAACAGAGGAACTCATTTTAGAAATAAATACATTCACAAACTAGTAGAAAAATACAATATTACTCATAAGATATCCATGCTTATCATCCATGAGACTAGCGGATTGCGTGAAGTATCCCCAATCGTGAGATTAAACGTATTTTAGAAAAAATCATGTAAACCCAAATAGGTTATATTGGTCTATTAGATTAGGCAATTTGCGTTATGGGCTTATAAATTTGCTTATAAAACTCGATTGGAATGACTCCTTATAGGCCATATATGGAAAAACATGCCACTTAGGTTGAATTAGAACGTAAACGTATTGGGCGATTAAAGAATTTAATTATAATATGAGGAAAATTTGGTGAGAAAGATTAGCTGCCGATTAAATGAATTGGAAGAATTAAGAAATGAATCATATGATAATGATCGGATTTATAAAGAAAAGATGAAATTGTAAGCGTGATCGGAAGATTAACGAGAGAAATTTTGAACCGGGACGGAAGTTTTGCTATATAATACTAGATTGAAATTATTTCTGGAAAATTGAAGTCTCGATGGTTAGGACCTTTCGCATAACTCGAATATTTTTCATATGGAACTATAGAAATCGAAGATCCAAAAGCTGGACATAAATTTAAAAAGTTAATGGATATAGATTAAAACCGTATTTCGAAGGTATAAGACTATTTATAAAGAGGTTTAATGCTTAGTCGACACGATTAATAATTGAAATTCGAACCATTATGATGAGAAAAAGAAATTATTCGATTTAGAACGAAATTGGACATTATTTTTAAATCTCGCCGACGGCGAGGTCGATTCTCGCCGACGGCGAGGTTCGCGCTAAATTAAATTCGGTTTATTTTATCGAGCTCGCTAACGGCGAAACGTCCGCCGACAACGAGAACATGGGAGAGCCGAGTTTTTATAGCTGAGTAGGCGTGAGCTACCTCGCCGGCAATGGGAAGTGTAAAGATGAGTTATTTATAATTTGAATGCCGATTTGGACGATTTGACACGATTCCTTAGTGAAAACCCATTCTTAAATCATTAGATACGGCTTCTTCTTAGAATTTATTCCATTCACCATAATGGCCTCCAAATTCTTAGATTCCTCTAATTGAGTGTTATGGGAGGGAATTTGTGATGCGGAAGCGCGGCGGATCTTGATAAGGTTTTGGTAAAGAAAGAGTTATCGGAACGGGGATTTGTAAATCGAGGATTAGAGAATTTCCTTTATGAGGATAGAAGAAACGACGCGGCGCCTTGGGAAGGTATTTTGTTGTTACGTACGCTATTGTTATTCCGGTTGTGAAAGAGTTCTACTCTAAAAGCATGCGATCAACAATGGGAATGTACGTCGAGGAAGATGGGTGACGTTTACTCCATCAAGAGTAAATGAATTATTCTCTATAGAAAACATAGGTATGTCAACATTCAAATTTTGTGCCTTCTCGATATAATATGAATGAGATATTTCGATATCTGCGATGATCAGAAGATTGGGAAATGCGTGAAGACGGGTATGTTAGTTTCTGCATCGATTTTGAATCTTTGTCTCAAGCAACGGCACTTTTTCTTCTCATCTAAATTGTTACACTACTTATGAGGTAAAAGTTTCGAAGGAATGCGCTATATTGAATTATTGTATTCAAAATGGATTGCACAGTGATGTTGGATCAATAATTGTTAAGTACGCATTGGGTTTAATTGTGCATGGGTCGGTTCGCGGACTAAGACACTGTCTATATTTTTGCATTATGCGATCGATTACCGAGTTTCTTATGAAGCTTGGGGAAAAAGTTCGTACATGCAGACGCTTGATCCTACGAGATATGTTCCCTACTTTGGATAATAATGAAGACATTACATTTATCTACGATAGAGCTTCACGGGAATAATCGTATAGCGAGCTATTTCGGATAAAACTGGTTTACTTATGAAGAGAATTAAAGGAATGGAGAAAAGAGCGCGAGTAATAAGGAGATTGATAAATGATATATCGATTTATTTGATCACATTATTTGGAGGATGAAAGAACACTTTGATCGTGCGGACACGGAAGCTAGCTTTCTTCATTTGCGAGACGAAGGGTTGGATCCTTTGAAGAATCTGCTTCGGAGTTTCCCATCGGGCCTTTCTCTAACTTATTTGGGCATCATCGTCATATCGAAATATCGAGGAGAAGATGAAGATTATGACATTGAAGAGTAGCGGTAAAGATTTCCATAGTATGTTTGTATTTATGTTATTTGATTTGATTTAGATTTTATTATGTGTGGAGTGATGATTTGAATATCTCGTCATAGTTTTGTATCGAGCGTTTAGTGTGTTGTGGATTGGTTTGCGATGCGATTAGTAGTAAGGATTGGAGAATTAAAGTTTGATTATAAAGTTTTAAAATTATGTTAGTTTGTACATCTGTGGATTTCAATATTAAAGTTAATTTGTTGTGTTGTGTGAATTTGTTTGTGTATAAGTAGGCCCAATCTTGAAAATTAAATTAATAAATGATGTGATTGGAAATATAATATAAGGCGAATCGGAAGAAAATGAGTGACGAATTTCGGAAATTTAAATTTTGGAATCTCGCCGACGGCGAGCAAAATCCCACCGACGGCGAGAGCTCGATCTGGCCGACGGCGAAAAGAATAGAGCAAAATTTCTCGTCGACGGTTGATTTTTCCTGAGAGTTTTGTTTCGAAAAAATATTCGCTCATTTGTGCGGCTTATTTTTTTATTTTAGGTCGTGTTTTATTTTGAAGAGGGAATTCCTTTAACGAGAAATGCATTCGGCGAATTTTTAATTAATTAAATAAATAATTTGAAAAAGTAGTATTTGATTTGAAAAATAATTTTAAAATTGAAGGTTTTAAGATATGAGATTAAACGATCTCACATCCCAAATAGTTTATATAAACGAGCCGCACATGGCTTAGGTATTATCCACAAGGATAGACACAACGATGGTGGGGCTTGATTAAATAAGCGAAGATTAGTGACATCCGTTTGAGTCTTGTGAACCAATTTTATAAGCCGACGAAGTTTCCACTTGCTTAATATGAAAACATTAAACGGGGTTTATATTCAGGTTCTTTAAAATTCCCTGTAAGGGCGAGCCCACATAGTTAATTACATCTTAAGTGACGGGAATCACACAGAAAACTCTCGATAATAATCGATGATTAAACAAAGAATTTGAAGTTTAAGGTTTTGAATTGAATTTTGGAATTTCGATAGGGAATGGATCAAATTTGGAACATTTTGTTTTGTGAATCCGAGGAAGAAAGGTAGGAAAATCAGCCGGATTCGAAGTGAACTTCGATAATTTCCCGGCTTAATCACATCGTTTGGCTTGAATTTGGAAAGTCTAATGTTTATTTAGTATTTCAATCTTGCCGATTTTAATTAATTAGGGCTTATATTTGTATGATAAAAATCAAGCAAATAGCTAGAAAATGTGAGGGTTTATGTCGTATCGGACGACTACCTCGGAATCCTTTAAGGCCGGTTAGGGCTTAATTTGCAATGCAAATGCCTAACGAAGAGTTGAGGATTTATGTTGCACTAGGCGAAGCTACCTCGAAATCACATGGCTTTGTTGTTTTAATTAAGAAGATTTTCTTTGTGAAGTAGGTTTTAAGTTTTTGCGACGACGATGACGTGCGCCGCCATGCTCGGCTCCTTGTTGCGGAGGTTTAGTTTTAGAAATCATAAATCGGGGGATGAGAGAAGTGTTTTGGTTTTAGAGAAAATCTTAATTTCCAAGTGTTTTTTATGTTTTATTTAAAACAAATCTTAAAGTTGATTATAACGACACGGTTAAGATCCGGATGGTTCCATCCTTCCGGCATCATTATTTTTATCGGATTCACTTAGTCCGGATGAATTTGCTAAACTCAGCGGAATGAGTTCCACACTTTCATTTAGACCGTGGGAAATCCCGTTAGCAACACGTAGGTTACATCATCAGGGGTATTCACCGTCATCGACGGGACGTTTTAATTTAGTTGCAATTGTAGTTTTGTGTTGTTTTGTGATTAAATTTTGAAGTTGTTTTATCTTTTGAAATGTTGTGGCGGTGAATTTTATCTTGCAATGACTTTTAACTTAGTTTTGGTTTTAGTTTTAGGGACTATCCTAAAGGTGTGGGTTTTTTCATGCAACGGTTGTTTTATCATGCGAAAAGTAAAATGCATTTGCAATAAAGTAAATTGCGAAAGTAAAATTCTTGATAAAATAAAAGCGTGCTGGAGGGTCTTCCCGTCATCAGTACACTTAAAGCACAATTAGAATATTTAAGCAAGTTCCTAGGTAAAGCTAGGGAAAGGTTATGGTTTTCTGCAAATTCACAATCCTATAGGCTAGTCGACTCCTATGACGTCTAGGTTCTTTGTGTTTTGTTTGAGGGCGATTTTCTTCATCAAAGGACGATTAAGTCGATTGTTCTTATAAATATCATCATATTGAGGAAGTGCTTAAGAAGAATCTTAAGCATCCTTTGATATTTCGAGAGTTGTTTTAAGTCAAGGAAATGAATTTAATTATAAATGAATCGATCGTCGAGGTTTTGAGTCTTGTTAATTTGCTCGGTGAACTAGGGCGTTTGAATATCCTATGAGTGAAGTGACACTTCATTTAATGTTTTTATTTAGGAGCTATAATAACTAAAGCTTTCGGGTAAGTTAGTATTCAAATGATTTGGTTTAAATTTAAAGAGTTTAAATTTGGAATAGTGTTCGAGTTGTTTTATATTTAATTTCTTTTATGTCTTAGGTGATGTTATATTTAATTTAACTTAATTTAATTGAGTTTTAATTTAGTTTAACATAGTTCAATTTAATTTGACTTGGTGTTTAATTAATTTGATTTGATTTAACTTTAATTTAATTATTTAATTTAATTTAATTTAATTTTAATTATTTAATTTAATTTAATTTAATTGTTTAATTTAATTTAATTTAATTTTAATTTAATTTAATTTAATTGTTTGATTTAATTTAATTTAATTTTAATTAATTAATTTAATTGTTTAATTTAATTTAATTTAATTATTTAATTTAATTTAATTTAATTTTTAAATTTAATCTTAATTTAATTTATCTTTAATTTACTTTATTTTTAATTTTAATTGAAATTAAGTCTTTTAATATTTTAAATTTGAGTTATCATTTTAATTAAAAATTGAGTATTAGTTGATATAATTAATTTAGGGATTTTTAAATTAAAGAATAAATCTCTTCTGTAATAAAAGATCCTTATTTTAATAATTCCAATTTTATTATTCTTCAATTTAATGTATTATTTAATTAAAGTTTAATCATTTTAAAATTATTTAATGGGTTTCTACCCTTTAATTGTTAAATTTCAATCAAATCAAATCGAGATTAGGATCAAATATTTTCTTGTTGATTTTTATTAATACCAAGTTTTAATTAAGGATTAAAGATTTTAATTAATTTCATGCAAAAGGCTTAATAATTTCATGCTTCATTAAATTGAGCTGATAGACTTGAAATTTTTATGTATTTTACTCGTATGTCGATAAAACGTGAGAGGAGAAAATGTGATTTTTAAATATTTAATTTATTTATATAATTATTTTTGGTGGAAAATAGAGATTTTGAGGAAAATTTGATAACATGGCCGAGGAAAAGTTTAAGTCATAAGAAAATTGGGGAGCATTCTAATGACGAGAGGAGAAGCAACTTGGAGAAGTGGAGATTTTGGTGATTTTTTGAATTATATTATTTTTATTATAATTATTTTGAGTTTTGGAGTGTTAATTAATTTAAAAATAAGATAAATGTTGAAAAATGGATTTTATATTTTCAAAAATCTCTCTGATATCAAGGAAACCAGAGAATCAAATTTTGCAATTTTCTGATTTTTCTATGATTTATAATCATTATTTTAGTGAAAATGCTAGAAAATACATTTTTTTTTAATTTTTAAAATTACCACAGGGCTTTAAAATTTAATATCTCGCTAAATAGACTTAGGAAAAATGTGGGATTTGTTCCTAAGTGATTAAAATTCAAAATGTGACATTTTGGTGAATTTTATTATTTTTGTGATTTTTATTATTTTTTAATTATTAAAAATATTAAAATATTATTAAAATCAACTTTTTCAGAAAATTGAAATTTTAATTTTCTTAGATTCCCCTGATATCAGAGAGGCTCCAAAACCAATTTGGTGAATTTTTAAAAAAGATATTTTAGTTATGAATTTTAAAGTTTAAAATGGCTAAGTGACTTAATCAACCCAATTAGTGGGGCTAACCAAGTCAATTGACTTCAAATTTTTATGGTGGATTCCTGCGATCCTAAAGGTCGATTGGAGAATTGATTTCAAGTCGATTTGATGCCTGGTTAACTCTAATTAATTAAAGACCTATTTTGGGTGTTTAAGCTTGGAGATTAGGGTTAATGCGAGTGAATTAACTCGAGTCTGATATTTTCCTAGAGTTCTCTGGTCATAAGGAACATCACCAAATATTTCTAGAATTTATTTCACAACATGCTAATTTTTGGAATTAAAATACTCAAAACGGCAACATGCGTTTGAAAAATAAATAACTTTTCACGGAGATGGCCTGCGACCTTGGAAAATTCGGGGAATGTTCCGAATTCAGAGGCTTAAGCCACATGGTCTCATGCCATGGTGAATTGTATACATGCATGGAGAATTAAATGTATGAAGTAAATAAATCATAAAAATAAAATACTTAATTAAATTAAATGATTTCTTTTCCACATTATTCTCCTACATTCCTTTGACGAGAGAGGGTATTTTTATTTTATTTTTGTGATTTTCTACACAGAGATATGAATTTTTGAAGTTTAGGGAATTAAATAAATAGAAAAATACCCTAATTTTCTATTTATCCACGCGGCGCCGCGTCAGCCTCGGCGGCTCCGAACGCACGCGCGTCGCGCTCCCATTCGGCCGCCGCCACAGTCAATAGCCGGGCCCCGCGGGTTCTCGTACCGTCTCTGGTCGACGCAATCACAGCCGTCCGTGCGCGCGTGTATCGAATGGGTGACATCCGTTCATCGTCCCCGAGTGTTCTCGCCGAGGCGATCACAGCAAATCCACAGATCTCGCTCGATTCTCGATGGATTTTCATGTTCTTATGCTACATGGATTCGTCTTGAAGAGACGAACACATCTACGGCTAACATGCATTGAAACTAAGGCATTTGAAATGGAGAATCTCAGAAGCTCGGGATGAATAGTTAACTCGTACAGCAGCTCGAGGAGAAGTGTGGCTTGATCGAGAGTTGTTGCACCTTCGATTGGGTCCCGGCCAAGCTCAGGATGAAGTCTCCTGGTCTGGTGAATTACTTTGCTTCAGAAAGTGACCACAGCCGATCACAAGCTTGGAAATTTGGAGCAAGCTGAGTGGCTTTGGAGATGGGGCTTTCGGTGGGAAACTTCTCCTCTTGGTCCGGTGGGGGTGTAGGACCGATTGATTTGAGGATTGGCTCAGCATGGCAAAGTGTCCTGGTTTTAGGTGGGGGTCGGTTAGAAATTGGGCTCTGGTGGTGGGGATTAGGGCAAATTGACAACGCAGGGATCCAGCTGCTAAGGATGGTGAAGGGTTTGGAACAATTTTGGCGAGGTTTAATGAGGTTTGTGCTTAGTTTTCTCTCGCTGGCCGAGAGGGGTGGAGTTTAAATAGAGCTGGTGAGGCCTCGGGAAGTTAGGGCTTGGGATCGTGCTGGTGAGGAGAAGATCGGCCATGGTGACCACTAGGGATGGGGCGGCTGTTAGTGAGAATTTCGTGTTGGCTCACATGTGAGCTCTCGGCCATGGTGTTTTCGACGGCTTTGGTGGCCGGCCGGCCCAGCAGGTCACCCTCGAGTCGGGTGGGTCGGGGTGGAGGTTTGTGCAATCAATTGGCCATGGACATGTGTAAAGGCTTTGATCCAAAGTGGAATGGGGCATGGGTAGATTTGGACCTAAATGGGTCGGCCACCCATTTGGGCTAGGTTACTACTCGACACAGTTTTAAGTGAGAGGAGAAAATTGATTTGGATCGGCTTGATTAGTGGAGACCAAGTCTCCTTGAAATCCAAGTACGAATTAGGCTTAAGCATGGTTTAGTGGAATGTAAGTGGTTAACCACTTTAGGAGTTAAGGAAAGAGGGCCTCCTCCTTTTGCAAAATGGCATGGTGACATGTAAAGAGGCTCTCATGGCTTGCATATAGTATGCATGGCTCCATGGCCTCATTTAGCTTGGGAAAATGAAGTCGATTTCATGGAAATGGATTTAAGGAAAATTTTGGTATTTAGGGGTGATTTGGCATGAGGCTTGATTTGGAATTATTTGATGATGAATTTAGGACTTAGGGATGATTTTAATTGAAAGTATGATGAGGGGAAATGTCATATGGGCCTTGGAAGAATTTTGGGCTTTTTGAAAGGGTTTTAGATGGGCTTTTAAGATGGATTAGGAAAGTGGGCTCTTGAATTTTAAAATGGATTTTGGGATGAAATTTTGTAAAGAGGTTGGGCCAAATAATTATTGGGTTTAGCTCTTGTGGATGTGTCATGAGTGACTTGAAGCAAATTTGGGGTAGTTTGGACTTGAATTGGGTTGGATTTGAATTCTTTTGGTGAATGGGCCAATGTAGGTGGAATTGGGCTAACTTGGGCCAATGTTGGGCTAGGGTTGAAATTGATGTAAAATAAATATTAAGAAATGTTTATGGGAGTGTTTAAGGGTTTGGCTTTGGTTGGGTTTTAATTTTGAGGTTTGGGCCTATTTGGGTTAGATTTGGGTTTAGGTCGAAATTGGGCTTTTTGATTTTGGGTTGAATTTGAGTGGGGTTTGGGTCAAAATCTTGGGCAAATCATGTTAGTGTTTTGTTTATGAGGATGTTAAGGAAGGTTTAGAAAAGATTTGGGGTTAATTGGAGTTGAATTGGGTTAGTTTGGGCTAAGTTTGGGTCGTAGATTCCCAATTTGGGCTTTAAGGCCCAAAGTGAAATTGGATCCAAATGTCAATCAAATTGGACTTGGATTTGGTCTAAATTGGTATTGGGAATGTTGAATTGAAGTTTAGAATTGAATTGGACCAAAATTGGGGTCAATTGGGTATGTTTGGTTTGACATTGGGTCCACTTTGGGTTAAAATGGGTCAATTTGGGGGTTTTGACAAAAGTAGGAGTAAATTGACAAAATTGGCCCATGGTGTAGTTGGACAAAATGAAATTGGGAATATTTGGGATTTTCTGGAATTTTCTGGGAATTTTCTGAATTTTTGGATTTTTAGGCCAAGAAGGGTATTTTGGGTATTTGGAGGGTATTGGGGGGTTTCTTGGAATTTTTGGTATTTTTGGGTATGGATGATCAATTTGAGTGATGTGGAGGTGTTTGGGATTGATTTGGAAAATTTTAGGTAATTTGGAGATTTTGCAAAAATTTGGGTAATTCGAGGGTTTTTGGGTAGGTTGGTGGGTCCCGATTCTAGTCCTCTAAGATAGTCGAAGGAAAAGCTAAGGCTAGATCCTAAGTACTAAAGAGAAGAAGAGAAGACCTCATCAAAAATGAGGTCAACAAATGGACCCCGATAGGGGTGGTGAGCTGACGGAGCACACCACGCGTATTGGTGTTGACCGAAGCGATCAACAAAACCAACACGAACATCCAAGTGACAAACTTAGGATGAAATAGAGGAGTTTTCGCTGGGGGTAGCAAGTATATCTGCGAAACCGGAGATTCCTAAACTCTCGGCTGGGGAAAGGAAAAAGAGGTGAATCCCAAATCACATGACACAGGGAATTTCGATTTAGATTTTATTTTGTTTCAATTTAAGTTTTGATGTGTGAGTTTAGATTTCAATTTGGAGTTTCAATTTAGATTGGACTTTGTCGAAATTAATTTAAAGGATTTGATTTGAAATGAAAATTGGAATTACGAGGTTTTAGATGTAACACCTTCGACCTCGAAAGAAAATTGAATTGATTAGATTGAATCGTTGCGATGAGAAGAGATCTCGGAGTAATGCGGTGTTGGATGTAAAATCCTTAACCTCAAGAGTTTGATTTTGATGTATTTCAGTGCAATAGGAAAAGAATCCTAAAGTAGTGCAGTCTTGGATGTAAGATCCTCGACCCAAAAGGTTTGAATTTGATGTATTTCAGTGTAATAGGGAAGAATCCTAAAGCAGTGCAGTCTTGGATGTAAAATCCTCGACCCAAAAGTTTGAATTCGATGTATTTCAGTGCAATAGGAAAGAATCCTAAAGCGGTGCGATCTTGGATGTAAAATCCTCGACCCAAAAGGTTTGAATTTGATGTATTTCGGTGCGATAGGGAAGAATCCTAAAGCGGTGCGGTCTTGGATGTTAAATCCTCGACCCAAAAGTTTGAATTCGATGTATTTCAGTGCAATAGGAAAGAATCCTAAAGCAGTGCAGTCTTGGATGTAAAATCCTCGAACAAAAAGTTTGAATTCGATGTATTTCAGTGCAATAGGAAAAGAATCCTAAAGCAGTGCAGTCTTGGATGTAAAATCCTCGACCCAAAAGTTTGAATTTGATGTATTTCAGTGCAATAGGAAAGAATCCTAAAGCAGTGCAGTCTTGGATATAAAATCCTCGACCCAAAAGTTTGAATTCGATGTATTTCAGTGCAATAGGAAAGAATCCTAAAGCAGTGCAGTCTTGGATATAAAATCCTCGACCCAAAAGTTTGAATTCGATGTATTTCAGTGCAATAGGAAAAGAATCCTAAAGCGGTGCGGTCTTGGATGTAAAATCCTCGACCCAAAATTTGAATTTGATGTATTTCGGTGCGATAGAAAAAGGATCCTAAAGCGGTGCGGTCTTGGATGTAAAATCCTCGACCCAAAAGGTTGAATTTGATGTATTTCGGTGCAATAGGAAAAGGATCCTAAAGCGATGCGATCTTGGATGTAAAATCCTCGACCCAAAAGTTTGAATTTGATGTATTTCGAGTGCAATAGGAAAAGAATCCTAAAGCGAGTGCGAGTCTTGGATGTAAAATCCTCGACCCAAAAGTTTGATTTTGATGTATTTCGGTGCAATAGGAAAAGAATCCTAAGCGAGTGCGATCTTGGATGTAAAATCCTCGACCCAAAAGTTTGATTTTGATGTATTTCAGTGCAATAGGAAAGAATCCTAAAGCAGTGCAGTCTTGGATGTAAAATCCTCGACCCGAAAGGTTGAATTTGATTTATATTTGATTCGAGATCTGGAAGAAATTGAATTTGAATTTGATTGAGACTGGATTTGGAATCTGGAAAGATTGAATTTGGAAATTTGGAAGGATGAGTTTGAACTCGATTGAAATTTGATTTAAGATTTGAAATTTGATTTGATCGGGAGTGGATTTGGAATTTGATTGAGAATTTGATTTGTGATTTGAAAAGATTGAAATTTGATTCGGAATTTGGAAAGATTGAATTTGAAATTTGATTTGAAATTTGGAAGGATGGAATTTGAGATTTGTGTTGATTTCGTTTATCTTTTAATGGTTCAAATTTTATTTTATCGTTTATTTAATGTTCATGTGAATTTGGTGTTTGTCATTTTTTAAGATTTTTTTTTTAAGAAAGTTTTCTTTTATTCTTCTTTCTTTATTTCTTTTCCGTTCTTTGTTCGAAGTTCATTTAACTTTAATGGTGTTTCCCAATCAATTTGCACAAAAGAGGTGAAGGCCAAAAACGTGACATGGTCACTTTCATTCCAATCATGTTGAAAATACATCATACGACTCGATCTAGAATACATTTCATACAATCCATGTAGACTCAAAACGGATCGTGTATGATCTTTGTTGGTCCATCAAAAGAAGCATTTGTCAAAAAATCCATGTACGAATAGTGGGGTACATGGTTAATAACATCACCTTCCAAGCCATCCTTGGCGAGGATGCCGATTTGGATGTACGTTGGAGGTGTGATATTTCCCATGTAACTCATAGCTCGTAAGGCGGGAGGTTCTCTAGCTGCGGGTGCGGTTGGAAATGGTAAGGTATCTTGCTCTGTCGTCCATTCTCACGAAAGTAGCTGAGATCCGCTCCATCGGCACTCCGGTATGCAATGCTTAGCGATATCCGCTCCGTTGCCCTTCGATATCATGACGGAACCCACCGGTAAAGGTATCTTTCTCGGCCCTCGGAACTCACCGGGCCTGCTATCCGGAGGTCGGATCCGAACATAATGTCACACTCGTTCAAGAAAGAGCGTGCGGAAAGGTCGACAAAGTCGTGGTGATCTATATGTGGGGGTATGCGGTCACCACTGTTTGTAGATGTTGATAATGCGGCTATTGGGTATGCAATCCGCGGCGGTACCCTCCATGTTATCAATCTTTTTACCATTCTCCGATGACTAATGGCATCGGATCTACTTGCCCATGACGGAGTATCCCCGGTGGGTTTCCCTTTACGTCTTCAGCAAAGTTGTAGCGACATCCGCATTGTATTGTGATTCTTCCTTTCCACGGCATCCATCTCCGGGGTTCGAGTATGTGTTTTCCCTCGGGCGGCTGCTCGGCCCATTCTTTTCGGATCCGGATACAATCCACGATTTGCTTGTTGTTCATACTGCGAGAATACGTCGGTATGTAGCTCGAGGCCCTCTAGTATGTTGTTCCTTCTTCCTTTAATTCTTTTCAACATTCTGCATTCTCTCCAGCTCGTATTCCGGAATGATCTGCAGATGGCGAGACCTTGTGACATATTGTGGGATATATGGTTCAATCCCTTCACGTTCCCCTGCATACCTCGGCTCCTCGGGGATGATGCTCGTCGGGACATCCCCCGGGCTTGCTACGCAACAAGGTCATGCATTATTGGTGGTTCTATCCGGTGGCGTGGTAGCCTTCTTTCTTCGATCTTCCGGAGATTTCCACAGTTCTTTCGGTTATCCTAGGAGGCGGCTTCCTTTCTTCGGGTTCTGGTGAACCGGTGTCCTTGAAATGTGTGTGCTTGGCATTAGCAATTGTCTCGTCGCGCTGGTCCGCGGCTAGTTTTGTTAACATCTTACGGATACGGCGATTCTTATTTCTTCATTGCGTGGGCTGTGAGAGTAGCTCTCCGCACTTCTTGAATCTCCGTGGGCGCGACGGCGACAAGCTCGCCCTCCGGCTCGTAGCGACTACGGACTTCATTTTCTTATCTTCTTCGGTGTTTGCTTTTCTTTTCTTGTTGTTGGATTGGTGGCTTGGGCCACCCACTTTCATCACTTGTCCGCCGGGTAGTTCTTCTCGGTTAGCCGGGACCCGGTCACTTTCCTCGTCTTGTAGGCCCGGCGGTGCGAAATCCGAGTCGATCTCGATTATCGCTCCATCTTTCACCCTCTTTTCATCGAGTGCAAGGCTTACGCCATTCTTAAAGTTCGGGACCAACCGCCGTTCGACATTTCCTGCGAAAAGACAAGGAAAAGGATCGGAGGCTGTACTAAGAACAAGAACATTAAGAAAATGTTTATTAAAGACATTTTTTTATTTCTCCTATATTTTAAAATTTAACAGGAATGAAGTAGGATAAGATCATTGAAGAGATTTTGATTTGGAAAGGAAAACAAGGAAAACTTTATTATCATGATTTTATTTATCTTAGCACATTTTATTATTTTTGGGTTCGGACCCAATCATAAGTAATTACTTCGCCCGTGTTTCTTAGGGATGAAGAATTCATTCCTTCGAAACATCGGGTAGAGTAATACTTTTTAAAGTATCGTCCGTTGATCGGAAGCATATGTCGTTCTCACTGGCAATTCACTAGTCGGTAGGAACCTCCCGAGTATACTTGCTTCGACCACGAACGGTCCTTCCCGAGTGGGTTCAAATTTTCCTCTCTATCTTGCGGTGTGCGAGAATAGGTCTCTTGAGAACGAGAACTAAGTCACCAACTTTGAAGGTTCTTGGGTGGACCCGGTTGTCATGGGCTTGAACCATCTTAGCTTGGTATAGTTCTAAATTTTGTTGCGCTGCAAGTCTTTTCCCTTCAAGCTTTCTAATTCTTCGAGTCGTAATCTAGCGTTTTCTTCGTCGTGATCTTGTTTGCAAGCTGCAATTCGAGTGAAGGAAGGCTGAACCTCTAAAGGTAACACTTGTCTCGGACCCATACACTCGAGCGTAAGGTGTAGCTTGAGTAGGAGTTACGAAGGTTGTCCGGTAGGCCCATAAGGCTTCTAACAATTTCTCGTGCCAATTTCTCTTATTATCGTCCAAGGTTTTCTTTAAGATTTGAACGAGAGTTTTATTAAAAGCATCAGCGAGACCGTTTGCTCTTGGGTAGTAAATTGTTGAGTATCGCCAGTCGATTCCGTGTCTCCTGACAAAATTGTTGATTTGTGTGCTTCGAATGCTGACCCATTATACGAGATGATCTGCGCGGCACTCCGAAACGGTAGACAACTTGGTTCTTGAAAAGCGTAACACGTGGTGTGCTTTCACTTCTCTAAGTGGAGCGCTTACCGCCACTTGGAAAAGTAATCCGTAGCCGCAAGAATGAAGCGATGTCCTTTTGAAGATGGTGGTTCTATCGGACCCACTATATACGTGCCCCGACATTCGAATGGCCACGATGCGATTGTCGGGTGCGGCACATTTGGAGGTTGGTGTAGAACCACTCCGTGCACTTGGCATTGGTGACGGCTCTTGGCGATTTTCATGCGGTCGGTCATCATCGAGGGCCGGTAGTACCCTAGTCTTTTAATTTTCATTTTCATCTTCGGACCCGGTGGTGAGCGCCACGAGTCCTGAATGCACCTCTTTAACAATTTCACGGGCCTCGGACCCGCTTAGGCACCTTAGCCACATTTGATCGAAAAGACCTTCCGTATAATGTGTTGTTTATTAATGCGTAGGACGAGTTCTTTTCTTGATCCGATGGGCTAGCGACCTATCGTCCGGTAGCTTTCTTGTTTGCGGGTAGTTCATCGATGGCTGTCGCCTGATCTTCGTGTTTTACGTCATCGCTTCTTACTTGCTTCTTTTTCTTTTTCTTTTTCGATTTGTGTATTGTGTCTATGTCGAGTTGTGATAGGACCTGACGTCAGTGAGCTGACACTTCCACTGATTCATCTTGCAAACGAGGCAAATTCTTTTGCGAGACGGGCTAAAGCATCTGCTTAAAGCATTCTCTTTTACAGGAATTTTGTAGATTGTCACATTTGGAATGCGTTCCAACAATTGTATGGCATCTTGGAAGTATTGTTCGAGTCTTGGTTTAAAAATTCTGTATTGTCCAGCGATCTGTTGAATGATTAGCTGCGAATCCCCGTAGATGTTGATGTACTGTTATCCCCATTTGAATAGCTAATTCCGATCCTGTTATGAGGGCTTCGTATTACGCTTCATTGTTTGTACACGGTTACGTCGAGTGGTAGGAATATCTTAACATCCCCCGCTCCGGTGTTATAAAGATTAGCCCGATTCTGCCTTACCGGGCACTATCACTTGCGATTCTTCGTCTTTGTGTGCTTGAAGATGCTCCGTCGAAATACAATTCCCAACGTCGATCATCAAGGTCTTCTAGGTTCATTATTTGTTCATCCGGCAAATCATCATTGAGAGGAGATTCACGCCGGCAAAGGGTGCGCTGCGAGGAAATCCGCTAAGACTTGTCCCTTTACGGCACGCGGAGGCACGAAAGTTATATCGAATTGCGATAATATCATTGACCATCGGCAAGTCTACGGAAAGTGTTGGACGAGTCATCGAGTATTGCGATGGATTAAACTTCGAGATCGAGGTTGACCTTATGAGAAAGCATGTAGTGCACGAGCTTTTGAGCGGCGAAGATCGGGGCCAAACAATGCTTTTCAATTGCGGGATACCTTACTTCCGTCGGAAGTAAACGACGGCTTAAGTAGTAAAGAGCATTTTCTTTACCCTCATCATTGACACAGGCTAACGAGGCTCAGAGAAGTCGTCTAAAGCCGCGGTGTAAAGTATCAGCGGTCTACACGAGGCCGGGGCTGCTAAGACGGGAGGTGTCATTAAATATTGTTTAATGTCCTCGAAGGCCTTACGGCATTTCTCTTCCCGAATAAATTTGGCGTCCTTTTTAACTAGTGCCGAGAAAGGCTGACACCTACTGACGGGTTTGAGATAAAGCGTCGAAGATATGTCGGCTTCCTTGAAAAGATCGTAGTTGTTTTAAGGTTTTGGGAGGCGGCATTTCTAAGATAGCTTTAATCTTTTCCGGGTCGATTTCAATTCCACGATGTCGGACAACGAACCCTAAGAATTTCCGGAGGTGACGCCGAAGGCGCATTTTAAGGGATTCATCTTAAGGTTAAATTGTCTTAATCGTTTGAAAACAATTCTCGAATCATACGAGTGGTTTTCCTTTACTTTGCTTTTGATGACCACATCGTCCACGTAGCATTCGACTTGATTGTGGATGAGATCATCAAAAATTCTTGTCATTACTCTACGGTAGGTTGCTCCTGCGTTCTTCGGTCCGAATGGCATCCTTTGTGTAGCAAAATACTCCGATCGGCGTTACGAATGCTGTAAGCTTTTCATCTTCTGGAGCCATTTTTATCCGGTTGTATCACGAAGATCCATCCATGAAAGAGAATATTTCATGTGTTAAAGCAATGTCGATCATTAATTCAGGGGTCGGTAGAGGGAATTCATCCTTTGGACATGCCTTGTTTAAATCTGCGAAGTCCACACAAATTCCGATTTGACCATTCTTCTTTACGGCGGCACCACATTGGCTAGCCAAGTCGGGTATTGTTCTTCACGGACAAATTTAGCGTCTATTAGCTTTTTAACTTCGGTATGACTTGTTGTTCGATTTCTAGACGCATTCTTACGGGACCTTGTCGCTGGAGCGAAGTAGGATCCACTCCTAGCTTATGGATGCTGACCTGCTGGAGCTAATCCTGGCATTTCATCGTAGTTCCAAGCAAAACGAGTCTTTAAATTCCATTAATAATTTGATTATTTCTTCGGAGTCTTCTTTGTTGAGTAAGGAGCTAACAAAGGTAGGTCTGAGCTCTTTCTTAGTACCTAAGTTAACTTCAGTTAACTCATCTATTGTGGATTTAATTTCTTCTTCGAATTCGGTGGAGCGTCACCAATTTGTACATCTTCGAGTTCATCTTGTAGTTTCCATGCAGTTTTCATTGGATTCGCAAGTGACAACCAAGCAAAATTCAGTATCGTCAACTGAACCTACTGTGCCGAATCCAAGTCCATGCTTTGAATTGGGTGGACGACCGGAGTTATTCCATAATTTTTCAAAATGTTGTGATTGGCCTTTTGTCCATTGTCGAGGTAAGAAACCACGTTGAATTAAATTTTGAACACAGGGAGAGTACCACTCGAAAGGTAATCCCATTAATTCGATGAAGTGACATCTTCAAATTGTACATTATTTTCAGTTTTGGAGGAAGAAGCGCCACGGTAGAATTTGATTGGCTTTGCACCGCCGCTATGTACCTCTTTGACCACCATACCCTCGATCATATTAGAATGGATCGGGGTCAGGGTCATAGTATGTACGTAGTGGTTAATCTTCTCGTACATTGATTTGTAGTCTTCGTTCTTCTCATCTTCAGAGAGATCTTAAATTGCGGCTTCTTCCGACTTATTGCCGTTGCTTCTTGTTTGATTTCTTTTTCTTCTTCGAACTATCTTCCCGATCAACATTGATGGCTGGTTTCCTCGTCCAGCTGTCCTAACGTCTCCACCACGACCTCGTCCCCGGCCTCGACCTCGGATGCGAGTTGTGGAGAAACCTTCACCATCTCGCCGTAAGGGAGTGGTGAGTGATTGTTGGACTAGAACCTCAGGTTCTTCGTTGTCCTGAACTTTCTTTGCTTCATTTGTTACGGTATCTCTAGAGAAGATCGTTTTTTTTGGCGGTGCATAATAAGCTACATCTTCATGGATTCCAATCTCATGTACGGAGAATGGTTGCAAGTCGCCTTTGATGCACTGTTCCCCTCCATCGTAGTATTTGATGCACCGGTGCGAGATGATGGTACCATCCTGTTTTCATGTATCCATGGTCGGCCCGAGTAGAGCGTTGAACGACGTTTACGAATCAATTATATGAAATTTTGCGGTTGTCTTTGCTAAGTCACCGGTCTTCATCGATAGCGTTATTGACCGAGGGCTCTTTCTCCTTTACGGTTGAATCCTCTTAATAACATTTTGTCGGCCTCGAGCTCACGAGCATCAATTTCCAAGTATGCTTAGTGTTCGAAGACTCATTATGTTGATTGATGCTCCTGGATCCACCAATACTCGGGAGAGCGTAAACTTCCCGATTGTAAGCCGAAATGTACAACGGTCGGTTGTGATCTGCTGTCCCAAGTAGTAAGTCATTGTCCAGTGAAGGTAACGCCTCGCTTGTTCCTTTAACAAGCAAACCTCATCTAAGGAATCTCCGGCCATTTGAGCTAAGCAAATTTACGGATCAAGTAAGGCTTTGATCAGAGCTTCTCTCATCTCCTTTGATAAGATGAGAGCATCGTAAATGCTCAGTTTGGCCGGTAGTTTCCTAAGATGGGCTAGCACGTTGTAGTCCACTTTGTTCTCATGCGTCTCGACTTCTTCTCGAATGGGTATTTCTTCTGCCGGGGTTGGTTCTTCTTGAACAACCACATGCTTTCCTTTGTCTTTTGGACCCATTCTTGGAGGTAGAACTTTTCCACTTCTCGAGTTGACTTCGTAATTTTTTACGAATCTAGTGTTGAACTTGCCGGTGTCTCCTCTCGAATCGGAATGACGAGCTCTTCCGGATTATCTTCAAAATCCGAAGGCTCTAACTCTATCGTAGCTGGAGCTCCTCGAAACTCACGAGATAGATCGAGTTGCTTGTTGAACTCTCGTAGCCTCCTTGATGGATGTCTTCTTCGTTATTTTGATTGTCGAGATCGTGTATGATTTGAGAATTGTTGTTGGCATCGAAGTCGATGTCCGGATTGTCGCTAGTTACGTAATCGTTAGAAACAGTCAAAATGTAGCCAACGCCATCACCCTTATCATTATATGATCCCACCGAAGTGAGCGGATAATCATACAAAATCAGAGGTTCGAGGGATTTCTCCCCGAATCGGAAACAACTATCCTAGGATAAACGGCCCCTAGTCTAGCCTTAGGAGTCTCGGTCCCCTCTTCTTCGTTAATTTTCTTCTTTTCTTCGATCGTCTCTGTCGAGGTGGTTCTTCTATCGCAAGTGATAGTACCGGTTTAACGGGTCTCGAACTCGAATTGAAGCTCGCACCGAAGCGGTTCGGATGCTTGTCTAAAATCTTCTTCGAAGACCTCGTCCGAGGCGGTAGTCCATCGATCGTCGGTTGCATAGGGATCTATCGGAATGACGGGATCGGTTGAGATAACATTGACGGAACCTCCTTTACGGGGTTCCTTCATGTACTCCTTCGGGATTGTTATATTTCCTTTCCGAAGGTTGTCGTTGAGCCAACTTTAAAGGTAATGCAATCTTCTATCTTGTGCCCAAGCATCCGATGGTAGGGGCAAAAGTTGGGATCACTGTTCTTGTTGACTTCCTCTCGGTCTTTTAGGCTCGGCAGTTGGAAATGCGGAGTTTTCATTAGGCTACGGAACATCTTCGATCTTGCTTCATTTTTGAACGGATATTCTGCGCTCGAAGCTCCCTCGATGTACGTTGCGGACGGGACGGTTGTTCATCTTGCGGAGAAGACCGATAGCTGGACCGGGGTTGCTTGGTAATTCCGTTGTGGTTCTTCGCGGCCGTTACGGTGGTATTTGCATTGGTTGCTTGCCTTTATCAACTGCTTCGCAACGATCCGGATTTCTTTTCGAAGGTCTTTACCGGCTTACGCTTGTCCGTCTTGTCGGCGAAACTTAATTGCTTCGCCTCTTCTTGCAAGCTTCCGGCCTTGCTTAACAACTTCTCAAAAGTCTTAATAGTGAATCCTTTGAGGAGAAGTGCTTATCGGGCCGTGAATGCTTTTAAGCAAGATGTCGATCGCATGTTGTTCTTGCGGTTGTGGTTCACACTTCATGCTTAAGTTTCTCCATCGAAGTATGTAATCCACCAAAGTTTCATTCGGCCTTTGTTTCTCTACCACTAAATCACCTATAGTGATGTGGTGTCGAGCTCCGGCAAATCGCTTGATGAAGAGGCTCTCTAGCTGCGAGAATGTCTTCACCGAGCCATTGGATAGTCCCGCATACCGGTCGAAGGCGATTCTCGACGGACTGCGCGACGAGCTGTCGGAAGAGTAGCGCATCGCTCCCGCCGGCATTGCAACAAGCGGCACAAAAGTTTGCAACATGCTTGTCGGGGGTTCCGGTTCCATCGAATGTCTTGAACGAGAGGTGGTACGAAGCCTTTCGGGTATTGGACAGCGTCGAATTCTTCGGGTAAGGTCTACCCGTCCGAATGGATGTCCCGTTCTTCGATTGTGCTAAGGCTTCTCGCACTCGTTGTTCTACCAAGCTCTTGATATCCTTTTCGGGGATCATACTTTGTGTTGTATCCTTTTCGATTGGTCATCCCCATTGACGGATGTAATCTCCTTTCCTCCGTCTACAATGTGAATGACCTCTGGGGGTGTCTCTCTATGTGGTTGTACTTGACTATGGAGAGTGGCCAGAGCTACGGCCATCTCTTCCATCCTTTTCACCATTTGAGCGATCGTGTCGTCTTTTTCCTGAAGCTGTCTTCTCATCAGTTCTGGCTCCTCTCTTTCTGCGGCTGCAGGAGCACCTTGCGAAGCTGATGAAGCTCGTGTCTCAACCATGTTGATTTCTACATATTCATCGTCCATGAACTCCGATGAATCGATCTCATCTCCGAACTTTTCTTCTCTTTCTTTTGCCAACCGTCGGATATCGGTTCTCGACTTTTCCATGGCATCTTCTAGCGGAGCTTTACGTGTGTCTTTGCGGTTGTCATGCGATAGCTACGGGTCCCTTTTTCACGAGTCCCTTTATCGCGGTAGCACTTTCTTCGATTCCGGCCTCTGATGAGACTTTCTTTTTCGAGTGCTGCTGTTTCGATCTCGATCGCCCGGTAGTGGGATGCCACACCATCCTTCAGCGGCGGAAGGTCTAGGACCGGATGGTGCAGTCGGCCAAATCGCTGGAAGGTGGTATCCTCCTAATCCGTAATCACGAGACTACGACGGGCGGGCTAGCCTTCATTCTCTTGCTTGGCTTTTCACGTCATGACGGCGGGTTCTACTCGGGGCCCGAGACGGGATTTGACCGGCACCCGCCACTATCCTTCGTAGAATTTCCGATACGGGGCGAGTTTTCCTTCCTTGCTAACTTTTCTACCAAAGTTTGCGGTCGAGCAAACGGCGTAGTTCTAGTTCTTTTCTTGCGGCTATCGTTGTAGTATGCGGGGCGAGGTAATGTGGCGACAATCTTGCGAACATTCTCCTCGTCCTCCGCGGCGGAGAGGGGATGGAACTCGCTTCCTCCCAAAAGTGGTATGTAGTCGAGCGGCGGTGTATATTCCGGTAGCGGTGTATATCTTGGCGGCTACGGAATTTCCTCCGGGAAAGCAATTTCGGCGGCTACGGCTTCTCCGGCGATCCTTCTACTTGTTTCTTCTTTGGGTCTTTGTCGGTGACGGAATCTTTGAAGCTGGACCCGATTTCGAAAACGAGAAGGTCTTACGAGAAGATCCGTACCCTCCACGGTAACAGGTTTACCATAGTTCTGGATTTCTTTCCCCTTTGATTTGGCGGAAGTCGGGGTAGGTGCAGAAACAACTAGACCAGTGGGGGTAGTAAGAACAGTCCTCCTGCGGACGGCAGTACTCCTCCTAGTCGGGATCCTTTGCAAGGGAGGAAACTCTTGGGTCGACCTAAGGTTGAACCCAAGCAGCGGTTCCTCAGCTTCAGATACCTTGTTCGTCAGTGCAAAGAGGGAGACGTCGGTGACCTTGACGTTCGTGTTTTCAAATCCTCGTCCAAATCGGATGACCCCATTGTCGGGCGGCTCATCCTTATAGACGGTGAAGTCCGATCCGTTGGTGAAGGAGAAAATCGGTTTCGGGGCTTCCATTTCTACGGGGTAGATTCGGTTTGTCGGTCCCGAGTTATGCTTCTTTTCTTTAGGACGAAAAGAAAGGAATTGAAAAGAGTTCGAACTCATTCTTGTTCATGTATTTATAAGAAAGAATCATTTGTTAAAAGAATCACTTATTAGAGGGTTTGTTTATTTAGAACGGAATGTTCAAAGGTGTAGAGAAGGTAAGGAATCAGATTCGGAGTTGGAAAGGAAAAGAGAGTCTTAAGCAAGACTTCTCGACTCGAAGGATCATTCCTAAACTAACACTTATTGGGGGTCCACCCCACCTCAAAAATGAGGTAAAAGGATCTCAGAACCTCTCTGTTTATGGGTGTCTAAACAGTGGCTCATAAATCCGAGAGAATGTTGGCTATACTCATTCAAGATAGAAATGAACATAGTATTCCAACGGAAAGAAGGGTAGTTTGATCCACTAAGGGCATGGATGCACTACCGATTTTTGAAAGCGAGATTATACGATTATAATGGAGAGAGGAATTGTCCTCGATGGAGTCGCCGAAATCTGTCGGCATATTTTTAGGTTGTGTGTTTTATTTTGAAAAGGGGGTCGCTAACGAAGTCTGTCGGCGAATTTTTAATTTAATTAAAATAAATAATTTGAAAAGTAGTATTTGATTTTGAAAATAATTTCAAATTTGAAGGTTTTAAGATATGAGACTAAACCGATCTCACATCCCGAATAGTTTATATAAACGAGCACCACACCACGAATCGGTGTATCATCCCTAAGGATAGACACATCGCTTAACGGTGGGGCTCGATTAAATAAACTAGAAGATTTGTGACATCCGTTTGGTCCGCGAACCAATTTTATAAGCCGACAAAATTCCCTGCTTAATATGAAAACATTAAATAGGGTTTATATTACTCAGGTTCTTTAAAATTCCCTATAAGGGCAAGCTCACATAGTTAATTACATCTTAAGTGATGGGAATCACCTAAGAAAACTCTCGATAATAATCAATAATTCCGCTCTCGAGGATTTCGAAGTTTAAGTTTTCGAGGATTGAATTTAGGAATTTCGATAGGGAATGGATCAAACTTGGAACATTTTGTTTTGTGAATCGAAAGGAAGAAAGGTAGGAGAAATCACGGATTCGAAGTGAACTTCGGTAATTTCCCGACTATCCATATTGTTTGGCTTAAATTTAGGAAAATCCTAATGTTTATTTAAATGTTTTGATTTTGTCAATTTTAATTAATTAGGACTTATATTTATATGATAGAATCATACAAATAGCCTTGAAGATGTGAGGGTTTATGTCGTATCAGACGACTACCTCGGAATCCTAAGTCCGATTAGGGCTTAATTTGCAAGGCAAATGCCTAACAAAAGGTTGAGGATTTATGTTGCACTAGTGCGAACTACCTCGAAATCCTATGGCTTGGTTATTTAATTCTAGGAAAGTTTTGCTGATGTAGGTTCGAGTTTTGCTTGACGACGATGGCCGTCGTTGCCCACCATGCTCCGAGCTCCTTATTGTTGCGGAGGTTTAGTTTTAGAAGTCATAAATCGGGAGATGAGAAAAGTGTTTTGGTTTAGAGAAGTCTTAATTTTCCGAGTGTTTTTCGTGTTTTGATTAAAACAAATCTTAAAGTTGATTATAACGACACCGGTTAAGATCCCGCGGTTCCATCCTTAGGCATCATTATTTTTATCGGATTCACTTAGTCCGGATGAATTTGCTAAACTCGACTGAATGAGTTCCACACTTTCATTTAGACCAGTGGGAAATCCCGTTAGCAACACGTAGGTTACATCATTCGAGGTATTCCGATCATCCAACGGGACGTTTTAATTTAGTTGTAATTGTAGTTTTGTGTTACGTTTGTGATTAAATTTTGAGTTGTTTTATATTTTGAGATGTTGTGGCGGTGAATTTTATCTTGCAATGACTTTTAACTTAGTTTTGGTTTCGGTTTAGAGTTCTATCCTAAAGGTGTGGGTTTTCATGCAACGAGTTGTTTTATCATGCAAGAAAAGTAAAGTGCATTTGCAATAAAATAAATTGCGATAATGTAAATTGCAAGAAAGTAAATTGCAATAAAATAAAAGCATACACAGGAGGGTCTTCCCGTCATCCCGAAGCTACACTTAAAACACAATTAGAATATTTAAGCAAGTTCCTAGGTAAAGCTAAGGGAAAGGTTATGGTTTTCTACCAAATTCCTAATCCTATAGCTAGTCATCTCCTATGACGTCTAGGTTCTTTGTGTTTTTTTGTTTAAGGACGATTTTCTTCATCGAAAGAATAATTAAATTCAATTGTTCTTATAAACATCCTATCGTATCGAGGAAGTGCTTAAGACGAATCTTAAACATCTTTTCAATATTCGCTAGAATTGTTTTAAGTCCGAATGAATTCGATTATATAAATGAATTAATCGTCCAGGGATTCAAGTTTTGTTAACTTACTCGATGAACTAGGACATTTGAATATCCTATAAGTGAAGTAACATTTCATTTAATGTCTATTTATGAGTTATGATAACTAAAGCTTTTGAGGGTAAATTGGTGTTGAATGGTTTGTGATTTAATTTAATTTCCATTAATGAGTTTAAATTTGGAATAGTGTTCAAGTTATTTTAGATTTATTTTGAATTTTTTATGTCTTAGGTGATGTTATATTTAATTTAATTTAATTTAATTTAATTTAATTTAATTGAGTTTTAATTTAATTTAATTCAATATAGTTCAATTTAATTTGATTTGATGTTTAATTAATTTGATTTGATTTAATTTTAATTTAATTTGATTTAATTTAATTTAATTTAATTTAATTATTTAATTTAGTTTAATTTGATTTAATTTAATTTAGTTTAATTTAATTTAATTTAATTTAATTTAATTTAATTTAATTTAATTTAATTTGTTTAATTTAATTTAATTTGATTTAATTTAATTTAATTTTTTAATCTTAATTTAATTTAATTTAATTTAACTTAATTTTAATTTAATTTTATTTAATTTTAATTGAAATTTTTTAAAAGAGTTTAATAATTTAAATTTAGTTTAATGATTAAGTCTTTTAATATTTTAAATTTGAGTTATCATTTTAATTAAGAATTGAATATTAATGAGATAATTAATTTAGGGATTTTTAAATTAAAGAATAAATCTCTTCCTAATAATATCCCTATTTTAATAATTCCAATTTTATTATTCTTCCAAATTTAATCAATTATTTAATTAAAGTTTAATCATTTTAAAATTGTTTTATGGGTTTCTACCCTTTAATTATTTGAATTTCAATCATCCAAATCAGATTAGGATCAAATATTTTACTTGTTAATTTTTTATTAAACCTAAAGTTTTAATTAAGGGTTAAAAATTTAATTACCACTTTACCCTTTAAGCTTAATGATTTCATAACTCACTAAATTGAACTCAAATGAACTTGAAATTTTTATGTGACTTCATTCATATGCCAATAAAGACATGAGAGGAGAAAATGTGATTTTTCTGTATTTAATTTATTTATATAATTATTTTTGGTAGAAAATAGAGATTTTCAAGGAAAATTTAATAACATGACAAAGGGAAAGTTTCTGTCCTTAAGAAAATTAAGGGACATTCCTAATGACCAGAGAACCACTTGGACCAATTTTGGTGATTTTTTGAATTATATTATTTTTATTATAATTATTTTAAGTTTTGGAGTGTTAATTAATTTAAAAATAAAATAAATGTTGAAAAATGGATTTTATAATTTTCAAAAATCTCTCTGATATCAAGAAAATCAGAGAAGCAAATTTTGCAATTTTCTGATTTTTCTATAATTTATTATAATTATTTTAGTGAAAAAACTAGAAAATATATTTTTTTTAATTTTAAAATTACCTTAAAGCTTTAAAATTTAATATCTCACTAAATAGACCTAAGAAAAATGTGGGATTTGTTCCTATGTGATTAAAATTCAAAATGTGACATTTTGGTGAATTTTATTATTTTTGTGATTTTTATTATTTTTTAATTATTAAAAATATTAAAATATTATTAAAAATCAACTTTTTTAGAAAATTGAAATTTTAATTTTCTTAGGTTCCCCTGATATCAGAGAGGCCCCAAAACCAATTTAGTGAATTTTTGAAAGGTATTTTAAAAGTTATGAATTTTTAAATTTTAAAATGGCTAAGTGGCTTAATCAACCCGATTAGTGGGGCTAACCAAGTCCGATTGACCTCAAACTTTTATGGTGGATTCCTCTGATCCTAAAGGTCAGTGGAGAATTGATTTCAAGTCAATTTGATGCCTGGTTAACTCTAATTAAATAAAGACGTATTTTGGGTGTTTAAGCCAATTAGGGTTGTTTTAAATGAACTAAGTCAAAACTTATTTTTCCTAGGGTTCTCTGGTCATAAGGAACATCACCAAATTTTCCTAGAATTTATTTCACAACATGCTATTTATTGGAATTAAAATACTCAAAACAGTAGCCTGAATTTGAAAAATCAATAACTTTTCATAGGGATGGCCTCCGACTTTGAAAAATTCGGGGAATGTTCCCGAATTCGGAGGCATCAAAAGCCACTATGGTCTCATGCCATGGTGAATTGTATACATGCATGGAGAATTAAAATAATGCAGAGAGTAAATAAATTATAAAAAATAAAATACTTGATGAAATTAAATGATTTCTTTTCCACATTATTCTCCTCCGTTCACTGAGCGAGAGGTATTTTTATTTTATTTTTCGATTTTTCTACACGGAGATATGAATTTTTGAAGTTTAGGGAATTAAATAAATAGAAAAATACCCTAATTTTCTATTTATCCACGCGGCAGCTGCGTCGACCTCGGCGGCTCCGAACGCACGCGCGTCGCGCTCCCATTCGACGCCGCCACCCGAGTCGGCAGCCCGGGCCCCGCGGTTCTCGTACCGGTCTCCCGGTCCGACGCCATCCGAGCCATTCGTCCACGTGTGTATTGAATGGACGGCATCCGTTCATCGTCCCCGAGCGTCCTCGCCGAGAGCCGTCCACACTAAATCCCTAAGATCTCACTCGATACTCGATGGATTTTCATGTTCTTATGCTCTATGGATTCGTCTTGAAGAGACGAACACATCTATACGGTTAACATGCATTGAAATTAAGGAATTTGAAATGGAGAATCCCCAGAAGCTCGGGATAAAGAATTAGCTCATACCTTTGCTCAGAGAAGTGTGGCTTCGATCCGAGAGTTGTTGCACCTTCGATTGGATCCCAACAAGCTCCGGATGAAGTCTCTCGGTCGCAGTGAATTGTACGGATGTGATTTCGACCAAGCCCGATCCACAAAGCTTGGAGGTCGGAGCAAGCTGGGTGGCTCGGAGATGGGGCTTTTGTTGGTGGACACCTTCCCTTGGTGCAGTGAAGGTGTAGAACCAATCGATTTGGGAATTGGCTCACTTGTGGAGAAGTGTCCTGGTTTTGGGTGGAATTTCGGTTGGGAAATTGGATTTTGTCGGTGGGGATTAAGGCAAATTGACACCTGGGATCAAGCTGCTCTAAGGGTGGAGAAGGGTGCGGAACAATTTTGGCGAGTTTCGGCAAGGTTTGTGCTCGGCTCCTCTCATGGACGAGAGGGGTGGAGTTTAAATAGGAGAGGGTGGAGGGCCTCCGCGGGGAGTTGAGGCATGGGATCGAGCTGCTGCGGTGAGGAGAAGAACGACCATGGTTGCCATTGGGCATGGGGCAACTCGGCGGGTTAGAATTCCAAGCTTGGGCTCACATGATGCTCTCGGGTGTGGTGTTTTCCGGCGATCCGGGCGGGTGGCCGGCGAGGCATGGGTCACCATCTTGACCGGGGAGGTCGGGGCTTGGCAATGGTGAAGTCGATTGGGCTTGGACATGTGTAAAGTGTTTGAATTAAAATGGAATGGGGAGGGGGTCATTTTGGCCTTAATTTGGTCAACCCATTGGTTTGGGTTGGGTGCACCTCCCCATGGCACTGATTTTGGGCTGAGAGGATCGGTTGGGTCGGCCAAGGGAGAGTGGTGTGGTCTCCATCCATGATGAGGTGGCTAAGCATGGTTTAGTGTGTGACATGCTTAAGGTAAAAAGGGGTTAAGGAGGATTAGGAAAGGGGCCCCTCCTTTTTGCTATTAATGGCTTGATCACATGTCAAGCCTTCCATGGCTTCATGTGGCTTGTCCATGGCTTGCATGGCTCACCTTTGGCTTGGGAAAAGGTTTGGTCGATTTCATGAAAATGGGTTTTAAGAATTTTTGGTAATTTGATGGAAATTTGTATGAAACTTGATTTGGAATAATTTGATGGTGAATTTAGGACTTAGGTAATGGATTTAATTAAGTGGATGACAAATGGAGATGTCATGTGGGCTTTTAGGGTAGATTTTGGGCCTTTGAATGTGGTGAAGTGGGCTTTTAGGAAAGTTTAAGGGAGATGGGCTTTTGATTTTAGGATGGGCATTTGGATAAAAAATTTTGTGAAGAACTTTGTCAAATAAATGTCATAATTGGTTTAGGGATGTTCTATGAAGGGCTTGGAATCAATTTGGTGTGATTTGGAGTTGAATTGGTTTGAATTTGGGTTTATTTGGTAAGTGGGCCTATATGGGCCCAAGTGGGTCAAGTTGGGCTAATGTTGGGCTAGGGTTGAAATTGATATAAAATCAATGTTGAGAAATGTTTATGGGATTGTTTCAAAGAGGTTTTGACTTTGGTTGGGCTTTGATTTTGGGGTTTGGGCTCATTTGGGTTAGGTTTGGGCTTAGGTCAAAAATGGGCCCTTTAGCCTTGGGTTGAATTTGAGTGGGGTTTGGGTCTAAATTTGGGCAAATCATGTTAGTGTTTTGTTTTTGGGAATGTTAAGGAAGATTTAGAAAATTTTTGGGGTTAATTGGAGTTGAATTGGGTGAGTTTGGGTTAGGTTTAGGTCATGGGTCCAAATTGGGCTTTAAGGCCAAAAGTGAGATTGGATCCAAATGTCAATCAAATTGGGCTTGGATTTGGTCTAGATTGGTATTTGGGATATTTATTTGAAGTTTATAATTGAATTGGACCAAAATTGGGGTCAATTGGGTAGGTTTGGTTTGACATTGGGTTCACTTTGGGTTAAAATGGGTCAAATTGGGGGTTTTGCCAAAAGTAGGGTAAATTGACAAAATTGGCCCATGGTTTAGTTGGACAAAATGAAATTGGGAATATTTGAAATTTTTTGGAATTTTCTGGGAATTTTCTGAATTTTTGGATTTTTAGGCCAAGAGGGGTATTTTGGGTATTTGGAGGGTATTGGGAGGTTTTCTTGGAATTTTTGGTATTTTTGGGTATGGATGATCAGTTTAAGTGATGTGGAAATGTTTGGGATTTATTTTGGAGAATTTTGGGTAATTTGGAAATTTTTTGAGAAATTTGGGTAATTTCGAGGGTTATGGGTAGGCTAAGCGGGTGTAGGGTCCCGGGGGTCAAAAATTGAAAATTTAGAAAATTGAAGATTGGGTGGATGTAAGTGGAAAGAAGTCATTTTGGTTGAGCCATGAAGCCATATCAAGCCCATATGAGCCATGAAGGGACTCATTTGAGGCATCCGCATTGTTGTTCCTAACCCTCTTAGCGAGGGCTTAGAGGTTAAGGACCATCCATGTGGATCACTTACATGAGTCGGGAGGTCGAAGTTAGGTATGGGTGTGGTTTTAGGAGGTATGTGGAAGTGTAGTGTGTAGGTGTAGTGTATAAGTGTAGTGTGTGTAAGTCGGCCCCTTCACTGAGACCGAGGCCACCGGGGCGGTCCTAAGGCCGAAAGAGTCCTATAGGAACTCATCCTTTAAACTTCCACATTTGATTTCGACCCTCCAGGTGATTAGGGGTACGCGGTCAAGTTTGTGGAGTTTGCGGGGAGTTAAGAAGTGGTTTGAATTTCTAAAAGGTGGGTCCCGATTCTAGTCCTCTAAGATAGTCAAAGGAAAAGCCTAAGGGTAGATCCTAAGTACTAAAGAGAAGAAGAGAAGACCTCATCAAAAATGAGGTCAACATTGGCACTTTATTGAGCAAGTTCTTAAGGCAAGAGGCTTCCATTGTTCTTTTTGTAGACTAATTCAGAGATGGCTTTCAAGTGCCTGGTATAGTGTATTAGTGAATGGTGGTAGCAATGGCTTCTTCACAGCTGGTAGGGGTTTAAAGCAAGGAGATCCCTTGTCTCCCACAATCTTTATTCTGGCATTTGATTATTTTTCTAGAATCTTGAATGCTTCCCACAACAGATATTCTTATCTTAATTATAAACACAGCACTTCTCAAATTATTAGCCATTTGGCCTATGCAGATGATGCAATTATCTTTACTAATGGTAGTAGACAAGTTGTAAGGAAAATCTTACATATTCTGGATCATCTCTCCCAAGTGGCTGGACAGAATCTCAATGGGAAGAATTGTCAATTCCTGGCAGGGAAACATTATAAACACCATTACTAGCTAAAAGATGTGACTGGATTTACAGCAGCTGAGCTGCCTTTCAAATAAGCGAGATGACTCAACATTAAAACCTCCTTGAAGTCAGGTTGAAGACCGTCAAAGTAAGGCTTTAATTGATGCTCATTAACTGAAAATCTTTCTAGTATCACGATCCTTAATATCAACAGCTCCAAAAGAATGAACTTTTACAACTGTAAAATGTCCTAACCATCTAGACTTAAGCTTTCCAGGAAATAACTTCAATCTTGTGTTGTATAACAAAACTTTCTGTCCATGTTCCAATTTCTTTTTCAATATCTTCCGATCATGCCACAATTTCATTCTCTCTTTATAGATCCTGTCATTGTGATAAGATGCATTTCTAATCTCTTCCAATTCATTTAATTGCATAATTCTCTTCACTCCAGCATTTTTCAAATTAAAATTCAACTCTTTTATAGCCTAAAATGTTTTATGCTCCAATTCAACCGGTAAATGGCAAGTCTTACCAAACACTAGTCTATAAGGAGACATTCCAATAGGGGTCTTAAATGCAGTCCTATAAGCCCATAAAGTAGTATCTAATCGAGTAGACCAATCTAATTTATGATTATCCACAACTTTCTCCAAAATTCTTTTAATTTCATGCTTAGACACTTCTGCTAAACCACTAGTCTGGGGATGATAAGCAGTAGAGATTCTATGAATAATATTATATTTCTCAATCAATCTCTTAATTTGATTATTCCTGAAATGGGTTCCACCATCAGTTATAATCACTCTCGGCATTCCATATCTTGTAAATATATTTTTCTTTAAAAATTTTGAAACACTCCGAGCATCACATCTAGGTAAAGCAATAGCTTCAATCCATTTCGAGACATAATCAACTGCAACCAGTATATATAAATTCCCAAATGAAGGAGTAAATGGTCTCATAAAATCTAATCCCCATACATAAAAAATTTCAACTTCTAAATTATAATTTAGAGGCATTTCATTTCTTTTAGAGAAATTACCTACTTTCTGACATCAATCACATGATTTAATATATTTGTATACATCGTTAAAAAGAGTAGGCCAATAAAATCCAGATTAAAAAATCTTAAAAGCTGTTTTATCAACACCAAAATGACCTCCAAATTCAGAATCATGACATCATTGAATAATCAAATTCATTTCTTCTTGTGGCACACATATCCTAATAATCAGATTCTTACACTGTTTATATAGACAGGGCTCATCCAAAAAATAAAATCTTGCATCATATTTAAACTTCTTTTGGTGTTACCTTGTTAAATTTGGTGTTACAATATTACTCACAATATAGATCATAATATCAGCATACCAAGGTAAATTTCTTCCTGTAATAATATAAAGTTGTTCATCAGGGAAAGTTTCTGTAACTTCCTTCTTAAATTCAGATAATTTATCATACTCTAATCTTGACAAATGATCAGCTATTTGGTTATCAGATCCCTTCCTATCAACTATCATAAAATCAAATTCTTGCAAAAGAAGTATCCATCTAATCAGTTTAAGTTTCACATCATTCTTTTGCATTAAATATTTGATAGCTGAATGGTCTGTATGCACAATACTTTTAGCTCCATTTATATAAAATCTAAACTTTTCAAAAGCAAATACTATATCTAATAATTCTCTTTCAGTAGTGGTATAATTAATTTGAACTTCATTAAGAGTTTTACTAGCATATTAAATGACTGTGAAAACTTTATCATGCCTTTGCCCCATTGCTACTCAGATTGCATAATCACTAGCATCACACATGAGTTCAAATGGTTTCTCTGAATATGGTGAAACAATTATAGGTGTAGTGATTAATTTCTCTTTAAATAATTCGAAAGAACTCAAACATTCATCACTAAAATCAAACATTCTATCATTTCTAGAAGTTGGCACAAAGGTTTAATTATTTTAGAAAAATCTTTAATATATCGCCTGTAAAATCCAGCGTGTCCTAAGAAACTCCTCACCTCTCCCACGATAGTGGGTGGTGGCAATCTCTCAATCACTTTAATTTTAGCAGGATCGACCTCCATACCATATTCAAAAATTTTGTGCCTAAGCACAATTTCTCATGCAACCATAAATTGACATTTATCCAAATTTAGAACTAAATTTGTTTTCTCGCAAAGCTCCAAAACTTTCGCTAAGTTTTCCAGGAAAATTTCAAATGAAGTCCCAAATAAAAAGAAATCATCCATGAAAACTTCTATTCCATTATATATCATACTACTGAAGATAGACATCATACATCTCTGAAATGTTGCAGGTGCATTACACAGTCCAAAAGGCATTCTTCAAAAAGCAAAGGTTTCATAAGGGCTAGTAAATGTTGTCTTTTCTTGATCCTTAGGAGCAATAGGTATTTGATGGTAACCAGTATATCCATCCAGAAAGTAGTAGTACTTATGTCCAGCAAGTCTATCCAGCATATGATCGAGAAAAGGAAGAGGAAAGTGATCTTTTTGGGTGGCGGCATTTAATTTCTTATAGTCAATACAAATTCGCCATCCATTAATTTGTCTTGTGGGTATAATTTCATTACATTCATTCACTTCAACAATCACTCCTGCCTTTTTCGGTACACAATGTATTGGACTCACCCAAGCACTATCCGAAATAAGATAATTAATTTTAGCATCCAGCCATTTTAAAATCTCCTTCTTAACTACTTCCTTCATTATTGGACTCAATCTCCTCTGCGGATCAACTCTCGGTTTATGTTCTTCATCTAATAAAATTATATACATACAAATAGAATGACTTACTCTTTTAATATCTGCTAAAGCCCATCCAAAAGCTTTCTTGTATCTTTTTAAAATTTCTAACAACTCTGTTCTTGATAATTGTTCAACTTCGAAGATACAATAACTGGCAGTCTAGATGATTCTCCTAAAAACATATACTTTAAATGATTAGGGAGAATTTTCATCTCATGTTTAGGAAGTTTTATTATAGATGGAATTAACTTTTTATTTCCACCTTCCATAGTATCTAATACTTCAAATCTCTCCTGAACATACTCCAAATCTTCATTATTCTTACTATCTGAATTTTCTTCATTTTCAATTTCTTCTTCAAACATATTTTCATACTCTACTTCTTTTTCAAATATATTTTCAAAATGATCATTTCTCAAATATTCACAGACCTCCATCCTAAAACATTCATTATCTTTTTCCATTGAGGGATACTTCATAGATTTCAAAATATTAAAGGTCACCTCTTGATCATTAACTCTCATAGTTAATTCTCCTTTTTGAACATCAATCACTGCTCTTCTAGTAGCAAGGAATGGTCTTCCCAAAATGATTTGAATTTCTTTATCTTCCTCCATATCAAGTACAATAAAATCCACAGGAAAGATAAATTTATCCACTTTCACTAACACATCTTCCACCACTCCTCTAGGGTAAGTAATGGAACGATCGGCCAACTGAAGAGTCATAGATGTAGGAGAAATTTATCCTATTCTCAACCTTTTGAAAGTTGATAAAGGCATAAGATTAAAACTAGCTCCCATATCACATAAGGCTCTTCCAAAACATTTTCACCTATAGCACACGGAATAGTGAAACTACCAGGATCTTTAGGTTTTTCTAGAAGCTTCTTCTGAATAATTGCACTACACTCTCCGCTAAGTGCAACATTTTCATGATCTGTAAACTTCTTTTCTTTTTCAGAATATCCTTTATAAACTTGACATAGTCAGACATTTGTTCCAATGCTTTAACAAAAGGAATATTTATAGTTAATTTCTTAAGGAACTCCAAAAATTTTCCAAATATGTTATCCCTATTTTTTTGCTTCAATCTTTAAGGAAATGGAGGCAGTAGTTTTTCAATAGTAATCTTCATTAGCTCAAGAGGATATTCCAAGTCTGGATAAATCTTGTATGACCCTTTTTCAATTTCCACCTCCTTTACTATTTCAACTTCTTTTTGTGCTCTTGTCTCCAATTCTATTCCACTCCTTAATTGAATAGCCTTGAGTTGTTCTTTGTTTTGATCTTTTGGATTGATCTCAACATTACATGGAAGCGTTTCAGAAAGTCTATTATTAAGTGCATTGAAAATATTCCCCAATTGATTTTTAATATTTTTCAGCGTAACACCTTGAGCCTGTAATTGATTTCTCATATTCATAATCATTTCTTTAGTAGACAACTTCTTATCCTTAAATTTTCGGTTGCTATTGAATCCAGGAGTATAAGATGGTCTAAAATTGGTATTTCCTTGATTTTTCAAATTTCCAACTAGATTTATAGAATTGTTCCCCCAATGTGGATTAACATTGGCATTACTATTATTCCAATTGAAATTTAGGTGAATCTTCCAACCAGAATTATAATAATTCGAATAAGGATTGTTAGGTCTATTAATAGCAATCAAAGTCTCATAAGGTGTTTGAGATTCGGTTATCTATCCAAATGAATTTTCCTCTAACATTTGAGGTGGTTAAGAATAATACATTCCATATTGATCTATTTTCTTAGAAAGGGCTGCAATTTGAGAAACTATCATATTCATCATATCTGAATCATGAACACTAGCTACTCTCTTAGGATTTACCCATTCAGAGGGCCATTGAATATTATTAGTAGCAATTTCTTCAATTAATGCGTATGCTTCATCAAACGATTTTGACATTAACTATCCACCAGCAGAAACATCTATAATTGATCTTAATGATCCCACTAATCCATTTTAAAATGTTTGAATTATTAATCAATCTGGTAAAGCATGATGTGGGCACTTTCTAAGAAGATTTTTAAATCTCTCCCAAGCTTCATATATTAATTCTCCTTCAAACTGACCAAAAGATGTAATATCATTTCTTAGCTTAGCAGTCTTTGATGGAGGGAAATATTTTGATAGAAACTTTTCAGACAATTCTCCCCAAGCTCTAATATATCCAAGTGCTAATGAATTTAAACACGCCTTAGCCTTATCCCTTAATGAAAAAGGAAAAAAGTTTAAATCCGACAGCATCACTCGACACTCTGTCATATTTAAAAGTAGCACACATTTCAAGAAAATTAACGAGATGTAAATTTGAATCCTCATTAGGTGTTCCTCTAAATTGATTATTTTGTACCATTTGGATAATAGCAGGTTTAAGTTCAAATGAATTAGCAGCAACATCATGATTTTGGATAGTTATACGAATTTCATGTGCTGTTTGTCGGCATATTTTTAGGTCGTGTTTTAAAAAGGGGGTCGCCTACAGAAATTGTCTGCGAATTTTAGATTTTAAATTTAATTTAAATATATATATAATTTAAAAAATAGCATTTGATTTTGAAAATAATTTTAAGTTTGAACATTTTAAGATATGAAATTAAACCGATCTCACATCCCAAATAGTTTATATAAACGACCACCACAACCAAACAGTATATCTATCCCGAAGAATAGACACACTACTTGATGATGGGGCTCGATTAAATAAAATAGAAGATTTGTGACATCCGTTTGGTCTGCGAACCAATTTTATAAGCCGACAAGTTCCCCTGCTTAATATAAAAAATTAAGCAGGGTTTATATCATGGGTTCTTAAAGTTCCCTATAAGGGCAAGCCCCTATAGTTAATTACATCTTAAATGAAGGGAATTACTTAAGAAAACTCTCGATAATGATCAGTGGTTTTGCTCTCAAGAATTTCAAAGTTTAAGATTTTCAAAGGATTGGATTTTGGAGATTTCAATAGGGAATGGATCAAATTTGGAACAATTATTTCCAAGAGTCCAAAGGAAGAAAAGTAGGAGAAGCTGAAGATCCAAGAGGAATCTTGGCAACTTCCCAGACTATCCTATTGTTTGGCTTCAATTTAGGAATTTATTTAATGTTGCAATCCTGTCAATATTATTTACTTAGATCTTATATTTGTATGACGTAATCACACAAATAGCCTTGAAGATGTGAGGGTTTATGTCGTACCGAACGACTACCTCGGAATCCTAAGACCGGTTAGGGGTTAACTTGCATAACATGATTATGCAAATGCCTAACAAAAAGTTGAGGAATTATGTTGCACTAAGCAAACTACCTCGAAGTCCTATGGCTTGTTTATTTAAAACTAAAAAATAGTTTAGCTGATGTAGACACAAGTTTTGCTGATGAAGATGGCCGTGCTGCCCACTGTGCTCCGAGCTCCTTGTCGTTGTAGAGGTTTAGTTTTAGAAGTCATAAATCGGGAGATAAGAGAAGTGTTTTGGTTTAGAGAAAATTTTAAAATCCAAGTGTTTTTAATATTTTAATTAAAACAAATATTAAAGTTGTTTAAACAGAATCGATTAAGATCCCACGGTTCCGTCATCCCGGCACCATTATTTTCATCGAATTCACTTAGTCCAGATGGATTTGCTAAACTCAACTGAATGAGTTCCACAATTTCATTTAGACCGTGGGAAATCTCGTTAGCAACACGTGGGTTACATCATCCGAGGTATTCCCGATCATTCAACGAGACGTTTTAATTTAGTTATAGTTGTAGTTTTGTTGTTCTGTTTGTGATTAAATTTTGAGTTGTTTTATATTTTGGAATGTTGGGGCGGTAAATTTTATCTTGCAATGACTTTTAATTTAGTTTTGGTTTCAGTTCAGGGGTATCCTAAAGGTTTTGGTTTTCATGCAACAGTCTTATTTATCATGCAAGAAAAAGTAAAGTGCAATGCATGTAAGTAAATTGCAATAAAATAAAAGTGTACCTGGAGGGTCTTCCCGTCATCCCAAGCTACACTTAAAACACATGTTAGAGCATTTAAATATATTTCAACAGATACCTAGGTAAAGCTAAGGGAAGGGTTTTGGTTGTCTACCAAATTCCTAATCCTATAACTAGTCATCTCCTATGACGTCTAGGTTCTTTGTTTTGTTTAAGGATGATTTTCTTCATCAAAGAACAATAAAATTCAATTGTTCTTCTAAAACATCTCGTCATATTGAGGAAGTGCTTAGGACGAGTCCTAAACATCTTTTCAATACTTTTGGGATTATTTTGAGTCCAAGTAAATTTAGTTGCACAGGTAAATTAATCATCCAGGAGTTCAGTGAAGCTTTGTCTCTTGCTCAGTGAACCTTGGTATTTGATTACCTGATGAATGAAGTGACATCTCACTTAATACTCTATTTAAGAGTTATAATAATTAAAGCCTTTAAGGGCAAGTTGGGTTGTTGAGAATTTTAATCATTCTTAATTTAAAGTTTGAGTTAATGATTTAAAGTGATTTAATTTAATTATGAGGTTTTAATTAATAATTTTAATGTTGTAATAGTGTTCAAATTATTTTAGATTTAATTTAAATCTTTACACTTTCAATTATCTTAGTATTTCAGATTGATGTTTTATGTTTTAAATTCACTTAGATAGAAAGAGGTGTTGAAATTATCGATATGTTTTGACTTAACTCTTAAAGATTTCATTTAGATTTGTTGTTAAGTGATTTTAATTTAATTTAATTTAATTTAATTGATTTAATTTAATTTAATTTAATTTTAATTTTAATTTTAATTCAATTTAATTTACTTTAATTTTAATTTAATTTAATTTTAATTCAATTTAATTTTAGTTTCAATATTTTAAATTTAATTTAATTTAATTGTTAAGGTGTTAATTTAATTTAATTTAAACTTTGACTTGACTTAATTTAAAATAATTTTATTTAACTCCGAGATTTTAAATTTGATTTTAATTATTGGACCATTTAACATTTTAAGCTTTAATTCATTTAAGGGTTATCTTCTTTTAAATTTTAATTTATTTAATTTGGATTATTATTTTAATTTTTAATTAAGAACTAAATATTATTGAAGTGACTTATTTAGGTATTTTTAAATTAAAGAATAAATATCCTCTTAATAATATCCCTATTTTAATAATCCAAATTTTAAATTTATTCTTTCCAAAATTTAAATTATTTAATTAATTAGAGTTTCATTTTGATATTTTCAAAGTGTTTAATGGGTTTCTACCCTTTTAATTCCCTAAGTTTCAATCATTCAAGAGAAAGTTAAAATAAAATTTTTTATCCTCCATTTTGATTAAACCTAAAGTTTTAATTAATGGTTAAAATTCTTAATTACCTTTATGCCCTTTTAGGCTTATCTATTTCATAACTCACTAAATTAAGCTCAAAGGAATTTAAAATTTTTATGTCACCTCACTCACATGTCAATTAAGACATGAGAGGAGAAAATGTGATTTTTTTGACTTTAATTTATTTATATAACTATTTTTAGTAGAAAATAGGGGTTTTCAAAGAAAATTCAACAACATAATCAAGATAAAATTCTTATCCTTAAGAAAATTATGGGATATTTCTAATGACCAGAGAACCACTTGGACCAATTTTTGTGATTTTTTGAATTATATTTTATTTACGATAATTATTTTGAGTTTTAGAGTATTAATTAATTTTAAAATAAAATAAAAATTGAAAAATAGATTTTATATTTTTCTTAAATTTCTCTGACCTCAAGGAGTCCAGAGAAACAAATTTTATTTTTTTTATTTTGCTTTGATTTATTAGAATTATTTTAGTGAAAATGGTTGAAAATTCATTTTTTAATATTAAAAATTACATTAAGCCTTTAAAATTCAATATCTTATCCTAGGGACTTAGGAAAAATATTTGGTTTGTTCCTAAGTGATTAGGAGTCAAAATTTGACATTTTTATGATTTTTAATAATTTTGTGATTTTTATTACTTTTTAATTATTAAAATATTAAAATATTGTGAAAAATCAAACTTTTTTAAGAAAATTCCAATTTTAATTTTCCTGAACTCCCCTGATATCATAGAAGCTCCAAAACCATTTTTTTGAATTTTTGAAAAGTATTTTTGGAGTTATGAATTTTTAAAGTTCAATTTTGCTTATGAGGCTTAATCAATCCATTTGGTGGGGTTAATCAAGTCCAATTGATTTTAAAATTTTATGTAAGGTTCCTCTGACCCTAAAGAATAATGGAGAATTATTTTCAAGTCTTTGGTTCGTAGTTAACCCTAATTAATTCAAATTCAATTTTGGGAGTTTAGTCCAATTAAGGTTATTATGAATGAATTAACTCGAAATATATTTTTCATAGGGTTCCACGGTCTACAGAAACATCACCAAATTTTCCTAGAATTTATTTTACAATATGCTTAATTATTGGAATTAAAATACCTAAAACAGTGACATGAACTTGAAAAATCAATAACTCTTCACGAGAGATGGCCTCTGATCTTGAAACATTCACGGAATGTTCCCAAGATTAGAGGCTTCAAAAGCCCTATGGTCTCATGCCATGGTGAATTTTCTATGCAAATGGAGAATCAAAATATTAAAAATAGTAAATAAATTATTAAAAATAAAATACTCATCCAATTAACTTGATTTCTTTTCCATATTATTCTCCTTTATTCACTAAGCAAGAGGGTATTTTTATTTTATTTTTGTGATTTTTCTATGCAAAGATATGAATTTTTGAAGTTCTGGTATTTAAATAAATCCAAAAAAAGCCTAATTTTCTACTTATCCGACTCTGCGCCGCATCATCCTCCTCCAGATCGAAAGCCCACGAGTCATCCATGATTCATCGCAGCCAACTGACTCAGCGCTCCAGGGGCCCGCATTTCATGTAACATTTCCTGGTCCGGCGCAATTTGAAAAGTTCACTTAATACAGGCTCGATCGGACGGCGCCTGGTCATCGTCTACGACTGGTGTGCACCCGTGACCGTCCACACTAAAACCCTAAGATCTCACTCGATTCTCCATGGATTTTTGCATTCTTATACTTTATGGATTCATCTTGAAGAGACGAACACATCCATACGGTTTATAAGCTATGAAATTAACCCAAACAAAATGGAGAATTGTTGGAAGCTCGGGAGGGAGAAGAGGTCAATACCTTTGCTCTGAGAAGTGAAGCTTCAATCAGAGAGTTGTGGCACCTTCGATTGAACCCAAGGAAGCTCCAGATGAAGTCTCTGGCTCTAGGGAATTGTCTAAGTATGAAAGTGACCAGAACCGATTTCAAAGCTTGGAGGCTGGAGCAACTGGGTGGCTCGGAGAGGGGGCTTCACTCTGGGGAACTCCTTCTCTTGGTCCTGTGCGAGTGTGGGTGACTTTAATTTGGATTTGGTGGAGGTTCCGAGAGATTTCCTGGTTTTTGGGTGGATTTTCAACTCGGAAATTGAGCTCGTTAATGGGGTTTAGGGCGAAGGAACACTGGGATCAACTACTGCGGGTTAGGAGAAGGTCCTGGAGCAATTTTGGCGAGTTTCCTTAAGGTCTGGTTCATCACCTTCTTTGGCCGAGAGGTGAGTGGGTTTAAATAGAGGTGGCTGGAGGGCCTCCCAGGGGGGGTTAATGGCTTGGATCAACTGCCTTGGCCAAGGGAAGAACAGCCATAGTGGCCATTGAGCATGGGACAGCTCAGCAAGTGAAATTTGAAATTTTAGCTCACATGGAGCTCTCGGCCATGGTGTTTTTACGGCGGCTCTGGTGGTGGCCGGCCGGAGTCGAGTCCCTATTTTAATCAGGGAGGTCAGTGCTTGAGGTTTGTTAGTTCAATTGGCAAATGCCAAGTGTAAAGGAGTTGAATCAAAATGGAAGGGGGAAGGGCTCATTTTGGGCTTGGTTTGGTCAAATGCATGCTTTAGGCTTGGTGCACCTCCCCAAGGCCTAATTTTGGCCTGAGGGAAATCTGTGGGTTCAACCAAGAGAAGGTGGTGAAGTCCCCATCCATGAATATTTAGATTAATCATGGGTTAGGGTGTATCATTAAAAGGGTTAAAACCCTTTTAAGGGGGTTTAAAAGAGGCTCCTCCTTTTGCAATTAATGGCATGGTGATGTGTAATGGGGCTCCCAAGGCTTGCATGTGGCTTGTGCATGGTTCAATTGCTCCATTTGGCTTAGGGATGGCTTGGCTTAGTTTCATGAAAATGGATTTTAAGGATTTTTGGTATTTAGGGGTAATTTGACACATGGCTTAGTTTTAGATAAATTCAATGATTAATTTGAAACATAGGGAGTGATTTAATTAAAAGGATGATGAGATGAAAGTGTCATGTAGGCTTTGGATTGATTTTGGGCTTTTTGAAATCATTTTGGATGGGCTTTTAAAATGGTTTAAGAAAGTGGGCTTTTGGATTTGAAGTAAATTTAGGATGAAAATTTTGTAATGGATTGTGTCAAATAAATGTTGCAATTGATTTAAGCACGTGTCATGAGTGATTTGAAACAGTTTAAAGTGATTTTGAATTGAATTTGGTTTAATTTGGGCTTTTTAATTAAAGGGGCCAAAGTGGGTCAAATTAGACTAACTTGGGTTAAGGTTGGGCTAATGTTAGATTTGATGTAAAATTAATGTTGGGAAATGTTTATAGGAGTGTTACAAAGAGTTTTCAACTTTGGTTGGGCTCTAATTTTGGGATTTGGGCCCATTTGGGTTAAGTTTGAGCTTAGGTCCATTTAAGGGATTTTGGTTTTAGGTTAGGTTTGGGTGGAGTTTAGGTTCAAATTTAGGGCAAATCAAGTTAGTTTTTTGTTTTTGGGGATGTTAGGAAGGTTTTAGAAAAGATTTGGGGCCAATTGGGGTTGAGTTGGGTTGGTTTGGGCTAGGTTTAGGTCATGGGCCAAAATTGGGCCTTTAGGCTTTAAATTGAAATTGGGCCCAAATGTCAATCAAATTGGAGTTGGATTTGGTCTAAATTGATATTGGGGATATTTAATTGAAGTTTAGAATTGAATTGGACCAAAATTGAGGTCAATTGGGGTGGTTTGGTTTGAAATTGGGTTCACTTGGGTTAATAAATGGGTCAAATTGGGGGTTTTGGTAAAAGTGGGTTAAATTGGAAAAATTGGCCCATGGTGTAGTGGAACAAAATAAAATTGGAAATATTTGGGATTTTCTGGAATTTTTTGGGAATTTTTAGAATTTTTGGATTTTTGGTGTAAAAGGGTATTTTGGTAATTTTGGGGGGGGGGGGTTTAGGGGTATTTTTGGAAATTTTGGTATTTTTGGCCAAAGATGGTCAATTTGAGTGGTGGGAAGCGTTTAGGATTGATTTTGAGGGATCTTGGGTAATTTAGGTAATTTTGCAAATTTGGATCATTTCAAAGGTATTTGGTAGGTTTGGTGGGTCCGGGGCCCCGGGGGTCAAAAACTGAAATTTTGAAAAAAGGAAGATTGATCAAATATGAGTGAAATGGAATCACTTTGGTTGAGCCATGAAGCCATATAAAGCCCATATGATCCATGAGAGGACTCATTTGAGGCATTCACTTATGTTGTTCCTAACCCTCTTAGCCGGGGGCTTAGGGGTTAAGGACCATCCATATGAATTACCTACATGAGTCGGGAAGTCGAAGTTGGGTGAGAGTGTGGTTTTAGGACTTGGAATGTGTGTGAGAGTGTAGTGTATGTGCAAGTAAACCCTCACCGGACCGAGGCCATCCGGGGTATTCCTAAGGCCGAAAAGTCACTATAGGGAACTCATCCTTTAAACCTCCACATTTGATTTCAACCCTCTAGGTGATTAGGGGTCTACAATCAAGCTTGTGGGGTTTGCAGGGAGTTAAGAAGTAGTTTGAATTTCTAAATGGTGGGTTCCATTTCTAGTCCTCTAAGATTAGTCAAAGGAATATCCTAAGGCTAGATCCTAAGTACTAAAGAGAGAAGCAAAAGACCTCACCGAAATTGAGGTCAACAAATGGACCCCCAATAGGTGTGGTGTGCTAACCAAGCACACCGAGCGTATTAGCGTTGATCGAAGAGATCAACAAAACCAACACAGATGTCCAAGTGACAAACTTAGGATAAAGTAGAAGAATTTCCGCAGGGGAGTATCAAGTATATTTCCAAGACTGAAGATTCATGAACTCTCACTAGGGAATGGAAAGGAGGTGAACTCCAAATCACAAGATCAGGGGAATTCGATTTAGATTTCATTTTACTTTTAAATTTCAAGTTTCAATGTGTGATTTTAGATTTCGATTTTTTCTGAGTTTCAATTTCGATTGAAGTTTAATTTAAAATCAATTTAAGGAAATTTTGAATTTGGAACTTTGATTTGAAATGAGAATTGAAACCTGGTTTTCAACCTCAGGATTGCGAAGAGAATTGGAATTTAGGTACCAGCCTCGAAGTGAGAATCAGAGTTTAAGTATCGACGGAAAAAGGATGAGAATCAGAATTTAGGTACTGATCTCGAGAGAGTGAGATTTGAAATTTAAGTATCAATCCCGAAAGAGAATCGAAATTTAGGTATCGATCTCGGAAAGAGAGTCGGAATTTGAGTACCGACCTCGAAAGGAGAGAGCTGGAATTTAGGTACCGATCTCGAAATTGTGAATCGAAATTTAGGTATCAATTTGAATGAGAGTTAGAATTTGGTACCAACCTCGAAAGGAAGAGAAGCTGGAATTTGGTACCAGTCTCAGAAATTTAGAATTTAAATTTAGGAATCAATTCGAAAGAGAGTCGGAATTTGGTACCGACCTCGAAGGAAGAGAACTGGAATTTTGTACCAGTCTCGAGAATTTAGAATTGAAATTTAGGTATCAATTCAAAAGATAGTCAAAATTTGGTACCGACCTCGAAGGAAGAGAACTGGAATTTGGTACCAGTCTTGGGAATTTAGAATTGGAATTTAGGTATCAGTTCAAATGAGAGTCGAAATTTGGTACCGACCTCGAAGGAAGAGAACTGGAATTTGGTACCAGTCTCAGAAATTTAGAATTGAAATTTGGTATCAATTCGAAAGAGAGTCGGAATTTGGTACCGACCTCGAAGGAAGAAAACTGGAATTTGGTACCAGTCTCGGGAATTTAGAATTGAAATTTAGGTATCAATTCTAATGAGAGTCAGAATTTGGTACCGACCTCAAAGGAAGAGAACTAAAATTTGGTACCAGTCTATAAAATTTAGAATTGAAATTTGGTATCAATTCGAAAGAGAGTCAGAATTTGGTACCGACCTCGAAGGAAGAGAACTAGAATTTGGTAACAGTCTCGGAAATTTAGAATTGAAATTTGGAATTGATTCGAAAGATAGTCAGAATTTGGTACCGACCTCGAAGGAAGAGAACTGGAATTTGGTACCAGTCTCGGAAATTTAGAATTGAAATTTGGTATCAATTCGAAAGAGAGTCAGAATTTGGTACCGACCTCGAAGGAAGAGAACTGGAATTTGGTACCAGTCTCGGAAATTCAGAATTGAAATTTGGTATCAATTCGAAAGAGAATCGAAATTTAGGTATCAATCTCGGAAAGAGAGTCGAAATTTAGTACCGACCTCGAAATAAGAACTGGAATTTAGATACCAATCTCAAGAGAAGAGAACTGGAGTTTGGTACCAGTCTTGAAGATTTATCTGTATGAAGAGGGACCCAATCCCATGCCATCAGAACCAAATCGAACAAAGTTCGTGGCTCCGTGTCGATAGAACTAGTCGATCCTCTAAGACACAGAAGAAAGAGAATTGAAAGGAGCTGGTAAGCGTACCAAGCTGAAAAGACTTGACTTAACGACAAGTCGAAGAGAATATTCAAATTTCAAAAGAGTTTCCAACAGATTTCGATGGAGGAAAGAACTGAAAGGTTCGAATGAGAGGATTCAGATCGGAATTCAATTTGAGATTTAAATTCGTTTTGTTTGTCCTTTAACGATCCCATTTTATTTTGTTTTTTTTATTTTTATTTAGTGTTCATTTGAATTTGAAGTTCATTTTAATATTCAGATTTTTAGGAAAAATTCTCATTTATTTTCTTTTTTTTCTGTTCTTCGTTCAAAGTTCATTTAACTCTAATGGCGTTTCCCAGTCAATTTGCACAAAAAGAGGTGAAGGCAAAATATGACGTAGTCGTTTTCATTACAACTTGCGAAATTTAATGTACATCATACAACTTGATCTAATCATGATGACATTTTCCTTAGAAATTTAATGTCTCATACAATCCATGTAAATCCAAAACGGACTGTGTAAGCTTCTTGCTATCCATCCACAACCGTCTGTCAAAAATCCATGTCTAAATAGTAAGAAATATGGGCAATAACATCACCTTCCAAGCCACCCTTGGCAGGAATGCCTCATTGATGTGTATTGGAGGTGTGTTATTTCCCATGTAACTCACAGCTCGTAGGGCCGGAGACTCTCCAATTCCGGATGCATTTGAAAGTGGTAAGGCATTTTTACGTCGTCCATTCTTCTAAAAGTAGCCGAGATCTACTCCACAGGTACTCCTAGAATGCAATGCTTCGCAACGTCTGCTCCATTTCCTTTTAACACCAGGACGGAACCTACCGGTAGTGGTATCTCCACCAGCCCTCGGAACTCACCGGGGCATGCAATCCGGATGTTTCACTGGTTGATGAATGACACTGTGTAGAAGGGTCTAAAAATGTCATGATGGTCTATATGCGGAGGAATGCAGTCGCCTTCCTTGTAGATGTTAATAATGCGAGTTATTGGATATGCGATCTACGAGCAATACCCTCCATGTTATCATCCTTTTCACCATTCTCTTAATGATTCTTGGCATCGGATCCACCTCGCTTGCGACGGAGTATCCACGGTGGATTTCCTTTTACGTCTATGGCAAAATTGTAGCAACATCCGCATTGGATTGTAACTCTTCCTTTTCCTGGCATCCATCTTCAGGGTTCTGAATAGGTCTTTTCTCTCAGGCGGCCAGCTCGGCGCATTTTCTATAATTCGAGGATGCAGTCTACAATTTGTTGTTGCTCATAATCTGAGAATACATCTATATGCAGCTCGAGGACTTCCAAGATGTTGATCCTCTTGTCTCCAATTCTTTCAAAGTATTCAAAGGTTCTCTTCTCAACTAGTTGCAATTTCTCCGGCTCGTATTCCGGATTATACGAAATCCTCGGTGTACTAGTAACATGCTTGTGGCATGTATGGCTCAACCCAACACGTTCTTCTACATGTCTCGGCTCCTCGGGGATAGTCTCTGTAGGGACATCCTCTGGGGTTGCTTTTGCAACAAGACTCTTCGGATCCGGTACATCTGCTCGGCGTCGAGGTACTAACTCTATTTCTACTTTTCTTGGTATTTCTTTTATACGTTCGACTTTCTTGGAGTTGACTTTCTTCTTTCTGGTTCCTGACGAACCGGTCTCCTTGGAGCATTTACACTAATGGTATCCACTGTCTGTTTATGTTGATCTTCTGCTAACTTGGTCAACATTTTGTGAATGTGATGATTCTTATTTCTTCGCTGGGTAGTAGTGAGAGTAGCTCTCCTTACCCCTTGAATTTCTGCTGGTGCGGCACTGACAAGCCTACCCTCTGCTGTGGCAACCACGGACTTAATTTTCTTATCTTCTCCGGTTGCATGCGCGGCATTTGCTTCTCTTTTCTTGCTGCTAGATCGGTGGTTCGGGCCACTCATTTTCATCACTGTCTAGCTGTGAAGTTCTTCTCGATCAACTGGGATCCAATCATTTTCTTCGTATTATAAGCCGGCTGGTGTGAAGTGCGAGTCGATCTCATCATCTGCTCCATCCCTCACCCTCTTTTCATCGAGTGCTAGACTCGCGCCATTTCTAAAGTTTAGAACTAACGCCCGTTCGACATTTCCCTGGGAAAAAATAAGGAAAGGATCAGGGGTTGTACTAAGAACAAGAACAATAAGAAAAAACACTTAAAAAAATTCTTATTCACTTCTTTTAAATTTAAAGGAAGTAGGATGAGATGAGAAAATATCAGGAATGAATGGATTTAAAAGGAAAGATTGACATTTTATTATTATGATTTCACATGTTTTCTTTTTAACATTTTCGTTGATGAGATTTTTTTTATCATCCATTTTATTTTGTTTTGGGTTCGGACCTAGTCACAAAGTGATTACTTCACCCGTGTTTTTAGGAATAAGATTCTACTTTAGAGGCCACCCTTCAAAACATCAGGTTGCATAATACTTTTTTAAATACCGTCCATTGATTGGAAGCATGGGTCGTTCTCCAATGCAATTCACCAGTTGGTAGGAACCTCCTGAGTAGACTATCTCGACCACGAATGGCCCTTCCCATGTTGGTTCAAATTTTCCACCTATCTTGCGATGTACAAGAATAGGTCTTCTGAGAACCAAAACTAAGTCACCGACTTTGAAAGTTCTGGGACGGACTAATTTATCATGGGCCTGGATCATCTTGGCTTGATACAGTTCCAAATTCTACTTTGCGGAAAGTCTTTTCCCTTCCATGCTTTCCAATTCTTCCAGTCATAGCCTAGCATTTTCTTCTGTAGTGATCTTTTCTGCAACTGCAATTCGGAGTGACGGAAGCTGAACTTCCAGGGACATGACAGCCTCGGACCTGTACACTAAAGCGTAAGGCGTAGACTGAGTAGGAGTCCTAAAAGTCATCCTGTAAGCCCATAAGGCTTCTAACAACTTCTCGTGCCAATTTCTCTTATTGTCGTCCAAAGTTTTCTTTAAAATTTCAACGAGAGTTTTGTTAAAAGCCTCGTCCAAGCCATTTCCTCTTGGGTAGTAGATCGTTGAGTATCGCCAATCAATCCCGTGTCTTCTGACAAAATTGTTGATCTTTGTACTTTTGAATGCAGACCCATTATACGAAATGATCTGCGCGCGGTACCCCAAAATGATAGACAACTTGGTTCTTGAAAAACTGTAGCACGTGGTGTGCCTTCACTTCTCTAAGTGGTATAGCTTCTGCCCATTTAGAAAATTAGTATGTAACTGCAAGAATGAAGCGATGTCCTCTTGAAGAAGGCGGTTCTATCGGACCCACTATATCTGTACGCCAACACTCAAATGGCCACGACGCGATTGTCGGATGTAGCCCATTTGGAGATTGGTGTAGAACCACTCCGTGCACTTGGCACTGGTGATAACTTTTGGCAACTTTCATATAGTCGATCATCATTGAGGGACAGTAGTACCCTAGTCATTTAATCTTCATTTTCATTTTAGGACCCGACTGATGAGCGCCACAAAGTCCTGAATGTATTTCTTTAACGATTTAACGAGCCTTGGACCCGCTCAGGCATCTTAGCCACATCTGATCAAAAGACCTTCTATATAATGTATTGTTTATTAATGCGTAAGACAGAGTTCTTTTCTTAATTTGATGGGCTAACGGCTTATCGTCAGGTAGGTTTCTTGTCTGCAAGTATTCTATTAATGGCTACCGCCAATCTTCTGTATTTTTTGTCACTGCTGCAATTGTTTCTTTTGCTTTTCTCTCTGATTTATGTATTGATCCATGTCGAGCTGTGATAGGACCTGTCGTCCTTGAACTAACACTTCAACTGACTCATCCTGCAAGAAGGTAAATTCCTTTGCAAGGTGGGCTAACGCATCGGCGAGAGCATTTTCTTTTCTGGGAATCTTGTAGATTGTTACGTTTAGAATTTGTTCCAACAATTTCATGGCATACTGAAAGTACTGCTCGAGCCTTGGCTTTAAAATTTTGTATTGCATGGTGACTGTTGAATGATCAGTCGAGAATCTCTGTAGATGTTGATGTCCGTTACTCCCGTACGAATGGTTAATTCCAATCCGGTTATGAGGGCTTCGTATTCTGCCTCGTTATTTGTACACGGTTCTATTAAGTGGTAAGAGTATCTTAACATTCCCCACTCCGGTGTTATAAAGATTAGTCTGATTCCTACCTTGCCGGGCACTATCATTTGTGATTCTTTATTCTTCTGTGCTGAGGACGCACCGTCGAAGTATAGTTCCCGACGTCGATCATCGGGGTCTTCTAGGCTCATTATGCGCTCGTCGGGCAAATCTTCATCGAGAGGCGAATCCACGGCAAAGGGTGTCTTTGCGAGGAAGTACGCTAGGACTTGTCCCTTTTCGGCGCGAAGAGGAATGAAAGTTATGTCGAATTGCGATAGTATCATCGACCACACGGCAAGTTTACGAGAAAGCGTCGGTCGGGTCATCAAGTATTGCAACGGATTAACTCTCGAAAAAAGATTGAACTTATGAGAAAGCATGTAATGTCTGAGCTTTTGAGCGGCAAAGATCAGGGCCAAGCAATGCTTCTCAATCGGGGGATACTTTACTTCCATCAGGATTCGACGACGGCTTAGGTAGTAGAGAGCGTTTTCTTTTCCCACATCATTGACCTGGGCTAGTAGGGCTCCGAGAGAATCGTCTAAAGCCGCGGTATAAAGTATCAACGGTCTACCTGAGACTGGGGCTACTAAGATAGGAGGTTTCATTATATATCGCTTAATGTCCTCGAAGGCCCGCTAGCATTTTTCTTCCCAAATGAATTTGGCGTCCTTTTTAACCAATGTCGAGAAGGGCTGACACCTACCTGACAAGTTCGAGATAAAGCGTCGAAGATATGCCAACTTCCCTTGAAATGATCGTAGTTGTTTCAAAGTTTTGGGAGGAGGCAATTCTAAAATAGCTTTAATCTTCTCCAGATCGATTTCAATCTCGCGATTTCGGACAACAAATCCTAAGAATTTCCGGGAGGTGACGCCGAAGGCGCATTTTAAGGGATTCAACTTAAGGTTGTATTATCTTAGTCGCTAGAAAACAATTCTCAAATCATACGGTGATCTTCCTTCAGTTTACTTTTGATGACCACATCATCCACGTAGCACTCGACTTGGTTGTGAATGAGATCACCAAAAATCTTCGTCATCGCTCTTTGGTATGTTGCTCCTGCTTTCTTTAGTCCTAATGGCATTACTGTGTAGCAATACACTCCAATCGACGTTTTGAATGCCGTGAGCTTTTCGTCTTCTGGTGCCATCTTTATCTGGTTGTATCCTGATGATCCATCCATGAAAGAGAAGACTTCATGTGTTGAAGCGATGTCGATCATCAATTCTGGAATTGGTAGCGGGAATTCGTCCTTTGGACATGCCTTATTTAAATCTCTGAAGTCTACGCAGATTATGATCTGACCATTCTTCTTTCAGACCGGTACCACGTTGGCTAACCAAGTTGGTTATTGTTCTTCAAGAACAAATTTAGCGTTTATTAGCTTCTTAACTTCAGCTACTACTTGTTGCTCAATTTCTAGACGCATTCTTCCGGGGCTTGTCGATGGAACGGAAGTAGGATTCACTCCTAGCCTATTAGCTGCGACTTCGGAGCTAATCACGGCATTTCGTCCTAACTCCAAGCAAAATAGTCCTTGAATTCCATTAATAGCTTGATTATGTCTTCAGAGTCTTCTTTATTGAGTAAGGAGCTAACAAAGGTAGGCCTAGGCTCTTTGCTAGTACCTAAGTTAACTTCCGTTAACTCGTCTATAGTAAATTTGTTTTCTTCTTCGAATTCTGGTGGAGCGTCTTCGATTGGTAGATCTTTGAGGTCTTCGAAGCTTCCGAAGCATTCTTCATTAGGCTTGCGAGTGACGACCAAGCAAAATCCCATATCGTCGACGGATCTCTTGTGTCGAATCCGAGACCATGTTTTGAATTGGGAGGCAGACAGGCATTATTCCATAATTTTTCAAAGTGTTGTGATCGGCCTTTTGGCCATCGTCGAGGTAAGACGCCGCGTTGAATTAAATTTTGAACACAGGGAGAGTACCACTCAAAAGGTAGTTCCATTAATTCGGAAGAAGTAACATCTTGAGTGTACATCACTTTCAGTATTGGAAGAAGAAGCACCACGGTAGAACTTGATTGGCTTAGCACCACCATCATGCACTTCCATGACCACCATACCCTCGATCTTATTAGAATGGATCGGGGTCAGGGTCATAGTATGCACATAGTGGTTAATCTTCTCGTACATTGATTTATATTATTCATTCTTTTCATCTTCGAGAGAAATCTTGAATTGTGGTTCCTTCTGACTTATTGTCGCTGCTTCTTTCTCAATTTCTTCTTCATCTTTGGAACTGTTCTCCCAATCAACATCGATGACCGGTTTCTTCTATCCAACTGTTCCAACGTTTCTTCCACGTCCTCGTCCTCGGCCTCGACCTCGGGTGCGAGTTCTGGAGAAATCTTCACCATCTCGTCGTAAGGGAGTGGTGAGTAACTGTTGGACTAGAACTTCAGGTTCTTCATTATCTCGAATTTCTTTTGCTTCATTTGGTATGGTATTTCTGGAAAAGATTGCTTTCTTCGGAGGCGCGTAGTAGGCTGCATCTTCATGAATTCCAATTTCATGCACGGAGAACGGTTGCAAATCACCTTTGATGCATTATTCCCCTCCTTCGTAATACTTTATGCACTGGTGCAGAGACGACGGTACCATCCATTTTTCATGAATCCATGGCCGTCCCAGTAGAGCGTTGAACGATGTCTCAGAATCAATTATGTGGAATTTTGCGGTTGTCTTTGCTAAATCACCGGTCTTCATTAGTAGTGTTATTGATCTGAGAGCTCATTCTCCTTTTTGATTGAAGCCTCTTAATAACATCTTGTACGCTTGAGCGCGAGCATAAATTTTCAAATATGCTAGCGTCCGAAGATTCATTATGTTGATTGATGCTCCCGGATCAACCAACACTCTGGAGAGCGTAAACTTTTCAATAGTGATTGAAATGTATAACGGTCGGTTGTGATCAGCTGTTCCCAGTAATAGATGATTATCTGTGAAGGTAACACCTCGCTGTTCTCTTAACGAGCAAACCTCGTCAAAGGAATTATCGGCCATTTGAGCTAAACAAATCTCTGGATCAAGTAAAGCCTTGATCAGAGCCTCCTTCATCTCCTTTGACAGGATCAGAGCGTCGTATATGCTTAGTTTGGCTGGTAGCTTCCTAAGATGGGCTAGCACGTTGTAGTCCACTTTATTACCATGTTCCTCGGTTTCTTTCCGAATGGGCAGTTCTTCTGCTTGGGTTGACTCTTCCTGAGTAACCACCTACTTTCCTTTATCCTTTGGAAGCATTCTCGGGGGTAGAACTTTTCCGCTTCTTAGATTGACCTCTATTATCTCTTCTAAATTTACCGGTGTCTCCTCTTGAATCGGAACAACTGGCTCTTCTGAAGTTGCTTCGGTGTTTGATGGTTCTAATTCTATCGTGATCAGAGCTCCTTGGAATTCACAAATGGACTCGTTGCTTGTCGAGCTTTCGTAGCCTCTTTTGTGAACATCTTCTTCGTCATGGTCATCGAGGTTATGTATGATTTGAGAATTGTTATTTGTATTGGAATCGAGATCCAGATTAAGCCGGTTGTCGCTAGTTATGTAATCGTTAGAAACAGTCAAAACGTAGCCAACGCCATAACCCTTATCATTATAAGATCCTGTCGAGGCAAGCAGATAATCATACAGAGTCAGGTGTTCTAGGGATTTCTCCCTCGAATCGGAAACAACCATTCTAGGATAAGCAGACCCTAGTCTACCCTTCGGAGCCTCAGTTTTCTTCTCTTCTGCGATCTTCTCTTCCTTCTGGGGCGGTTCTTCAATCGCAAGTGATAGTGTCGGCTCGACAAGTTTCAAACTCTGAGTTGAAGCGCGTACCGAAGCGGCCTGGATGTGATCCAAAATTTTCTTTGATGATTTTGTCCAGACGGTACTCCATCCATCACCAGTCGTGTACAGGTCTATCGGAACAATGGGATCCGTTGAAATAATATTGACGGAACCTCCTTTTTGGGGTTCCTTCATGTATTCCTTCGGGATCGTTATGTTCCCTTTTCGGAGATTGTCATCAAGCCAACTCTTGAAAGTGATGCAATCCTCTATCTTGTGTTCGAGCATCTAGTGGTAAGGGCAATAGTTTAGATGATTTTTCTTATTGACTTCCTCCGGCCTCTTGGGCTCTGGTAGCTGAAAATCTGGTGTCTTCATTAAACTATGGAACATCTTCGCTATTTCTTCAGTTTTGAATGGATATTCTCTATTTAGAAGTTCTCTTAAGGTACACGATGAACGAGGCGGTTGTTCATAATGCTGAGGTGACTGATAGCTTGGACGAGGTTGCTGATAGCCCTGCTGAGGTAGCTGATAGATCTGTGGTGGTTGTTGGTAAGTCCGTTGTGGTGGTTGATAACTGGGCTGTGGTCATTCTGGCGGTATCTGCATTGGCTGCTTGCCCTTATCTACTGTCGTGACGATTCCAGATTTCTTTTCAAATGTCTTCACAGTTTTCTGCTTATCGGTCTTGTCTACAAAACTTAACTGCTTTGCCTCCTCTTGCAAGCTCCCGGCCTTACTAAGCAACTTCTCGAAAGTCTTGATTGTAAATCGTTTAAGGAGAAGCGCTATCGGGCCATGGATACTCTTAAGTAGGATGTCGACTGCATGTTGCTCTTGAAGCTGTGGTTCACACTTCATGCTTAAATTCCTCCATCGAAGTATGTAATCCACTAAAGTCTCGTTCGGCTCTGTTTCTCCACCACTTCAGATCACAGATAGTGATGTGGTGTTGAGCCACGGCAAACCGCTTAACGAAGAGATTCTCTAGTTACGAAAAGGTCTTTCTCGAACCGTTCGGCAATTCAGCACCGGTCGAAGGCAATCACGACAAACTGCGACGGAGCGACGGAAGAGTAGAGCGTCACTCCCACCGGCATTACAAAAACTAGCACGAAAATGTGCGACATGCTGTCGGGGGTTTCCAGTTTCATCAAAAGTCTTAAACAGAGGTGGTACGAAGCCTTTCGGGTATTAGACTGCATCGAACTCTTCAGGGTAAGGTCTACCCGTCTGAATAGATGCTCCACTCTTAGATTGTGCTAGGGCTTCTCGTACCTTCTGTTCTACCATGTTTTTAATGTCCTTTTCAAGAATCATGCTTTGTGCAGAATCCTTCTTTGGTGTCTTGTCTCCGTTGACGGTTGTGATCTCTTTTCCTCCATCTGCAATATGGATGATCTGCAGGGGTGTTTCTTTCTGAGGTTGTACCTGACTCTGGAGAGTGGCTAAGGTAGCAGCCATCTCTTCCATCCTCTTTGCCATCTAGGAAATTGTGTCTTCTCTTTCCCAAAGTTGTGCCCTCATCACTTCCAGTTCATCTCTTTCCATAGCTGCCGGAGCACCTTGCGAAGCTGATGATGCTCGCGTCTCAACCATGTTGATTTCAGCATACTCTTTATTCATAAATTCTGATGAATCATCTTCATCTTCTAGTTTTTCTTCTCTTTCTTTTGCTAACCGTCGGACGTCAGTCCTTAACTTGTCCATGGAATCCTCTAGTGGCCTTTTCCGCACGGTCTCGCAGTTGTCACGTGACGGTTGTTGAACTTCCTTTCCGGGAGTCCCCTTTATTGCGGTAGCACTTTCTCTGATTCGAGTCTCTCGACGAGACTTTTCATCTCAGGAAATTATTTTGGTCTTAGCTTGCCAGTAGTAGGTCGCCATACCATCCTTCTTGCAGCCGGAAGCCTAGGACCATATGATCTGTCGGCTATATGCTAGAAGGTGGTATCCTCCCTAATTTACAGACCCGATACAACAACGGGTGAACTAGCTTTTATCTTCTTCTTTGGCTTCGCTGTGGCAGCAACAGGCCCTATTCGTGGTCCGAGGCGGGATTTAGCTGGCACCCGTCCCATCCTTCTTAAGATTTCGACACGGGGCATCTTTCTTTCTTTGTCGATCTTTTTATCACGGCTTGCGGTTGAGAAAATGGCATAGTCTTATCCCTTTTCCTTTTGTAATTGTTGTAGTACGCAGGTCGGGGTAATGCAGCGACGCTCCTACAACATCCTCTTCATCTAATGCGGCAGAGAGAGGGTGAAACCTGCTCCCTTCCAACAGAGGTATATACTCAGGCAGTTCTTCTCTTTCCTCAGGAATTTCTTCTAGAAAAGCAACTTCAGCAGCTTTGGCCATCTCGATCTTAGCGATCTTTATGATACTATTTCTCCTTTGAGTCCGAGTTAGGGGTGCAACTCTTGAACTGGACCCAATCTCAAAAATAGATGGTATTGTAGCAAAATCTGTACCCTCCATGGTGACGGAGCTCCTCGCGAGACTTGGATTTCCTTCCCCTTCATTTTGGCGAAAGTCGAGGTAGGTGCGAGAGATGACTAGGCCGGTGGGGGTAGAGACAACGAGTCCTCCTACGAACGGTAGTACTTCTTTCATACGAGCGAGTGAATTTCAAATATGTTGTCCCTATTTTTTTGCTTCACTTTAAGGAAATGGAGGCAGTGGTTTTTCAATAGTAATCTTCATTAGCTCAAGAGGATATTCTAGGTCTGGATAAATCTTGTTTGACTCTTTTTCAATTTCCACCTCCTTTCTATTTCAACTTCTTTTTGTGCTCTTGTCTCCAATTCTATTCCACTCCTTAATTGAATAGCCTTGAGTTGTTCTTTGTTTTGATCTTTCGGATTGATCTCAACATTACATAGAAGAGTTCCAGAAAGTCTATTATTAAGTACAGTGAAAATATTTCCCAATTGATTTTTAATATTTTTCATCGTAACACCTTGAGCTTCTAATTGATTTCTCATATTCATAATCATTTCTTCAGTAGACAACTTCTTATCCTTAAATTGTCGGTTGTTATTGAATCCAGGAGTATAAGATGGTCTAAAATTGGTATTTCCTTGATTTTTCAAATTTCCAATTTGGATTTATAGAATGCATTCCCCAATGTGGATTAACATTGGCATTGTTATTATTCCAATTGAAATTTGGGTGAATCTTCCAACCAGGATTATAATAATTCAAATAAGGATTGTTAGGTCAATTAATAGAATTCAAAGTCTTATAAGGTGTTTGAGATTCTGTTATTTATCCAAATGAATTTTTCTCTAACATTTGAGATGGTTGAGAATAATTCATTCCATATTGATCTATTTTCTTAGAAAGGGCTGCAATTTGAGAAACTATCATAGTCATCATATCTGAATCATGAAGACTAGCTACTGTCTTAGGATTTACCCGTTCAGAGGGCCATTGAATATTATTAGTAGCAATTTCTTCAATTAATGCGTATGCTTCATCAAAAGATTTTGACATTAACGATCCACGACGGCAACATCTATAATTGATCTCGATGATCCCACTAATCCATTTTAAAATGTTTGAATTATTAATCGATACGGTAAAGCATGATGTGGGCACTTTCTAAGAAGATTTTTAAATCTCTCCCGAAGCATCATATATAGATTCTCCTTAAGTAGCCAAAAGATGTAATATCATTTCTTAGCTTAGCGATCTTTGATGGAGGGAAATATTTTGATAGAAACTTTTTAGACAATTCTCCCCAAGTTCTAATAGATCCAAGTGCTTAATGAATTTATCCGCGCCTTAGCCTTATCCCTTAATGAAAAAGGAAGAAAGTTTAAGTCAAAATGACATCACTCGACACTCTTTCATATTTAAAAGTAGCACACATTTCAAGAAAATTTGCGAGATGTAAATTTGGATCCTCATTAGGTGTTCCTCCAAATTGATTATTTTGTACCATTTGGATAATAGAAGGTTTAAGTTCAAATGAATTAGCAGCAACATCACGATTTTGGATAGTTATACGAATTTCATGTGTTGTTTGTCGCCTAAAGAAATTGTCGGAAAGTTTTAGATTTTAAATTTAATTTAAATATATATATAATTTAAAAATAGCATTTGATTTTGAAAATAATTTTAAGTTTGAAAATTTTAAGATATGAAATTAAACCGATCTCACATCCCGAATAGTTTATATAAACGAGCACCACATCATGGCTGTATATCTATCCCGAAGAATAGACACATTGCTTAACGATGGGGCTCGATTAAATAAACTAGAAGATTTGTGACATTTGTTTGGTCTGTGAACCTATTTTATAAGTCGACAAGTTCTCCTGCTTAATATAAAGAAATTAAGCAGGGTTTATATTACTTGGGTTCTTAAAGTTCCCTATAAGGGCAAGCCCCTATAGTTAATTACATCTTAAATGACGGGAATCACTTAAGAAAGCTTTCGATAATGATCAGTGGTTTTTCTCTCAAGAATTTCAAAGTTTAAGATTTTCGAAAGGATTGGATTTTGGAGATTTCAATAGGGAATGGATCAAATTTGGAACGAGTTATCTCCGGGAGTCGAAAGGAAGAGAAGTAGGAGAAAGTCGAAGATCCAAGAGGAATCATGGCAACTTCCCAAACTATCATATTGTTTGGCTTCAATTTAGGAATTTATTTAATGTTGCAATCCTGTCAATATTATTTATTTAGGTCTTATATTTGTATGACGTAATCACACAAATAGCCTTGAAGATGTGAGGGTTTATGTCGTACCGAATGACTACCTCGGAATCCTAAGACCGGTTAGGTCTTAACTTGCATAACATGATTATGCAAATGCCTAACAAAAATTTGAGGAATTATGTTGCACTAAGAAAACTACCTCGAAGTCCTATGGCATGTTTATTTAAAACTAAAAAATAGTTTAGCTGATGTTGACACAAGTTTTGCTGATGAAGATGACCGTGCTGCCCACCGTGCTCCGAGCTCCTTGTCGTTGCAGAGGTTTAGTTTTAGAAGTCATAAATCGAGAGATAAGAGAAGTGTTTTGGTTTAGAGAAAAACTTAAAATCCAAGTGTTTTTAATATTTTAATTAAAACAAATCTTAAAGTTGTTTAAACGAAATTGGTTAAGATCCCGCGATTCAGTCATCCCGACACAGTTATTTTCATAGAATTCACTTAGTCCGGATGAATTTGCTAAACTCAGCTGAATGAGTTCCACACTTTCATTTAGACCGTGAGAAATCCGTTAGCAACACATGGGTTACATCATCAGAGGTATTCCAGATCATTCGATGAGACGTTTTAATTTAGTTATAGTTGTAGTTTTGTTGTTCTGTTTGTGATTAAATTTTAAGTTGTTTTATATTTTGGAATGTTGTGGCGGTGAATTTTATCTTACAATGACTTTTAATTTATTTTTGGTTTCAGTTCAGGGGCTATCCTAAGGGTTTTGGTTTTCATGCAACAGTCTTATTTATCATTCAAGAAAAAGTAAAGCGCAATGCATGTAAGTAAATTGCAATAAAGTAAATTGCAATAAAGTAAATTGCAATAAAATAAAAGCGTACCTGGAGGGTCTTCCCGTCTTCCCAAGATGCACTTAAAACACATGTTAGAGCATTTAAATATATATATTCAACAAATACCTAGGTAAAGCAAAGGGAAGGGTTTTGGTTGTCTACCAAATTCCTAATCCTATAACTAATCATCTCCTATGATGTCTAGGTTCTTGGTTTTGTTTAAGGATGATTTTCTCCATCAAAGAACAATTAAATTCAATTGTTCTTCTAAAACATTCCATCATATTGAGGAAGTGCTTAGGACGAGTCCTAAACTTATCTTTCGATACTTACGGAATTATTTTGAGTCAAGTAAATTTAGTTGCACGAGGTGAATTAATCATCCAGGAGTTTAGTGAAGCTTTGTCTCTTGCGCGGTGAACCTGGGTATTTGATTACACGATGAATGAAGTGACATCTCACTTAATACTACTATTTAAGAGTTATAATAATTAAAGCCTTTAAGAGGCGAGTTGGGTTGTTGAGAATTTTAATCATTCTTAATTTAAAGTTTGAGTTAATGATTTAAAGTGATTTAATTTAATTATGAGGTTTTAATTAATAATTTTAAGTTTGGAATAGTGTTCGAATTATTTTAGATTTAATTTAAATCTTTACACTTTCAATTATCTTAATATTTCATATTGATGTTTTATGTTTTAAATTCCCTTAGATAGAAAGAGGTGTTGAAATTATCGATATGTTTTGACTTAACTCTTAATGATTTCATTTAGATTTGTTGTTAAGTGATTTTAATTTAATTTAATTTAATTTGATTTGATTTAATTTAATTTAATTTAATTTCATTTAATTTAATTTTAATTTTAATTTTAATTCAATTTAATTTAATTTAATTTAATTTTAATTTAATTTAATTTTAATTCAATTTAATTTTAGTTTCAATATTTTAAATTTAATTTAATTTAATTGTTAAGGTGTTAATTTAATTTAATTTAAACTTTGACTTGACTTAATTTAATTTAATTTAATTTAACTCCAAGATTTTAAATTTGATTTTAATTATTGGACCATTTAACATTTTAAGCTTTAATTCATTTAAGGGTTATCTTCTTTTAATTTTTAATTTATTTAATTTGGATTATTATTTTAATTTTTAATTAAGAACTAAATATTATTGAAGTGACTTATTTAGGGATTTTTAAATTAAAGAATAAATATCCTCTTAACAATATCCACTATTTTAATAATCCAAATTTTAAATATATTCTTTCCAAAATTTAAATTATTTAATTAATTAGAGTTTCATTTTGATATTTTCAAAGTGTTTAATGGGTTTCTACCCTTTTAATTCTCTAAGTTTCAATCATCGAAAGAGAGTTAATATCCGATAGTTTACCCTCCATTTTGATTAAACCTAAAGTTTTAATTAAGGGTTAAAATTCTTAATTACCTTTATGCCCTTTTAGGCTTATCTATTTCATAACTCACTAAATTGAGCTCAAATGAATTTGAAATTTTTATGTCACCTCACTCACATATCAATTAAGACATGAGAGGAGAAAATGTGATTTTTATGACTTTAATTTATTTATATAATTTTTTTTAGTAAAAAATAGGGGTTTTCAAAGAAAATTCAACAACATGACCAAGGTAAAGTTCCTGTTCTTAAGAAAACTATGGGTTGCTTCTAATGACCAGAGAACCACATGGACCAATTTTTGTGATTTTTTGAATTGTATTTTATTTATTATAATTATTTTGATTTTTAGAGTATTAATTAATTTTAAAATAAAATAAAAATTGAAAATTAGATTTTATATTTTTATTAAATTTCTCTGACCTCAAGGAGTCTAGAGAAATAAATTTTATAATTTTCTGATTTTTTCTTTGATTTATTAGAATTATTTTAGTGAAAAAGGTTGAAAATTCATTTTTTAATATTAAAAATTACATTAAGCCTTTAAAATTCAATATCTTATCCTAGGGACTTAGGAAAAATATTTGGTTTGTTCCTAAGTGATTAGGAGTCAAAATGTGATATTTTTATGATTTTTAATATTTTTGTGATTTTTATTATTTTTTAATTATTAAAATATTAAAATATTGTGAAAAATCAACTTTTTTTAGAATATTCCAATTTTAATTTTCCTGAACTCCCCGATATCAGAGAAGCTTCAAAACCATTTTTGTGAATTTTTGAAAAGTATTTTTGGAGTTATGAATTTTTAAAGCTCGATTTTGCTTATGAGGCTTAATCAATCCATTTGGTGGGGTTAATCAAGTCCAATTAATTTCAAAATTTTATGTAAGGTTCCTCTGACCCTAACGAACAATGGTGAATTGTTTTCAAGTCACTTTGGTGTGTGGTTAACCCTAATTAACTTAAATTCAATTTTTGGAGTTTAGGCCATCTAAGGTTATTATGAATGAATTAACTCAAAATATATTTTTCATAGGTTCCCCTAGTCCTAAGAAACATCACCAAATTTTCCTAGAATTTATTTTACGACATGCTAATTATTGGAATTAAAATACCTAAAACAGTGACATGAACTTGAAAAATCAATAACTCTTCACAAAGATGGCTTCGACCTTGAAAAATTCGGGGAATGTTCCCGAGATCGAGAGGCTTCAAAATCCCTATGGTCTCATACCATGGTGAATTTTCTATGCAAATAGAGAATCAAAACATTGGAAACAGTAAATAAATTATTAAAAATAAAATACTCGTCTAATTAACTTGATTTCTTTTCCACATTATTCTCCTCTATTCACTGAGCAAGAGGGTATTTTTATTTTAATTTTGTGATTTTTCTATGTAAAGATATGAATTTTTGAAGTTCTGGTATTTAAATAAATCCAAAAAAGCCTAATTTTCGACTTATCCGACTCGGCATCGCATCATCCTCGTCCAGATCGAAAGCCCACGCGTCGCACCATGATTCACGGCCGCCATCTTACTCGGCGCTCCGGGGGCCCGCGGTTCGCATAACATTCCCTGATACGGTGCAATCTAAACCGTTCACTCGATACACACTTGATCGGACGACGCCTGGTCATCATCTACGACTGGTGTCCACCCGTGACCGTCCACACTAAAACCCTAAGATCTCACTCGATTCTCCATGGATTTTTGTGTTCTTATACTCTATGGATTCGTCTTAAAGAGACGAACACATCCATACAGTTTATAAGCTATGAAATTAAGCCAAACAAAATGGAGAATTGCTGGAAGCTCGAGAGGGAGAAGAGGTATAAGAACACAAAAATTAGGAACAGCCACAGTGGCCAAGGGAAGAACAGCCACAGTGGCCATTGGGCATGGGACAGCTCAGCAAGTGAAATTTGAAATTTTAGCTCACATGGAGCTCTCGGCCATGGTGTTTTCCGGCGGCTGATGGCTGGCCGGCCGAGGTCGAGTCACCTGTTGTCATCAGGGAGGTCAGTGCTTGAGGTTTGTGAGTTCAATTGACAAATGCCAAGTGTAAAGGAGTTGAATCAAAATGGAAAAAGGAAGGGCTCGTTTTGGGCTTGGTTTGGTCAAATGCATGCTTTAGGCTTGGTGCACCTCCCCAAGGTCTGATTTTGGGCTGAGGGAATTCAGTGGGTTCAGCCAAGAGAAGGTGGTGAATTCCCCAACCATGAATATTTAGATTAATCATGGGTTAGGGTGTATCATTAAAAGGGTTAAAACCTTTTTAAGGGGGTTTAAAAGAGGCTCCTCCTTTTGCAATTAATGGCATGGTGATGTGTAAAGGGTCTCTCAAGGCTTGCATGTGGCTTGTGCGTGGTTCAATGGCTCCATTTGGCTTAGGGATGGCTTGACTTAGTTTCATGAAAATGGATTTTAAAGATTTTTGGTATTTAGCGGTAATTTGGCACATGGCTTAGTTTTAGAAAAATTCAATGATGAATTTGAAACAAAGGGAGTGATTTAATAAAATGGATGATGAGATGAAAGTGTCATGTAGGCTTTGGATTGATTTTGGGCTTTTTGAAATCATTTTGGATGGGCTTTTAAAGTGGTTTAAGGAAGTGGCTTTTGGATTTAAAGTAAATTTAGGATGAAAATTTCATAAATGATTGTCCCAAATAAATGTTGCAATTGGTTTAGGCATGTGTCATGAGTGATTTGAAACAAGCTTAAAGTGATTTTGAAATGAATTGGGTTTAATTTGGGCTTTTTAGTTAAAGAGGCCAAAGTGGGTCAACTTAGACTAACTTGGGTTAAAGTTGGGCTAATGTTGGATTTGATGTAAACTTAATGTTGGTAAATATTTATGGGAGTGTTACAAATAGTTTTCAACTTTTTTTGGGCTCTAATTTTGGGATTTGGGCCAATTTGGGTTAGGTTTGGGCTTAGGTCAATTTAAGGGATTTTGGTTTTGGGTTAGGTTTGGGTGGAGTTTAGGTTCAAATTTGGGGCAAATCAAGTTAGTTTTTTGTTTGTGGGGATGTTAGGAAGATTTTAGAAAAGATTTGGGGCCAATTGGGGTTGAGTTGGGTTGGTTTGGACTAGGTTTAGGTCATGGGCCAAAATTGGGCCTTTAGGCTTCAAATTGAAATTGGGCCCAAATGTCAATCAAATTGGAGTTGGATTTGATCTAAATTGATATTGGGGATATTTAATTGAAGTTTATAATTGAATTGGACCAAAATTGAGGTCAATTGGGGTGGTTTGGTTTGACATTCGGTTCACTTGGGTTAAAAAATGGGTCAAATTGGGGGTTTTGGTAAACATGGGGTAAATTGGCAAAATTGTCCCATGGTGTAGTTGAACAAAATAAAATTAGAAATATTTGGGATTTTTTGGAATTTTCTGGGAATTTTTTAGAATTTTTTGATTTTTGGGGTAAAAGGGTATTTTGGTAATTTTGGGGGGGGGGTTTAAAGGTATTTTTGGAAATTTTGGTATTTTTGGCCAAAGATGGTCAATTTGAGTGGTGCAAAGCATTTAGGATTGATTTTGAGTGATCTTGGGTAATTTAGGTAATTTGCAAATTTTGGGTCATTTCAAAGGTATTTGGTAGGTTTGGTGGCTCGGGGCCAGAAGTAGCGAAATTTTGAAAAAAGGAAGATTGATCAAATGTGAGTGAAATGGAATCACTTTGGTTGAACCATGAAGCCATATAAAGCCCATATGAGCCATGAGAGGACTCATTTGAGGCATTCACTATGTTGTTCCTAATCCTCTTAGCCAGGGGCTTAGGGGTAAAGGACCATCCATATGAATTACCTACATGAGTCAGGAAGCTTAGTTGGGTGAGAGTGTGGTTTTAGGACTTGGAATGTGTGCGAGAGTGTAGTGTATGTGCAAGTCAACCCTCACCAGACCAGGCCATCCAGGGAATTCCTAAGGCCGAAAAGTCACATGGGAACTCATCCTTTAAACCTCCACATTTGATTTCGACCCTCTAAGTGATTAGGGGTCTAAAATCAAGCTTGTGGGTTTGCTGGGAGTTGAGAAGTAGTTTGAATTTCTAAATGGTGGGTTCCATTTCTAGTCCTCTAAGATTAGTCAAAGGAAAATCCTAAGGCTAGATCCTAAGTACTAAAGAGAGAAGCAAAAGACCTCACCAAAATTGAGGTCAACACTGTTGGGTTAGCATAATCTCTTAAAGGTCTTGGCAAATTTCCAATATCATTTCTCTGATTATCTTGATTATTCGCCATTTCACAAGGATTTTCAGTTTATTTTTGTTGTTTTCTAATTTTTCTAATAGTACGCTCTAACTCCGAATCGTAAGGTACTAAACCTATAGATCCACTACGAAGCATATAAAATCACACAAATACTTTAAAAAGTAAACAAACACACATAATTACACACTTCAAAGTAAAAGTTTTTAGTTACTATATTATCGATAAATACCGTTTATACTTCATTCCTTCCTTCCTTCCCACGACAACGAGCGCAAAAACATGATGAGAACGGACTTTAATATTGCGAGAACTTATAAACTCAAATTTATATATATTGATAATGATTTTTGTATAGTACGAGCATTCGATGCAAGTATACGTATCACATCAAGTAATACGAAGCTCTAATGGAGTCCTGGTTATCGATCCCACAGGGAAGGCACGGGTGTCGGCATATTTTTTTTAGGTTGGTGTTTTATTTTGAAAAGGGGTCGCCTACAGAAATTGTGCGGTGAATTTTTTAATTTAATTTAAATAAATAATTTGAAAAGTAGTATTTGATTTTGAAAATAATTTTAAATTTAAGATATGAAATCAAACCGATCTCACATCCCAAATAGTTTATATAAACGAGCACTGTACCCATAACTAGTGTATCTATCCCGAATAATAGGCACACTTTGCTTGACGATGGGGCTCGATTAAATAAACTAGAAGATTTGTGACATCCGTTTGGTCTACGAACCAATTTTATGTGCCGACAAATTCCCTACTTTAATATGAAAACATTAAACGGGGTTTATATTACACAGGTTCTTTAGAATTCCCTATAAGGGCAAGCCACATAGTTAATTACATCTTAAGTGACGGGAATCACCTAAGAAAACTCTCGATAATAATCGGTAGTTACTGCTTTCGAGAATTTCAAAGTTTAAGTTTTCAAAGGATTGAATTTTTGAAATTTCAAAAGGGAATGGATCGAGTTTGGAACATTTTTGTTTTGGGAGTTCGAAAGGAAGAAAAGTAGGAGAAATCACGAGATCCGAAGCGAACTTTGGTAATTTCTCGACTATCATATTGTTTGGCTTAGATTTAGGCGAAGTCCTAATGTCTATTTAGTATTTCGATCTTGCCGATTTTAATTAATTAGGACTTATATTTATATGACATGATCATACAAATAGCCTCGAAGATGTGAGGGTTTATGTCGTATCGGACGGCTACCTCGGAGTCTAAGACCAGGTTAGGGCTTAATTTACATGACATGATCATGCAAATGCCTAACAAAGGTTGAGGGTTTATGTTGCACTAGGCGAACATACCTCGAAGTCCTATGGGTTTGTTATTTAATTCTAGGAAAGTTTCTGTTGAAGTAGACTCGGAGTTTTCTTGATTCAAGTTTTGCTGATCGACGATGGTCGTCTTGCCCACCATGCCACGAGCTCCTTGTTGTTGCGGAGGTTTAGTTTTAGAAGTCATAAATCGGGAGATGAGAAAAGTGTTTTGTTTTAGAGGAGTCTTAATTTCCAAGTGTCTCTTTTGTGTTTTAATTAAAACAAATCTTAAAGTTGATTATAACGACACGGTTAAGATCCAGCGGTTCCATCCTTAGGCATCATTATTTTTATCGGATTCACTTTGTCAGGATGAATTTGCTAAACTCGACTAAATGAGTTCCACACTTTCATTTAGGCACGTGGGAAATCCGGTTAGCAACACGTAGGTTACATCATCAGAGGTATTCCCGATCATCCGACAGGACGTTTTAATTTAGTTGTAATTGTAGTTTTGTGTTACGTTTGTGATTAAATTTTGAGTTGTTTTATATTTTGAAATATTGTGGCGGTGAATTTTATCTTGCAATGACTTTTAATTTAGTTTTGGTTTCGAGTTTTAGGGACTATCCTAAAGGTGTGGGTTTTCATGCAACGGTTGTTTATCATGCGAGAAAAGTAAGTGCGATGTGGTTAAATAAATTGCAATAATGTAAATTGTAAGAAAGTAAATTGCAATAAAATAAAAGTGTACACGGAGGGTCTTCCAGTCATCCCAACGACACTTAAAACACAATTAGAATATTTAAACAAGTTCGAGGTAAGGTTAAGGGAAGGGTTATGGTTTTCTACCAAATTCCTAATCCATAGCTAGTCATTTCCTATGACGTCTAGGTCTTTGTGTTTTGGTTTGAGGACGATTTTCTTCATCGAAGAATAATTAAGTTGATTGTTCTTATGGACGTCCTATCGTATCGAGGAAGTGCTTAAGACAAATCTTAAACATCTTTTCGATATTTCTAGGATTGTTTTAAGTCCGAATGAATTTAATTACACAAATGAATTAATCGTCCAGGAATTCGAGTTTTGTTATCTTGCTCGAGTGAACTAGGACATTTGAATATCACATAAGTGAAGTAGCATTTCATTTAACGTTACTGTTTAGGAGTTATGATAACGCAAGCTCTCGAGGCAAATTGGTGTTGAAATGGTTTATGATTTAATTTCGATTATCGGGTTTAAATTTGGAATAGTGTTCGAGTTGCTTCATATTTATTTTTGAATTTCTTTATGTCTTAGGTAATGTTATTTAATTCGATTTCATTTAACTTTAATTTAATTTAATTTAATTTTAATTTTAATTTAATTTAATTTAATTCAATTTAGTTTGATTTGATGTTAAATTAACTTAGTTTAATTTGATTTAATTTCCTTTAATTTAATTTAATTTGATTTAACTTTAATTTAATTTAATTTAATTTAATTTAATTTAATTTAATTTAATTTAATTTAATTTATTTGATTTAATTTAATTTAATTTAATATTTTTTTAATTTAATTTAATTTAATTTAATTTGATTTAATTTAATTTATTTTATTTAATTTAATTTAATTTAAATTTAATTTGATTATTTAATTTAATTTAATTTAATTTAAATTTAATTTGATTTTTAATTTTAATTTAACTGAAAAATTTAAAAAGAGTTTAATAATTTAACTTTTTAACTTAATCCTTTAACATTTTAAAATTCAAATTTGAGTTATCATTTTTAATTAGGAATTAAATATTATTGAAATGATTAATTTAGGGATTTTTAAATTAAAGAACAAATCTCTTCCTAAAAATATCCCTATTTTAATAGTTCCAATTTTATTATTCTTCCCAAATTTAATCGATTATTTAATTAAAGTTTATTTCAATTATTTTAAATTGTTTAATGGGTTTCTACCCTTTAATTGTTTAAATTTCGATCATCCAAGTCAGATTAAGATCAAATATTTTACTTGTTAATTTTATTAAACCTAAAGTTTTAATTAAGGGTTAAAATTTTTTAATTACCATTTTGCCTTTCAAGCTTAATAATTCCATAACTCACTAAATTGAGCTCGAATGAACTTGAAATTTTTATGTGACTTCACTCATATGCCAATAAAGACATGAGAGGAGAAAATGTGATTTTTACGTATTTAATTTATTTATGTAATTATTTTTGTTGGAAAATAAGAATTCCCAAGGAAAATTTAATAATATGACCAAGGGAAAGTTTCTATCCTTAAGATAATTATGGGACATTCCTAATGACAAGAGGACCACTTGGACCAATTTTGGTGATTTTTTGAATTATATTATTTTTATTATAATTATTTTAAATTTTGGAGTATTAATTAATTTAAAAATAAAATAAAGGTTGAAAAATGAATTTTATATTTTTCAAAAATCTCTCTGATATCAAGGTAATCAGAGAATCAATTTTTACAATTTTCTGATTTTTCTTTGATTTATTATAATTATTTTAGTGAAAATGCTAGAAAATACATTTTTTTTAATTTTAAAATTACCCTAGGGCTTTAAATTTTAATATCTCATAAAATAGACCTAAGAAAAATATGGGGTTTGTTCCTAAGTGATTAAAATTCAAAATGTGACATTTTGGTGAATTTTATTATTTTTATGATTTTTATTATTTTTTAATTATTAAAATATTAAAATAATATTAAAAATCAACATTTTTAGAAAATTGAAATTTTAATTTTCTTATATTCCCCTGATATCGAGAGAGGCTTCAAAACCGATTTGGTGAATTTTTAAAAAGTATTTTGAAAGTTATGAATTTTTAAAGTTTAAAATGACTAAATGGCTTAATCGACCCAATTAGTAGGGCTAACCGAGTCCGATTGACTTCAAATTTTTATGGTGGGTTCCTCTGATCCTAAAGGTCAGTGGAGAATTGATTTCAAGTCAATTTGATGTATGGTTAGCTCTAATTAATTAGGGATCTATTTTGGGTGTTTAAGCCGATTAGGGTTATTCAAGTGAATTAATTCAAAAGTTATTTTTCTAGGGTCCTACGGTCGTAAGAGACATCACCAAATTTTCCTAGAATTTATTTCATAACATGCTAATTATTGGAATTAAAATACTCAAAACGAGTAACATGAATTTGAAAAATCAATAACTTTTCGTAGGGATGGCCTCGACTTTGGAAAATTCGGGGAATGTTCCCGAGTTCGGAGGCCTCAAAGTCACATGGTCTCATGCCATGGTGAATTTCATATATGCATGGAGAATTAAAACAATGCAGGGGGTAAATAAATTATTAAAAATAAAATACTTGATGAAATTAAATGATTTCTTTTCCACATTATTCTCCTACGTTCAACTGAGCGAGAGGGTATTTTTATTTTATTTTTATGATTTTCCTACACAAAGTTATGAATTTTTAAAGTTTAGGGAATTAAATAAATAGAAAAATCCCTAATTTTCTATTTAAGTGACGCGGCGCCGGCTCGAGCCTCGGCGGCTCCGAATGCACACGCGTCGCGCTCCCATTCGACGCCGCCGCTTGAGTCGACGGCCGGGTCCCGCGGTTCGCGTACCATCTCCTGGTCCGACGCCATCCGAGCCGTCCGTCCGCGCATGTATTGAATGAACGGCATCCGTTCATCGTCCCACAGCCTCCTAACCAGAGAACCGTCCATCTTCAGGCTCAAGATCTCACTAGATTCTTGACCAATTTTAATGTTCTTATGCTCTATGGATTCGTCTCGAGAAGACGAACACATCCATACGGTTTATGTGACATGAAATTGGCTTAATGAAAATGGAGAATGTTCAGAAGCTCGGGAAGAAGAGTGAGGCCATACCTTTGCTCGAGAGAAGTGTGGCTTCGATGCGAGGGTTGTTTCACCTTCGATTGGATCTCGGCGAGCTCCGGATGAAGTCTCCTGAGTGCAGTGAATTGCACTAGGTAGGATTTCGACCACGGCCAGATCACAAAGCTTGGAGGGCTGGAGCAAGCTGGGTGGCTTTGGAGATGGGGCTTTCGGTGGGGAACTTCTCCTCTTGGTCCGAGTGAAGGTGTAGGACCGGTCGATTTGAGGATTAGCTCGCTTGTGGCAAAGTGTCCTGGTTTTGGGCTAAAGTTTGAGCTCGAAATAGAACTCGAGTTGGAGGGAATTAGGGGTGGAATTCGGTGGGGATCAAATGCTCTATGTATGGGGAGTAGTACGGAACAATTTTGGCGAGTTTCCTTAAGGTTTGTTTCGGCACCTCTCATGGCCGAGAGGGGTGGTGTTTAAATAGGAGAGGGTGGAGGGCCTCCGGGGAGAGTTAGGGCTTGGGATCGGTTGCTTAGGTCGAGGCGGGAACGGCCATGGTGGCCGGTGGGCATGGGGCGGCTCGGCGAGGTAGAATCCCAAAGTTGGCTCACATGTGAGCTCTCGGCCATGGTGTTTTCCGGCGACCGGTGGGCGGCCGGCCGGGCATTGGTCACCATCTTGTTCGGGTGGGTCAGGTGCAGGGTTTGGTGCATTCGATTGAGGTTTGACATGTGTAAAGTGGTTGAATCGAAGTAGAAAGGGGAAGGGGCCATTTTGGCTTATTTTGGTCAACCCATGCAAATGGGTTGGGTGCACCTCCCCAGGACACTGGTTTTGGGTGAGGAGGTCGAGGTGGGTCGATCTCCCATGTGTGGTGGAGTCTCCATCGAGGATTAGGTGGCAAAGCATGGTTTAGAGTGTGACATGCTTAAGGTAAAAAAAGGCTTAAGAAGGATTAGGAAAGGGGGTCCTCCTTTTTCCATTAATGGCTTGATCACATGTCGAACCCTCCATGGCTTCATGTGGCTTGTCCATGGCTTGCATGGCTTGTCTTTGGCTTGGGGAAAAGCTTGGTCGATTTCATGAAAATGGATTTTAGGAATTTTTGGTAATTTGATGGAAATTTGTATGAAACTTGATTTGGAATGATTTGATGATGAATTTAGGACTTAGGTATTGAGTTTAATTGATAGTATGATGAGGGGAAATGTCATATGGGCTTTGAGACCAATTTTGGGCCTTTATATGTGGTAAAAGATGGGCTTTTAAAATGGTTTAAGGAATGGGCCTTTAAGTTTAAAAATGAATTTATGGATGGGAATTTTGTAAAGAGGTTGGGCCAAATAATTGTTGGGTTTAGCTCATGGATGTGTCATGAGTGACTTGAAGCAAATTGGGGGTGATTTGGGTTTGAATTGGGTTGAATTTGGGCTCTTTAGGTGAATGGGCCAATATAGGCCAAAATGGGCCAAGTTGGGCCAATGTTGGGCTAGGGTTGAAATTGATGTAAAATTAATGTTGAGAAATGTTTATGGGAGTGTTTCAAAGAGGTTTTGACTTTGGTTGGGCTTTGATTTTGGGGTTTGGGCTCATTTAGGTTAGGTTTGGGTTTAGGTCAAAATTGAGCCTTTTAGCTTTGGGTTAAATTTGAGTGGGGTTTGGGTCTAAATTTTGGGCAAATCATGTTAGTGTTTTGCTTTTGGGGATGCTAAGGAAGACTTAGAAAAGATTTGGGGGTTAATTGGAGTTGAATTGGGTGAGTTTGGGTTAGGTTTGGGTCATGGGTCCAAATTGGGCTTTAAGGCCAAAAGTGAAATTGGATCCAAATGTCAATCAAATTGGACTTGGATTTGGTCTAGACTGGTGTTGGGAATGTTGAATTGAAGTTTAGGATTGAATTGGACCAGAATTTGGGTCAATTGGGTAGGTTTGGTTTGACATTAGGTTCACTTAGGGTTAAAATGGGTCAAATTAGGGGTTTTGACAAAAGTAAGGTAAAATGACAAAATTGGCCCATGGTGTAGTTGAACAAAATGAAATTGGGAATATTTGGGATTTTCTGGAATTTTCTGGGAATTTTCTGAATTTTTGGATTTTTGGGTCAAGGGGGCATTTTGGGTATTTGGAGGGTATTGGGAGGTATTTTTGGAATTCTTGGTATTTTTGGCTATGGATGATCAATTTGAGTGATGTGGAAATGTTTGGGATTGATTTTGAGGAATTTTGGGTGATTTGGAAATTTTGCAAAAATTTGGGTAATTTCAAGGGTTTTGGGTAGGCTAAGCGGGTGTAGGGTCCCGGGGGTCAAAAATTGAAAAAATTGAAAAAATTGAAAAAATTGAAAAAATTGAAAATTTTGAAAAATTGAAGATTGGGTGAATATAAGTGGAATGAAATCATTTTGGTTGAGCCATGAAGCTATATCAAGCCCACATGAGCCATGAAGGGACTTATTTGAGGCATTCACTATGTTGTTCCTAACCCTCTTAGCCAAGGGTTTAGGGGTTAAGGACCATCCATGTGAATCACCTACATGAGTCGGGAGGTCGAGTTAGGTATGGGTGTGGTTTTAGGAGGTGTGTGAAAGTGTAGTGTATGAGTGTAGTGTGTGTGTAAGTCGGCCCCTTCACCGGACCAGGGCCACCGAGGCGATCCTAAGGCGAAGAGTCCTATAGGAACTCATCCTTTAAACTTTCACATTTGATTTCAACCCTCTAGGTGATTAGGGGTCTACGGTCGAGTTTGTGGAGTTTGCGGGGAGTTAAGAAGTGGTTTGAATTTCTAAAAGGTGGTGGATCCCGATTCTAGTCCTCTAAGATAGTCGAAAGGAAAAGCCTAAGGCTAGATCCTGAAGTACTAAAGAGAAGAAGAGAAGACCTCATCAAAAATGAGGTCGACAAATGGACCCCGATAGGTGTGGTGGTGACGGAGCACACGCACGTATTGGTGTTGGCCGAAGCGATCAACAAAACCGACACGGATGTCCGAGTGACAAACTTAGGACGAAGTAGAAGAGTTTCCGTTGGGAAGTGTCAAGTATATCTACGAGCTGGAGATTCTGAACACCAGTGGGGAAAGGAGGTGAATCCGAATCACATGATGCGGGGATTTCGATTTAGATTTCATTTTGTTTCAATTTAAGTTTTGATGTGTAAGTTTTAGATTTTGATTTTTCATTTTAAATTGAGGTTTGATTTAAAATTTATTTGAGAAAATTTGGATTTGAAACGAGAATTGAAACCTAGGTTCCAATCTCGGGATTGAAAAGAAGCGGAATTTAGGTACCAGCCACGGAATGAGAATCGGAGATTAAGTGTCGATTGAAAAGGATGAGAATCGGAATTTAGTGCTGACCTTGAAAGTTTAAACGAAGTCTGGAGTTGAAATTTAAGTATCAATCACGGGAGAGAATCGAAATTTAAGTATCGGTTTCGAAAGATGGGAGGCGGGAATTTGGTCTTGTCCACGAAAGAGAACTTGAATTTAGGTATCAGTCTCGAAAGTTGAGAATTGAAATTTAGGTATCAATTCGGATGAGAATCGAAATTTAGGTATCGATCTCGAAAATGAGAGTTGAAATTTAGGTATCAATCTCGGAAGAGAGTCAAAATTTAGGAATCGACCTTGGAATGAGAACAGGAATTTAGGTACCAGTCTCGGAAATTTGGGAATTGAAACTTAGGTATCAATTCAGATGAGAATCAAAATTTAGGTATCGACCTCGGAATGAGAACTGGAATTTAGGTACCAGTCTCAGAAATTTTGAACTGAAATTTAGGTATCAATTCGGATGAGAATCAAAATTTAGGTATCGACCTCGGAATGAGAAGCTAGAATTTAGGTACCGGTCTCGAAATTTTGAATTGAAATTTAGGTATCAATTCGGATGAGAATCGAAATTTAGGTATCGATCTCGGAATGAGAAGCTGGAATGTAGGTACCGATCTCGGAAATTTGAGAATTGAAATTTATGTATCAATTCGGATGAGAATCGAAATTTAGGTATCGACCTCGGAATGAGAAGCTGGAATTTAGGTACCGGTCTCGGAAATTTTGAGCCGAAATTTAGGTATCAATTCGGATGAGAATCAAAATTTAGGTATCGACCTCGGAATGAGAAGCTGGAATTTAGGTACCGATCTCGAAATTTTGAACTGAAATTTAGGTATCAATTCGGATGAGAATCGAAATTTAGGTATCGATCTCAGAATGAGAACTGGAATTTAGGTACCAGTCTCGGAAATTTTGAATTGAAATTTAAGTATCAATTCGGATGAGAATCGAAATTTAGGTATCGATCTCGGAATAAGAACTGGAATTTAGGTACAGTCTCGAAATTTTGAATTGAAATTTAGGTATCAATTCGGATGAGAATCGAAATTTAGGTATCGATCTCGGAATGAGAGCTGGAATTTAGGTACCGATCTCGAAATTTTGAATTGAAATTTAGGTATCAATTCGGATGAGAATCAAAATTTAGGTATCGACCTCGGAATGAGAACTGGAATTTAGGTACCGATCTCGAAATTTTGAATTGAAATTTCTTGTGGAGATTTGGATTTAGCGAGAGATCGAAATGAGATATGAAAGTGTTTTATATCCCATGGGAATCAATCAAAGTCCGATTACTTGGCGAAGGGTACAAACCCATGCCATCCGGATCAAATTGAAAACTCTTCGTGATTACGAAATCATCCCGAGAGAGGGTTTCGAGGAGGTCTAGAATAGATCTTGATTTGAAGAAGGATTGGAGGGTTTGAGAAGATGGGTTTAAACTGGAATTTAGTTTGAGCTTTAAATTTGTTTTGTTTGTCCTTTAACTATCCCGTTTTTGTTGTTTGTTTGGTGTTCAACATTTTTTAGATTTTTAAGGAAAGTTTTCTTTTATTCCCTTTTTTTTATTTCTTTTCGTTCTTTGTTCGAAGTTCATTTAACTTTAATGGTGTTTCCAGATCAATTTGCACAAAAGAGGTGAAGGCCAAAAATGTGACATGGTCACTTTCATTCCAATCATGTCGAAGATACATCATACAACTTGATACGGAATATATTTCATACAATCCATGTAGACTCGAAACGGATTATGTATGATCTTCGTCGATCCATCCGAAGAAGCATCTCGTCAAAAATCCATGTACGAATAGTGGGGTACATGGTCGATAACATCACCTTCCAAGCCATCCTTGGCAAGGATGCCGTATAGATGTACATTGGAGGTGTGATATTTTCCATGTAACTCACGGCTCGTAAGGCGGAGGCTCTCTAGCTTTGGGTACAGTTGGAAATGGTAAGGTGTCTTCCTGTCGTCCATCCTTCGAAAGTAGCGAGATTCGCTTCATCGGTACTCACGGTATGCAATGCTTAGCGATATACGCTTCGTTGCCCTTCGGTATCATGACGGAACCTACCGGTAATGGTATCTTCTGCGGCCCCTCGGAACTCACACTGGGCTGCTATCCGGAGGTCATATCCGAACATGATGTTACATTCGTTCGGGAAAGAGGCCGTGCGAAAGGTCGACAAAGTCGTGGTGATCTATGTGTGGGGGTATGCGGTCACCACGCTTTGTAGATGTTAATAATGCAGTTGATTGGGTATGCGATCGTGGCGAGTACCCTCCATGTTATCAATCTCTTTACCATTCTCTTGATAACTTGTGGCATCGGATCCACTTGGCCATGACGGAGTATTCCGGAGGGTTTCCTTCTGTCTTTCGCAAAGTTGTAACGAGCATCCACATTGTATTGTGATTCTTCCTTTCCACGGCATCCATCTCCGGGGTTCCGAGTATGTGTTTTCCCTTAGGCGGCCGCTCGGCCCATTCTTTTCAAATCCTGGATGCAATCCATGATTTCTGTTGTTCATACTGCGAGAATACGTACGTGTGTAGCTCGAGGCCCTCGCAGTATGCGATCCTTACGCCTCCGATTCTCTCGAAGTATTCAAAAGTTTTCTTTTCGACATTCCGCATTATTTCCGGCTCGTACTGCGGAATAATTTGCAAATGGCGAGGCACAGTGATGTATTGTGGGATATACGGCTCGATTCCATCACGTTCTCCTGCATACCTTGGCTCCTCGGGGATGATGTCCGTCGGGACATCCCCCGGGATTGCTTCTGCAACAAGGTCATGCATCACTGGTGGTTCTATCTGGTGGCGTGATAGCCTTCTTTCTTCAAAAGCCCTATGGTCTCATGCCATGGTGAATTTTCTATGCAAATGGAGAATCAAAATATTAGAAATAGTAAATAAATTATTAAAAATAAAATAATCATCCAATTAACTTGATTTCTTTTCAAAATTATTCTCCTTTATTCACTAACCAAGAGGGTATTTTTATTTTATTTTTGTGATTTTTCTATGCAAAGATATGAATTTTTGAAGTTCTGGTATTTAAATAAATCCAAAAAAAGCCTAATTTTCAACTTATCCGACTCGGCGCCGCATCATCCTCCTCCAGATCGAAAGCCCACGCGTCATCCATGATTCGTCGCAGCCAACTGACTCAGCGCTCCAAGGGCCCGCGGTTCATGTAACATTTCCTGGTCCGGCGCAATTTGAACAGTTCACTCGATACATGCTCGATCGGACGGCGCCTGGTCATCGTCTACGACTGGTGTGCACCCGTGACCGTCCACACTAAAACCCTAAGATCACACTCGATTCTCCATGGATTTTTGCATTCTTATACTTTATGGATTCATCTTGAAGAGACGAACACATCCATACGGTTTATAAGCTATGAAATTAACCCAAACAAAATTGAGAATTGTTGGAAGCTCGGGAGGGAGAAGAGGTCGATACCTTTGCTGCGAGAAGTGAAGCTTCGATCGGAGAGTTGTGGCACCTTCAATTGAACCCAAGGAAGCTCCGGATGAAGTCTCTGGCTCTAGGGAGTTGTCTAAGTATGAAAGTGACCAGAACCGATTTTAAAGCTTGGAGGCTGGAGCAACTGGGTGGCCTGGAGAGGGGGCTTCACAGGGGAACTCCTTCTCTTGGTCCTGTGCAGGTGTGGGTGACTTTAATTTGGATTTGTTGGAGGTTCCAGAGATTTCCTGGTTTTTGGGTGGATTTTCAACTCAGAAATTGAGCTCTGTTAATGGGGTTTAGGGCAAAGGAACACTAGGGATCAACTACTCTGGGTTAGGAGAAGGTCCTGGAGCAATTTTGGCAGAGTTTCCTTAAGGTCTGGTTCATCACCTTCTTTGGCCGAGAGGTGAGTGGGTTTAAATAGAGGTGGCTGGAGGGCCTCCCAGGGGGGGTTAATGGCTTGGATCAACTGCCATGGCCAAGGGAAGAACAGCCACAGTGGCCATTGAGCATGGGACAGCTCAGCAAGTGAAATTTGAAATTTTAGCTCACATGGAGCTCTCGGCCATGGTGTTTTCTGGCGGCCTGGTGGCTGGCCGGCCAGGGTCAGGTCCCTGTTTTCATCAGGGAGGTCAGTGCTTGAGGTTTGTGAGTTCAATTGGCAAATGCCAAGTGTAAAGGAGTTGAATCAAAATGGAAGGGGGAAGGGCTCATTTTGGGCTTGGTTTGGTCAAATGCATGCTTTAGGCTTGGTGCACCTCCCCAAGGCCTGATTTTGGGCTAAGGGAAATCAGTGGGTTCAGCCAAGAGAAGGTGGTGAAGTTCCCATCCATGAATATATAGATTAATCATGGGTTAGGGTGTATCATTAAAAGGGTTAAAACCTTTTTAAGGGGGTTTAAAAGAGGCTCCTCCTTTTGCAATTAATGGCATGGTGATGTGTAAAGGGGCTCCAAAGGCTTGCATGTGGCTTGTGCATGGTTCAATTGCTCCATTTGGCTTAGGGATGGCTTGGCTTAGTTTCATGAAAATGGATTTTAAGGATTTTTGGTATTTAGGGGTAATTTGACACATGGCTTAGTTTTAGAAAAATTCAACGATTAATTTGAAACATAGGGAGTGATTTAATTAAAAGGATGATGAGATGATAGTGTCATGTAGGCTTTGGATTGATTTTGGGCTTTTTGAAATCATTTTGGATGGGCTTTTAAAATGGTTTAAGAAAGTGGGCTTTTGGATTTGAAGTAAATTTAGGATGAAAATTTTGTAATGGATTGTGTAAAATAAATGTTGCAATTGATTTAAGCACGTGTCATGAGTGATTTGAAACAGTTTAAAGTGATTTTGAATTGAATTTGGTTTAATTTGGGCTTTTTAATTAAAGGGGCCAAAGTGGGTCAAATTAGACTAACTTGGGTTAATGTTGGGCTAATGTTAGATTTGATGTAAAATTAATGTTGGGAAATGTTTATAGGAGTGTTACAAAGAGTTTTCAACTTTGGTTGGGCTCTAATTTTGGGATTTGGGCCCATTTGGGTTAAGTTTGAGCTTAGGTCCATTTAAGGGATTTTGGTTTTAGCTTAGGTTTGGGTGGAGTTTAGGTTCAAATTTAGGGCAAATCAAGTTAGTTTTTGTTTTTGGGGATGTTAGGAAGGTTTTAGAAAAGATTTGGGGCCAATTGGGGTTGAGTTGGGTTGGTTTGGGCTAGGTTTAGGTCATGGGCCAAAATTGGGCCTTTAGGCTTTAAATTGAAATTGGGCCCAAATGTCAATCAAATTGGAGTTGGATTTGGTCTAAATTGATATTGGGGATATTTAATTGAAGTTTAGAATTGAATTAGACCAAAATTGAGGTCAATTGGGGTGGTTTGGTTTGACATTGGGTTCACTTGGGTTAATAAATGGGTCAAATTGGGGGTTTTGGTAAAAGTGGGTTAAATTGGAAAAATTGGCCCATGGTATAGTGGAACAAAATAAAATTGGGAATATTTGAGATTTTCTGGAATTTTTTAGGAATTTTTAGAATTTTTGGATTTTTGGTGTAAAAGGATATTTTGGTAATTTTGGGGGGGTTTAGGGGTATTTTTGGAAATTTTGCTATTTTTGGCCAAAGATGGTCAATTTGAGTGGTGGGAAGCATTTAGGATTGATTTTGAGGGATCTTGGGTAATTTAGGTAATTTTGCAAATTTGGGTCATTTCAAAGGTATTTGGTAGGTTTGGTGGGTCCGGGGCACCGGGGGTCAAAAACTGAAATTTTGAAAAAAGGAAGATTGATCAAATATGAGTGAAATGGAATCACTTTGGTTGAGGCATGAAGCCATATAAAGCCCATATGATCCATGAGAGGACTCATTTGAGGCATTCACTATGTTGTTCCTAACCCTCTTAGCCAGGGGCTTAGGGGTTAAGGACCATCCATATGAATTACCTACATGAGTCAGGAAGTCAAGTTGGGTGAGAGTGTGGTTTTAGGACTTGGAATGTGTGTGAGAGTGTAGTGTATGTGCAAGTAAACCCTCACCAGACCAGGCCATCCAGGGTATTCCTAAGGCCAAAAGTCCTATAGGGAACTCATCCTTTAAACCTCCACATTTGATTTCAACCCTCTAGGTGATTAGGGGTCTACAATCAAGCTTGTGGGGTTTGCAGGGAGTTAAGAAGTAGTTTAAATTTCTAAATGGTGGGTTCCATTTCTAGTCGTCTAAGATTAGTCAAAGGAAAATCCTAAGGCTAGATCCTAAGTACTAAAGAGAGAAGCAAAAGACCTCACCGAAATTGAGGTCAACAAATGGACCCCCAATAGGTGTGGTGTGCTAACCAAGCACACCGAGCATATTGGCGTTGATCGAAGAGATCAACAAAACCAATACAGATGTCCAAGTGACAAACTTAGGATAAAGTAGAAGAATTTCCGCAGGGGAGTATCAAGTATATTTCCAAGACTGAAGATTCCTGAACTCTCACTAGGGAATGGAAAGGAGGTGAACTCCAAATCACAAGATCAGGGGAATTCGATTTAGATTTCATTTTACTTTTAATTTTCAAGTTTCAATGTGTGAGTTTAGATTTCGATTTTTTCTGAGTTTCAATTTCGATTGAAGTTTAATTTAAAATCAATTTAAGGAAATTTTGAATTTGGAACTTGGATTTGAAATGAGAATTGAAACCTGGGTTTCAACCTCAGGATTGTGAAGAGAATTGGAATTTAGGTACCAGCCTCGAAGTGAGAATCAGAGTTTAAGTATCGACGGAAAAGGATGAGAATCGGAATTTAGGTGCTCGATCTCGAGAGAGTGAGATTTGAAATTTAAGTATCAATCCTGAAAGAGAATCGAAATTTAGGTATCGATCTCGGAAAGAGAGTCGGAATTTGGTACTGACCTCGAAAGGAGAGAGCTGGAATTTAGGTACCAGTCTCAAAATTGTGAATCGAAATTTAGGTATCAATTTGAATGAGAGTTAGAATTTGGTACCAACCTCAAAGGAAGAGAACTGGAATTTGGTACCAGTCTCAGAAATTTAGAATTTAAATTTAGGAATCAATTCGAAAGAGAGTCGGAATTTGGTACCGACCTCGAAGGAAGAGAACTGGAATTTTGTACCAGTCTCGAGAATTTAGAATTGAAATTTAGGTATCAATTCAAAAGATAGTCAAAATTTGGTACCGACCTCGAAGGAAGAGAACTGGAATTTGGTACCAACCTTCGGAATTTAGAATTGAAATTTAGGTATCAATTCAAATGAGAGTCGAAATTTGGTACCGACCTCGAAGGAAGAGAACTGGAATTTGGTACCAGTCTCGGAAATTTAGAATTGAAATTTGGTATCAATTCGAAAGAGAGTCGGAATTTGGTACCGACCTCGAAGGAAGAGAACTGAAATTTGGTACTAGTCTCGGGAATTTAGAATTGAAATTTAGGTATCAATTCTAATGAGAGTCAGAATTTGGTACCGACCTCAAAGGAAGAGAACTAAAATTTGGTACCAGTCTAGAAAATTTAGAATTAAAATTTGGTATCAATTCGAAAGAGAGTCAGAATTTGGTACCGACCTCGAAGGAAGAGAACTGGAATTTGGTAACAGTCTCGGAAATTTAGAATTGAAATTTGGTATCGATTCGAAAGAGAGTCAGAATTTGGTACCGACCTCGAAGGAAAAGAACTGGAATTTGGTACCAGTCTCGGAAATTTAGAATTGAAATTTGGTATCAATTCGAAATGGAGTCGGAATTTGGTACCGACCTCGAAGGAAGAGAACTGGAATTTGGTACCAGTCTCGGAAATTCAGAATTGAAATTTGGTATCAATTCGAAAGAGAATCGAAATTTAGGTATCAATCTCGGAAAGAGAGTCGAAATTTAGTACCGACCTCGAAATAAGAACTGGAATTTAGATACCAATCTCGAGAGAAGCGAACTGGAGTTTGGTACCAGTCTTGAAGATTTATCTGTATGAAGAGGGACCCAATCCCATGCCATTAGAACCAAATCGAACAAAGTTCGTGGCTCCGTGTCAATAGAACTAGTCGATCCTCTAAGACACAGAAGAAAGAGAATTGAAAGGAACTGGTAAGCGTACCAAGCTGAAAAGACTTGACTTAACGACAAGTCGAAGAGAATATTCAAATTTCAAAAGAGTTTCCAACAGATTTCGATGGAGGAAAGAACTGAAAGGTTCGAATCAGAGGATTCAGATCGGAATTCAATTTGAGATTTAGATTCGTTTTGTTTGTCCTTTAACGATCCCATTTTATTTTGTTTTTTTTATGTTTATTTAGTGTTCATTTTAATTTGAAGTTCATTTTAATATTCAGATTTTTAGGAAAAATTCTCATTTATTTTCTTTTTTTTTCTGTTCTTCGTTCAAAGTTCATTTAACTCTAATGTGGCGTTTCCCAGTCAATTTGCACAAAAAGAGGTGAAGGCAAAATATGACGTAGTCGTTTTCATTACAACTTACTGAGAGTACATCATACAACTTGATCTAATCATGATGACATTTTCCTTAGAAATTTAATGTCTCATACAATCCATGTAAATCCAAAACGGACTGTGTAAGCTTCTTGCTATCCATCCACAACCGTCTGTCAAAAATCCATGTCTAAATAGTAAGAAACATGGGCAATAACATCACCTTCCAAGCCACCCTTGGCAGGAATGCCTCATTGATGTGTATTGGAGGTGTGTTATTTCCCATGTAACTCACAGCTTGTAGGGCCGGAGACTCTCCAATTCTGGATCTGGCTGAAAGTGGTAAGGCATTTTTCTGTCGTCCATTCTTCTAAAAGTAACTGAGATCTGCTCCACAAGTACTCGTGGAATGCAATGCTTCTCAACGTCTGCTCCATTTCCTTTTAACACCAGGACGGAACCTACCGATAGTGGTATCTCCACCAGCCCTCGGAACTCACTGGGGCCTGCAATCCGGAGGTTAGATCCGAACATGATGTTTCACTGGTTGATGAATGACACTGTGCAGAAGGGTCTAAAAATGTCATGATGGTCTATATGCGGAGGTATGCAGTCGCCTTCCTTGTAGATGTTAATAATGCAGCTGTTGGATATGCAATCTGCAGGCAATACCCTCCATGTTATCATCCTTTTCACCATTCTCTTAATGATTCTTGGCATCGGATCCACCTCACTGCGACGGAATATCCCTGGTGGATTTCCTTTTCTGTCTATGGCAAAATTGTAGCAACATCTGCATTGGATTGTAACTCTTCCTTTTCCCAGCATCCATCTTCGGGGTTCTGAATCTGTCTTTTCTCTCGAGCGGCCGCTCGACCCATTTTCTATAATTCGAGGATGCGATCTACAATTTGTTGTTGCTCATAATCTGAGAATACATCTATATGCAGCTCGAGGACTTCCAAGATGTTGATCCTCTTGTCTCCAATTCTTTCAAAGTATTCAAAGGTTCTCTTCTCAACTAGTTGCAATTTCTCCAGCTCGTATTCCCGGATTATCTGAAATCCTCAGTGTCTAGTAACATACTGTGGGATGTATGGCTCAACCCCAACACGTTCTTCTACATGTCTCGGCTCCTCGGGGATAGTCTCTGTAGGGACATCCTCCGGGGTTGCTTTTGCAACAAGACTCTTCGGATCCGGTACATCTGCTCGGCGTCGAGGTACTAACTCTATTTCTACTTTTCTTGGTATTTCTTTTATCTGTTCTGACTTTCTTGGAGTTGACTTTCTTCTTTCTGGTTCCTGACGAACCGGTCTCCTTGGAGCATTTACACTAATGGTATCCACTGTCTGTTTATGTTGATCTTCTGCTAACTTGGTCAACATTTTGTGAATGCGATGATTCTTATTTCTTCGTTGGGTAGTAGTGAGAGTAGCTCTCCTTACCCCTTGAATTTCTGCGGGTGCGGCACTGACAAGCCTACCCTCTGCTGTGGCAACCACGGACTTAATTTTCTTATCTTCTCCGGTTGCATGCGCGGCATTTGCTTTTCTTTTCTTGCTGCAAGATCGGTGGTTCGGGCCACTCATTTTCATCACTGTCTGGCTGTGAAGTTCTTCTCGATCAACTGGGATCCAATCATTTTCTTCGTATTGTAAGCCGGCTGGTGTGAAGTCTGAGTCAATCTCTATCACTGCTCCATCCCTCACCCTCTTTTCATCAAGTGCTAGACTCACGCCATTTCTAAAGTTTAGAACTAACTGCCCGTTCGACATTTCCCTGGGAAAAAATAAGGAAAGGATCAGGGGTTGTACTAAGAACAAGAACAATAAGAAAAAACACTTAAAAAAATTCTTATTCACTTCTTTTAAATTTAAAGGAAGTAGGATGAGATGAGAAAATATCGTGAATGAATGGATTTAAAAGGAAAGATTGACATTTTATTATTATGATTTCACATGTTTTCTTTTTAACATTTCCGTTGATGAGATTTTTTTATCATCCATTTTATTTTGTTTTGGGTTCGGACCTAGTCACAAAGTGATTACTTCACCCGTGTTTTTAGGAATAAGATTCTACTTTAGAGGCCACCCTTCAAAACATCAGGTTGCATAATACTTTTTTAAATACCGTCCATTGATTGGAAGCATGGGTCGTTCTCCACGGCAATTCACCAGTTGGTAGGAACCTCCTGAGTAGACTATCTCGACCACGAACGGCCCTTCCCATGTTGGTTCAAATTTTCCACCTATCTTGCGATGTACAAGAATAGGTCTTCTGAGAACCAAAACTAAGTCACCGACTTTGAAAGTTCTGGGACGGACTAATTTATCATGGGCCTGGATCATCTTGGCTTGATACAGTTCCAAATTCTACTTCGCGGAAAGTCTTTTCCCTTCCAAGCTTTCCAATTCTTCCAGTCATAGTCTAGCATTTTCTTCTGTAGTGATCTTTTCTGCAACTGCAATTCGGAGTGACGGAAGCTGAACTTCCAGGGACAAGACGGCCTCGGACCCGTACACTAAAGCGTAAGGCGTAGACTGAGTAGGAGTCCTAAAAGTCGTCCTGTAAGCCCATAAGGCTTCTAACAACTTCTCGTGCCAATTTCTCTTATTGTCATCCAAAGTTTTCTTTAAAATTTCAACGAGAGTTTTTTTAAAAGCCTCGTCCAAGCCATTTCCTCTTGGGTAGTAGATCGTTGAGTATCGCCAATCAATCCCATGTCTTCTGACAAAATTGTTGATCTTTGTACTTTTGAATGCAGACCCATTATCTGAAATGATCCTGCGCGGTACCCCAAAATGGTAGACAACTTGGTTCTTGAAAAACTGTAGCACGTGGTGTGTCTTCACTTCTCTAAGTGGTATAGCTTCTGCCCATTTAGAAAATTAGTCTGTAGCTGCAAGAATGAAGCGATGTCCTCTTGAAGAAGGCGGTTTTATCGGACCCACTATATCTGTGCGCCAACACTCAAATGGCCACGACGCGATTGTCGGATGTAGCCCATTTGGAGATTAGTGTAGAACCACTCCGTGCACTTGGCACTGGTGATAACTTTTGGCAACTTTCATATAGTCGATCATCATTGAGGGACATTAGTACCCTAGTCATTTAATCTTCATTTTCATTTTCGGACCCGACTGATGAGCGCCACAAAGTCCTGAATGTATTTCTTTAACGATTTAACGAGCCTCGGACCCGCTCAGGCATCTTAGCCACATCTGATCAAAAGACCTTCTATATAATGTATTGTTTATTAATGCGTAAGACAGAGTTCTTTTCTTGATTTGATGGGCTAACGACTTATCGCCAGGTAGGTTTCTTGTCTGCAAGTATTCTATTAATGGCTGTCGCCAATCTTCTGTATTTTCTGTCACTGCTGCAATTGTTTCTTTTGCTTTTCTCTCTGATTTATGTATTGTATCCATGTCGAGCTGTGATAGGACCTGTCGTCCTTGAACTAACACTTCAACTGACTCATCCTGCAAGCAGGCAAATTCCTTTGCAAGCTGGGCTAACACATCGGCGAGAGCATTTTCTTTTCTGGGAATCTTGTAGATTGTTACGTTTAGAATTTGTTCCAACAATTTCATGGCATACCTAAAGTACTGCTCGAGCCTTGGATTTAAAATTTTGTATTGCATGGTGACCTGTTGAATGATCAACTGAGAATCTCTGTAGATGTTGATGTCTGTTACTCCCATCTGAATGGTTAATTCCAATCCAGTTATGAGGGCTTCGTATTCTGCCTCGTTATTTCTACATGGTTCTATTAAGTGGTAAGAGTATCTTAACATTCCCCACTCTGGTGTTATAAAGATTAGTCTGATTCCTACCTTACCGGGCACTATCATTTGCGATTCTTTGTTCTTCTGTGCTGAGGACGCACCGTCAAAGTATAGTTCCCAACGTCGATCATCGGGGTCTTCTAGGCTCATTATCTGCTCGTCAGGCAAATCTTCATCGAGAGACGAATCTACCGGCAAAGGGTGTGCTGCGAGGAAGTCTGCTAGGACTTGTCCCTTTACGGCGCGAAGAGGAATGAAAGTTATGTCGAATTGCAATAGTATCATCGACCACCTGGCAAGTCTACCAGAAAGCGTCGGTCGGGTCATCAAGTATTGCAACAGATTAACTCTCGAAATAAGATTGAACTTATGAGAAAGCATGTAATGTCTGAGCTTTTGAGCGGCAAAGATCAGGGCCAAGCAATGCTTCTCAATCGGGGGATACTTTACTTCCATCAGGATTAGACGACGGCTTAGGTAGTAGAGAGCATTTTCTTTTCCCTCATCATTGACCTGGGCTAGTAGGGCTCCGAGAGAATCGTCTAAAGCCGCGGTATAAAGTATCAACGGTCTACCTGAGACTGGGGCTTCTAAGATAGGAGGTTTCATTAGATATCGCTTAATGTCCTCGAAGGCCCGCTGGCATTTTTCTTCCCAAATGAATTTGGCATCCTTTTTAACCACTGCCAAGAAGGGCTGACACCTACCTGACAAGTTCGAGATAAAGCGTCGAAGATATGCCAACTTCCCTTGAAATGATCGTAGTTGTTTCAAAGTTTTGGGAGGAGGCATTTCTAAAATAGCTTTAATCTTCTCTAGATCGATTTCGATCTCGCGATTTCGGACAACAGATCCTAAGAATTTCCGGGAGGTGACGCCGAAGGCGCATTTTAAGGGATTCAACTTAAGGTTGTATTATCTTAGTCGCTAGAAAACAATTCTCAAATCATACGGTGATCTTCCTGCAGTTTACTTTTGATGACCACATCATCCACGTAGCACTCGACTTGGTTGTGAATGAGATCACCAAAAATCTTCGTCATCGCTCTTTGGTATGTTGCTCCTGCGTTCTTTAGTCCGAATGGCATTACTGTGTAGCAATACACTCCAATCGGCGTTCTGAATGCCGTGAGCTTTTCATCTTCTGGTGCCATCTTTATCTGGTTGTATCCTGATGATCCATCCATGAAAGAGAAGACTTCATGTGTCGAAGCGATGTCGATCATCAATTCTGGAATTGGTAGCGGGAATTCGTCCTTTGGACATGCCTTATTTAAATCTCTGAAGTCTACGCAGATTCTGATCTGACCATTCTTCTTTCAGACCGGTACCACGTTGGCTAACCAAGTTGGTTATTGTTCTTCACGAACAAATTTAGCGTTTATTAGCTTCTTAACTTCAGCTACTACTTGTTGCTCAATTTCTAGACGCATTCTTCTGGGGGCTTGTCTGACTGGAACGGAAGTAGGATTCACTCCTAGCCTGTGAACTGCGACTTCTGGAGCTAATCCTGGCATTTCGTCGTAACTCCAAGCAAAACAGTCCTTAAATTCCATTAATAGCTTGATTATGTCTTCGGAGTCTTCTTTATTGAGTAAGGAGCTAACAAAGGTAGGCCTAGGCTCTTTGCTAGTACCTAAGTTAACTTCTGTTAACTCGTCTATAGTAAATTTGTTTTCTTCTTCGAATTCTGGTGGAGCGTCTTCGATTGGTAGATCTTTGAGGTCTTCGGAAGCTTCCAAGCAGTCTTCATTAGGCTTGCAAGTGACAACCAAGCAAAATCCCATATCGTCAACAGATCCTACTGTGTCGAATCCGAGACCATGTTTTGAATTGGGAGGCCGACAGGCATTATTCCATAATTTTTCAAAGTGTTGTGATCGGCCTTTTGGCCATCGTCGAGGTAAGACGCCGCGTTGAATTAAATTTTGAACACAGGGAGAGTACCACTCAAAAGGTAGTTCCATTAATTCGGAAGAAGTAACATCTTCAAATTGTACATCACTTTCAGTATTGGAAGAAGAAGCACCACGGTAGAACTTGATTAGCTTAGGCACCACCATCATGCACTTCCATGACCACCATACCCTCGATCTTATTAGAATGGATCGGGGTCGTGGTCATAGTATGCACATAAGTGGTTAATCTTCTCGTACATTGATTTATATTATTCATTCTTTTCATCTTCGAGAGAAATCTTGAATTGTGGTTCCTTCGACTTATTGTCGCTCGCTTCTTTCTTAATTTCTTCTTCATCTTCGGAACTGTTCTCCCAATCAACATCGATGACCGGTTTCTTCTGTCCAACTGTTCCAATATTTCTTCCACGTCCTCGTCCTCGGCCTCGACCTCGGGTGCGAGTTCTGGAGAAATCTTCACCATCTCGCCGTAAGGGAGTGGTGAGTAACTGTTGGACTAGAACTTCAGGTTCTTCATCATCTCGAATTTCTTTTGCTTCATTTAGTATGGTATTTCTGGAAAAGATTGTTTTCTTCGGAGGCGCGTAGTAGGCCGCATCTTCATGAATTCCAATTTCATGCACGGAGAACGGTTGCAAATCACCTTTGATGCATTGTTCCCCTCCTTCGTAATACTTTATGCACTGGTGCAGAGATGACGGTACCATCCAGTTTTCATGAATCCATGGCCGTCCTAGTAGAGCGTTGAACGATGTCTCAGAATCAATTATGTGGAATTTTGTGGTTGTCTTTGCTAAATCACCGGTCTTCATTAGTAGTGTTATTGATCTGAGAGCTCATTCTCCTTTTTGATTGAAGCCTCTTAATAACATCTTGTCTGCTTCAAGCGCGAGCATCAATTTTCAAATATGCTAGCGTCCGAAGATTCATTATGTTGATTGATGCTCCCGTATCAACCAACACTCTGGAGAGCGTAAACTTTTCAATAGTGATTGAAATGTATAACGGTCGGTTGTGATCACTGTTCCCGCAATAGATCATTATCCGTGAAGGTAACACCTCGTCGTTCTCTTAACGAGCAAACCTCGTCAAAGGAATTACCGGCCATTCGAGCTAAACAAATCTCTCGGATCAAGTAAAGCCTCGTTCGTAGCCTCCTTCATCTCCTTCGACAGATCGAGCGTCGTATATGCTTAGTTTGGCTGGTAGCTTCCTAAGATGGGCTAGCACGTTGTAGTCCACTTTATTACCATGTTCCTCGGTTTCTTCCCGAATGGGCAGTTCTTCTGCTGGGGTTGACTCTTCCTGAGTAACCACCTGCTTTCCTTTATCCTTTGGACTCATTCTCGGGTATAGAACTTTTCTACTACTTAGATTGACCTCTATTATCTCTTCTAAATTTACCGGTGTCTCCTCTTGAATCGGAACAACTGGCTCTTCTGAAGTTGCTTCGGTGTCTGATGGTTCTAATTCTATCGTGATCAGAGCTCCTTGGAATTCACAAATGGACTCGTTGCTTGTCGAGCTTTCGTAGCCTCTTTTGTGAACATCTTCTTCATCATGGTCATCGAGGTTATGTATGATTTGAGAATTGTTATTTGTATTGGATTCGAGATCCAGATTAAGCCGGTTGTCGCTAGTTATGTAATCGTTAGAAACAGTCAAAACGTAGCCAACGTCATAACCCTTATCATTATAAGATCCTGTCGAGGCGAGCAGATAATCATATAGAGTCAGGAGTTCTAGGGATTTCTCCCTCGAATCGGAAACAACCATCCTAGGATAAGCAGCCCCTAGTCTACCCTTCGGAGCCTCAGTTTTCTTCTCTTCTGCGATCTTCTCTTCCTTCTGGGGCGGTTCTTCAATCGCAAGTGATAGTGTCGGCTCGACAAGTTTCAAACTCTGAGTTGAAGCGCGTACCGAAGCGGCCTGGATGTGATCCAAAATTTTCTTTGATGATTTTGTCCAGACGGTACTCCATCCATCATCGGCCGTGTACGTGTCTATCGGAACAATGGGATCCGTTGAAATAATATTGACGGAACCTCCTTTTGGGGTTCCTTCATGTATTCCTTCGGGATCGTTATGTTCCCTTTTCAGAGATTGTCATCAAGCCAACTCTTGAAAGTGATGCAATCCTCTATCTTGTGTTTGAGCATCTAGTGGTAAGGGCAATAGTTTAGATGATCTTTCTTATTGACTTCCTCCGGCCTCTTGGGCTTTGGTAGCTGAAAATCTGGTGTCTTCATTAAACTATGGAACATCTTCGCTATTGCTTCAGTTTTGAATGAATATTCTCTATTTAGAAGTTCTCTTAAGGTACAAGATGAACGAGGCGGTTGTTCATAATGCTGAGGTGACTGATAGCTTGGACGAGGTTGCTGATAGCCCTGCTGAGGTAGCTGATAGATCTGTGGTGGTTGATGGTATGTCTGTTGTGGTGGTTAATAATTGGGTTGTGGTCGTTCCTGTTGTATCTGCATCGTCTACTTGCCCTTATCTACCGTCGCGACGATTCCGCATTTCTTTTCAAATGTCTTCACAGTTTTCTGCTTATCGGTCTTGTCTACAAAACTTAACTGCTTTGCCTCCTCTTGCAAGCTCCCGGCCTTGCTAAGCAACTTCTCGAAAGTTTTGATTGCAAATCCTTTAAGGAGAAGCGCTATCGGGCCATGGATACTCTTAAGTAGGATGCCGACTGCATGTTGCTCTTGAAGCTGTGGTTCACACTTCATGCTTAAATTCCTCCATCGAAGTATGTAATCCACTAAAGTCTCGTTCGGCTTCTGTTGCTCAACCACTAGATCACCGATAGTGATGTGGTGTTGAGCCCCGGCAAACCGCTTAACGAAGAGATTCTCTAGTTCCGAAAAGGTCTTTACCGAATCGTTCTAGCAATCTCGCTACTCGCCGAAGGCAATCCCTGACAAACTACTGACGAACTGACGGAAGAGTAGAGCGTCACTCCCACCGGCATTACAACAACTAGCACGAAAATGTGCGACATGCTGTCGGGGGTTTCCAGTTTCATCAAAAGTCTTAAACAGAGGTGGTACGAAGCCTTTCGGGTATTGAACTGCATCGAACTCTTCAGGGTAAGGTCTACCCGTCTGAATAGATGCTCCACTCTTAGATTGTGCTAGGGCTTCTCGTACCTTCTGTTCTACCATGTTTTTAATGTCCTTTTTTGGAATCATGCTTTGTGCAGAATCCTTCTTTGGTGGCTCGTCTCCATTGACAGATGTGATCTCTTTTCCTCCATCTGCAATATGGATGATCTCTGGGGGTGTTTCTTTCTGAGGTTGTACCTGACTCTGGAGAGTGGCTAAGGCAGCAGCCATCTCTTCCATCCTCTTTGCCATCTAGGAAATTGTGTCATCTCTTTCCCAAAGTTGTGCCCTCATCACTTCCGGTTCATCTCTTTCCATAGCTGCCGGAGCACCTTGCGAAGCTGATGATGCTCGGGTCTCAACCATGTTGTTTTCAGCATACTCTTTATTCATAAATTCTGATGAATCATCTTCATCTTCTAGTTTTTCTTCTCTTTCTTTTGCTAACCGTCGGACGTCAGTCCTTAACTTGTCCATGGCATCCTCTAGTGGCCTTTTCCGCACGGTCTCGCAGTTGTCACGTGACGGTTGTTGAACTTCCTTTCCGGGAGTCCCCTTTATTGCAGTAGCACTTTCTCCTGATTCAAGTCTCCTGACGAGACTTTTCATCTCAGGAAATTATTTTGGTCTTAGCTTGCCAGTAGTAGGTCGCCATACCATCCTTCTTGCAGCCGGAAGCCTAGGACCATATGATCTGTCGGCTATATGCTAGAAGGTGGTATCCTCCCTAATTTACAGACCCGATACAACAATGGGTGAACTAGCTTTTATCTTCTTCTTTGGCTTCTCTGTGGCAGCAACAGGCCCTATTCGTGGTCCGAGGCGGGATTTAGCTGGCACCCGTCCCATCCTTCTTAAGATTTCTGACACAGGGCATCTTTCTTTCTTTGCCAATCTTTTTATCACAGCTTGCAGTTGAGAAAATGGCGTAGTCTTATCCCTTTTCCTTTTGTAATTGTTGTAGTACGCAGGTCGGGGTAATGCAGCGGCGCTCCTACAACATCCTCTTCATCTGATGGGGCAGAGAGAGGGTGAAACCTGCTCCCTTCCAACAGAGGTATATACTCAGGCAGTTCTTCTCTTTCCTCAGGAATTTCTTCTAGAAAAGCAACTTCAGCAGCTTTGGCTTTCTCAATCTTAGCGATCTTTATGCTCCTATTTCTCCTTTGAGTCCAAGTTAGGGGTGCAACTCTTGAACTGGACCCAATCTCAAAAATAGATGGTATTGTAGCAAAATCTGTACCCTCCACGGTGACAGGCTCGTCAGAGACTTGGATTTTCTTCCCCTTCATTTTGGCAAAAGTCGAGGTAGGTGCAGAGATGACTAGACCGGTGGGGGTAGAGACAACAGTCCTCCTACGAACAGTAGTACTTCTTTCATCTGAAACTGAGTGAATTTCAAATATGTTGTCCCTATTTTTTTGCTTCACTTTAAGGAAATGGAGGCAGTGGTTTTTCAATAGTAATCTTCATTAGCTCAAGAGGATATTCTAGGTCTGGATAAATCTTGTTTGACTCTTTTTCAATTTCCACCTCCTTTCTATTTCAACTTCTTTTTGTGCTCTTGTCTCCAATTCTATTCCACTCCTTAATTGAATAGCCTTGAGTTGTTCTTTGTTTTGATCTTTCGGATTGATCTCAACATTACATAGAAGAGTTCCAGAAAGTCTATTATTAAGTACAGTGAAAATATTTCCCAATTGATTTTTAATATTTTTCATCGTAACACCTCGAGCTTCTAATCGATTTCTCATATTCATAATCATTTCTTCAGTAGACAACTTCTTATCCTTAAATTGTCGGTTGTTATTGAATCCAGGAGTATAAGATGGTCTAAAATTGGTATTTCATTGATTTTTCAAATTTCCAACTGGATTTATAGAACTGTTCCCCCAATGTGGATTAACATTGGCGTTGCTATTATTCCAATTGAAATTTGGGTGAATCTTCCAACCAGGATTATAATAATTCAAATAAGGATTGTTAGGTCAATTAATAGCATTCAAAGTCTCATAAGGTGTTTGAGATTCTGTTATCTATCCAAATGAATTTTCCTCTAACATTTGAGATGGTTGAGAATAATTCATTCCATATTGATCTATTTTCTTAGAAAGGGCTGCAATTTGAGAAACTATCATAGTCATCATATCTGAATCATGAACACTAGCTACTCTCTTAGGATTTACCCGTTCAGAGGGCCATTGAATATTATTAGTAGCAATTTCTTCAATTAATGTGTATGCTTCATCAAAAGATTTTGACATTAACGATCCACCAGCAGCAACATCTATAATTGATCTCAATGATCCCACTAATCCATTTTAAAATGTTTGAATTATTAATCAATCTGGTAAAGCATGATGTGGGCACTTTCTAAGAAGATTTTTAAATCTCTCCCAAGCATCATATATAGATTCTCCTTCAAACTGGCCAAAAGATGTAATATCATTTCTTAGCTTAGCAGTCTTTGATGGAGGGAAATATTTTGATAGAAACTTTTTAGACAATTCTCCCCAAGTTCTAATAGATCCAAGTGCTAATGAATTTATCCACGCCTTAGCCTTATCCCTTAATGAAAAAGGAAGAAAGTTTAAGTCCGACAGCATCACTCGACACTCTTTCATATTTAAAAGTAGCACACATTTCAAGAAAATTTGCGAGATGTAAATTTGGATCCTCATTAGGTGTTCCTCCAAATTGATTATTTTGTACCATTTGGATAATAGAAGGTTTAAGTTCAAATGAATTAGCAGCAACATCATGATTTTGGATAGTTATACGAATTTCATGTGTTGTTTGTCGCCTAAAGAAATTGTCGGAAAATTTTAGATTTTAAATTTAATTTAAATATATATATAATTTAAAAATAGCATTTGATTTTGAAAATAATTTTAAGTTTGAAAATTTTAAGATATGAAATTAAACCAATCTCACATCCCAAATAGTTTATATAAACGAGCACCACATCACAAACTGTATATCTATCCCGAAGAATAGACACATTGCTTAACGATGGGGCTCGATTAAATAAACTTGAAGATTTGTGACATTTGTTTGGTCTGCGAACCTATTTTATATGCCGATAAGTTCCCCTGCTTAATATAAAGAAATTAAGCAGGGTTTATATTACCTGGGTTCTTAAAGTTCCCTATAAGGGCAAGCCCCTATAGTTAATTACATCTTAAATGACGGGAATCACTTAAGAAAACTCTCGATAATGATCAGTGGTTTTGCTCTCAAGAATTTCAAAGTTTAAGGTTTTCAAAGGATTGGATTTTGGAGATTTCAATAGGGAATGGATCAAATTTGGAACAGTTATCTCCAGGAGTCCAAAGGAAGAGAAGTAGGAGAAGCTGAAGATCCATGAGGAATCTTGGCAACTTCCCAAACTATCATATTGTTTGGCTTCAATTTAGGAATTTATTTAATGTTGCAATCCTGTCAATATTATTTATTTAGGTCTTATATTTGTATGACGTAATCACACAAATAGCCTTGAAGATGTGAGGGTTTATGTCGTACCGAATGACTACCTCGGAATCCTAAGACCGGTTAGGTCTTAACTTACATAACATGATTATGCAAATGCCTAACAAAAATTTGAGGAATTATGTTGCACTAAGCAAACTACCTCGAAGTCCTATGGCATGTTTATTTAAAACTAAAAAATAGTTTAGCTGATGTTGACACAAGTTTTGCTGATGAAGATGACCGTGCTGCTCACCGTGCTCCGAGCTCCTTGTCTTTGCAGAGGTTTAGTTTTAGAAGTCATAAATAGAGAGATGAGAGAAGTGTTTTGGTTTAGAGAAAATCTTAAAATCCAAGTGTTTTTAATATTTTAATTAAAACAAATCTTAAAGTTGTTTAAACAGAATTGGTTAAGATCCCACGATTCCGTCATCCCGACACCGTTATTTTCATAGAATTCACTTAGTCCAGATGAATTTGCTAAACTCAACTGAATGAGTTCCACACTTTCATTTAGACCGTGGGAAATCCCGTTAGCAACACATGGGTTACATCATCCGAGGTATTCCCGATCATTCAACGAGACGTTTTAATTTAGTTATAGTTGTAGTTTTGTTGTTCTGTTTGTGATTAAATTTTAAGTTGTTTTATATTTTGGAATGTTGTGGCGGTGAATTTTATCTTACAATGACTTTTAATTTATTTTTGGTTTCAGTTCAGGGGCTATCCTAGAGGTTTTGGTTTTCATGCAACAGTCTTATTTATCATGCAAGAAAAAGTAAAGCGCAATGCATGTAAGTAAATTGCAATAAAATAAAAGCGTACCTGGAGGGTCTTCCCGTCTTCTTAAGATGCACTTAAAACACATGTTAGAGCATTTAAATATATATATTCAACAAATACCTAGGTAAAGCTAAGGGAAGGGTTTTGGTTATCTACCAAATTCAAAATCCTATAACTAGTCATCTCCTATGATGTCTAGGTTCTTGGTTTTGTTTAAGGATGATTTTCTCCATCAAAGAACAATTAAATTCAATTGTTCTTCTAAAACATTCCATCATATTGAGGAAGTGCTTAGGACGAGTCCTAAACATCTTTTCAATATTTCTGGGATTATTTTGAGTCTAAGTAAATTTAGTTGCACAGGTGAATTAATCATCCAGGAGTTTAGTGAAGCTTTGTCTCTTGCTCAGCTGAACCCGGGTATTCGATTACCTGATGAATGAAGTGACATCTCACTTAATACTCTATTTAAGAGTTATAATAATTAAAGCCTTTAAGGGCAAGTCGGGTTGTTGAGAATTTTAATCATTCTTAATTTAAAGTTTTGAGTTAATGATTTAAAGTGATTTAATTTAATTATGAGGTTTTAATTAATAATTTTAAGTTTGGAATAGTGTTCAAATTATTTTAGATTTAATTTAAATCTTTACACTTTCAATTATCTTAATATTTCATATTGATGTTTTATGTTTTAAATTCCCTTAGATAGAAAGAGGTGTCGAAATTATCGATATGTTTTGACTTAACTCTTAATGATTTCATTTAGATTTGTTGTTAAGTGATTTTAATTTAATTTAATTTAATTTAATTTGATTTAATTTAATTTAATTTCATTTCATTTAATTTAATTTTAATTTTAATTTTAATTCAATTTAATTTAATTTAATTTAATTTTAATTTAATTTAATTTTAATTCAATATAATTTTAGTTTCAATATTTTAAATTTAATTTAATTTAATTGTTAAGGTGTTAATTTAATTTAATTTAAACTTTGACTTGACTTAATTTAATTTAATTTAATTTAACTCCAAGATTTTAAATTTGATTTTAATTATTGGACCATTTAACATTTTAAGCTTTAATTCATTTAAGGGTTATCTTCTTTTAATTTTTAATTTATTTAATTTGGATTAATATTTTAATTTTTAATTAAGAACTAAATATTATTGAAGTGACTTATTTAGAGATTTTAAATTAATGAATAAATATCCTCTTAATAATATCCCTATTTTAATAATCGAAATTTTAAATATATTCTTTCCAAAATTTAAATTATTTAATTAATTAGAGTTTCATTTTGATATTTTCAAAGTGTTTAATGGGTTTCTACCCTTTTAATTCTCTAAGTTTCAATCATCCAAAAGAGAGTTAATATCCAATAGTTTACCCTCCATTTTGATTAAACCTAAAGTTTTAATTAAGGGTTAAAATTCTTAATTACCTTTATGCCCTTTTAGGCTTATCTATTTCATAACTCACTAAATTGAGCTCAAATGAATTTGAAATTTTTATGTCACCTCACTCACATATCAATTAAGACATGAGAGGAGAAAATGTGATTTTTATGACTTTAATTTATTTATATAATTTTTTTTAGTAGAAAATAGGGGTTTTCAAATAAAATTCAACAACATGACCAAGGTAAAGTTCCTGTTCTTAAGAAAACTATGGGTTGCTTCTAATGACCAGAGAACCACATGGACCAATTTTTGTGATTTTTTGAATTGTATTTTATTTATTATAATTATTTTGATTTTTAGAGTATTAATTAATTTTAAAATAAAATAAAAATTGAAAATTAGATTTTATATTTTTATTAAATTTCTCTGACCTCAAGGAGTCTAGAGAAATAAATTTTATAATTTTCTGATTTTTTCTTTGATTTATCAGAATTATTTTAGTGAAAAAGGTTGAAAATTCATTTTTTAATATTAAAAATTACATTAAGCCTTTAAAATTCAATATCTTATCCTAGGGACTTAGGAAAAATATTTGGTTTGTTCCTAAGTGATTAGGAGTCAAAATGTGATATTTTTATGATTTTTAATATTTTTGTGATTTTTATTATTTTTTAATTATTAAAATATTAAAATATTGTGAAAAATTAACTTTTTTTTAGAATATTCCAATTTTAATTTTCCTGAACTCCCCTGATATCAGAGAAGCTTCAAAACCATTTTTGTGAATTTTTGAAAAGTATTTTTGGAGTTATGAATTTTTAAAGCTCCATTTTGCTTATGAGGCTTAATCAATCCATTTGGTGGGGTTAATCAAGTCCAATTAATTTCAAAATTTTATGTAAGGTTCCTCTGACCCTAACGAACAATGGTGAATTGTTTTCAAGTCACTTTGGTGTGTGGTTAACCCTAATTAACTTAAATTCAATTTTTGGAGTTTAGGCCATTTAAGGTTATTATGAATGAATTAACTCAAAATATATTTTTCATAGGTTCCCCTAGTCCTAAGAAACATCATCAAATTTTCCTAGAATTTATTTTACAACATGCTAATTATTGGAATTAAAATACCTAAAACAGTGACATGAACTTGAAAAATCAATAACTCTTCACAAAGATGGCTTCTGACCTTGAAAAATTCAGGGAATGTTCCCAAGATCAGAGGCTTCAAAATCCCTATGGTCTCATACCATGGTGAATTTTCTATGCAAATAGAGAATCAAAACATTGGAAACAGTAAATAAATTATTAAAAATAAAATACTCATCTAATTAACTTGATTTCTTTTCCACATTATTCTCCTCTATTCACTGAGCAAGAGGGTATTTTTATTTTATTTTTGTGATTTTTCTATGCAAAGATATGAATTTTTGAAGTTCTGGTATTTAAATAAATCCAAAAAAGCCTAATTTTCGACTTATCCGACTCGGCATCGCATCATCCTCTTTCAGATCGAAAGCCCACGCGTCGCACCATGATTCACAGCCGCCATCTTACTCAGCGCTCCAGGGGCCCGCGGTTCGCATAACATTCCCTGGTCCGGTGCAATCTAAACCGTTCACTCGATACACACTTGATCGGACGACGCCTGATCATCATCTACGACTGGTGTCCACCCGTGACCGTCCACACTAAAACCCTAAGATCTCACTCGATTCTCTATGGATTTTTGTGTTCTTATACTCTATGGATTCGTATTGAAGAGACAAACACATCCATACAGTTTATAAGCTATCAAATTAACCCAAACAAAATGGAGAAATGCTGGAAGCTCGAGAGGGAGAAGAGGTATAAGAACACAAAAATTAGGAACAGCCACAGTGGCCAAGGGAAGAACAGCCACAGTGGCCATTGGGCATGGGACAGCTCAGCAAGTGAAATTTGAAATTTTAGCTCACATGGAGCTCTCGGCCATGGTGTTTTCCGGCGGCCCGATGGCCGGCCGGCCAGTAGTCAGTCACCGTTGTCATCGTGGAGGTCGGTGCTTCGAGGTTTGTGAGTTCAATCGGCAAATGCCAAGTGTAAAGGAGTTGAATCAAAATGGAAGGAGGAAGGGCTCATTTTGGGCTTGGTTTGGTCAAATGCATGCTTTAGGCTTGGTGCACCTCCCCAAGGCCTGATTTTGGGCTGAGGGAATTCAGTGGGTTCAGCCAAGAGAAGGTGGTGAATTCCCCATCCATGAATATTTAGATTAATCATGGGTTAGGGTTTATCATTAAAAGGGTTAAAACCTTTTTAAGGGGGTTTAAAAGAGGCTCCTCCTTTTGCAATTAATGGCATGGTGATGTGTAAAGGGTCTCCCAAGGCTTGCATGTGGCTTGTGCGTGGTTCAATGGCTCCATTTGGCTTAGGGATGGCTTGACTTAGTTTGATGAAAATGGATTTTAAAGATTTTTGGTATTTAGCGGTAATTTGGCACATGGCTTAGTTTTAGAAAAATTCAATGATGAATTTGAAACATAGGGAGTGATTTAATAAAATGGATGATGAGATGAAAGTGTCATGTAGGCTTTGGATTGATTTTGGGCTTTTTGAAATCATTTTGGATGGGCTTTTAAAGTGGTTTAAGGAAGTGGCTTTTAGATTTAAAGTAAATTTAGGATAAAAATTTCATAAATGATTGTCCAAAATAAATGTTGCAATTGGTTTAGGCATGTGTCATGAGTGATTTGAAACAAGCTTAAAGTGATTTTGAAATGAATTTGGTTTAATTTGGGCTTTTTAGTTAAAGGGGCCAAAGTGGGTCAACTTAGACTAACTTGGGTTAAAGTTGGGCTAATGTTGGATTTGATGTAAAATTAATGTTGGGAAATGTTTATGGGAGTGTTACAAATAGTTTTCAACTTTTTTTGGGCTCTAATTTTGGGATTTGGGCCAATTTGGGTTAGGTTTGGGCTTAGGTCAATTTAAGGGATTTTGGTTTTGGGTTAGGTTTGAGTGGAGTTTAGGTTCAAATTTGGGGCAAATCAAGTTAGTTTTTTGTTTGTGGGGATGTTAGGAAGATTTTAGAAAAGATTTGGGGCCAATTGGGGTTGAGTTGGGTTGGTTTGGACTAGGTTTAGGTCATGGGCCAAAATTGGGCCTTTAGGCTTCAAATTGAAATTGGGCCCAAATGTCAATCAAATTGGAGTTGGATTTGATCTAAATTGATATTAGGGATATTGAATTGAAGTTTATAATTGAATTGGACCAAAATTGAGGTCAATTGGGGTGGTTTGGTTTGACATTGGGTTCACTTGGGTTAAAAAATGGGTCAAATTGGGGGTTTTGGTAAACGTGGGGTAAATTGGCAAAATTGTCCCATGGTTTAGTTGAACAAAATAAAATTGGGAATATTTGGGATTTTTTGGAATTTTCTGGGAATTTTTAGAATTTTTAGATTTTTGGGGTAAAAGGGTATTTTGGTAATTTTGGGGGGGTTTAAAGGTATTTTTGGAAATTTTGGTATTTTTGGCCAAAGATGGTCAATTTGAGTGGTGCAAAGCATTTAGGATTAATTTTGAGTGATCTTGGGTAATTTAGGTAATTTTGCAAATTTTGGGTCATTTTAAAGTATTTGGTAGGTTTAGGGTTCCGGCCCCTAGGGTCAAAACTCGAAATTTTAAAAAAGGAAGATTGATCAAATGTGAGTGAAATGGAATCACTTTGGTTGAACCATGAAGCCATATCAAGCCCATATGAGCCATGAGAGGACTCATTTGAGGCATTCACTATGTTGTTCCTAATCCTCTGAGCCAGAGGCTTAGGGGTTAAGGACAATCCATATGAATTACCTACATGAGTCAGGAAGTCAAGTTGGGTGAGAGTGTGGTTTTAGGACTTGGAATGTGTGTGAGAGTGTAGTGTATGTGCAAGTAAACCCTCACCAGACCACGCCATCCAGGGTATTCCTAAGGCCAAAAAGTCCTATAGGGAACTCATCCTTTAAACCTCCACATTTGATTTCAACCCTCTAAGTGATTAGGGGTCTACAATCAAGCTTGTGGGTTTGCAGGGAGTTGAGAAGTAGTTTGAATTTCTAAATGGTGGGTTCCATTTCTAGTCCTCTAAGATTAGTCAAAGGAAAAGCCTAAGGCTAGATCCTAAGTACTAAAGAGAGAAGCAAAAGACCTCACCAAAATTGAGGTCAACACTGTTGGGTTAGCATAATCTCTTAAAGGTCTTGGCAAATTTCCAATATCATTTCTCTGATTATCTTGATTATTCACCATTTCACAAGGATTTTCAGTTTGTTTTTGTTGTTTTCTAATTTTTCTAATAGTACGCTCTAACTCCGAATCGTAAGGTACTAAATTTATAGATCCACTACGAAGCATATAAAATCACACAAATACTTTAAAAAGTAAACAAACACACATAATTACACACTTCAAAGTAAAAGTTTTTAGTTACTATATTATCAATAAATACCGTTTATACTTCATTCCTTCCTTCCTTCCCCGACAACAGCGCCAAAAACATGATGCGAACGGACTTTAATATTGCAAGAACTTATGAACTCAAATTTATATATATTGATAATGATTTTTGTATAGTCTGAGCATTCAATGCAAGTATACGTATCACATCAAGTAATATGAAGCTCTAATGGAGTCCTGGTTATCGATCCCACAGGGAAGGCACGGGTGTCGGCATATTTTTTTTAGGTTGGTGTTTTATTTTGAAAAGGGGTCGCTTACAGAAATTGTGCGGTGATTTTTTTAATTTAATTTAAATAAATAATTTGAAAAGTAGTATTTGATTTTGAAAATAATTTTAAATTTGATGATTTTAAGATATGAAATCAAACCAATCTCACATCCCAAATAGTTTATATAAACGAGCACCGTACCACAAACCGTGTATCTATCCCGAAGAATAGGTACATCGCTTCGACGATGGGGCTCGATTAAATAAACTAGAAGATTTGTGACATCCATTTGGTCTGCGAACCAATTTTATGTGCCGACAAATTCCCCTGCCTAATATGAAAACATTAAACAAGGTTTATATTACCTGGGTTCTTTAGAATTCCCTATAAGGGCAAGCCCTATAATTAATTACATCTTAAGTGACGGGAATCACCTAAGAAAACTCTCGATAATAATCAATAGTTCTGCTCTCAAGAATTTCAAAGTTTAAGTTTTCAAAGGATTGAATTTTTGAAATTTCAAAAGGGAATGGATCAAGTTTGGAACATTTTTGTTTTGGGAGTTCAAAGGAAGAAAAGTAGGAGAAATCACAGATCCGAAGCGAACTTCGGTAATTTCTCAACTATCCTATTGTTTGGCTTAGATTTAGGCAAGTTCTAATGTCTATTTAGTATTTCAATCTTGCCAATTTTAATTAATTAGGATTTATATTTATATGACATGATCATACAAATAGCCTCGAAGATGTGAGGGTTTATGTCGTATCGGACGACTACCTCGGAGTCCTAAGACCGGTTAGAGCTTAATTTACATGACATGATCATGCAAATGCCTAACAAAGGTCGAGGGTTTATGTTGCACTGTAGCAAACTACCTCGAAGTCCTATGGGTTTGTTATTTAATTCTAGGAAAGTTTTGTTGAAGTAGACTCAGGTTTTGCTGATTCAAGTTTTGCTGATGACGATGGTCGTGCTGTCCACCATGCCCCGAGCTCCTTGTTGTTGCAGAGGTTTAGTTTTAGAAGTCATAAATCAGGAGATGAGAAAAGTGTTTTGTTTTAGAGGAGTCTTAATTTCCAAGTGTCTCTTTTGTGTTTTAATTAAAACAAATCTTAAAGTTGATTATAACGACACCGGTTAAGATCCCACCGGCTCCATCCTTCCGGCATCATTATTTTTATCGGATTCACTTAGTCCGTATGAATTTGCTAAACTCAACTAAATGAGTTCCACACTTTCATTTAGACCGTGGAAATCCCGCTAAGCAACACGTAGGTTACATCATCCGAGGTATTCCCGATCATCCAACAGACGTTTTAATTTAGTTGTAATTGTAGTTTTGTGTTCTCGTTTGTGATTAAATTTCGAGTTGTTTTATATTTTGAAATATCGTGGCGGTGAATTTTATCTTGCAATGACTTTTAATTTAGTTTTGGTTTCAGCTTTAGTGGACTATCCTAAAGGTGTGGGTTTTCATGCAACAGCTTGTTTATCATGCAAGAAAAGTAAGTGCAATGTGGTTAAATAAATTGCAATAATGTAAATTGTAAGAAAGTAAATTGCAATAAAATAAAAGCGTACTCTCGAGGGTCTTCCCGTCATCCCAAGCCGCACTTAAAACACAATTAGAATATTTAAACAAGTTCCTAGGTAAGGCTAAGGGAAGGGTTATGGTTTTCTACCAAATTCCTAATTCTATAGCTAGTCATTTCCTATGACGTCTAGGTCTTTGTGTTTTGGTTTGAGAACGATTTTCTTCATCAAAGAATAATTAAGTTCAATTGTTCTTATGGACGTCCTATCGTATCGAGGAAGTGCTTAAGACAAATCTTAAACATCTTTTCAATATTTCTAGGATTGTTTTAAGTCCAAATGAATTTAATTACACAAATGAATTAATCGTCCGGAATTCAAGTTTTGTTATCTTGCTCTGATCGAACTAGGACATTCGAATATCCTATAAGTGAAGTAGCATTTCATTTAACGTTCGTTTAGGAGTTATGATAACCAAAGCTCTCGAGGGCAAATCGGTGTTCAAATGGTTTATGATTTAATTTCAATTATCGGGTTTAAATTTGGAATAGTTGTTCAAGTTGCTTCATATTTATTTTTGAATTTCTTTATGTCTTAGGTAATGTTATTTAATTCAATTTCATTTAACTTTAATTTAATTTAATTTAATTTAATTTTAATTTAATTTAATTTAATTCAATTTAGTTTGATTTGATGTTAAATTAACTTAGTTTAATTTGATTTAATTTCCTTTAATTTAATTTAATTTGATTTAACTTTAATTTAATTTAATTTAATTTAATTTAATTTAATTTAATTTAAATTATTTGATTTAATTTAATTTAATTTAATATTTTTTTAAATTTATTTTAATTTAATTTAATTTGATTTAATTTAATTTATTTGATTTAATTTAATTTAATTTAAATTTAATTTGATTATTTAATTTAATTTAATTTAATTTAATTTAATTTAATTTAAATTTAATTTGATTTTTAATTTTAATTTAACTGAAAAATTTAAAAAGAGTTTAATAATTTAACTTTTTAACTTAATCCTTTAACATTTTAAAATTCAAATTTGAGTTATCATTTTTAATTAGGAATTAAATATTATTGAAATGATTAATTTAGGGATTTTTAAATTAAAGAACAAATCTCTTCCTAAAAATATCCCTATTTTAATAGTTCCAATTTTATTATTCTTCCCAAATTTAATCAATTATTTAATTAAAGTTTATTTCAATTATTTTAAATTGTTTAATGGGTTTCTACCCTTTAATTGTTTAAATTTCAATCATCCAAGTCAGATTAAGATCAAATATTTTACTTGTTAATTTTATTAAACCTAAAGTTTTAATTAAGGGTTAAAATTTTTTAATTACCATTTTGCCTTTCAAGCTTAATAATTCCATAACTCACTAAATTGAGCTCAAATGAACTTGAAATTTTTATGTGACTTCACTCATATGCCAATAAAGACATGAGAGGAGAAAATGTGATTTTTCTGTATTTAATTTATTTATGTAATTATTTTTGGTGGAAAATAAGAATTCCCAAGGAAAATTTAATAATATGACCAAGGGAAAGTTTCTATCCTTAAGAAAATTATGGGACATTCCTAATGACCAGAGGACCACTTGGACCAATTTTGGTGATTTTTTGAATTATATTATTTTTATTATAATTATTTTAAGTTTTTGAGTATTAATTAATTTAAAAATAAAATAAAGGTTAAAAAATGAATTTTATATTTTTCAAAAATCTCTCTGATATCAAGGTAATCAGAGAATCAATTTTTACAATTTTTTGATTTTTCTTTGATTTATTATAATTATTTTAGTAAAAATGCTAGAAAATACATTTTTTTTTAATTTTAAAATTACCCTAGGGCTTTAAATTTTAATATCTCATAAAATAGACCTAAGAAAAATATGGGGTTTGTTCCTAAGTGATTAAAATTTAAAATGTGACATTTTGGTGAATTTTATTATTTTTATGATTTTTATTATTTTTTAATTATTAAAATATTAAAATAATATTAAAAATCAACTTTTTTAGAAAATTGAAATTTTAATTTTCTTATATTCCCCTGATATCAGAGAGGCTCCAAAACCAATTTGGTGAATTTTTAAAAAGTATTTTGAAAGTTATGAATTTTTAAAGTTTAAAATGACTAAATGGCTTAATCAACCAAATTAGTAGGGCTAACCAAGTCCAATCGACTTCAAATTTTTATGGTGGGTTCCTCCGATCCTAAAGGTCAGTGGAGAATTGATTTCAAGTCAATTCGATGTATGGTTAGCTCTAATTAATTAGGGATCTATTTTGGGTGTTTAAGCCAATTAGGGTTATTCCAAGTGAATTAATTCAAAAGCTATTTTTCCTAGGGTCCTCTGGTCATAAGAGACATCACCAAATTTTCCTAGAATTTATTTCACAACATGCTAATTATTGGAATTAAAATACTCAAAACAGTAACATGAATTTGAAAAATCAATAACTTTTCATAGGGATGGCCTTGACTTTGGAAAATTCAGGGAATGTTCCCAAGTTCAGAGGCTTCAAAAGCCCTATGGTCTCATGCCATGGTGAATTTCCTATATGCATGGAGAATTAAAACAATGCAGGGGTAAATAAATTATTAAAAATAAAATACTTGATGAAATTAAATGATTTCTTTTCCACATTATTCTCCTCTGTTCACTGAGCAAGAGGGTATTTTTATTTTATTTTTATGATTTTCCTACACAAAGTTATGAATTTTTAAAGTTTAGGGAATTAAATAAATAGAAAAATCCCTAATTTTCTATTTAAGTGACGCGGCGCCAGCTCAACCTCGGCAGCTCCGAATGCACACGCGTCGCGCTCCCATTCGACGCCGCCGCTTGAGTCAGCAGCCCGGGTCCCGCGGTTCACGTACCATCTCCTGGTCCGACGCCATCTGAGCCGTCCGTCCGCGCGTGTATTGAATGAACGGCATCCGTTCATCGTCCCCAAGCCTCCTAACCCGAGAACCGTCCATCTTCTAGGCCTAAGATCTCACTAGATACTTGACCAATTTTAACGTTTTTATGCTCTATGGATTCGTCTCGAGAAGATGAACACATCCATACGGTTTATGTGGCATGAAATTGGCTTAATGAAAATGGAAAATGTTCAGAAGCTCGGGAAGAAGAGTGAGGCCATACCTTTGCTCGTAGAAGTGTGGCTTCGATCCGAGAGTTGTTTCACCTTCGATCGGATCTCGACAAGCTCCGGATGAAGTCTCCCGGTCTCAGTGAATTGCCTAGGTAGGATTTCGACCACAGCTCGATCACAAAGCTTGGAGGCCGGAGCAACTCGGGTTGCTCCGAGATGGGGCTTTCGGTGGGGAACTTCTCCTCTTGGTCCAGTGAAGGTGTAGGACCAGTCAATTTGAGGATTAGCTCACCGTGGCAAAGTGTCCTGGTTTTGGGCTAAAGTTCGAGCTCAAAATTGAACTCGACTGGAGGGAATTAGGGCCGGAATTCAGTGGGGATCAAATGCTCTATGTATGGGGAGTAGTCCGGAACAATTTTGGCGAGTTTCCTTAAGGTTTGTTTCAAGCACCTCTCATGGCCGAGAGGGGTGGTGTTTAAATAGGAGAGGGTGGAGGGCCTCCCGGGAGAGTTAGGGCTTGGGATCGACTGCTAGGTCAAGGGCGAATCAGCCATGGTGGCCATTGGGCATGGGGCGCCTCAGCAAGGTAGAATCCCAAAGTCGGCTCACATGCGAGCTCTCGGCCATGGTGTTTTCCGGTGACCCGGTGGCTGGCCGGCCGTGCATTGGTCACCATCTTGTTCAGGTGGGTCGTGGCTGGGTTTGGTGCATTCAATCGAGGTTTGACATGTGTAAAGTGGTTGAATCAAAGTAGAAAGGGAAGGGGCCATTTTGGCTTATTTTGGTCAACCCATGCAAATGGGTTGGGTGCACCTCCCCAAGACCTGGTTTTGGGCCGAGGAGGTCGTGGGTCAATCTCCCATGTGTGGTGGAGTCTCCATCAAGGATTAGGTGGCAAAGCATGGTTTAGAGTGTGACATGCTTAAGGTAAAAAAAGGCTTAAGAAGGATTAGGAAAGGGGGTCCTCCTTTTTCCATTAATGGCTTGATCACATGTCAAACCCTCCATGGCTTCATGTGGCTTGTCCATGGCTTCGCATGGCTTGTCTTTGGCTTCGGGAAAAGCTTGGTCAATTTCATGAAAATGGATTTTAGGAATTTTTGGTAATTTGATGGAAATTTGTATGAAACTTGATTTGGAATGATTTGATGATGAATTTAGGACTTAGGTATTAAGTTTAATTGAAAGTATGATGAGGGGAAATGTCATATGGGCTTTGAGACCAATTTTGGGCCTTTAGATGTGGTAAAAGATAGGCTTTTAAAATGGTTTAAGGAATGGGCCTTTAAGTTTAAAAATGAATTTATGGATGGGAATTTTGTAAAGAGGTTGGGCCAAATAATTGTTGGGTTTAGCTCATGGATGTGTCATGAGTGACTTGAAGCAAATTGGGGGTGATTTGGGTTTGAATCGGGTCGAATTTGGGCTCTTTAGGTGAATGAGCCAATATAGGCCAAAATGGGCCAAGTTGGGCCAATGTTGGTCTAGGGTTGAAATTGATGTAAAATTAATGTTGAGAAATGTTTATGGGAGTGTTTCAAAGAGGTTTTGACTTTGGTTGGGCTTTGATTTTCGGGGTTTGGGCTCATTCTGGGTTAGGTTTGGGTTTAGGTCAAAATTGGGCCTTTTAGCTTTGGGTTGAATTTGAGTGGGGTTTGGGTCTAAATTTTGGGCAAATCATGTTAGCATTTTTCTTTTGGGGATGCTAAGGAAGACTTAGAAAAGATTTGGGGGTTAATTGGAGTTGAATTGGGTGAGTTTGGGTTAGGTTTGGGTCATGGGTTCAAATTGGGCTTTAAGGCCAAAAGTGAAATTCGATCCAAATGTCAATCAAATTGGACTTGGATTTGGTCTAGACTGGTGTTGGGAATGTTGAATTGAAGTTTAGGATTGAATTGGACCAGAATTTGGATCAATTGGGTAGGTTTGGTTTGACATTAGGTTCACTTAGGGTTAAAATGGGTCAAATTGGGGGTTTTGACAAAAGTAGGGTAAATTGACAAAATTGGCCCATGGTATAGTTGAACAAAATGCAATTAGGAATATTTGGGATTTTTTGGAATTTTCTGGGAATTTTCTGAATTTTTGGATTTTTGGGTCAAGGGGGGCATTTTGGGTATTTGGAGGGTATTGGGAGGTATTTTTGGAATTCTTGGTATTTTTGGCTATGGATGATCAATTTGAGTGATGTGGAAATGTTTGGGATTGATTTTGAGGAATTTTGGGTGATTTGGAAATTTTGCAAAAATTTGGGTAATTTCAAGTGGTTTTGGGTAGCTGAGCGGGTGTAGGGTCCCGTGGGAAATCGAAAAATTGAAGATCGGGTGAATATAAGTGGAATGAAATCATTTTGGTTGAGCCATGAAGCCATATCAAGCTCACATGAGCCATGAAGGGACTCATTCGAGGCATTCACTATGTTGTTCCTAACCCTCTTAGCCAAGGGTTTAGGGGTTAAGGACCATCCATGTGAATCACCTACATGAGTCGGAGGTCAAGTTAGGTATGGGTGTGGTTTTAGGAGGTGTGTGAAAGTGTAGTGTATGAGTGTAGTGTGTGTGTAAGTCAGCCCCTTCACTGCACTGTGCCACCTGTAGGCGGCCCTAAGGCCAAAGAGTCCCATAGGAACTCATCCTTTAAACTTCCACATCCGATTTCAACCCTCTAAGTGATTAGGGGTCTACAATCAAGTTTGTGGAGTTTGCGGGGAGTTAAGAAGTGGTTTGAATTTCTAAAAGGTGGTGGATCCCAATTCTAGTCCTCTAAGATAGTCAAAGGAAAAGCCTAAGGCTAGATCCTAAGTACTAAAGAGAAGAAGAGAAGACCTCATCAAAAATGAGGTCAACAAATGGACCCCTCAATAGTGTGGTGAGCCGACGGAGCACACCGCGCGTATCTGGTGCTTACCGAAGCGATCAACAAAACCAACACGGATGTCCAAGTGACAAACTTAGGACGAAGTAGAAGAGCTTCCGCCGGGGAGTGTCAAGTATATCTCCGAAACCGGAGATTCCCGAACTCCCGCCTGGGGAAAGGAGGTGAATCCCAAATCACATGATCTGGGGGATTTCGATTTAGATTTCATTTTGTTTCAATTTAAGTTTTGATTTGTAAGTTTTAGATTTTGATTTTTCATTTTAAATTGAGGTTTGATTTAAAATTTATTTGAGAAAATTTGGATTTGAAACGAGAATTGAAACCTAGGTTCCAATCTCGGGATTGAAAAGGAAACTGGAATTTAGGTACCAGCCCTGGAATGAGAATCGGAGATTAAGTGTCGATTGAAAAGGATGAGAATCAGAATTTAGGTACTGACCTCGAAAGTTTAAATGAAGTTGGAGTTGAAATTTAAGTGTCAATCCTGGGAGAGAATCGAAATTTAAGTATCGGTCTCGAAAGATGGGAGGCAGAATTTAGGTACTGTCCCCGAAAGAGAACTTGAATTTAGGTATCAGTCTCGAAAGTTGAGAATTGAAATTTAGGTATCAATTCGAATGAGAATCGAAATTTAGGTATCGATCTCGAAAATGAGAGTTGAAATTTAGGTATCAATCTTGGAAGAGAGTCAAAATTTAGGTATCGACCTCGGAATGAGAACAGGAATTTAGGTACCAGTCTCGGAAATTTGAGAATTGAAATTTAGGTATCAATTCAGATGAGAATCGAAATTTAGGTATCGACCTCGGAATGAGAACTGGAATTTAGGTACCAGTCTCAGAAATTTTGAACTGAAATTTAGGTATCAATTCGGATGAGAATCAAAATTTAGGTATCGACCTCGGAATGAGAACTGGAATTTAGGTACCAGTCTCAGAAATTTTGAATTGAAATTTAGGTATCAATTCGGATGAGAATCGAAATTTAGGTATCGATCTCGGAATGAGAACTAGAATTTAGGTACCAGTCTTGGAAATTTGAGAATTGAAATTTAGGTATCAATTCAGATGAGAATCGAAATTTAGGTATCGACCTCGGAATGAGAACTGGAATTTAGGTACCAGTCTCGGAAATTTTGAACTGAAATTTAGGTATCAATTCGGATGAGAATCAAAAATTAGGTATCGACCTCGGAATGAGAACTGGAATTTAGGTACCGACTCTCGAAATTTTGAACTGAAATTTAGGTATCAATTCGGATGAGAATCGAAATTTAGGTATCGACTCTCGGAATGAGAACCGGAATTTAGGTACCAGCTCTCGGAAATTTTGAATTGAAATTTAGGTATCAATTCGGATGAGAATCGAAATTTAGGTATCGATCTCGGAATGAGAACTGGAATTTAGGTACCAGTCTCGGAAATTTTGAATTGAAATTTAGGTATCAATTCGGATGAGAATCGAAATTTAGGTATCGATCTTGGAATAAGAACTGGAATTTAGGTACCAGTCTCAGAAATTTTGAAATGAAATTTAGGTATCAATTCAGATGAGAATCGAAATTTAGGTATCGATCTCGGAATGAGAACTGGAATTTAGGTACCAGTCTCAGAAATTTTGAATTGAAATTTAGGTATCAATTCGGATGAGAATCGAAATTTAGGTATCGACCTCGAAATGAGAAATGGAATTTAGGTACCAGTCTCGGAAATTTTGAATTGAAATTTACTGTGGAGATTTGGATTTAGCGAGAGATCGAAATGAGATATGAAAGTGTTTTATATCCCATGGGAATCAATCAAAGTCTGATTACTTGGCGAAGGGTACAAACCCATGCCATCCGGATCAAATTGAAAACTCTTCGTGATTCTGAAATCATCCCGAGAGAGGGTTTCAAGGGAGGTCTAGAATAGATCTTGATTTGAAGAAGGATTGGAGGGTTTGAGAAGATGGGTTTAAACTGGAATTTAGTTTGAGCTTTAAATTTGTTTTGTTTGTCCTTTAACTATCCCGTTTTTGTTGTTTGTTTGGTGTTCAACATTTTTTAGATTTTTAAGGAAAGTTTTCTTTTTTTCCCTTTTTTTTATTTCTTTTCTGTTCTTTGTTCGAAGTTCATTTAACTTTAATGGTGTTTCCCAGTCAATTTGCACAAAAGAGGTGAAGGCTAAAAATGTGACATGGTCACTTTCATTCCAATATACATCATACAACTTGATCTGGAATATATTTCATACAATCCATGTAGACTCAAAACGGACTATGTATGATCTTCGTCGATCCATCCAAAGAAGCATCTGTCAAAATCCATGTCTGAATAGTGGGGTACATGGTCAATAACATCACCTTCCAAGCCATCCTCGGCAAGGATGCCGTATGGATGTACATCGGTGGTGTGATATTTTCCATGTAACTCACAGCTCGTAAGGCCGGAGGCTCTCTAGCTCGGGTCCGGCTGGAAATGGTAAGGTGTCTTCCCGTCGTCCATCCTTCCGAAAGTAACCGAGATTCGCTTCACCGGTACTCCCGGTATGCAATGCTTAGCGATATCCGCTCCGTTGCCCTTCGGCATCATGACGGAACCTACCGGTAATGGTATCTCTATCGGCCCTCGGAACTCACCCGGGCCTCGCTATCCGGAGGTCATATCCGAACATGATGTTACATTCGTTCAGAAAGAGACCGTGCGAAAGGTCCGACAAAGTCGTGGTGATCTATGTGTGGGGGTATGCAGTCACCCCGCTTGTAGATGTTAATAATGCAGTTGCTGGGTATGCAATCTGCCGGCAGCACTCTCCATGTTATCAATCTCTTTACCATTCTCTTGATGACTAGTGGCATCGGATCCACTTGGCCATGACGGAGTATTCCCGGAGGGTTTCCCTTCCCGTCTTCCGCAAAGTTGTAACAGCATCCACATTGTATTGTGATTCTTCCTTTCCCTGGCATCCATCTCCGGGGTTCTGAGTATGTGTTTTCCTCAGGCGGCCCGCTCGGCCCATTCTTTTCAAATCCTGGATGCAATCCACGATTTGCTGTAGTTCATACTCTGAGAATACGTCTGTGTGTAGCTCGAGGCCCTCTAGTATATTGATCCTTCTGCCTCTGATTCTCTCGAAGTATTCAAAAGTTTTCTTTTCGACATTCTGCATTCTTTCCAGCTCGTACTCTGAATAATTTGCAAATGGCGAGGCCTCGGTGACGTATTGTGGGATATACGGCTCGATTCCTTCACGTTCTCCCCGCATACCTTGGCTCCTCGGGGATGATGTCCGTCGGGACATCCCCCGGGTTGCTTCCGCAACAAGGTCATGCATCACCGGTGGTTCTATCCGGTGGCGTGGTAGCCTTCTTTCTTCCGGTTTTTGTGAGATTTCCCCGGTTTTTCCGTTATCCTAGGAGCCGGCCTCCTTTCTTCCGGTACTCGGTGAACCGGCGTCCTCGAGGTATATGTGCCGGCAGTGAGCAACTCGCCTCGTCGTGCCGGTCCGCCGCTAGTTTGGTTAACATCTTACGGATGCGGCGATTCTTATTTCTTCATTGCGTTGCCGTGAGAGTAGCTCTTCGAACTTCTCGAATCTCCGCGGGCATGGCGCCGACAAGCTCGCCCTCCGCCGTAGCGACTACGGACTTGATTTTCTTGTCTTCTTCGAGTGTTTGCCTTTCTTTTCTTGTCGTCTGGATCGGTGGCTTGGGCCACCCACTTTCATCACCGTCTCGCTCGGGCAGCTTCTTCTGGTCAACCGGGACCCGGCCGCTTTCCTCGTATCGTAGGCTCGCCGGTGCGAAATCCGAGTTAATCTCGATTATCGCTCCATCTTTCACCCTCTTTTCATCGAGTGCAAGGCTTACGCCATTTCTAAAGTTCGAGACCAACCGCCCGCTCGACTTTTCCCCGCGAAAAGACAAGGAAAAGGATCGTGGTCGTACTAAGAACAAGAACATTAAGAAAATGTTTATTAAAGACATTTTTTTTATTACTTCTTGTATTTTTAAATTTAACAGAATGAAGTGGGATAAGATCAGGAAAGAGATTTTGATATGGGAGAGAAAACATGGAAAACTTTATTATCATGATCTTATTTATTTTAGCACATTTTTTATTATTTTTGGGTTCGGACCCAAATATAAGTAACTACTCGCCCGTGTTTCTTAGGGATGAAGAATTCATTCCTTCGAAACATCGTGTAGCGTAATACTTTTTTAAGTATCGTCCGTTGATCGAAGCATATGTCGTTCTCCCCGGCAATTCACTAGCCGGTAGGAACCTCCCGAGTATACTCGCTTCAACCACGAACGACCCTTCCCAAGTGGGTTCAAATTTTCCTCCTATCTTGCGATGTGCAAGAATAGGTCTCTCGAGAACGAGAACTAAGTCACCAACTTTCGAAGGTTCTCGAGCGGACTCGCTTGTCATGGGCTTGAACCATCTTAGCTTGGTATAGTTCTAAATTCGCTCGCGCCGCAAGTCTTTTACCTTCCGTGCTTTCCAATTCTTCTAGTCGTAATTTGGCGTTCTCTTCTCGTCGTGATCTTATTTGCAATCGCAATTCCGAGTGAAGGAAGCCGAACCTCTAAAGGTAACACTCGCCTTGGACCCATACACCGCAGCGTAAGGTGTAGCTTCGAGTAGGAGTTCGAAGGTTGTCCGTAGGCCCATAAGGCTTCTAATAACTTCTCGTGCCAATTTTTCTTATTGTCGTCCAAGGTTTTCTTTAAGATTTGAACGAGAGTTTTATTAAAAGCCTCAGCGAGGCCGTTTGATCTTGGGTAGTAAACTGTTGAATACCGCCATTCGATTCCGTGTCTCCTAATAAAATTGTTGATTTGTGTGCTTCTGAATGCTGACCCATTATCTGAGATAATCCTGCGCGGCCCTCCGAAACGGTAGACAACTTGATTCTTGAAAAACTGTAGCACGTGGTGTGCTTTCACTTCTCTAAGTGGAACTGCCTCTGCCCACATGGAAAAGTAATCTGTAGCCGCAAGAATGAAGCGATGTCCTTTTAAAGATGGTGGTTCTATTGGACCCACTATATCTGTGCCCCAACATTCAAATTGGCACGACGCAATTGTCGGATGTAGCACATTTGGAGGTTGGTGTAGAACCACTCCGTGCACTTGGCATTGATGACAGCTCTTGGCGATTTTCATGCAGTTAGTCATCATCGAGGGCCAGTAGTACCCTAGTCTTTTAATTTTCATTTTCATCTTCGGACCCGATCGGTGAGCGCCACGCAGTCCCGAATGCACCTCTTTAACAATTTCACGGGCCTCGCACCCGCTTAGGCACCTTAGCCACATTCGATCAAAAGACCTTCCGTATAACGTGTTGTTCATTAATGAGTAGGACGCAGTTCTTTTCTTGATCCGATGGGCTAGCGACCTATCGTCCGGTAGCTTTCCTGTTTGCGGTGTAGCTATCAATGGCCGTCGTCAATCTTCTCGTGTTTTATGTTACCGTTGCAACCGATCCTTTTTCTTTTTCTCGATTTATGTATAGTGTCAATGTCGAGCCGTGATAGGACCCGACGTCCGTGAACCGACACTTCCACCGATTCATCTTGCAAACATGCAAATTCTTTTGCGAGACGGGCTAAAGCATCCTGCTAAAGCATTTTCTTTTCTGGGAATTTTGTAGATTGTCACATTCGGAATTTGTTCCAACAATTGAATGGCATACTGGAAGTATTGCTCGAGTCTTAGTTTAAAAATTCTATACTGTCCGGCGATCTGTTGAATGATTAACTGCGAATCTCCGTAGATGTTGATGTCTGTTATCCCCATTTGAATAGCTAATTCCAGTCCTGTTATGAGGGCTTCGTATCCTGCTTCGTTGTTTGTACAAGGTTCTGTCAAGTGGTAGGAGTATCTTAACATCCCCCGCTCCATTGTTATAAAGATTAGCCCGATTCCTGCTTTACCGGATACTATCACTTGCGATTCTTCATCTTTGTGTGCTGAAGATGCTCCGTCGAAGTATAATTCCCAACGTCGATCATCAGGGTCTTCTAGGCTCATTATTTATTCATCCGGCAAATCGTCATCGAGAGGAGATTCTGCCGGCAGAGGGTGCGCGGCGAGGAAGTCCGCTAGGACTTGTCCCTTTAAAGCACGAAGAGGCGCGAAAGTTATATCGAATTGCAATAATATCATCGACCATCCGGCAAGTCCGTCGGAAAGTGTTGGACGAGTCATCAAGTATTGCAATGGATTAAACTTCGAGATCAGGTCGACCTTATGAGAAAGCATGTAATGTCCGAGCTTTTGAGCGGCGAAGATCGTGGCCAAACAATGCTTTTCAATTGCGGGATACCTTATTTCCGTCGGAAGTAAACGACGGCTTAGGTAGTAAAGAGCATTTTCTTTACCCTCATCATTGACTCGGGCTAACGTGGCTCCGAGAGAGTCGTCTAAAGCCGCCGTATAAAGTATCGCGGTCTACCCGAGATCTGGGTCGCTAAGATAGGAGGTGTCATTAAATATCGCTTAATGTCCTCGAAGGCCTTCCGGCATTTCTCTTCCAAAATGAATTTGGCGTCCTTTTTAACTAATGCCGAGAAAGGCCGACACCTACCCGACAAGTTCGAGATAAAGCGTCGAAGATATGCCGCCTTCCTTGAAAGGATCGTAGTTGCTTTAAGGTTTTGGGAGGCGGAATTTCTAAGATAGCTTTAATCTTTTCCGGGTCGATTTCAATTCGACGATGTCGGACAACGAACCCTAAGAATTTCCCGGAGGTAACGCCGAAGGTGCATTTTAAGGGATTCAACTTAAGGTTAAATTGCCTTAATCGTTCGAAAACAATTCTCAAATCATACAAGTGGTTTTCCTTTACTTTGTTTTTGATGACCACATCGTCCACGTAGCATTCGACTTGATTGTGGATGAGATCATCAAAAATTCTTGTCATCGCTCTCTGGTAGGTTTCTCCTGCGTTCTTCAGTCCGAATGGCATCACTGTGTAGCAATATACTCCGATCGGCGTTCTGAATGCTGTAAGCTTTTCATCTTCTGGAGCCATTTTTATCTGGTTGTATCCCGAAGATCCATCCATGAATGAGAATATCTCATGTGTCGAAGCGTGTCGATCACTAATTCGGGATCGGTAGAGGAATTCATCTTTTCGGACATGCCTTGTTTAAATCTCCGAAATCCACACAAATTCCGATCCGACCATTCTTCTTTCGATCGGCACTACATTGGCTAGCCAAGTCGGGTATTGTTCTTCACTGGACAAATTTAGCTTCTATTAGCTTTTTAACTTCAGCTATGACTTGTTGTTCAATTTCTAGACGCATTCTTCCGGGACCTTGTCCGACCGGGACGTAAGTAGGATCCACTCCTAGCTTATGGACTCGCAACCTCCGGAGCTAATCCCGGCATCTCGTCATAGTTCCAAGCAAAACAGTCTTTAAATTCCATTAATAACTTGATTATTTCTTCTGAGTCTTCTTTATTGAGTAAGGAGCTAACAAAGGTAGGCCTAGGCTCTTCACTAGTACCTAAGTTAACTTCCGTTAACTCATCTATTGTAGATTTAATTTCTTCTTCAAATTCTAGTGGAGCGTCTCCAATTTGTAAATCTTCAAATTCTTCTGTAGTTTCCATGCAGTTTTCATTAGACTCGCAAGTGACAACCAAGCAAAATTCAGTATCGTCAACTGATCCTACTGTGCCGAATCCGAGACCATGCTTTGCATTGGGTGGACGACCGGAGTTATTCCATAATTTTTCAAAATGTTGTGATTGGCCTTTTGTCCATTGTCGAGGTAAGAAACCACGCTGAATTAAATTTTGAACACAGGGAGAGTACCACTCAAAAGGTAATTCCATTAATTCTGATGAAGTGACATCTTCAAATTGTACATTATTTTCGGCTTTGGAGGAAGTAGCACCATGGTAGAATTTGATTGGCTTTGCACCGCCGCTACGTACCTCTTTGACCACCATACCCTCGATCTTATTAGAATGGATCGGGGTTAGGGTCATAGTATGTACGTAGTGGTTAATCTTCTCGTACATCGATTTATATACTTCATTTTTCTCATCTTCGAGAGAGATCTTGAATTGCGGCTTTTTCCGACTTATTGTCGCTGCTTCTTGTTTGATTTCCTTTTCTTCTTCAGAACTGTCTTCCCAATCAACATTGATGGCTGGTTTCCTCTGTCCAACTGTCCTAACGTCTCTGCCACGACCTCGTTCCCGGCCTCGACCTCGGATGTGAGTTGTGGAGAAACCTTCATCATCTTGTCGTAAGGGAGTGGTGAGTGACTGTTGGACTAGAACCTCAAGTTCTTCATTGTCCCGAACTTTCTTTGCTTCATTTGTTATGGTATCTCTGGAGAAAATTGTTTTCTTCGGTGGTGCATAATAAGCTGCGTTTTCATGGATTCCAATCTCATGTACGGAGAATGGTTGTAAGTCACCTTTGATGCACTGTTCCCCTCCATCGTAGTATTTGATGCACTGGTGTAGAGATGATGGTACCATCCTCGTTTTCATGTATCCATGGTCGGCCTGCAGAGTGTTGAACGACGTTTCTGAATCAATTATGTGAAATTTTACGGTTGTCTTTGCTAAGTCACCGGTCTTCATTAGTAGCGTTATTGAGCCGAGGGCTCTTTCTCCTTTCTGGTTGAATCCTCTTAATAACATTTTGTCGGCTTCGAGCTCACTGTTGACCTCATTTTTGATGAGGTCTTCTCTTCTTCTTTTTAGTACTTAGGATGTAGCCTTAGGCTTTTCCTTTGACTATCTTAGAGGACTAGAATTGGGATCCACCATCTAGAATTTCAAACCACTTCTTAACTCCCTGCAAACTCCACAAACTTGATCGTAGACCCCTAATCACCTAGAGGGTTGAAATCAAATGTGGAAGTTTAAAGGATGAGTTCCTATAGGACTCTTTGGCCTTAGGACCGCCTCAGGTGGCTCTGGTCTGGTGAAGGGGCTGACTTACACACACACTTCGCTTATACACTACACTTTCACATACCTCCTAAAACCACACCCATACCTAACTTGACCTCCTGACTCACGTAGGTGATTCACATGGATAGTCCTTAACCCCTAAGCCCTTGGCTAAGAGGGTTAGGAACAACATAGTGAATGCCTCAAATGAGTCCCTTCATGGATCATGTGGGCTTGATGTGGCTTCATGGCTCAACCAAAATGATTTCATTCCTCTCAAATTTACCCAATCTTCAATTTTCCAAATTTTCAATTTTTGACCCCCGGGACCCTACACCCGCCTAACCTAACCTAACCTAACCCAAAGCCCTTGAAATTACCCAAATTTTTCAAAATTTCCAAATCACCCAAAATTCCCCAAAATGAATCTCAAACATTTCCACATCACTCAAATTGATCATCCATACCCAAAAATACCAAAAATTCCAAAAATACCTCCCAATACCCTCCAAATACCCAAAATGCCCCCCTTGACCCAAAAATCCAAAAATTAAGAAAATTCCCAGAAAATTCCAGAAAATCCCAAATATTCACAATTTCATTTTGTTCAACTACACCATGGGCCAATTTTGTCAATTTACCCTACTTTTGTAAAAACCCCCAATTTGACCCATTTTAACCCTAAATGAACCCAATGTCAAACCAAACCTACCCAATTGACCCAAATTCTGGTCCAATTCAATCCTAAACTTCAATTCAACATTCCCAACACCAATCTAGACCAAATCCAAGTCCAATTTGATTGACATTTGGATCCAATTTCACTTTTGGCCTTAAAACCCAATTTGGACCCAAGACCCAAACCTAACCCAAACTCACCCAATTCAACTCCAATTAACCCCAAATCTTTTCTAAATCCTCCTTAGCACCCCCACAAGCAAAACACTAACATGATTTGCCCAAAATTTGGACCCAAACCCCACTCAAACTCAACCCAAAGCTAAAAGGCCCAATTTTGACCTAAACCCAAACCTAACCCAAATGAGCCCAAACACCAAAATCAAAGCCCAACCAAAGCCAAAACCTCTTTGAAACACTCCCATAAACATTTCTCAACATTAATTTTACATCAATTTCAACCCTAGCCCAACATTGGCCCAACTTGGCCCACTTGGACCTATATTGGCCCATTCACCAAAAGAGCCCAAATTCAACCCAATTCAAACCCAAATCACCCCCAATTTGCTTCAAGTCACTCATGACACATCCATGAGCTAAACCCAACAATTATTTGGCCCGACCTCTTTACAAAATTCCCATCCATAAATTCATTTTTAAACTTAAAGGCCCATTCCTTAAAACATTTTAAAAGCCCATCTTATACCACATCCAAAGGCCCAAAATTGGTCCCAAAGCCCATATGACATTTCCCCTCATCATACTTTCAATTAAAATCATCCCTAAGTCCTAAACCAATGATCAAATAATTCTAAATGAAGCTTCATCCAAATTTCAACCAAATTATCAAAAATCCTTAAAATCCATTTTTATGAAATTGACCAAACTTTTTCCAAGCCAAAGGTGAGCCATGAAGCCATGCATGAGCCACATGTGAGCCATGAGAGCCTTGGACACTCCACCATGCCATATTGGGTAAGAAGAGGGAGAGCTTTCCTTAATCCCTAAAGCTCATTAGCCTTAATCATGTTTCACCTAAACTTAAATTTAATCCAAATATATTTGGATGGAGACTTCTCCATTCCAAACCAGCTGACCCCTTTGATCCCCCACATCATCCAAAGCCACCTTGAAGGGTGCACCAAGCCCAAATGGGTGGATTGACCCATTTAGACTCAAAAATAGCCATGCCCCATTCTACTTTGGATCAAAGCCTTTACACATGGCAATTGCCAATTGCTTGCACCAAGTCCCGCCCACGACCCACCCGACCTTGAGGGTGACCCATGCCCGGCCGGCCGGCCACCGGGCCTCCGGAAAACACCATGGCCGAGAGCTCACATGTGAGCCAACTTTGGAATTCTCCCTCGCCGAGCCGCCCCATCCCCAGTGGCCATTGTAGCTGTTCTTCTCTTGCCAAGAGCAGCCGATCCCAAGCCCTAACTCTCCCCGGGAGGCCCTCCACCCTCTCCTATTTAAACACCACCCCTCTCGGCCATGGAAGGTGCCGAAACAAACCTTAAGGAAACTCGCCAAAATTGTTCCGTACTACTCCCCATACATAGAGCATTTGATCCCCACCGAAATCCCCCGCCATTTCCTCTCTGCGAGCTCAATTTCGCAGTTGAAATCCAAGCCCAAAACCAGGACACTTCTCCACAGGTGAGCCAATCCCCAAATTGATTGGTCTTACACCTTCACCGTACCAAGAGAAGGTGTCCACCAGCCAAAAGCCCCATCTCCGAGCCACCCAGCTTGCTCCAGCCTCCAAGCTTTGTGATCGACCGTGGTCAAAATCCTACCTGAGCAATTCACCGGACTAGGAGACTTCATCCGGAGCTTGCCGGGATCCAATCGAAGGTGAAACAACCCTCGCATCGAAGCCACACTTCTATGAGCAAAGGTATGGCCTCACTCTTCTTCCCGAGCTTCCGAACATTCTCCATTTTTATCGAGTAAATTTCATCCCACATAAACCATATGGATGTGTTCGTCTTCTCAAGACGAATCCATAGAGCATAAGAACACGAAAATCCATCGAGTATCGAGTGAGATATTAGGGATTTAGTGTGGACGGCTCTCGGGTGAGGACGCTCGGGGACGATGAACTGATGCCGTCCATTTAATACACGCGCAGACGGACGGCTCAGATGGCGTCGGACCAGGAGATGGTACGTGAACCGCGGGGCCCGGGCTGCTGACTCAAGCGGCTGCGTCGAATGAAAGTGCACCGCATGGCCGTTCGGAGATGCCGAGGATGACGCGGCGCCGACTCGGATAAATAGAAAATTAGGGATTTTTCCTATTTATTTAATTCCCTGAACTTGGAAAATTCATAACTTTGTGTAGGAAAATCATAAAAATAAAATAAAAATACCCTCTTGCTCAATGAACAGAGGAGAATAATGTCGAAAAGAAATCATTTAATTTCATCAAGTATTTTATTTTAAATAATTTATTTACTGTTTTCATTCTCTTAATTCTCCATGCATATAGGAAATTCACCATGGCATGAGACCATAGCGCTTTTGAAGCCTCTGAATTTGGGAACATTCCCTGAATTTTCCAAAGTCGAGGCCATCCCTATGAGAAGTTATTGATTTTTCAAATTCATGTTACTCGTTTTGAGTATTTTAATTCCAGTAATTAGCATGTTGTGAAATAAATTCTAGGAAAATTTGGTGATGTCCCTAATGACCGGAGGACCCTAGGGAAAAAGGTTTTGAGTTAGTTCATTTAAAATAACCCTAATCGGCTTAAACACCCAAAATAGATCTCTAATTAATTAGAGTTAACCATACATCAAATTGACTTGAAATCAATTCTCCACTGACCTTTAGGATCATAGGAACCCACCATAAAAATTTGAGGTCAATTGGACTTGGTTAGCCCTACTAAATGGGTTGATTAAGCCATTTAGTCAATTTGAATTTTAAAAATTCATAACTTTCAAAATATCTTTCAAAAATTCACCAAATTGGTTTTGGAGCCTCTCTGATATTAGAGAAATTTAAGAAAATTAAAATTTTAATTTTCTAAAAAAGTTGATTTTTAATATTATTTTAATATTTTTTATAATTAAAAAATAATAAAAATCACAAAAATAATAAAATTCACCAAAATGTCACATTTTGAATTTTAATCACTTAGGAACAAACCCCATATTTTTCTTAGGTCTATTTAATGAGATATTAAATTTTAAAGCCCTAGGGTAATTTTAAAATTAAAAAAATGTATTTTCTAGCATTTTCACTAAAATAATTATAATAAATCATAGAAAAATCAAAAAATTGCAAAAATTGATTCTCTGATTTCCTTGATATCAGAGAGATTTTTGAAAAATATAAAATTCATTTTTCAACCTTTATTTTATTTTTAAATTAATTAACACTCCAAAACTTAAAATAATTATAATAAAAATAATATAATTCAAAAAATCACCAAAATTGGTCCAAGTGGTCCTCTCGGTCATTAGGAATGTCCCCTAATTTTCTTAAGGATAGAAACTTTCCCTTGGTCATGTTATTAAACTTTCCTTGGAAATTTCTATTTTCTACCAAAAATAATTATATAAATAAATTAAATACAGAAAAATCACATTTTCTCCTCTCATGTCTTTATTGACATATGAGTGAAGTCACATAAAAATTTCAAGTTCATTTGAGCTCAATTTAGTGAGTTATGAAATTATTAAGCTTAAAGGGCAAAGTGGTAATTAAAATTTTAACCCTTAATAAAAACTTTAGGTTTAATAAAATTAACAAGTAAAATATTTGATCTTAATCTGATTTGGATGATTGAAATTTAAATAATTAAAGGGTAGAAACCCATTAAACAATTTAAAATAATTAAACCTTAATTAAATAATTGATTAAATTTGGGAAGAATAATAAAATTGGAATTATTAAAATAGGGATATTGTTGGGAAGAGATTTATTCTTTAATTTAAAAATCCCTAAATTAATCATCTCATTAATATTCAATTCTGAATTAAAATTATAACTCAAATTTAAAATATTAAAAGACTTAATCATTAAACTAAAGTTAAATTATTAAACTCTTTTAAAATTTCAATTAAAGTTAAAAATTAAATTAAATTAAATTAAGTAAATTAAATTGAATTAAATTAAATTAAATCAAATTAAATTAAATTAAAGATTAATTAAATTAAATTAAATTAAATTAAATTAAATTAAATTAAATTAAATTAAATTAAAATTAAAAGTAAAAATTAAATTAAAGATTAAATTAAATTAAATTAAGTAAACAGATTAAATTAAATTAAATGAATAAATTAAATTAAATTAAATTAAATAAATAAAATCAAATTTAAATTAAATTAAGTTAAAACAAATCAAAATAAAATTAAATTAAATTAAATTAAATTAAATTAAATTAAATTAAATTAAATTAAAATTAAATCAGATTAAATTAAATTAAAGGAAATTAAATCAAATCAAATTAAATTAATTTAACATCAAATCAAACTAAATTGAATTAAATTGAATTAAATTAAATTAAAATTAAATTAAATTAAATTAAATTTAAAATTAAATTGAATTAAATAACATCACCTAAAACGATAAGAAAATTAAATATAAAGCAAATCGAACACTATTTCAAATTTAAACCCATTAATCGAATTTAAACTAAATCACAAATTACCCTCGAAAGCTTTAGTTGTCATAACTCCTAAACGTAATATTAAATGAAATGTTACTTCACTTATAGGACATTCAAACATCCTAATTCACCGAGTAAGATAATAACAAAACTTAACTAAACCTCTGACGATTAATTCATTTGTGTAATCGAATTCATTCGGACTTAAAACAATCCTAAAAACATTGAAAAGATGTTTAAGATTTGCCTTAAACACTTCCTCGATATGATAGGATGTTCATAAGAACAATCGAACTTAATCGTTCTTCGATGAAGAAAATCGTCTTCAAACAAAAACACAAGGAACCTAGACGTCATAGAAAATGACTAAGCTATAGGATTAGGAATTTGGTAGAAAACCATAACCCTTCCCTTAGCTTTACCTAGGAACTTGCTTAAATATTCTAATTGTGTCTTAAGTGCAGCTTGGGATGACGGGAAGACCCTCCAGGTACGCTATTATTTTATTGCAATTTACTTTCTTGCAATTTACATTATTGCAATTTATTTAACTTCATTGCACTTACTTTTCTTGTATGATATACAATTGTTGCATGAAAACCCACACCTTTGGGATAGTCCCTAAAACTGAAACCAAAACTAAGTTAAAAGTTATTGCAAGATAAAATTCACCGCCACAACATTTCAAAATATAAAACAACTCAAAATTTAATCACAAACGTAACACAAAACTACAATTACAACTAAATTAAAATGTCATGTTGGATGATCGGGAATACCTCGGATGATGTAACCTACGTGTTGCTAACGGGATTTCCCACGGCCTAAATGAAAGTGTGGAACTCATTCAACTGAGTTTAGCAAATTCATCCGGACTAAGTGAATCCGATAAAAATAATGATGCCGGAAGGATGGAACCGTGGGATCTTAACCGGTGTCGTTATAATCAACTTTAAGATTTGTTTTAATTAAAATATTGAAAACACATGGAAATTAAGATTCTCTCTAAACCAAAACACTTTTTTCATCCCCTGATTTATGATTTTTAAAACTAAACCTCTCGTAACAACAAGGAGCTCGGAGCATGGTGGGCAAGCACGGCTATCGTCATCGACAAAACTCGGGTCTACTTCAGCAAAGCTTTCTTAGAATTAAATAACCAAGCCATAGGACTTCGAGGTAGTTTGCCTAGTGCAACATAAATTCTCAACTCTTCGTTAGGCATTTGGATTCCAAATTAAGCCCTAACCGGTCTTAGGATTCCGAGGTAGTCGTCTGATACGACATAAACCCTCACATCTTCGAGACTATTTGTATGATTCTGTCATATAAATATAAGCCCTAATTAATTAAAATTGACAAAATCAAAACATTAAATAGACATTAGGACTTTCCTAAATTCAAGCCAAGCAATAGGATAGTCGGAAGTCACCGATGTTCACTTCGAATCCGTGATTTCTTCTACCTTTCTTCCTTTCGAATTCCCAAAACAAGATGTTTCAAACTCGATCCATTCCCCGTCGAGATTCCAAAATTCAATCCCTTGAAAACTTAAACTTTCGAAATCCTTGGTAGCAGAATTATCGATTATTATCGAGAGTTTTCTTAGGTGATTCCCGTCACTTAAGATGTAATTAACTATAGGGGCTTGCCCTTATAGGGAATTTTAAAGAACACTGAGTAATATAAACCCCGTTTAATGCTTTCATATTAAGCAGGGAATTTGTCGGCTTAAAAATTGGTTCGCAGACCAAACGGATGTCACAAATCTTCTAGTTTATTTAATCGAGCCCCACCATCAAGCAATGTGTCTACCCTTAGGGATAGATACACGGTTTGTGGTGTGGTGTTCGTTTATATAAACTATTTTGGATGTGATATCGGTTTGATTTCATATTTTAAAATTTTTCAAACTTAAAATTATTTTCAAAATCAAATACTACTTTTCAAATTATTTATTTAAACTAAATTAAAAAATAAGCCGTACAACTTCTGGCGACTCCGCTGGGGACAATTCCTCTCTCCATTTTAATCAAATAATTCTGCTTTCAAAAATCGGTAGTGTATCCATGTCCTTACTGGGTCAAACTACCCTTCTTTCCGTCGGGATGCTATGTTCATTTCTACCTTTAACAAGTATAACCAACATTCTCTCGGATTTAGGAGCCACCGTTTAGGCACCCCTAAACGAGAGGTTCCGAGATCCTTTTACCTCATTTCCGAGGTGGGTGGACCCCCAATAAGTGTTAGCTTAGGAGTGATCCTTCGAGTCGAGAAGTCTCGCATAAAACTTTCTTTTCCTTTCCAACTCTGAATCGGATTCATTACCTTCTCTACACCTTTGAACATTTCGTTCTAAATAAACAAACCCTCTAATGAATGACTCTTTTAACAAATGATTCCTTCTTATACATACATGAACAAGAATGAGTTCGGACTCTTTTCGATTCTTTTCTTTTCGTCCTGATGAGAAGAAGCATAACTTTGGACTGACAACCAGAATCTACCCTGCAGAAATGGAAGCCCCAAAGCCGATTTTCTCCTTCACCAATGGACTCGGACTTCGCCGTTTATAAGGATGAGCCGCCCGACAATGGGATCATCCGGTCTGGACAAGGGTTCGAGAACACGAATGTCAAGATCACCGATGTTTCCCTTTTCGCGCCGACAAACAAAGTATCCGAAGCCGAGAAGTCGTCGCTCGAGTTCAACCTCAGTCAACTCGAGAGTTTCCTCCCCGCAAAAGATCCCGACCGAGAGGAGTACCGCCGTCCGCAGGAGGACCGTTCTTGCTACCCCCACCGGTCTAGTCGTTTCGCACCTACCCCGGCTTCGCCAAATTAAAGGGGAAGGAAATCCGAATTATGGTGAACTCCGTTACCGTGGAGGGTACGTACTTTCCCGTGAGACCTTATGTTTTCGAAATCGGGTCCAAACTTCAAGAATTCCATCACTAACACGGACCCAAAGAAGGAACGTAAGTAGGAAGATCGCCGTGAAGCGCCGTAGCCGCCGAAGTTGCTTTCCGGAGGAAATCCCGAAATCCCCGAGTACACACCACTACCCGAATACATACTATTGCCCGAAGATACACCCTTTTGGAAGGAAGCAGATTCCATCCCCTTTCCGCCGCAACTCGACGAGGAAAATGTCCGCAGGATTGTTTCTACATTACCTCGACCAAAGATACTACGATGACAACAGAAGGAAAAGGGCTAGGATCATGCCATTTGCCCGACTACGCACCGTAGTCGAGAAACTAAGCAAAGAAAGAGAAATGCCCCGTATCGTAGATTCTAAGAAGGATATGGCGGGTGCCGACCAAATCCCGTCTGGGCCCCGAGTAGAACCTCGCCATCGTTACGTAAAAGCCAAGTAAAAGGATGAAGGCTAGTCCGCTCGTCGTCGTTTCGAGATTGCAGATTAGGGAGGATACCACCTTCCAAGCATTTGGCCGACTGCACCATCCGGTCCTAGACCTTCCGTCGCTAGAAGGATGGTATGGCGTCCCACTACTGGACAGTTAAGATTGAAACAACAGCCCGAAAAGAAAAGTCTCGTCAGGAGACTTGAATCTGAAGAAAGCGCCACTGCGGTAAAGGGGACTCGCGAGAAGTGAACCCGGCAGCTATCGCAAGACAACCGCGAGGACGCACAGAAAGGCCCACTAGAAGATGCCATGGAAAAGTTGAGGACTGATATCTGACGATTAGCAAAAGAAAGAGAGGAGAAATTCGGAGACGAGATCGATTCATCTGAATTCATGGACGATGATTATGCGTAAATTAACATGGTCGAAACACGAGCTTAGTCGCCTTCACAAGGTGCTCCTGCGCACCGCAGAAGAGAGGAGCCGAAGTGATGAGAAGACAGCTTCAAGAAAGAGACGATACGATCGCCCAAATGGCGAAGAGGATGGAAGAGATGGCTGTAGCTCTAGCCACTCTCCAGAGTCAAGTGCAACCCCAAAGAGAGACACCCCCAGAGGTCATTCACATTGTGGACGGAGGAAAAGAGATTACATCCGTCAACGGGGATGATCAGCTAAAGAAAGATACAAGACAAAGTATGATTCCAGAAAAAGATATCAAGAGCTTGGTGGAACAGCATGTGCGAGTAGCCTTAGCACAATCGAAGAGCGGGACATCCATTCGGACGGGTAGACCTTACCCAGAAGAATTCGACGCTGTCCAATACCCAAAAGGCTTCGTACCACCTCTGTTCAAGACATTTGATGGAACCGGGAACCCCCGACAAGGCATGTCGCACACTTTCGTGCCGGTTATTGCAATGCCGGCGGGAGCGATGCATTACTCTTCCGACAGTTTGTCAGCAGCCTGTCAGGGATCACCTTTGATTGGTATGCAGAATTACCAAATGGTTCAGTGAAGACGTTCTCAGAACTAGAAAACCTTTTCATTAAGCGATTCGCCGGAGCTCAGCACCACATCACTATAGGTGATTTAGTGGTAGAGAAGCAGAAGCCGAACGAAACTTTGGTGGATTACATACTTCGATGGAGGAACTTAAGCATAAAGTGTGAACCACAACTACAAGAACAACATGCAATCGGCATCTTACTTAAAAGCATTCACGGCCCGATAAGCACTTCTCCTCAAAGGATTCACTATTAAGACTTTCGAGAAGTTGTTAAGCAAGGCCGGGAGCTTGCAAGAGGAGGCGAAGCAATTAAGTTTCACCGACAAGACAGACAAACAAAAGCCTGTGAAGACTTTTGAAAAGAAATCTGGAATCATTGCAGCAGTCGACAAAGGCAAGCAACCGATACAAATATCGTCCGAACGGCCGCAGCAACCTCAACAGATTACCAAGAACCCCGACCCAACTATCATCATCTCCACAAGATGAACAACCGCCTCGTCCGCAACGTACATTAAGGGAGCTTCGAGCAGGGAATATCCATTCAAGAATGAAGCAAGTAGCCGAAAATGTTCCGTAGTCCGATGAAGACTCCAGATTTCCAACTGCCAGAGCCTAAGAGACCGCAGGAAGTCAACAAGAAAAGTGATCCCAACTTTTGCCCTTATCACCAAATGCTTCGGACAAAAGATGAAGATTGCATTACCTTCAAAAGTTGGCTCAATGACAACCTTCGGAAAGGAAATATAACAATCCCGAAGGAGTACATGAAGGAACCCCGTAAAGGAGGTTCCGTCAATGTTATCTCAATCGATCCCATCATTCCGATAGATCCCTATACGACTGACGATGGATGGACTACCGCTTGGACAAGGTCTTCGAAAAAGATTTTAGACAGCATCCAAACTGCTTCGGTGCAAGCTTCAATTCAGAGTTCGAAACCTGTCAAGTGGGCACTATCACTTGCGATAGGAGAACCACCTCAACAGGAGACGATTAAAGAGAAGAAGAAAATCGACGAAGAAGAGAGGACCGAGGCTCCTAAGGCTAGACTAGGGGTCGCTTATCCTAGGATAGTTGTTTCGATTCGGGGGAGAAATCCCTCGAACCTCCGACTCGTATGATTATCTCGCTCACTTCGGTGGGATCATAAAATGATAAGGGTGATGGCGTTGGCTACGTTTTGACCGTTTCTAACGATTACGTAACTAGCGACAATCCGGACATCGATTTCGATACCAACGACAATTCTCAAATCATACACGATCTCGACGATCAAAATGACAAAGAAGACATCCATCAAGGAGGCTACGAGAGTTCAACAAGCAACGAATCTATCTCAGCGAGTTTCGAGGAGCTCCAAATACAATAGCAGTTAGAGCCTTCGTACTCGAAGCTAATCCGAAGAGCCCGTCATTCCGATTCGAGAAGAAACACCAAGCAAGCTCAACACTAGATTCGAAGAAATTACAGAAGTCAACTTAAGAAGTGGAAGAGTTCTACCTCCGAGAATGGGTCCAAAGGACTAAGGAAAGCAGGTGGTTGTTCAAGAAGAACCAACCCCAGCAGAAGAAATACCCATTCGAGAAGAAGCCGAGACACATGGAAATAAAGTGGACTACAACGTGCTAGCCCATCTTAGGAAACTGCCAGCCAAACTGAGCATCTACAATGCTCTCATTTTATCAAAGGAGATGAGAGGAGCTCTGATCAAGGCCTTACTTGATCCGAAAATTTGCTTAGATCAAATGGTCGGAGATTCCTTAGATAAGGTTTGCTCGTTAAAGGAACAGCAAGGTGTTACCTTCACGGACAATGACCTAATACTTGCGACAGCAGATTACAATCGACCGTTGTACATTTCAGTTACAATTTGGAAGTTTATGCTCTCCAGAGTATTGGTGGATCCAGGAGCATCAATCAATATAATGAGTCTCCGAACACTAAGCATATTTGGAAATCGATGCTCGTGAGCTCGAGGCCGACAAAATGTTATTAAGAGGATTCAACCGTAAAGGAGAAAGAGCCCTCGGGTCAATAACGCTACTAATGAAGACCGGTGACTTAGCAAAGACAACCGCAAAATTTCACATAATCGATTCGAAACGTCGTTCAACGCTCTACTGGGCCGACCATGGATACATGAAAAACAGGATGGTACCATCATCTCTACATCAGTGCATCAAATACTACGATGGAGGGGAACATTGCATCAAAGGTGACTTACAACCATTCTCCGTACATGAGATTGGAATCCATGAAGACGCAGCTTATTATGCACCACCGAAGAAAACAATCTTCTCCATAGATACCGTAACAAATGAAGCAAAGAAAGTTCGGGACAATGAAGAACCCGAAGTTCTAGTCCAACAGCTCACTCACCACTCCCTTCCGGCGAGATGGTGAAGGTTTCTCCACAACTCGCATCCGAGGTCGAGGCCGGGGACGAGGTCGTGGTAGAGACGTTAGGACAGTTGGACAGAGGAAACCAACCATCAATGTTGATTGGGAAGATAGTTCTGAAGAAGAAAAAGAAATCAAGCAAGAAGCAGCAACGATAAGTCGGAAGAAGCCGCAATTCAAGATCTCCTCGAAGATGAAAAGAATGAAGAATACAAATCGATGTACGAGAAGATTAACCACTACGTACATACTATGACCCTAACCCCGATCCATTCTAATAAGATCGAGGGTATGGTGGTCAAAGAGGTACGTAGCGGCGGTGCAAAGCCAATCAAATTCTACCATGGTGCTTCTTCCTCCAAAACTGAAAATAATGTACAATTTGAAGATGTCACTTCATCAGAATTAATGGAATTACCTTTTGAGTGGTACTCTCCCCGTGTTCAAAATTTAATTCAACGTGGTTTCTTACCTCGACAATGGACAAAAGGCCAATCACAACATTTTGAAAAATTATGGAATAACTCCGGTCGTCCACCCAATTCAAAGCATGGTCTCGGATTCCGCACGATAGGATCGCTCGACGATACCGAATTTCGCTTGGTTGTCACTTGCGAGTCTAATGAAAACTGCATGGAAACTACAGAAGAATTTGAAGATTTACAAATTGGAGACGCTCCACCAGAATTCGAAGAAGAAATTAAATCTATAATAGATGAGTTAACGGAAGTTAACTTAGGTACTAGCGAAGAGCCTAGACCTACCTTTGTTAGCTCCTTACTCAATAAAGAAGACTCCGAAGAAATAATCAAGTTATTAATGGAATTTAATAGATCGTTTTGCTTGGAACTACGACGAGATGCCGGATTAGCTCCAGAGGTCGCGATCTATAAGCTAGAGTGGATCCTACTTCTGTCCCAGTCGACAAGGTCCTGAAGAATGCGTCTAGAAATCGAACAACAAGTCATAGCCGAAGTTAAAAAGCTAATAGACGCCAAATTTGTCCGTGAAGAACAATACCCGACTCGGTTATCCAATGTGGTGCCGTCGTAAAGAAGAATGGTCGGATCGAATTTGTGTGGACTTCAGAGATTTAAACAAGGCATGTCCAAAGGATGAATTCCCTCTACCGATCCCAGAACTAATGATCGACATTGCTTCGACACATGAGATATTTTCATTCATGGATGGATCTTCAGGATACAACCAGATAAAAATGGCTCCAGAAGATGAAAAGCTTACAGCATTCAGAACGCCGATCGGAGTATATTGCTACACAGTGATATCATTTGGACTGAAGAACGCAGGAGCAACATACCAGAGAGCGATGACAAGAATTTTTGATGATCTCATCCACAATCAAGTCGAATGCTACGTGGACGATGTGGTCATCAAAAGCAAAGTAAAGGAAAACCACCCGTAAGATTCGAGAATTGTTTTCGAACGATTAAGGCAATTTAACCTTAAGATGAATCCCTTAAAATGCGCCTTCGGCGTCACCTCCGGGAAATTCTTAGGATTTGTTGTCCGACATCGTGGAATTGAAATCGACCCGGAAAAGATTAAAGCTATCTTAGAAATGCCGCCTCCCAAAACCTTAAAACAACTACGATCTTTTCAAGGGAAGTTGGCATATCTTCGACTCTTTATCTCAAACTTGTTCGGTAGGTGTCAGCCTTTCTCGGCATTAGTTAAAAAGGATGCCAAATTTATTTGGGAAGAGAAATGCCAGAAGGCCTTTGAGGACATTAAACAATATTTAATGACACCTCCCGTCTTAGCAGCCTCGGTCTCAGGTAGACCGCTGATACTTTATACCGCGGCTTTAGACGACTCTCTCGAAACCCTATTAGCCCAGGTCAATGATGAGGGTAAAGAAAATGCTCTTTACTACTTAAGCCGTCGTTTACTTCCGACGGAAATAAGGTATCCCGCAATTGAAAAGCATTGTTTGGCCCTGATCTTCGCCGCTCAAAAGTTCGAGCACTACATGCTTTCTCATAAGGTCAACCTCGATCTCGAAATTTAATCCATTGCAATACTTCGATGACTCGTCCAACACTTTCCGGCAGACTTGCCGATGGTCAATGATATTATCGCAATTTGATATAACTTTCGTGCCTCTTCGTGCCGTAAAGGGACAAGTCTTAGCAGACTTTCTCGCAAAGACACCCTTTGCCGGCAGAATCTCCCCTCAATGACGATTTGTCAGATGAACAAATAATGAGCCTAGAAGACCCTGATGATCGACGTTGGGAATTATATTTCGACGGAGCATCTTCAGCACACAAAGACGAAGATTCGCAAGTGATAGTGCCCGGTAAGGCAGGAATCGGGCTAATCTTTATAACACCGGAACGGGGGATGTTAAGATATTCCTACCACTTGACGTAACCATGTACAAACAATAAAGCGAATACGAAGCCCTCATAACGGGACTCGGAATTAACTATTCAAAATGGGTATAACAGACATCAACATCTACGGGGATTCACAGTTAATCATTCAACAGATCGCCGGACAGTACAGAATTTTAAAGCCAAGACTCGAGCAATACTTCCAGTATGTCATACAATTGTTGGAACAAATTCCAAATGTGACGATCTACAAAATTCCCAAAAAAGAAAATGCTTTAGCAGATGCTTTAGCCCGTCTCGCAAAAGAATTTGCCTGTTTGCAAGATGAATCAGTGGAAGTGTCAGTTCACCTGACGTCGGTCCTATCACAACTCGACATGTACACAATACACAAATCGAGAAAGAAAAAGAATCAGCTTGCAACAAAGGATGTAAAACACGAAGATCGGCGACGACCATTAGTAGACTACCCGCAAACAGAAAGCTACCGGACGATAGGTCGTTGGCCCATCAGATCAAGAAAAGAACTCTGTCTTACGCATTATTAAACAACACATTGTACAGAAGGTCATTTGATCAAATGTGGCTAAGGTGCCTAAGCGGGCCCGAGGCCCGTGAAATTGTTAAAGAGGTGCATTCAGGACTCTGTGGCGCTCACCGGTCGGGTCCGAAGATGAAAATGAAAATTAAAAGACTAGGATATTATCGGCCCTCGATGATGACCGACCGCATGAAAATCGCCAAGAGCCGTCACCAATGCCAAGTGCACGGAGTGGTTCTACACCAACCTCCAAATGTGCTACACCCGACAATTGCGTCGTGGCCATTCGAATGTTGGGGCACGTGATATAGTGGGTCCGATAGAACCACCATCTTCGAAAGGACATCGCTTCATTCTTGCGGCTACAGATTACTTTTCCAAGCGGCAGAGGCAGCTCCACTTAGAGAAGTGAAAGCACACCACGTGCTACGGCTTTTCAAGAACCAAGTTGTCTACCGTTTCGGAGTGCCGCGCAGGATCATCTCGAATAACTGGGCCGCATTCGAAGCACGCAAATCAACAATTTTGTCGGGAGACACGGAATCGACCGGCGATATTCCACAATTTACTACCCAAGAACAAACGGCCTCGCTGAGGCTTTTAATAAAAATCTGGTTCGAATTTTAAAGAAAACTTTGGACGATAATAAGAGAAATTGGCACGAGAAGTTGTTAGAAGCCTTATGGGCCTACCGGACAACCTTCAGAACTCCTACTCAAGCTACACCTTACGCTTTGGTGTATGGGTCCGAGGCAATGTTACCTTTAGAGGTTCAGCTTCCTTCACTCAGAATTGCAGTTGCAAACAAGATCACGACAGAAGAGAACGCCAAATTACGACTAGAAGAATTAGAAAGCCTGGAAGGGAAAAGACTTGCAGCGCAACCGTAATTTAGAACTATACCAAGCTAAGATGGTTCAAGCCCATGACAAACCGGTCCGCCCAAGAACCTTCAAAGTTTGTGACTTAGTTCTTGTTCTCAAGAGACCTATTCTCGCACACCGCAAGATAGGAGGAAAATTTGAACCCACTTGGGAAGGACCGTTCAGTGGTCGAAGCAAGATACTCGTGAGGTTCCTACCGAGCTAGTGAATTGCTGTGGAGAACGACATATGCTTCCGATCAATGGACGATACTTGAAAAAGTATTACGCTACCTGATGTTTCGAAGGAATGAATTATTCATCCCTAGGAAACACGGGCGAAGTAATTACTTATGACTGGGTCCGAACCCAAAAATAATAAAAATGTGCTAAAATAAATAAAATCATGATAATAAAGTTTTCCTTGTTTTCTTTTCAAAATCAAAATCTCTTCCCTGATCTTATCCTACTTCATTCCTGTTAAATTTGAAAATACAAACAATATAATATAAAAAAAAAGTGTCTTTAATAAACATTTTCTTAATGTTCTTGTTCTTAAGATGCAGCCCCCGATCCTTTTCCTTGTCTTTTCGCAGGAAATGTCGAATCGGCGGTTGGTCCCGAACTTTAGAAATGGCGTAAGCCTCGCACTCGATGAAAAGAGGGTGAAAGATGGAGCGATAATCGAGATCGACTCGGATTTCGCACCGGCAGGCCTACGAGACAAGGAAAGTGACCGGGTCCCGGCCGATCGAGAAGAACCGCCCGGCAGACAAGTGATGAAAGTGGGTGGCCCAAGCCACCAATCCAAAGAAGAAGAAAAGAAAGGCAAACACCGAAGAAGATAAGAAAATGAAGTCTGTAGTCGCTACAGCAGAGGGCAGGCTTGTCAGCGCCGCGCCCACAGAAATTCAAGAAGTTCGAAGAGCTACTCTCACAAAGAACGCAACGAAGAAATATAAATCGCCGTATTCGTAAGATGTTAACAAAACTAGCTGCGGACCAGCACGACGAGACAGATGGTACTGCCAGTACGTACACTTCAAGGGCACCGGTTCACCAAGAACCTGAAGAAAGGAGGCCAGCTCCTAGGATAACAAAAAGGACCAGGGAAATCTCACAAAGACCAGAAGAAAGAAGGCTACCACGCCACCAGATAGAACCACCAGTGATGCATGACCTTGTTGCAGAAGCAACCCCGGGGGATGTCCCGACGGACATCATCCCCGAGGAGCCAAGGTATGCAGGAGAACGTGAAGGAATCGAGTCGTATATCCCACAATACGTCACCAGGCCTCGCCATTTGCAAATTATTCCGAATACGAGCCGGAGAGAATGCGAATGTCGAAAAGAAAACTTTCGAATACTTCGAGAGAATCAGAGGCGGAAGGATCAATATACTAGAGGGCCTCGAGCTACATACGTACGTATTCTCGTAGTATGAACAACAGCAAATCGTGGATTGCATCCGGGATTTGAAAAGAATGGGCCGAGCGGGCCGCCTAAGGGAAAACACATACTCGAACCCCGGAGATGGATGCCGTGGAAAGGAAGAATCACAATACAATGTGGATGTCGTTACAACTTTGCGGAAGACAGAAGGGAAACCCTCCGGGAATACTCCGTCATGGCCAAGTGGATCTGATGCCATTAGTCATCAAGAGAATGGTAAAGAGATTGATAACATGGAGGGTACTGCCAGCAGATTGCATACCCAATAACTGCATTATTAACATCTACAAGCAGGGTGATTGCATACCCCCACACATAGATCACCACGACTTTGTCGACCTTTCGCACGCTCTCTTCCCGAACGAGTGTAACATCATGTTCGGATCCGACCTCCGGATAGCGAGCCCGAGTGAGTTCCGAGGGCCGATGAAGATACCATTACCGGTAGGTTCCGTCATGATACCGAAGGGCAACGGAGCGTATATCGCTAAGCATTGCATACCGGAGTACCAGTGAAGCGAATCTCAGCTACTTTCGAAGGATGGACGACAGGAAGACACCTTACCATTTCCAGCCGTACCCGGAGCTAGAGAGCCTCCGCCTTACGAGCCTGTGAGTTACATGGAAAATATCACACCTCCAATGTACATCCGTACGGCATCCTTGCCAAGGATGGCTTGGAAGGTGATGTTATTGACCATGTACCCCACTATTCAGACATGGATTTTTGACAGATGCTTCTTTGGATGGATCGACGAAGATCATACATAGTCCGTTTCGAGTCTACATGGATTGTATGAGAATATATTCCAGCATCAAGTTGTATGATGTATCTTCGACATGATTGGAATGAAAGTGACCATGTCACATTTTTCGGCCTTCACCTCTTTTGTGCAAATTGACTGGGAAACGCCATTAAAGTTAAATGAACTTCGAACAAAGAACAGAAAAGAAATAAAAAAAAGGAATAAAAGAAAACTTTCCTTAAAAATCTAAAAATGTTGAACACCAAATAAACAACAAAAAACGGGATAGTTAAAGGGCAAACAAAACAAATTTAAAGCTCAAACTAAATTCCAAGCTTTAAACCCATCTTCTCAAACCCTCCAATCCTTCTTCAAATCAAGATCTATTCTAGACCTCCTCGAAACCCTCTCTCGGGATGATTTCGTAATCACGAAGAAGTTTTCAATTTGATCCGGATGGCATGGGTTTGTACCCTTCGCCAAGTAATCGGACTTTGATTGATTCCCATGGGATATAAAACACTTTCATATCTCATTTCGATCTCTCGCTAAATCCAAATCTCCACAAGTAAATTTCAATTCAAAATTTCCGAGACTGGTACCTAAATTCCAGTTCTCACTCCGAGATCGATACCTAAATTTCAATTCTCATCTGAATTGATACCTAAATTTCAATTCAAAATTTCAATTCAAAATTTCCGAGACTGGTACCTAAATTCCAGTTCTCACTCCGAGATCGATACCTAAATTTCGATTCTCATCCGAATTGATACCTAAATTTCAATTCAAAATTTCCGAGACTGGTACCTAAATTCCGCTCATGTTCTCACTCCGAGATCGATACCTAAATTTCGATTCTCATCCGAATCGATACCTAAATTTCAATTCAAAATTTCCGAGACTCGGTACCTAAATTCCGGTTCTCACTCCGAGATCGATACCTAAATTTCGATTCTCATCCGAATTGATACCTAAATTTCAATTCAAAATTTCCGAGACCGGTACTCTAAATTCCAGCTTCTCATTCCGAGATCGATACCTAAATTTCGATTCTCATCCGAATTGATACCTAAATTTCAATTCAAAATTTCCGAGATCGGTACCTAAATTCCAGTTCTCACTCCGAGATCGATACCTAAATTTCGATTCTCATCCGAATTGATACCTAAATTTCAATTCAAAATTTCCGAGACCGGTACCTAAATTCCAGCTTCTCATTCCGAGATCGATACCTAAATTTCGATTCTCATCCGAATTGATACCTAAATTTCAATTCAAAATTTCCGAGACCGGTACCTAAATTCCAGTTCTCACTCCGAGATCGATACCTAAATTTCGATTCTCATCCGAATTCGATACCTAAATTTCAATTCAAAATTTCCGAGACTCGGTACCTAAATTCCAGCTCTCATTCCGAGATCGATACCTAAATTTCGATTCTCATCCGAATTGATACCTAAATATCAATTCAAAATTTCCAGACCGGAACCTAAATTCCAGCTCTCATTCCGAGATCGATACCTAAATTTCGATTCTCATCCGAATTGATACCTAAATTTCAATTCAAAATTTCCGAGACTGGTACCTAAATTCCAGTTCTCATTCTGAGATCGATACCTAAATTTCGATTCTCATCCGAATTGATACCTAAATTTCAATTCAAAATTTCCGAGGCTGGTACCTAAATTCCAATCCTCTTCCTTCGAGGTCGGTACTTAAATTCCGACTCTCATTCGAGATCGATACCTAAATTTTGATTCTCTTTTAAATTGATACCTAAATTTCGATTCAAAATTTCCGAGACTGGTACCTAAATTCCAGTTCTCACTCCGAGATCGATACCTAAATTTCGATTCTCTATTGAATTGATACCTAAATTTCAATTCTAAACTTTCGAGACTGGTACCTAAATTCCAGCTCTCATTTCAAGACTAGTACCTAAATTCTAGTTCTCTTTCCGAGATCAGTACCTAAATTTTGATTCTCATCCTTTTCGGAGCCGATACCTAAATTTCGACTCTCTTTCGAGATTGATACTTAAATTTCAATTCTCATCCCTTTCGAGATCGAGTAACCTAAATTCTGATTCTCATCCTTTTCAATCGACACTTAAACTCCGATTCCCACTCCGAGGCTGGTACCTAAATTCCAGTTTTCTTTGCAATCCCGAGATCGGAACCTAGGTTTCAATTCTCGTTTCAAATCTAAATTTTCTCAAATTAATTTTAAATCAAACTTCAATCTAAAATAAAAAATCAAAATCTAAAATTACACATCCGAACTTAAATTGAAACAAACTAAAATCTAAATCGAAATTCCCCGCATCATGTGATTTGGAATTCACCTCCTTTTCCTTTCCCCACGAGAGTTCGAGGATCTCCGGCTCGTAGATATACTTGACACTCCCCAGTGGAAACTTTTCAACTTCATCCTAAATTTGTCACTTGGACATCTGTGTTGGTTTTGCTGATCGCTTCGGTCAACACCAATACGCGCGGTGTGCTCCGTCAGCTCACCACACCTATTGGGGGTCCATTTGTTGACCTCATTTTTGATGAGGTCTTCTCTTCTTCTTTTTAGTACTTTAGGATCTAGCCTTAGGCTTTTCCTTCGACTATCTTAGAGGACTAGAATCGGGATCCACCATCTAGAATTTCAAACCACTTCTTAACTCCCCGCAAACTCCACAAACTCGACCGTAGACCCCTAATCACCTGGAGGGTCGAAATCAAATGTGGAAGTTTAAAGGATGAGTTCCTATAGGACTCTTCGGCCTTAGGGCTCGCCTCAGGTGGCCCGGGTCTCGGTGAAGGGGCCGACTTACACACATACTACACTTATACACTACACTTTCACACACCTCCTAAAACCACACCCATACCTAACTTGACCTCCCGACTCATGTAGGTGATTCACATGGATGGTCCTTAACCCCTAAGCCCTCGCGCTAAGAGGGTTAGGAACAACATAGTGAATGCCTCAAATGAGTCCCTTCATGGCTCATGTGGGCTTGATGTGGCTTCATGGCTCAACCAAAATGATTTCATTCCACTCAAATTTACCCAATCTTTAATTTTCCAAATTTTCAATTTTTGACCCCCGGGACCCTACACTCGCCTAACCTACCCAAAGCCCTTGAAATTACCCAAAATTTTCAAAAATTCCAAATCACCCAAAATTCCCCAAAATCAATCCCAAACATTTCCACATCACTCAAATTGATCATCCATACCCAAAAATACCAAAAATTCCAAAAATACCTCCCAATACCCTCCAAATACCCAAAATACCCCTCTTGACCTAAAAAATTCAAAAATTCAGAAAATTCCCAGAAAATTCCAGAAAATCCCAAATATTCCCAATTTTATTTTGTTCAACTACACCATGGGCCAAATTTTTCAATTTACCCTACTTTTGTCAAAACCCCCAATTTGACCCATTTTAACCCTAAATGAACCCAATGTCAAACCAAACCTACCCAATTGACCCTTCTGGTCTAATTCAATTCTAAACTTCAATTCAACATTCCCAACACCAATCGAGACCAAATCCAAGTCCAATTTGATTGACATTTGGATCCAATTTCACTTTTGGCCTTAAAACCCAATTTGGACCCATGACACAAACCTAACCCAAACTCACTCAATTCAACTCCAATTAACCCCAAATCTTTTGTAAATCCTCCTTAGCACCCCCACAAGAAAAACACTAACATGATTTGCCCAAAATTTGGACCCAAACCCCACTCAAACTCAACCCAAAGCTAAAAGGCCCAATTTTGACCTAAACCCAAACCTAACCCAAATGAGCCCAAACCCCAAAATCAAAGCCCAACCAAAGCCAAAACCTCTTTGAAACACTCCCATAAACATTTCTCAACATTAATTTTACATCAATTTCAACCCTAGCCCAACATTGGCCCAACTTGGCCCACTTGGACCTATATTGGCCCATTCACCAAAAGAGCCCAAATTCAACCCAATTCAAACCCAAATCATACAAGTTTTGTTCTTGAGATTCATTTAATTCGAGATGAAATAATAGCTGGTAGAGTAGAAGAATTACCTAAGTAAGCATACTTTAAATGATTAGGTAACATTTTTAACTAGAATTGGAGGTTTTAATAATCGATGGAACTATATTTTTTTCAGTATTTTACATGTTATCAAAAATTCAAATTTCTCTTGAATATAATCTTGTTATTCATTTATCTCGGATTTTTCAATTAAATTTAATATTATTTTCTTTTTCTAATTATTCTTCATAATATTCGCCAAAATGTTAACTTTTTGTAGATGATCGAAATCTTTCCAAATTAGAAACACTCATCGTCTTTTTTCTAATACGGGAGATATTTCATTGATTTAGCAATATTAAAAAGTTACTTTTTGAGGTGGAATTTTACTCTCATAGTTAATTCTCCTTCTGAACATCAATCATAGCTTTTCCAGTGGTAAAAATGGTATTTATAAAATGATAGGAATTTCTTTATCTTCTTAAATGCTCTGATAAAATCTACGGGGAAGATAAATTTATCCGCTTTAACTAATACATCTTCAATAACTTTCCCTTGGGATATGTAATAGGCATTGATAGCGGAAAGAGGTTGAAGTAGGTGAAATTTCTCCCAATCCTAATCTCTTGAAAATTGATAGAGGCATTAGATTGATGCTTGCTCCTAAATTAACACAAAGCTTTTCCATAGAATTTTCTCCGATAGCGCGAGGTATAGTGAAACTACCAAGATCTTTTAATTTTCGGGGAAGTTTTTTTAGGACAATAGCACTACACTCTTCATAAGTGCAACCATTTCATTATCAGTAAATTTTCTTTTTTATTTAGAATATCTTTCATGAATTTTACATAGTTTGGCATTTGTTCTAAAGCTTCTATGAAAGGAATATTTATAGTTAATTTCTTCAAATTCCAGTTAGCAAATTGTTTATCTTTTTTATGTTGAATTAGTCATTAAGGAAATGGTGGTGGAGGTTTTCCAACGAAATTTTCATAGGTATTAAAGGATTTTCTAAGTTTGATCTTGTTGATTTCTTTCTTTTCGATTTCACTTCCTCTTTTTGACTTTGAAGTTTTTGAATTCGAGGTTCTAATTCTTTTCCACTTCATAATTGTATCGCTTTAATTTGTTCATTTCCTTGTCTTTAGGATTTATTTCACCATTTACTAGGAAATGTTCCAGGTATTCTATTATTAAGTGCGAGTATGATATGTCAGAGTTGAGTTTTGATATTTTTGATATTTGTTCCTTGATTTTGTAATTGATTTCCTTGTATTTGTAGTTGATTTCCTTGATTTTGTAAATGTTGGCCATATTTAATATTAATTCTTCTATAGATAATTTCTTTTCTTTAAATTGTGGGTTATTATTATTAAATACAGGTGGATAATATAATTAGGATTTCCTTGATTAGATGGATTTCTAATTGTTGTGTCATATTATTCATCCGTGGTTGATTAGTTGTATTATTATTCCAATTAAAATTAGGATAATTTTTCCATCCAGGATTATAATAATTTGCATAAGGATTATTAGGTCTGTTGTTAATTGCATTAATTGTTTCATATTGAGATTGGGATTACATAAGTTGTCCGAGATGAATTTTCTTCGGTATAGTTGGAGAGTAATTCATTCCAAAATGATCTAATTTTTTAGATATAGCGACCTTTGTGAAGCCTAGCATAGATGTGTGTGTGTGTGTGTGTGTGTGTGTGTGTCATTTTCATGAATACTAGGTTATTTTTTGGATTCATTACATCGGCCATTGAAAATTATTTGTTGCGTTCTTCGATTAGTGCATAGGCTTCATCGAATGGTTTTGACATTAATGATCCTCCGGCAACATCGATGATTGATCATAAAGATCCTACTAATCCATTATAAAAAGTTTGGATAATTAACCAATCATTAACGCATGATGTGGGAATTTCCTAGAGATGTAAATCTCTCGAAGATTCATATATTGACTCTCATGGCTTGGTAAAAAGTTATATCATTTTAAGCTTAGCGAGTTTTAGATGGTGAAAAATATTTGGATAGAAATTTTTGTGATAATTCTCCCCGAAGTTTTAATAGATCGAGGTCTTAGCAATTTAGCAACGTTTTTAGCCTTATCCATACAAGAAAAAGGAAAAAGTCTAAATTACAATAGCATCGTTAGATACTCCTTCATATTTGAAAGTAGCACATAGTTCTAAAAAACTAGCGAAGATGTAAATTAGGATCTTCGGTAGGTGAACCACTAAATTGATTATTTTGTACCATTTGGATAATTGCAGGTTTAAGTTCGAATGAATTAGCAGCTACATCGGGGTTTTGAATAGTTAAATGAATTTCATGTAATGTAGGGTTGGGATAATCTCGTAATGGTCTTGGTTGATTGATATTTTCATTATACGGTATATTTGCCATTTGTGTTAAATTTATAATTTCTCTTATTTGTTTTCTAATTTTTTTAATTGTACGCTCTAATTACGAATGTTAAGGTATTAAATTTTCGTTCCAAATTTTCGCATACAATTTTAAAATAGATTTAAATTAGTCAATTACTTTAGTAAATAATTTCTTTACCTCCCCGGCAACGGCCTTGAAAACTTGACCTTACTTTTTATATGTATGCAATTTAAGTTAATAGTATCAGCACCAAAAAACTTGATCCGCTTTAAATATAGTTATATGATTTAATGTATAATGTGGATTCTACGCAAGTATACATATCGTATCAAGTAATACGAGGGGCTACAGTGAGTCCGATTTATCGATCCCGCGGGGAAGTTTTTAACGAGATTTGTTATCAGCTAAATTTAAAGGAATTACTTACTAATCTAGTAGGCGAAATTAAAACGAAACTTAAAGTAAACTAATGCTTAAAATAAAAGTTGATTTAATTAATTCGGAAAAGTATCCTTCTCGCTTGTTTTTAGAAAATTAAGTGAGCGGAAGTGAATTTAAATAGAATTTTTAAATTGTATTGTAACAAATAGGAGCATTCCTTTTCTTTACCCTTTGGTCCGGGTACGAAAAGAACATTGACTAATCCTATGTTTGATTGCGGAATTTTGCGCGTTTGTTTAAGGAGGATACAGCTGCCACTTGGAGCTCCACGTTCCCCTCACTGAAATTTAACATCTACACTTGACTCTCGACAGTAGGATAGAATTGAGTATTTTAGTACGTCACATTAAAATATCCAATTCACGTCCGATAATTAATATTTCCCTATTTATTTGCACCCGCCTTCAGGAAGCTTTCGACTTCACGAATGTTGGATGTAATTTTTACTATAGTTGTTAATTCGACGTATTTTACTTCTCAATTAGCGGATTGAAAGTAAATTAAGTTTTAAGTAAAAATTATCACAATTTATTTATACTATATTAGGTGCTTTTATTTAATTTCATCGATCCGCATAGTTTTCATAAACGGGGAAAAGGGCCCAAGAAAACTACTCGAATGCGTAGGAATAAAACAAAGCATGGATTTCATTAAAGTTAACAACGATAAATAAAGTTACTTATCTTAATTTCCTCTAAAATGAGACTCTGAGTTCCTTTGACTTTTCCTTCTAGTACAACAACTAAACGGCCTCAATTAAACTAATGAACTCACTAAACTCACTTAAACTTACACTAGAGACACTAAGTGAATGAGAAGACTTAAAAACCTGTGCCACACTCACAGAATTCGGCCTCTTTATTTATGAGGTAGGCAAAGGTCAAGGGGTGCTTAGCACTCTTCAAAGTGTCCCGAGTTCAATGTATATGCATTTTAGGCCCAGCTCACCGTCGAGGCGGAAATGACCTCGCCGTCGGCGGGGAAGCCACAGAGGTCTTGAATCGTGTGATCTGTTGTCGGCTGGTTCGGGCCTCGGCTGTCGGTGAGATGATTCTCAGTCCTTAGGAAATTTCTCCTTACGATCTCGCCAGTCGGTGGCCTCGATCTCGCCGTACGCGAAGTAGTTATATTTGCATGAATTTTCTCCTTTTTGATCCAAATTTGCTCCATTTCATGCTTTTTGCTTCCATAACTTATAAATCTTCATTCCTGTGATAAAATAAAGAAAATACCTTTCTTTAAAAGATTAATCATCAAAAATAGATATGAATTTCTTAATGAATTTTTCTGTGATCGATATCCTTCATAAATTTTGCGTAAGTTGGCATTTGTTCCAGCTTGACAAAAGGTATGTTAATAATATGTTTATTTAAAAATTTGAAAAACAGAAAATTGATTATCAAGTTTATAACATTTAAATCTTTGAGGAAAAGGTGGTGGTGGTTTTTCAACTTTCACATTAACAAGTATAACGGTCGATCTTGACTAGGAGAGAGAGTTTCTTTAGGTTTTCGATCTCTTGACTCGATCTCTTTTTCGATTTCGGTACGCAATCTTTCTTTTAATTCCTTTCACTTCTAAGTTACACGGCTTTAACTTGTTCATGTTCTTTTCAATTTCCTTTGGATTGATTTCAACATTACTAGGAAGTGTTCCTACAGGTCACATTTATTAATTAGTAGCAATTTACCCCATTTTATTTTCGATATTGCAATACTTAGGTATTTTGATTTTGTAATTGATTATTCATTTGCATAATTAATTCTTACATTGATAACTTTTTTCTTGTTGATTATTAAATCGAGGAGGTTTATAATTTGAATTAACTTCGTTATTCCAATTTGCAGGTAGGATGAGGGATTGATTATTACCCCATTGTTGTTGTGAATTATTCAGGTTAAAATTAGGATGATTTTTCCATTGAGGATTATAATAATTTGAATAAGGATTATTTTTACTTGCGATAGCTTGTAAAGTTTCGATAGTTTGAGATCTTCTATATTAGCAGAGTTATTATGCGAAATATTCGTGCAAAATTATCTAATTTCATAGATATTGCTGCAACTTGTGAAGCTAAGATAGAAAGGCTTCATTATCTTGAATCTTGTAGCCATCTTTTAGGGTTAATCCTTTCGGAAGGCCATTGAAAATTGTTGTTAGCCATTTCTTCAATTAAAGTGTAACTTCTTAAATGATTTAGACATTAAAAGACCTCAGCAGCAGCATCAATAATTGATTTTAGTCAAATTAGTGAATTATAAAATGTTTGAATAATCGGCTCTGATAAAAGGTAAAGCATGATGAGGACATTTTCTTAATAGTTCTTTAAATCTTTCCCAGTTTCATATATTATCTCCCCGTCAAATTGACTAAACGAAGTAATATCATTCTTAATTTAGCAGTTTTAGAAGGAGGAAAATATTTGTGAGAATTTTGTGCCATTTGTCACTTATGTTTTAAAAGAACCGATCCATTTAATGTGTTTAACCACATCTTTGCTTTATCTCTTAAAGAAAAATGAAAGAGTCTAAGTCTAATAGCATTATCAGAAATATTGTTATATTTAAAGGTAGCACAAAGTTCTAAAAACTAACAAGATGTAAATTTGGATCCTCATTTGGTGATCCACCAAATTTGATTTTAACGCCATTTGAATAATAGACGGTTTAAGTTGAAAAGAATTAGCATCTACGGTGGGTATTTGAATACTACTATGAAGTTCATCAATTGTAGGAGTTAGCATAATCCCTTAATAGTTTATAAACATTTTGATCATTAAGTTTTAATTGGATTTTGTAAAGTAGCCATTTCTTGAAATTTTTGAATTTGTTTTTCCTTTTTTAATTTTCTAATTGTTCTTTTTTCAATTCGGAATCTAAAGGTATTAATCCTTGAACCAAATCTTCGCATAAAACAAGTAATAAAATTTAACTATTTTTTCTTCCGGCAACGGCGCCGAAAACTTGACCCGGCCAACCGCGTTTAACGCGATAATGTTTGCTTGCGAAAGATAGAGGCGAAAAGCTTTGACTTGATTTCTAAATAGCGTTGTATAAAATTAATATTATATAAGTAATATTTTTACACTAGGGAAAAATGATTATGCAAGTGCCTAACGAAAAGGTTGAGGATTATGTTGCACTAGGCAAACTACCTCGAAAACCTATGGCTTGGTTATTTAATTCTAAGAATGGTTTTACTGAAGTAGACCCGAGTTTTGCTGAAGAAGATGGTCGTGCTGCCCACCGTGCTCCAAACTCCTTGTCGTTGTTGCAGAGGTTTAGTTTTAGAAAATGATAATCAAGAGATGAGAGAAGTGTTTTGGTTTAGAGAAATCTTAAAGTACAAATATTTTTAATATTTTAATTAAAACAAATCTTAAAGTTGTTTAAACAGAACCGATTAAGATCCCACGGTTCCGTCATCCCGGCACCGTTATTTTATCGAATTCACTTAGTCCGGATGAATTTGCTAAACTCAATCGAATGAGTTCCACACTTTCATTTAGACCGTGGGAAATCACGTTAGCAACATGTGGGTTACATCATCCGAGGTATTCTCGATCATTCAACGAGACGTTTTAATTTAGTTGCAATTGTAGTTTTGTTGTTCTGTTTGTGATTAAATTTTGAGTTGTTTTATATTTTGGAATGTTGTAGCGGTGAATTTTATCTTGTGGTGACTTTTAATTTAGTTTTGGGTTTCAGTTTTGTTACTATCCTAAAGGTTTCAGTTTTCATGCAACAATCTTGTTTAACATGCAAGAAAAAGTAAAGTGCAGTGCATGTAAGTAAATTGCAATAAAGTAAATTGTAATAAAATAAAAGCGTACCTGGAGGGTCTTCCCGTCATCCCAAGCTGCACTTAAAACACATGTTAAGGCATTTAAATATTTCAACAAGTACCTAGGTAAAGCTAAGGGAAGGTTCTGGTTGTCTACCACGATCATAATCCTATAACTAGTCATTTCCTATGACGTCTAGGTTCTTGTGTTTTGTTTATGGATGATTTTCTTCACCAAAGAACAATTAAGTTTACTAGTTCTTCTAAAACATCTCATCATATTGAGAAAGTGCTTAGGACGAGTCCTAAACATCTTTTCAATACTTCCGAGATTTTTTTGAGACCAAGTAAATTTAGTTGCACAGGTGAATTAATCATCCAGGAGTTTAGTTAAGCTTTGTCTCTTGCTCAGTGAACTTGGGCATTTGATTACCTGATGAATGAAGTGTCATCTCACTTAATACTCCATTTAAGAGTTATAATAATTAAAGCCTTTAGGGGCAAGTTGGTTTGTTGAGAATTGTAATCATTCTTAATTTGAAGTTTGAGTTAATGGTTTAAAGTGATTTAGTTTAATTTTGAGGTTTTAATTAATAATTTTAAGTTTGGAATAGTGTTCAAATTATTTTTGGTTTAAATCTGTATACTTTAAGTGATCTTAATATTTTAAATTAATCTTTGGTGTTTCAAATTCACTTAGATTATTCATATATCTTAATGATTTGGTTTAGGTTAATTATGATATTTTAGGTTAATCTTGATTAGTTTGATTTTTTATATTATTAATTAAGAATTGTCTTAATATTTCCAATTTGTTTTACTTTTATTATTGAGTAATGTTAATTTAATATAATTTAAATTTAATTAATTGAATTTAACTTAATTTAATTTAATTTAATTTCAATATTTTAAATTTAATTTAATTTAATTGTTAAAATGATAATTTAATTTAATTTTAACTTAATTTAATTTAATTTTAATTTAATTTAATTTAATTGTTAAACCACTTAATATTTTGAGCTTTCCTTTAATTTAAGGGTTATTTTTTTTAATATTTAATTTACTTAGTTTGGATTATCATTTTAATCTTAATTAAGAGTTAAATATTATTGAAGTGATTTATTTAGGGATTTTTTTATTAAAGAATTAATATCCTCTCAAGTTATATCCCTATTTTTAATAATTCAAATTTTCATTAATCATCCAAAATTTAAATTGTTTAAATAATTAATGTTTCATTTTTGGTTTATTAAAAGTGATTAATGGGCTCCTACCCTTTTAATTTCCCAAAGTTTCAATCATCCAAGAAAGATAAAATCAAATATTTTACCCTCCATTTTAATTAAACCTAAAATTTTAATAAAGGGGTTTAAATTCTTTGATTACCTTTATGCCCTTTTAGGCTTATTTATTTCATAACTCACTAAATTGAGTTCAAATGAACTTGAAATTTTTATGTCACCTCACTCATATGTCAATTAAGACATTAGAGGAGAAATTGTTATTTTTCTGAATTTAATTTATTTATATAATTATTTTTAGTTAAAAATAAGGGATTTCAAGGAAAATTTAACAACATGACCAAAGTAAGGTTTTTGTTCTTAAGAAAATTATGGAATGTTCCTAATGACTAGAGAACCTCTTGGACCAATTTTGGTGATTTTATAAATTATATTTTATTTACTATAATTATTTTGAGTTTTGGAGTGTTAATTAATTATAAAATAAAATTAAAGTTGAAAAATGGATTTTATATTTTTCTTAAATCTCTTTGACCTCAAGGAGTTCATAGAAACAAATTTTACAATTTTTTGATTTTTCTTTGATTTATTGGAATTAATTTAGTGAAAAGGTTGGAAATACATTTTTTAATATTAAAAATTGTTTTGAGCCTTTAAAATTCAATATCTTAACTTAGAGGCTTAGAAAAAATATTTGGTCAATTTTTAAGTGATTAGGAGTCAAAATGTGACATTTTTATGATTTTTATTATTTTTGTGATTTTTATTATTTTTTAATTATTTAAATATCAAAAATATCATTAAAAATGAAAAATTTTAGAAAATTCCAATTTTAATTTTTATAGACTCCTCTGATATCAGAGAGCCCACAAACCAATTTGGTGAATTTTTGAAATGTATTTTTGGAGTTATGAATTTTTAAAGTTTAATTTTGATCATGTGGTTTAATTAATTCATTTAGTGGAGCTAATCATTTCCAATTGACTTCAAATTTTTATGCAAGGTTCTCTGTATCCTAAAGATCAATGGAGAATTTATTTCAAGTTATTCTGATGTGTGGTTAACCCTCATTAATTAAAATTCAATTTTGAGTATTTAGGTTAATTAGGGTTATTCTTAATGAATTAAGCCTAACCACAATTATCCTAGGGTCCTCTGGTCCTAAGAAACTTCCCCAAATTTTCTAGAATTTATGGAGAAATATGCTAATTATTGGAATTAAAACACCAAAACAGTGACATAAACTTGAAAAATACATAACTTGCCATAGAGATAGCCTTTGACCTTGAAAAATTCAGGGAATGTTCCCAAGATCAGAGGCTTCAAAAGCCCTATGGTCTCATGCCATGGTGAATTGTGTATGCAAATGGAGAATCAAAAAACTCAAAATAGTGAATAATTAAATAAAAATAAAATACTCATCAAATTAACCCAATTCTTTTTCCACATTGTTCTCCTCTGTTCACTGAGCAAGAGGGTATTTTTATTTTATTTTTGTGATTTTTTTATGAAAATTTATGATTTTTTGAAGTTTATGTTCAAAAATAAATCAAAATTCCAATTTCCTTCTCAAACTATCGCTATCAAGGGGGGCCACGTGTTGCTCCGTGATTGGCTGGCATGTTTCTGCTTATGGATGAGGCTCCCATCCGACTGCATCTCAGCCGTTCGTGCGATACACATGTGATCGGACGGCTACTGCTCCTCTCTCCTAGTTCTATTCACCCAAAACCTTCAACCTTCAAACCTTAATATCTCACTCGTTTCTCAACGAAATTGAGTGAATTTTTTTTTAAAATGATCGTCTAATCGAGTAGCACACATATATATGGTGATGATATACTTAAAGCATGTGAATATTTACAGAAATTTAAAGTAAGCTCGGTTGGAGGAGAAAAAATTTGATACCTTTGTCCAAGAGGTGAGGCCTCAATTGGAAATGGTTGGATTGAGCTTAGGAGTGCTTGGAGATGCTTTGGGAACAATTTGGCAGAGTTTCCCAAGGTAATCTTTTGCATCTCTTCTCTTTGGCCATGAATGGAGCTTAAATAGAGGAGTTTAAGTTCAAATTGGTCAAAGCATGAGGTTGGGCTTGGTTCGCCTTTCCATGGTCCGATTTGAGCTGAAAAAGCTCCCTTGATTCAGCTTCGATTAGTGGGGAGAAGTCACAATCCAAGTACAATTAGGCTTAAGCATGGGTTAGGGGAGACATGGGAGTGCTTAATTACTTTAAGGGAATCAAGAAAGAGGCTCCTCCTCTTGCCCAATATGGTATGGTCACATGAACACCACTCACATGGATTGCATGGGGCTTAAGAATGGCTTCATGGCTAGCCTATGGCTTGTCCATGGCTTGGTCAATTTTCATGAAAAAAGGTTATTTGGAATTTTTTCAAAACTTTGGATTTTTTGATTGGTTTTGCCATGATGTTATTTTGGTTTAATCAAAATGATGGGTTTTGGACTTAGGGGTGATTTAAATCATAGGGAATGATGAGGGAAAATTTCATGTGGGCTTTGGAATGAAATTTGGGCTTTTGAATTTGTTGGAAGTGGGCTTTTAAAAAGGTTTAAGGAGGTGGGCTTTTAGGTTTGAAAACAAATTGGTAGATGGAAATTTTGTAAAAGATTTGGTCAAACAAATGTTGGATTTAGTTTAGGGATGTGTCATGAGTGATTTGGAACAAATTTGAAGTGATTTTGAATTGAATTGGGTTTAGTTTGGGTCTTTTTAGTAAAGGGGCCAAAGTGGGTCAAATTGGGCTAACTTGGTTTAAGGTTGGGCTAATGTTGGATTTGATGTAAAATTAATATTGAGAAATGTTTATGGGGTGTAACAAAGAGTTTTCAATTTTTGTTGGGCTTTAATTTTGGGATTTGGGCCTATTTGGGTTAGGTTTGGGTTTAGGCCAATTTAGGGGATTTTGACTTTGGGTTAGGTTTGGGTGGAGTTTAGGTTCAAATTTGGGGCAAATCCTGTTAGTGGTTTGTTTGTGGGGATATTAGGAAGGTTTAGGAAAAGATTTGGGGCTAATTGGAGTTGAATTGGGCTGGTTTGGGCTAAGTTTAGGTCATGGGCCAAAATTGGGCTTTAAGCTTCAAATTGGAATTGGATCCAAATGATAATCAAATTGAGCTTGGATTTGGTCTAAATTGATATTGGGCATATTGAATTGAAGTTTAAAATTGGATTGGATCAACATTGAGGTTAATTGGAGTGGTTTGGTTTGACATTGGGTTCACTTGGGTTAAAAATGGGTCAAATTTGGGGTTTTGGTAAAAGTGGGTTAAATTGACAAAATTGGCTTATGGTGTAGTTGAAAAAAATGAAATTGGGAATATTTGGCATTTTTTGGAAATTTCTGGGAATTTTTGGAATTTATAGATTTTTAGTTAAAAGGGTATTTTGGGTATTTGGAGGGTATTGGGGGGTATTTTTGGAAATTTTGGTATATTTGGCTAAGGATGATCAATTTGAATGGTGGGAAATGTTTAGAATTGGTTTTGAGGAATTTTAGATAATTTAGGCAATTTTGCAAATTTTGGGTAGTTTCAAGGGCATTTGGTAGGTTGGTGGGTGTAGGGCCCCGGAGGTCAAAAATTGAAATTTTGAAAAAATGAAAATTGATGAAGTTTGAGTAGAATGGAATCACTTTGGTTGAGCCATGAAGCCATATCAAGCCCATAAGAGCCATGAGAGGACTCATTTGAGGCATTCACTATGTTGTTCCTAACCCTCTTAGCTAGGGGCTCTGGGGTTGAGGACCATCCATATGGATTACCTACATGAGTCTGGAAGTCAAGCTAGGTATGAATGGTTTTAGGATTTGGAATGTGTGTGAAAGTGTAACGTGTGCAGGTCAACCCTCACTGCACCAGTGCTACCCGGGGTAGTCCTAAGGCCAAAGAGTCCGATAGGGAACTCATCTTTTAAACCTCCACATTTGATCTTAACCCTCCAAGTGACTTGGGGGTTTACAATCAAACTTATGGGGAGGTGTTTAAATTTCTAAGTTGTGGGTTCCATTTCTAGTCCTCTAAGATAGTCAAAGGGAAAGCCTAAGGCTAGATCCCAAGTACTAAGTAGAGAGAAGAGAAAAGACCTCATCAAAAATATGGTCAACAGACACATATTCGTATATGTCCATTATTCTTCTTAACAGATACAATGTTGGCTAACCATGTGGGGTATTGATCTTCCAACACAAACATAGCATCTATTAACTTCTTCATCTCAGTTGTGACTTATTGTTCTATTTTGAGAAACATCCTTCTGGGGGCTTGCTTTACTGAGTTATATTTTGATCTAATCCAAGATTATGGACTGCGACTTCTGGAGACAATCCTGACATTTCATCGTAGCTCCAAGCCAAAAAATTCTTGAATTCTGACAGTAACTTGATCAAAATCGTAGACTGTTCATCACTGAGTAAAGAAAATATAAAAGTGGGTCAGGGTTGCTCCTCAGTCCCGAGGTTGATTTTCTTTAATTCATCTATTGTTGTCTTGATTTTTTCCTTAAGTTCTGGAAGATTATCATCTATTGGTTGATATTCAAAATCATCTTTGACGTCGAGGTACTATTCTTCCAATCAGCTAGTAAAAACCATGCAAAATTCTGAGTCATTGACTGGTCCTATCGTACCAAACCCAAGTCTTTCTTTCGATTTGAGTTTTTGACCTTTAACATTCCATAATTTCTTAAAATGTTGTAGCTTATTCTTCAGCATTCGCTTCAGCACATAACCTTGTTGAATTAACTTATGTACACGCGAAGAAAAGTAACCAAACAACTATTCCATTAATTCATTAGGATAATTAATACACCTAAAATATATATTATTTTTATGCACATTTTATACCTATTTTTGATGATATTGCACTTTAATGGAATGTATTTTCATGCTTTTCTTGTAGGTATGATTAAAATGAGTGATTGTGATGAAAGGAACAAAAAAGTAACAAATTTGGAGCAAAAATGAAAAGTGTGCAAAATTAGTCTCTGGCGCCTAAGCGCCAATGGCTGGCGCATAGGCGTGATAGTTAAAATTGGCAAATTAAATCAAATTTGGCACTATTTCCAAGGGGTGTTTGAAGAAAATTTTGGTTTAAACCTCCTTAACTTCTTTTTGGCAGCAAATTCGAATGAAGAGATGCATCTTTTGGTAGATATATTGAATCTGAACATGATTTAAAGAGACACCAATGCACCTTTTAAAGAATTATTAAAATAAAGACTTGAAGATCAGAAAAGGAGAAGTGTTTTGAAAAGAAGTTTTGGTAGGAGAAGTTGGAGAAAAGCTTGAAGTGGTTGAAGGGAAAGAGGAAGAAAGAGAGTCTTCTTCTTGCCATACTTTCTTTATTCTTTCACTTTACTTTATCATAGTTTGTACTAGAATTTAGGAGAGTGAATCCTCAGAGTTGGGTGCCACCCCCTAAGGCGTTATTTTTTGGAAAGCAAAAGTTTTAGAGGAACTTCAACAGTCTTGTGGAGAGGTTTTCAGATAAGTTTTTATCTTGTTTTTACATTTGGAATTAAAGTATGACTTGTTGTGTTTTCACTATGATTTATACTTTCAAATCAAATTGTGTTTGTGTTTTCTCCATGAGTTCTGAGTAGTTTTCTTTATATTTTCCTTTCAAATGAGGAAGTAATTAAATTATGGAAGGAAGTTGTGTGAAGTATATGTGTTTAATGTTGGAAGAAGTTGTGATGATTCCACTACCTTGCACTTCATTTACCTCTTGAAATTGCCAGTTGAGATATTAAAATTTGTTTTGATAACATGTTAGAACCAACGTGGTATTTTTTCAATCAACAATTGGTGAGAATCATATGAAATTGTTTGGGTGAGAATTGCAGTCCATATAGTTGAGTGCAAATAAATATGGAGATATGCTTTTGATTGGGTGTAGAATTAGAGGACTTTAGAGTGACAGGCTAAAGCCCCCAATTTTTTTTGATGCTTTAAGTTTTGTTATAAGATGTTAGCCCCCAAGTGAAGGGAGAAGAGGGAATTCTACAGTGAGAGCTAGTATCTTTCCCGCCTAACCCATCTACAAGATTTCAAAACTTCAAATTAACCTATGTTCTTTATAGAACCAAGTAAAGGTAAAGAATATAACTGCTCCTATTTAGCACAAAACATATAGATACTTCCACAACAAAATTCCAAAATTATTACTGATTCATTGAAAGTGGAAAAAGATACTTTATTCTCATTTTCTTTCGTATCAATTAATAGTATTGTTAATTTTAGTTGTTTACTTTACTTTTTCTAAAAAAATTAGCAATAAGAATTTAAAATTTTTTATTATAAAACATAACTTGCAAAATTATTTTGAAAATTAGAAAAGTTTTTTTCTACTTTCTTTAAATATTTGGACATTTCCCCTACTGATGGGTTAGGCCTAATTATGTTTCAATGAGTTAAACCTAATATGATTAAGGCTTATCTTGGTTTAATTAAGTCTAAATGGTGTCTAAGACCTAATTAGGGTTTATTAAGTTAACCTAATGTGGTTAAAGCCTAACTTGATTTAATTAGGTCTAAATGGTATCTTAGACCTAATTAGAGTTTATTAAGTTAACCTAATGTGGTTAAGGCCTAAATTGATTTAATTAGGTCTAATTGGTGTCTTAGACCTAATTAATGTTTGGTTTGAGTCTACTTGAAGTTAGACTCATGGTTGACTTAGTCCAATGTGGAATGGGCTAAGTATGATAATTTAAGGTAAGGATTTAAGATTTAAAGGATTTTAGGGTTTTAAATTTAAGTTTAAAATGTATAATTTTAACCCTAAGATTAAAGATGTCATTTCAAAATTTTTAAATGGCTAAAAATTGTCTTTTTGGAGTTTAAAAATGTCACCCTAAATTTTCTAAGCATTTTTATTAATTTCCAATTTCTTTAATTTTTATAATTATTTTGGAAATAATTACAAAGATTGATAGAAATTAAGAAATTAAATCCTAGAGAATTTTTCTAGCCTTGAAAAAATCAAGGAATATCTCTAAGGATGAAAGTGTCAATCTGTGAAAATTTAAGAATTTTTGGAGTTATAAATAATTTTTAATAATTAAATTACTCTAGAGAGTAATTAATTAATTAAAAACTAAATATAACTTAATAATTCCAATTTTTGTTTTTACAATTTTCTCCTTGTTCTACTGAATTTAGGGATACTTTCATCATATTTTTCTGAATTTTTTTATGTTAAGATATGAATTTTTAAAGATTAATAGGAATTTTTGGATTTGATTAATTCCTATTTACTATTTATCCGATGCGGTGCCAGCTCAAACCTGAGAGATGTCGAAGTCCCACGCGACAGCTTCTGATTTGTGGGCTGTTCCACGCCAGTGCTGAGCTGGCCCACTATTTCCTCTATTTCAGATGGATAAAATAGCGGTTTGGCTTAATCAGGGCCGTCCATTTCCAAAACATAGAAATAGACGACATCGGTTCATTTCCCTCCATCTGGTTCTTTCTGCAAGCCGTGCACGATCAGAGCACAATATCTCGCTCAATTCTTCATAGATTTGAGTGAGATTTGTTCCCAGAGCTTCATCTAAAGATGAAGAACCCATCCATACGGTGATGTTATAGTTTTGAATTAGTTTCCTTCACAAAGTACCAAACCCGAGCCTAAACTAGGTCGAATGAACCATACCTTAGCCTCAATGGATAAAACTTCAATTGGATTTGTTCTACAACTTCGTCTTGACCTCAGAAAGCTTATCCCCAACTCAATTTGAAGTGAAATTGGGTCTAGGTGTAAGTTTGATCAGTGTGGCTCACGGCTTGGAAAATGAATATGGAACAGTGGGATAGAGCTTATTGGAAGGGTGGCTTAGCTAAGCTTTTTTTCCCCCATTGGACAAGAAGAGAGGTGAGTGGTGATTCACCAAAATTAGCCTTAAAAAATAGCTTGCATGAATGACACCATTTTTATTCACTTATAATGGTGTCATGATGAACCCTAACTTGGGTTAACCATGGTAACCCATGGGTTTGCTATAAGGTTAACGATGTCATAATGAGTTTAATATGTCATAGGTGACTAATGCACGGGACTTATATTGCAAGAATTTATGAACTCAAATTTATATATTTTTAATTATTCTGATAAGTCCAAGAATTCAACTCAAGTATACGTATCATATCAAGTAATACAGGGCTCTAATGGAGTCCTGGTTATCGAGCACACAGGGAAGTTCGAAGTTTTAAGAAAGCGATCTTAAGATAAGTAAGATGGCACTAAAATCCTATATTTAAATAGCACTTATAACACAAACTCGTACTAACACTATGCAGAAAACAGTATCAGTTAACTAAACTACAAGTACTTCTAACAATTTGTAAAGACAAAATTAACTAATAGAGACACTAAATTAAGTTTTTGAATGGTTTTTGATATATAAGAAAAGTATCTTTCCTCTTGCAAGGAGAATATGATGTGTGGATTGATATGGAACAAATATTTATATTACTGTGCCAAATAGGAGTATAGATGATTTTTTACCCTTAAAAGAGTACCCCCTCTTCTAAGTAGAAAAGAACATTGACATATTCTAAGTTTAGTCACTAACTCTAAGGCTAGGCTGGGAGGATACCGTCTCTCACTTCGAAGCTCCCACTTACCCTTCACCCGAAGGCTATCCTTTGATATTTATTTACTAATCTTAGAACCAATTTGGGGATTTTAGCCTATCACTCTGAAACCTCCGCATTGAAGTCTATCAAAACACATTTCCCTATTTATTTACATTCAATTCCCATATACTACGCAATTCATCCATGGAAATTGAATGGATCTTTCATTATTGTTGTAGGACATTAAATCCTTTCAAAGTTAATTTTCAACAACATATTTTAACATTTCAATTGGCCAGATCGAAAGTAAATTAAGTTCTAAATGAAAAACCATCATAATTTCTTCATCTCATTAAAAGCACATCAAATCCACATCAATCCATCATCACATCTCTTATGCAAGAAGAAAGACAATGAAACTACTCAAAATTCATGGAGAAGATATAATAAAACATGGATTTTATATATAAAAGAAAAGTCATACAAAACCACAAAAGAAAATACAACTTATCTCTTTCTCTTCCCCTATGCAATTCCCTCAAGTTCCTTTCGAATCCTCTTCTCTTCCTCTTTACAACACTTGATTCTCTCTTTAGAATGGAAAGGAAGAAGCAATCTCTCTACTTTACCTCTTCTCCTCCCCTCCTTCGAGAAAAATCCCTCTCAAATCCTCACTCTACACTCTCTACTCCTAAACCCTAACACTTCACTCTCACTAAACTACTCTAAAACCACTAAAGAAGCACACCATTTTTGTCCTAAAACAGTTACTTATAAGTTAGGGACGTATTCCCAAGAGTTTCCATAGGCATCCCTTCAAAAAGTCGCCAAATCTTTTCAAATTTGAAATGAACCGACCAATTAATTCTGTGCTCTTTGGATTTGGGCGCTGGCGGCGCCAGAACACTTTTTCCACCTTTTTGCTCCTTTTTGCTCCTTTTTGCTCCAGATCCATTCCTTTTTTGCTTCTTTTCACTCCAATCACCTAAAATCATCATACCTGCAACAAATCATGAAAAATACTTTTCTTTAAAGTGCAATATCACAAAAAATGGGTAAATTTGGATAGAAAAAACCATATATATTTTCAGTGCATCGCTGACCCATGGGTAACCCTCCATAAATTGAATTTGATTTTAAAATCAATTATGGATTTTTTATGTCATGGGTGATGTCATGAGCTCAAATTCAATTTAGGGTTATTTAATCATAATTGTGTTTTTAATTAATTATGTAATTAATTAAAAATGTAGAAAATTATAATATTAACCCATAAATTAATCAAACTAATTTTAAAGGTTAATTATTTGATTAACTTTATTAATTTGGCTCAAAATTGAGTATTTTGATTAAATTTGACTAAAGTTGGCCATAATTGACCATGGTTGACCATCCCAGGTCTAGGGTTAACCTAGATGATTTACTTAAACTTTTCATGGTAAATTATTCATGAGGTCATTGATTTTGGTAATGGGACCTAGGTTTGACTAGGGTTAATCAAATGATCAAGTTTAATCATTTAATGTCTCAAATTGATCAAATAAGTTAAATTTAGCCAATTTGATGTCTAGGTTAACTTAGTTGTCAATGGGGTTGGCATTGGGTCAATGTAGTGGTCATTGGGTTATGAATTAACCATTTTGACCTAGTTTACCCATTTAGAAAAAAGAATGACTAGTTTAATCAATGTGGTGTTCATTGGGTCTAGGGTTGACCATTTTGACCTTGTTTGACCATTTAAGTCAAAGGTTAACTAGTTTGGTTAATAAGGTGGTCACTGGGTCAAGGAGTGACCATTTTGACCTAGTTTGACCATTTGGGTCAAAGGTTGACTAGTTTGGTCAATGGGGTGGTCATTGGGTCATGGACTGACCATTTTGACCTAGTTTGACCATTTGGGTCAAAGGTTGACCAGTTTGGTCAATGTAGTGGTCATTGGGTCATGGACTGACCATTTTGACCTAGTTTGACCATTTGGGTCAAAAGAGGCCAGTTTGATCATTGGGCCATGGACTGACCATTTTGACCTAGATTGACCATTTGGGCCAAAGGTTGACCAGTTTAGTAAATGGGGTGTTCGTTGGGTCAAGTTTTAACCATTTTGACCTAATTTGACCATTTGGGTCAAAGGTTTACCAGTTTGGTCATGAGTTGATCAAATCAGGACTTATCATTGCTGATTTGATCATTTTAGGTTGTCATTAAGATTTAGGTTAAAAAGGCTTCATTAGGTTTTACCCTAGACATTATGGTTTAGTGACCATTGGTAAGTTTTAGGTGGTCAATATTGGTAGATTCCTTTTCTCAAAATAATTTATAAATAATCCTCACAAAAGTGAGGTCAACAACGTTCTCAAGTAAACTTAAGGTTATATGCCATATAAGTTAGCATCTTCTATTTCCCTCCTGCTCATTCAAGAAAATTTTATGGAAGGATAGTTATATGTGCACTATTTTTCTATCTTTCTTAGAATTTATGTTGAACATGTTTTCTATGTTCCTATCTTGTGAGTTAGACGATCAATTTGTTTGCTCATACCTCTTCTTCAGTATAGGGAAACTTTTCTGGTAAAGAAATCTTAGCATCAAATCCTTTTTTTTTTAAATTTATACCATTGGAGAAGTCTATGTTCTGATGCAAACATGAAGGTTATATGCGAGATAAGTTAGCAACATCTATTTATCTTCTACACCTATTTTTTTCTTTTAGAGAATTTTAGTTGGACTTGTTCAATATGTTCCTGTTCTGATGCTACATGGTCAATTTGCATTGGTCTTGCCTCCTCTTCAATCCAAAAAAAACATTTTGTGGGAAGAGATTTTAGTACAGGTTCCTTTTTTACTTGCAGGATTTATACCATCAGAGAAACTTATATTCTCTTGAGGTTCATATGCCAGATAAGTTAGCAGTTTCTATTTCCCTCCTGTGCTATTATTCTATTTTTTTAAGAATTTATGTTTGAATTGTTTAATATATTATTTTTATAATGTTATATGGTCAATTTTCTTATTTTTGCCTCTTCTTTAGTCAAGAGTATTTGTGGAGAACAAATTAAGCATTGGTTCTTTCTTTTTATTAGAAAAATAAATACCATTGGTGATGCCTTTGTGTTGATACAATTTGGAGAGGTTAAATATTATACGATTGTTATTAAGAGTGATGATGAAAAATAACTATCGAAGGGCTCAACTGGTCACTATTTTTTAATTTTAAAATTGATAAGCAACTTTTTCCACAGATATTACATGTTCGTAGATAACACGTACAAGTGTCTGAATGAAGAGAAAAAAATAGTGATTATGGATGGAGTCCTATTTAATAAGTGATCTCACTGAGATCTATTGATTTGTTTGAGGAGCTGATTTAGCTAGCATGATTGAACAAAAGGAAAATGGAAGTTGATTACTTACCTAGCATATAACCTTCAAGTTTGCATTAGAATATAAGCATTTTCAATTGTATAAGTCTTTCAAATAATAGTACAACAACAACAAAGCCTTAATCCCACTAAGTGGGGTCGGCTACATGAATCTTTTTTCTCCATTGCGTCCTATTTAGTGTCAAATTTTCGTTTAATTCTAATAAATTAAGATCATTTTTTATGCAATAAGCCCAAGTTTTCCTAGGTCCACCTCTGCCTTTCTTAACATAAGTTGTATTTAAAACATCTACTCTCCTAATCGGATCATCAGGTGGTCGACGTTTAATGTGACCAAACCATCTAAGGCGACTCTCTCTAATTTTATCCGTCATTGGTGCTACACCAACCCTATTATGGATATATTCATTTCGCATTTTGTCTTTAAGTGTAAAGCCACTCATCCACCCAATCATTCTCATCTCGGCAACACTTAACTTAGCATTACGCTTCTCTTTTAAAGGCCAACATTCAGCACCATAGAGCATTGAAGGTCTCACCGCCATCTTATAAAATTTTCCTTTCGCCCAAGCGGTACTTTTCTATCACACAATAAAGCCGTACGCATTCCTCCACTTCAACCAACCAACCCGAATTCTACTATTAACATCCTCATCTATATCACCATCGCTTTGAACAATGGACTCGAGATATCTAAATCGTTTACACTTTTTAATAATTTGATCACCCAAAGTTACACTTCTGTCACTAGAACTACTATTACTAAAATTACATTCCTTGTATTCAGTTTTAGTTCTACTCAAACGAAGACCTTTAGACTCCAATGTAGACCTACATAATTCAAGTTTTTCCTGGACTTTTTCTCTTGTCTTATCTACAAGGAGGATATCATCAGCAAAAAGCATACACCAAGGTGCATCCTCCTGTAAATGCCCAGTAATACCATCCATAAATAAAGTAAAAAGATATGGGCTTAAAGTCGATCCTTGATGTAAACCAACAGAAATAGTAAAATATTTGCTCAATCCTCTTTCAGTTCGAACACATGTAACATCTCTAGCATACATATCATTAATGACTTGAATATAAGTCATATCAACACCATTCTTCTCTAGGACTCTCCAAAGAACATCTCTAGGAACCTTATGGTAAGCTTTTTCTAAATAAAAAAAAATTAAATGTAGATCCTCTTTATTATCTCTGTACTTCTCCATCAAACCTCTCAATAAATGTATAGCTTCCATAGTAGACCTACCCAGCATAAATCCAAATTGATTATGAGAAACCATCGTAGTACGTCTTAACCTATGTTAAATTACCCTCTCCCATAATTTTAAAGTATGACACATCAATTTAATTCCTCTATAATTTGCAAACTCTTGTGCACCTCCTTTATTCTTAAAAATGGGGACCAAAATGCTCTTTCTCCACTCCTCAGGCATCTTTTTAGTTTTTAAATAATATTAAAAAGTTTAGTAAGCCAGAAACCCCTAAATCACCTAAACATTTCCACACTTCAATCGGGATATCATCGAGTCCTACGTACTTTCCCCCTTAGTTTTCTTTAAAGCCTCATCAACGTCTTTTTTACTAATGCAACGGTAAAAATGAAAAGTTTTATTATTATTAACGATATTAAGATCACTAAGGTTGATCGTACTTTCAGCATCTTCATTAAAACGTTTATCAAAATAGCTCACCCACCTATGTTGAATATCTTTTTCTAAGAAAAGCACTTTTTGATTTTCATCTTTAATACACTTTACTTGAGTTAAATCTTTACTTTTCTTTTCTCTTTATTTGGCTAGTTTATACATATATTTTTCACCGTCCTTAGTATCTCACAAGTTATAAAGATCACTAAAAGCAGAATTTTTAGCGTCACAGATTTTTCATTTAGACTCCCTGCAGGCAGTTTTATATTTTTCCCAGTTATCTACGCTTTTACATTTAAACCAATATTTGTAACATAACTTCTTATATTTTATCTTTTCTTGCACATTATTATTCCACCACCAACTATTTTTATTTATAGAAACTTTCTCTTTTGATTCTTCAAGTACATCTTTAGCCACTTGTTTAATAGTATTAGTTAATTTTTCCCACATAGCATTAGCGTCTTCATGGACATCCCAAATATTTAAATCTTGAATTTTACTCATAAAAATAATTTTATTTGTGTCTTTTAGGTGCCCCCATCTTATTCTACAATGTTGAAACCTAGTATTCTTTAAAAAAAATCATTGCTAAAATTTCTTCCCCCAAAATGTTTCTCTAGATTGAAGAAGTGGCAAGAGCAAGCAGACATTTTAAAGTTAGTACATAAATAAAAAAAATATGTCCAACATAAATTCTAAAAAAAGGAAAAAAAATAGTGCACATATATGTCTCCTTCCTTGACTTCTCTTGGTTAAATAGGAGGGAAATAGATGATGCTAGCCTATTTGGCATAATCTTTTTATGTTTATTTGATCTTATTTCTTCGATTGGTTGTGGACATGTTGGTTTCTTTATTAAATTTTATAGTGATGGTTTTGGATTTTGTTTCAGAAACACATTTCAATTTTTTTTTGTGAAATGTTTTGTAAAGCAATGATGTAATAAAACAAAACAAAAGGTTCAACTGATAACCAATTGTGAATTCAAAAATTGGCTCTATAATGTTGTCATAGACACCGCCTCAAATTTAAGCCTAAAGTACACAATTGGTGATCGTGGATGGAGCCCTCTTTATTATTATATCTTTCTATTTTGAAATCTTTTAAACTATTTTTTTTATCTTTAAGTAATCTTACTTTACATGTTAAATAATTTTATTCGAACATCTTTTTTTCTTTATTGATATATCATATGGGGAAACAATACACTTTTGATAAGTGAATATGGAAAAATATTATGAAAAACATTCAAGAAAAAACAAGTAGACTATATGATAAAAAATAGTTTAAAAATAAATGTGATCAACTTAAAAGGGATTGTAAGTTGCGAAAGGAAATAAAGACAAGGGCTACTAATTTAGGGTGGGACCCTATTAAGAAAAATGTGGAAGAATTGGAGGAGTGGTGGCAACAGAAAATTTTAGTAAGTAGAAACTATTATATTTAGCTGTAGTTTTTTTTTTTAAATTCATATTTTTAACAATTAAATCTATTAATTGTAGATCTTTCCAAATGCCAAAAAAGTCTAGTCTTACTAGCATTGACCTAGAGCAAGACTAGAAGCTATAAAATATGTTGTCGCTGTTGTAATTACAAGCATCAATGTCTATGCTACAACAGAGGAGCCAACTTAGAATTTGGATGAGACCAAATGTACTTATATCAATGAGGTCTAGGAGGAAAATTTTGAGGAAAGTGAGCAAGGGGAGTCCAGTAGGTCCAAACGTCCTGCACCCTCAACCCAAAAGGGAAAAAATAAAACTAAGGTTGAGGCGGCACACTTATCAGAGTAGATGTCACAATTGGTGACAAACTGCACCAGTATCACATTTAGTGCCCGCAAAGCTATGCATGCATATCCGATAATGAAAGATGTTGTCAAGCTACTCTATCCAATTCAATATATTATTGATGACATGTCCTCTACTTATTTGTTGTAAAACTTCAAGAAGATCAATATAAGTGGGATGATATTCTTACACCGTTACTGGAATGGAGGATTCCTAACCTCAGATATTTCTTATAAAATCATACTAGCAGTTTTTTTTTTTAAATTTATTCGTACTATTTTGAATTGCTTGTTTGTAATAATTTACATTTCCATCATTAGTCATGACTTGTTTCAACTATCTGTGAAATTTTAGTATTTATGAATTTATTAAATTTTACTAGTTTCATCGTGCATCATTTAAGTATTTACCTGATATTTCATCATAAGCTATTATTTTTAAACAAGTCCAACATATTTTATCCAGAGAAAAAGGCCCACTAAAATGAAGAGGAGATTGTAGAGATAATTGAGAGAGCAAATATCATTACCAACACAGTTTGTCTAATCACTAAGTATTGCCAGAGAAATTTATGTATATTATCTTGTGTGCCTTTGTCATCTGTGGGTGACAAATGGGTTGGCGAACTAATCAAAGCTCATCCAAGAAAATTTCATAGAATGTTCTGAATGTAGAAAAGTATATTTTGAGATTTACTAGGTGAATTGTAGTTTAAATATGGTTTGCATGGATCTTCGCGATTTACATCCCGACAACTGCTTGCCATCATGCTTTTCATAATGACATACAATGAATCCATCCGTGCAACTCCTAAGAGTTTCCAACCCTTCATGGAGACAATCAAAGGCATTTTCGGGTTAGGGTGAACTCATTGATGAAAAAGTTTACCAACATTATCAAACCACTAGACCCTACTTTTTACATAAACACCTTGAGAAATTCATAGTGATCTGAGCTTCATGTCATTTTCAACATATTAGTATCTCTGTCTATTATAACATTAGTATAATAAATGAATTAGAATTAACATGTGTTGTAAATAAATATTTTTCTATAAAAGGTTTGCATCGGAGCAATTGATGGTAGAAATTTTGTGAAACTCGTTAGTAATGAAGAGAAGGTCACATATATCAGAAAGTGATGTGTTTCTACAAAGAATATATAAGCAGTTTGTGATTTAAAAATGTGTATTACAGTCCTGATGGCTGGTTGGGGAGTGACTGATCACGATAGCAAAATTTTTAAATTGCAACCCGTTGGCATGAATATAAATTTTCAATGCCCCTCAAGGTTAGTATATTTTAAATATCACTAAAATATTTCCATTTTAAGGAATCCATTAATGATGCCATTATTCATGAAAATATTACCTGGTCATCCATTGGAATGGGAGTTTTTAAAGCTATTTCTTACATGAGGAATCACCTTCCTGATTTTGAGCACATCAACTAAGTGATTTGAGGGAGGGATTTCAATGAATGTCACTCGTCATTACAAAGTGTCATCGAGAGAGCACTTGGTTAATCGAAGAAGAAGTGGGTCATACTCTGAGATTGCTTACGTTAGTTGTCACAACAAAAGTGATCCATAATTTTAGACAAAAGCATCCATCCCGAGACGATATCTATTTTAGGGTCTTAGATGAATATTTTATCTACATGATTGAGGATGCTAACCAACATCGGGGCTAGACATTCAGTGTTTGATGAGGACTTTTTTATGACCGAGTACAACACTTTGAAGGAAAAGATGTCTAGGAGATGACATAGTTAAGAGAAGAGATTGCCAAAGCTTTGATGAACTCAACGACTATATTTATGTAGAATCACCTACTTATTTGTTATTAATGATTCATATTTTAGCTATACGTTTGATCTATCCATGTACAGTTTGTAAATCTTTCTAATAAGTTGTATTTTATATTTCATTATGTGTCTCGAGAAACTTTTATTTTAAATTTTAAAATAGTTTAATTTTCTTGATATTTATGTTTCATATTGATTTATTTTTTATTAATTGAAGTTATATTGTATCATAATAACAGGAAGTGTGACTTCAAGAGCACGAGGTACTTCGAGAGTTCCACTTTGCCATTATGGTGATAGGTGTGTTTAGTACCAATTAAGAAGGGAAGACAACTATGGGAGAAGATTTTACTCATGTCCAAAAACATGACTCCTGAAGATTTGAAGTACTTTCATTGGGTTGATGAAATTGATGAGTTTGCTCCAAACCATGATTAAGTGAAGAGAGATGCTGCCATGGACAGGAGATTGTCCAAAGTCTTGATCGTCACGACTTGAAGACAAACATAATTCTAAGCAGGCCAGTTAATGCGGTTGTACTCATTGTATTTATGTGCTTTAAATAACTATCACCTTTTTATGCATTAGAGTATTTTGCACTGTACTGATGTTTTTTGCTATTGTAGGACATTTTCTGATTACTTTTTGTAATTATTCTAAAAAAATGCAATTATTCAAATGTATTACATATATATAGGTAAAAACATAAAAAACAACAACAACATAACAAATCTACCACATTGACTCCAACTTCTCCATCAACAACTTCTGTCAGTTCCTAATAAGCTGCTTCTCTAAGAAGCAGCATTACAAGCAGCGACCGCCCAAAACTCACCCCTGAATATAACAAAACCACTACTCTAGACTTCTCTGGTCATCAAATATACCACTCTGTACACCTCACACTTGGTTCAACGTCTTCCATGATCGTCTCATGCACTTCCTCACTTTTCTTCCCTACTTCCTGCCTTTTTCCAAAAAATACTTAGAGTAGACACCCCACTTCTTCCTTTGTAGCTCTATCCAATCCATCAATCCACAAGCTCAGCATTGTTCTTTGCTTTGCAAGCAACGAGCCCCGCTCCAGCCTTTGATTTGCAAGCAGCGAGGCTCTTGAAGCCCTACTTTGGCCATCAATCCATACACAGAGACCACTTTCACAAGCAGTAACCTGCCTTTCTCTAAGTCCCTCAAGCTTTCATGGAAAGGTATTGAATTAGGAGAAATATTAGAAAACATGTTATACATTTGAAAACTAGTTGGTTGGAGCTATATGGACATTTAATGCAATTTATGCATGAGGAATAAATCCAATTTTTGGAGGCCAATTTCATGCATTGTTCTTTTGATCTCCCTTCATACGACATCAAAATCATGCCATTTTGGGAGAAACTTTACATTGGAAGAACTATTTCTTGGGACTTGGTATCACTAATGCTTTCAATGTTTGGTTGATTCATACAAACTTGTACCTTTGGATCGATGGTGGGTGGTGCGACTTTTTTAATTTACCAAAATTTATGAACTCGTATTTATATATATATATATATATATATATATATATATATATATATATATATATATATATATATATATATATATGATTTAGTTTGATAATGAGTCACACAATTAAACACAAGTATACGTATCGCTCAAGTAATATAGGGCTCTAGTGGAGTCCTGGATATCGATCCAACATGGAGGCTTTAATTTTATGGTGTAGCACAGAAATCGCTTATCGAACCACAGCACAATTGCAAGTAAGTTTAATTCTTAAAATAAAGACAAACAGTTGTAGTTACTATTTCTGCCAAAGTACGTTCTAAACTCTAGTAAGTTAAACTAACACAAGACTAAATTTACAACAAAGTTCAGTTGTAAGAAAAAGTCTTCCTCCTTTTCAATTATAATATGATGATTATTGTGACATAGATCTGTGATGCAAATGTATTGTGTCAAATAGGAGTATTTCTATTCTTTACCCATTTTTCAGCGTATAAAGAACATTGGCTAATCCTAAGTTTAGTCCCCAAATCTGTGGTTAGGCTGGGAGGATACTGGCTCTCACTCCAGAGCTCCTACTTCCCTTAGCTTGAAAGCTAACTCTCGCTTTTGTTTCCAAACATTAGGATCAAATTGAGGATTTCAGCCTGTCACTCTGAAATCTCCATTTTTACGCCCATCAAAGTATATTTCCCTATTTATTTGCACTCAATCCCCATGAACTACGTCTCTCATTCATGGACATTGAATGTGACCTTCACTTGTTGTGGAACTCATAATCCTTTCGAAACATATGTTTCCCAACAAGTTTTAACAATTCAATTGGCCAGATCATAAAGTAAATGAAGTTAAAATTAAAAAGGTCATCACAAATTCTTCATAATAAATCGACACATCATTTCTATATCACAACATCAACACATCACATGAAAATGAGAAAGACAAAGAAATCTACTTAAGATACATGAGGAAAAGATGACAAAACATGAATTTTATATATAAAAACAACGTCATACAAACAGAGTAAAGTAAAGATAACTTATTTCAAACTCTTCCCCAAGCGAATCTCAAGGAATTGCTTTGACTCCTCTTCTTTCTTCACAAAAACACACAATTCTCTCTTTAGATAACCAAGGAAGAAGAAATTTCTCACTTTCCCTCTCCTCTTACACTCCTTAGAAGAGAAAACACAAAACCTACTAAACAAAATGAAAAGACACTATCTCTAAACTCTCTCTACACTCTAAACTCTTCTCTCCTATCTAAACTTGTCTTCAAAGGAGTTTAAATTCGGAGAAAAAACTGATTTCCCAAGAGTTTCCTCAAAAAACCCTCCAAAATCCTGCCAAATACATTAAATCTAGTTTGAAATCGGGATAGCGCGCGGTCCGACGCTGGATAGGGCGCCATCCGGCGCATTATTCTGCCAATTCGGTCGCAACTCTCTGTAAAATAGCGCTCCGGCACTCGTGACAATGCTGTTCGGTGCTAGTTCAATAAAATGCACTTTTGTCCATTTTTGCTCCAAATTTGCTCATTTTCGCTTCCTTTTCCTCCAAAGGCCTAATATTATTTACCTACATGAAATCATGAAAAATACATTTCTTTAAAGTGCAATATCATCAAAAACAGGTATGAAATGAATAGTAAAAAACAATCAAATTTTCAGTGGATCATTGGGACTACTTCAACAAAAGCCTAATTAACTATGAAGTGCCTTCCTTTTCTCTTCTTTGGTTTCAGAGTTTAAGAGCATTAATAGTCATTTTTAAACTGTTGCAAGCAAAAGGATTTCTTCAACTGAATGGCTGAAATCATCATAATGAATGATAACCACAAATTTCTTCTAAAATTTTAATTTCGCAGTAAGTTGAAGTTTGCAGAAAATGGAAGCATTGAAGATTTGCTATGCAAAATATTCGCCTTTAATTCTATATTCTGAACAAGTTTTCAGAATCTTGTAGTTATGTACGTCTGAACAGACTTACAAATATGAAGGAAGAGATCGTTGTTACTATAAAAGTGTTGGGAGTAAGAATTAAACATTTTATATGATAAACTTGGAGATAATTATAGAAAAAGTACAGAATTTGGCCATTGAGGATATTTTTCAAATTTCACAGAATTGATGGAATGAGTAATAAAATTGAGAGCTTAAGTGAGTAAATTAGGGAAAAATTTGGCTTGTAATTCCACTCAAATGAACTTGTATTTGATTAATCACTTTCTTTCACGTCAGTGTGGTATGTCAATAAACGGGAATTAACACAATATATTTTTTCACAAAAATGCTTGAATTTGGTGGGAGATTAAAAGTTTGCTTTTAAAATTCCTGAAACTATTCAGCACGTATTTGTTGAAACTACAAATCTAAAAGTGCTGAAAAAAACTTAGAAATTTGAAAGAATTGCTTTTGCAACAACTTAAATGTGAAAAAGTAAAGGCAGACATGTTGGAATAAATCAAAAAATAGGAAGCCTGATTTGGAATCATTTTCTGCACTTAATGGGAGTTTATGTCTGCAGTGACGCCCAATAAGCTCATTTTGTTCCGGATGACATTTAAGAGGAGGATGACACTCCTCTCTAGCTCATGGAAGTATGTAAAATGAGATTTTAGTAACAACTCAAATAGACTCGATTCCATTGTTGATTGCAAATGTGAGGTGATGTATGTTTAGAGCTCCATTTGAGAAATTGGAGACTTTGATATTTTGTTTTCATGCAGTGGATTATTGCTGGTTGAAATTTGCGATCGAGAAGCAGGCGGTGGCTCTAGGAGTTAGATGGAAAAAGGCGGGAAGCAGGGAAGAAATGGGAGAAGTGTGAGCGATGGTTGTGGAAACTGAAACGAGCGTAGAGTTATGAAGTGGTATATCATAAGTTTCGGATGGGAATTTTGTTATTTTCAAGTTATGGGCAATGAGTAAGTAAAATATATAATTTTGGGTGGCTTGTATGTAAATCCCCCCCCCCTTTCTCTAATTAAAATATATACTTAAGTTTGGATTCCCGCGTCTGTCTTAACTTTTACCCAAAAGCAACCATTCGGCTGGGCAGACACTTCCCCTTCCTCGCTAACTATCAAACATCGATGCGAATCTCCGAGCTCTCGCCTGAGCTCCGTCGTCCGCCTGCAGACGGTGACTCCCAGCCCTCCCGCCTCCACGTCTTTGACGAAATTGAATCTTCTGTGAATGAAGCCGAATCCCTAACCTTTGAAGACCTCACCTCGCTGGAGAACCTCGTTGTCCGTCTTCGCAAATCTCTATCTAGCACGATCTCCGCCCATCCCCTCTCCGATTTGGCCAAGCTTCACGCATGGAAGCTCAGCTATCGCCTATGGAATGCTTGCGTCGACCTCGCCAATGCCGCCGACGCTCACCCCACCGTCGACGCTGACTATCGCGACCGCAATTTTGTAGCGCAGGCTGAGCTACGCCAGATTGCTGCCGAAATCCTCCTCCTAGCAAAAAATCCCAAGGGAATCCCTTCTCCTGCTATCAAATCCGCTTCATTCTTCTACAAGGCTGGCCTTATATGGCACGATCTTGGTAGGTTCAGCCGCGCTGCTGTGAACTTTGAGCACGCCACTGACCTGATATCATCGTCTCGTGCCGACGGTGAGGATGAGAAGCGGCTGCTGCTCGACTTAAACCTTGCCAGGGCCCGGACAGCGTGGGAGACGAACGATCGTAGCCTCTCGATCGCACTGCTTGGCCGCTCCAAGAACATCTTATTCGGCTCTCAGGCGGGTTTCCAAGCCTTAGCGGAGCAATACCTCCAGTTTGCGAAGCTTAGCCTCAAGAACCCTTCCGACGGTTTAGTCGACGCCTCGAAGCTGCTAAGCGAAGCGCTCGAACTGTGCGAGAAAGGTATCGCAATTTCGACTGGAGGAACCCTAGATCTGGAGCGCTTGAAGGCAAGATGCCTCCGATTCATGGCGGCGGAGCGACTGCAGGCAGAAGACTACGAGGGGGTGCTGAATTGCGTGAGGGTTTCGAGAGGAATTGAGGGGAAGGAAGAACATCCGAGCGTAAGTTACATGGCAATGAAGGCGTGTATTGGGGCTGGAAGGGTGGCGGAGGCCGAAAGGGAGTTGAGAGGGATGATGGCTAACAAAAGCGTGCCTGAAACTACATGCATCTCTGCGGTGGAGGCGTTTTTGACTGCTACTGGGGCAGAGGCGGCCAAGGAGATAATGATGATGCTCTTGGAGCGTTGCAGGAGCGGAGCCGCTGCGGCGCTGAGGGTTGTGAGAATGGTGGCAGAGAGTGGTAGCTGTGCTGTAAGGGCTAGGGTAGCGGCGGAACTGGCATCGGACGATAGAGTGGTGGCGCTATTCGTTGACAACTCGACGGCGAAGGAGAGAAATGCAATGCATGCGTTGCTCTGGAACTGGTTTGTTTTTTGCAACATCATCCTTTCTTCATAGTCATCAGTCGCAACCTCAATGCAAGTGTTTGAACCTTGGTTCCGTGATGTGATTCAGGGGAGCGGAGCGTTTCAGATCGAAGGAGTATGATATTAGCGCGGAATTGTTCGAAAAGTCGATGCTTTACGTGCCTCGTGTTGAGGAGAACAGAGCTCGGCGCTCAAATTCTTTTCGGGTTCTTGGCCTATGTCACCTCGCGCTTGTACAGCTTGATCTTGCTCAGGAGTTCATCGATCAAGCTGAGAAGGTAAATACAAGCATACTTGTCTGAATACAGGAGCTTAAGCTATTACTGACTAATTAGTTTTTGGTTCTTTTGTTTTTTGCTTGCAGCTTGAACCTAACATAAAATGCTCCTTCCTGAAGGTAACCACTTGATTAGTAATTATTTTCGTTTGTTGCCTTGTTCCAAGAACTACGGTATTGCGGTGATGATTAGTTTCATTCTGTTTATTTTTATTTGAACGTCAACAGTTTAAGATCCAATTACAAAAGAGGGACGAGGCGGCGGCCATCAGTCAGATACATGCAATGGCTAACTGCATCGACTTCAACCCTGAGTTTCTCACTCTCTGCACCCATGAAGCTATTGCCTGTCAGTCCTTCCCTGTTGCTGTGGCATCTCTTTCCATTCTTCTCAATCTCTACACTCCAGGAAAACGGATGCCAATGAAGGAAGTTGCAGTGTTTCGGAACCTCATCACGCTTCTCCATCGAGACTCAGAAGGTGACCTAGAGATACTAAAGCACACGAGGAGAGCTTGGGCAAGAGTGAATGAGCTTGGGACAGAGAATTTCTTCGGCACAGGAGCCGTTGGTGCTCGTGAGCTAAACTGGTTTGCAGGAAATACATGGAATATGGGGCTGAAGATGGCTAAGGATAAGAAGTATGAGCTTTGTGCTGAGTTCTTTGAGCTGGCGGCAGAGTTCTACGATTGTTGCAGTGATAAGATTGAAGGGAAACAGGCGATGGTCTGCAAGTCATTGATTCTATGCACAGGGGCAATGATACATGCCGAGGAAGAGAAGAAGATTTCAATGACTGATTCTGATGTCAAGAGAGCAATCGAAATGCTTCAACGTGCTGAAAAGGTAATCATGAGATGCTTAAGATGACCATTTTCTCTTTATGCATTGTTTTTAAATATAATAATGCGAAATTTCACATATATACCACACAGTTCTTTGGTGTTTACAAATCTAACAACTCAAATTTGATATTTATGTGTAACACTATGGTGCATGAATCTATTCATGAAAGGATATCCTTCAGTTTTAAAAGGTTAATAATTGCAGTAATTTTTATGTTGTACATAAAAATTTAGTATGCATGAATCTCGAGGAAATCCAATGGGTCTTGCTTATGAGCACAATAGTAACAGATAGTACTAGTGATAGTCAAAAGTCAGAAATACCAAGTTTCATTTCCTTTGGTCAAAACTCTGAGCCGATCGAACAAATGAATATAATGCATCTAATTCAATGAACAATCATTCATGAGCAGCTTCCTCAGGCGGTTCCGGAATTCTTCACAAAAATGGCCAAAGGACATACTGCAGAACACCTTTTATCCCCTGAGAAGGGCCCTTCTCCAAGGAGAGCTGCTCGTTAGATTACCGTGATACATCCTCTGCTTGACGACTCAAGTTTACCCTAACAACAGAAGAGCCTCTACTCATGAGTCCATTAAGAGGGCTGACTGATGATTTTTCAACCGATCGAATGTATGCCGACCAACCGAAGGTTTTATGCTGACGAAATGATAAGATTAACAGGTCATTAAATGCCCCTATTCAAATAGTTATGATTATTAAACGTGCTAATGTTAGTTTTGAATATGAAAGGGCCTTGAAGTCGGTTATAAATATGATAAAGTGTATTAATGACTTATAACGTTCCTATTGAAACAGTGATAAACATGTAATTTTACTAGATACCCTTGGAATCTATAAATAGGGGGTCATTTCTACAAAGAATGACTACTTAATTTTCTCCATAGAATCTTGTGTACTATGCACTCTCTCTCAATCTCTCTCTCTTTTTCTCTCATCCGTCTAAAACTCTATATCTTGAGTGTGATCCACTGGACCTATTTTGATTCAACAACCTAAAAGGAGTGTTGAGTGTATAATGATGCCACCACCAAAGGAGTGGAGCACGCCACAGATAAGGAACCCATCTGTGAGATACCATGAACTAGAGTACGTGATGAAATTTGTGTAGCAAAAAATTCAGGAACTTTGAGATCAACTGACAGTCAGATTGTGGAATTGACCTGCAAGCTACTCGAGGGAAGAGCACAAAGTCCCCAATAATTGAACTTTGGAGGAGAACCCAAATCCCAAGGTCGTCAAGCTGCTTAGGGGACAGAAAGTGTAGAAGACTCCTAGTATCAAGAAAGTACTGGGCCTACACCGTTGTTTAGACCATTATTTGGGCAAATGAAGTCGTAAATCTTCGATGCTGAGCTACTGGAGAATTTCAATTTATTTCAAAATCATATGAGGGGCGGACCGATCCTGCCAATCATATCACTTCTTTTGAGTAGACGATCTGCCCTCTCAAAATCTCTAACATACTTAAGTGTCCGTTATCTTACACCATGCCGAGGACTCGGTCCTTAGGTGGTTTGAGGACCTTCCATTTGGAGTAACCACATCCTTCGATGAATTCAACTCGTTCACAATGCAGTTCCCCAATGACCAGAAGCCCCGTAAGAACTCACAAGCACCGTGGCATGCCAAGCAAGGGCCGAACGAGAACCTTCATTTGTATGTATCTCGGTTCCAAAAAGAAAATGTTAGAAGTGGGCATCTGGAGCCTACTACAGCACAGGTTGCCTTGTCCCAAGGACTGTGAAGCGAACTTTCAAGTATTTCAGGGTGTGCAACTGCTGAAGATCCTAACATAGCTCTCTTAGTCAATCTCCACATCACGGTGGAAGCGTTTGTCCTCCTATCATATCAAATATTTAGCAATCCGACAGCTGCTCTTAGAAGAGGATCTCGTGAGATGATGTGTGTAGGACAAAAGATGGCCAACGACCCAGACATGAAGACAATCGACCGCCTCTTGATGATAGAGGGGTCGACAGAAAGTCCCAAAGAGGAAGATGAATCCAGTCAATTGTTGTTCATCAGACGATCGAGAGCTACCAAAAGCCACCCAGTTGAGTGTTTCGATGATGGAGTTGGTAGAGGCCTTGCATGACAAGGAGTAGTTCAAAAAGACTCCATTGATGAGAACTAGAGATTTTCTCCGGAATGCAAATAAGTTTTGTAATTACCACAATGACAACGGTCACGATACGGAGGAGTGCAGACACCTCCAAAACCTGGTTGACGAGCTAATTCGCACCAGGAAACACAAGGAGTTCATGGCCCAGTGGCGTTAACCCAAAGACAGGGAAAAGGCCCTGGAGAAGAAGACTCTGATGAGCCTGTCCGAGCCAACTCTATCCACATTGTGGAGATAATGCTAGCCATCTTGGGAGGAGATTCAGTCTAATGATTCGATCGCAAGAGTTTTCGGATGGGTGATCTCTGCATCACTACTTTCTCTTCGAAGCTTAAGCCTCATCCCTATATTATATTTACGTATGTGTATTTGGTCTTGAAGGGGAATCCTACAATGACGTCGTTTCGGTCACGATAATGATTAATTATTAGGTGTGTAGTATTTTCATTAGCACTGAATGTTCAGGACCTATCTAGTTTAAATCAACTTTTAACAAAATACATCTATCTGCCGACAGGTTAGTGGCACTGACCCTTTATGACTTTACTGGCGAACGAAAGCAAGCCCTGGTAATGATCCAACTATCTATCACCTGGGAGAAGGTGATAACCAGTTTACCCGCATGGAGGACTTCGTAGTGGTTGACGCATCACTGACTTATAATGCTTTTTTCGGTCACCGACTACTCAATGGCTTCTGAGTCGTAGTCTCCACATACCACGTCGCAGTAAAGTTTCTATGCGACAGGGAGATAGTTACTATTCGGGGAACTTTTGAAATGCTACTTTCGGGCAGTCAACAAGATGAGCAAGAATCGTTTGACATTTAGAACTAGCGAGACTAGGTCTTGTTACCGACAAAACCATTGGAGAGATTCTTGTTGTCGATTGAATGCCATATAAAATTTTTCTAGTTAGTGAAAATTTTATTGCAAGATACAAAGACTTGTTTATCCTTACACTTTGGGAGTATCAAGAAGTTTTTACTTGGTCGACAGCTGAAATGTCAGACATTCTGATTGACGTAGCATGCCACTATTTGAATGTTAATCCAGCTGCTCGGTCAGTGAAGCGAAAGATGAGAACATTGGCCATAACATTAGTTAGGCTGATTTGCGAAGAGGGGCAGGAGCTTAATGATATAGACTACATTTGGGAGATGTAGTACCCAACCCGGGTCTCCTATGTGGTCATGGCCCAGAAGGCGAATGTCAAATGGAAAATATTTGTGAACTTTAAGAATCTGAACTCTGCCCGTCTGAAGGTCATCTATCCCCCGCCGAGAATTGATGCTCTAGATTTGGCGATTGATCATTCGGTAATGATTTTGTTGTATGCTTTCTTTGGCTGCCATCAGATCGAAGTGCATACAGTCGATGGGGAGAAGACATTTATTACAAACGACGGCGTGTATTGCTATGTAATTCCTTTCTAGCTAAGAAATATTGGGGCTACTTATCAGGGTTTAATGGATATAATTTTTTCAAATAAAAAAAAATATTGAAGTGTATGTGAATAATGTTCTAATTAAGAATAGGTGGTTTAAAAACAAATAAACAACATAAAAGAAACATTTCAAACCCTCAGAAAATACAACATTAAACTCAATCCATTGAAGTGCACGTTCGATGTTCGATCGATCAATTTTTCGAATACCTCCCGACTCCCGAAGATATAAAGGCAAAACCCATGAAAGTACAACCACTGTTGAATATACCTTCTCCTCAGAACATTTAAGAGGTTAAAAGCTGATTGGCCGAATAACAACACTTAGCGGGTTCATTTCAATGTCAAGCGATAAATAAGCAACATTCTTCAAAAAGCTAACCCATGAATTTTGAATGGTTGGCTGAATGTGAGCAAGCATTCCAGAGCCTAAGGGTCTGTTTGGGCAATATGCAGCTTATCCAAACTTATCCGCATAAGTTCGCTTATTCCGATAATCGCTGATGATTCGCCGATATGGATAAGTTGATTAACTGTTTGGTTTGTGCGTTTGAAAAACTGCTGATTCTGGATAAATGACCATTCTGCCCCTGTTTTGGATAAATTGTTTAGTTGTTTGATTTGTGTGTTTTAAAAACTACCGATTTGCTGAATAAACATTTTTGAAATATTTTATTAATGTTAAGTTAAGACAACAAATTATAATTAGTGGGACATGAGACCAATTGCAAATAAAGAGGTCATAAGGCCGGTTACAAATCAATTTGATCTAAGAATCCCAAGGAATGTTCAGCTCAAAGTAGAGCACAAATTGAACTCAAATCATAATTCCATCCCAAGAACCAAGAAAAATACCAGTTAAGCTAGAGCTCCTTAATCTATTATATTTAAAGGCATTTACATACATACCACCCAATTCTTATGTATTTACATATCTAACACCTAAACTGGAGCTGAAAAATAGAAGAAAATTTTTTTTGAAAGCATTATAATGTAATAAAAGAGAATAAATTCACAATTTAATTAAGAAGAATGATTCAAAGGTAATGCTCTGACGGACTACACAGGACGAAATCAAATTTGCTTTTCCGTGTTACCTGGCTGCATTATTTGCCGGCAAGAGCAGGTTTCTTTATGCCGATGGTGGGTACAAATCCACTTCCGTGAGAGCAGCTTCATTCGACAGACCCCTAGCGATAGGGTTTAAGGGCAGGCGATGAGGTAGCAGCAGCATCCTTCGGCAGGGATGAGGGAGCAGCCGCTTCTTACTTCAGCAGAGCCCTAGCGATCGGGTTTGAGGGCAGGCGATGAGATAGCAGCGGCTTCTTTCGGCAGGGATGAGGGAGCAGCGGCTTCTTCCTTCGGCAGAGCCCTAGCGATCGTGTTTGAGGGCAGACGAGTATTTTTCTTCGACCGAACGCGGATCGCGGGGCTATACCCGCGATCAGATTCTAATAGAAAATAAAAAAGACGTTGGGCCGAACGCACGCTAAACGTGCAATCCAAACAGGACGGTGGCGTTTTCGAAAACGCCACCGCACTTTTAATCTGTCCCAAACATAGCCTAAAGCAATCACTAGCTTCACCACCACTACTACAAAGTTCAATACCAAAGGAAGAACTCTTTGTATTTTGGAGTTGGGCTCCAAGCCATCAGTTCCGTCTTGGACCGAGAGGAGTTGGAAAAGTAGTTCTCAATATGCTATACTAGTTTTATTCTTAGAGGGGCTGAGGTCAAATATCCTATCATGAAAAAACTAACATTTGTTTTTATTATCTCTGCTTGCGGGCTCCAACTATATTTCCAGATACATTCAATCAAGGTCATCATTAACCATCCCCTCAAATCCATGCTCACATATATTCCGGTTGACTCTTGAAGTGGGCTGTGAAACTCAGTGAATATGCTTCTCCTACATTTCCTAAATGACAGTTAAAGCTCAAGCTGTAGCAGACTTTCTGGGATAATTTTCTATAAAAGTTGAACCGAGTGAAGAAACTAACACTGGCGGCCAAAACTGGACCTTGCACATCGATGGAGTCTTGAGTTAGGCGAGAGCAGGAATCAGACTGACACTGAGCAGTCCGATCGGATGGCATCTTTATCATTCAACCTTCCTCGATTTTGAAGTCACCAACAACTGGGCAAAATATGAAGCACTAATAGTCGGTTTAAATCTAGCTAACAAAATGGGTGTCAGACATCTATGGATGTCGTCGTATTCGCTACCGTGGTGAATTAAGTCAACGAAGAATTCAAAGTCGAGATAAAATATTTGTCAAGTGCTTCGAACAAGGCCAAAGCAAAGATATGAAAGTTTGCGGACTTCGAATCGAACGCGTCGACCAAGAAGAAAATTAAGTGGCAGCATCTTCTATTCAAAAGCATTTGCTTCGGAGAAGGGACGCCTACGTAAGCTTCTCCGACCGGCCATTAAGGAATCGTAGTTCATGGAGGTAGAAGAAGAGAGTTGATGAATACCTACATCCAATATCTTGAAACTGGAAAGATATGTAAATCACTATTCCATAGAGATTCAAGGTTAAAGTTGCATAATATGTCATGATCGAAGGTAAAATTTTCCGAAGATCAGCCCTTCACTATTCTTAAGGTGTGTACAAGAAAATGAGGCGGAAGAAATCCTCCAGGAATTATACTCTGGAGAATGTAGGAGTCATTTTGGAGGAAATACTTTGACGCATCGGGTTCAACGGCTAGGTTACATATGACCGACCCTCATGAAAGCTGCAGAAGAGTTTTTCAAGAGAGGCGAGCAATGCATGAAGTATTCTTCACTGCAACATAACTATCCCACAAATTACAACCGATTGTCAGTCCTTGATCTTTTGCAATTTGTGGACTCAACATCCTAGGGTCATTTTCTCCTTCAAAAGGACACCGCAAATTCTTTCTAGTTACCATAGACTACTTTTCAAAGTGAATTGAAGCAAAAGCCCTTGCTCGGATTATCACGGTCTTCTTCCGAAAATTCATTTTGATAGGCATCATCCGTCGGTATGGTTTATCCTTGGTGCTTATCACTGATAATGAAACACAATTTGTTGACCAGGGTGTAAAGGATTTCTAGCAAAGTCAAGGAATCAACCCAAAGTTCGCATTTGTACATCATTCCTAAACAAATAGGACAGGGGGAGGTTGCCGACAAAATAATTTTGAATCTACTAAGGAAGAAAGTTGAATGACTCGAAAGGAATTGGGCGGACTTATTTCCGCCGTTCAGATGGACCGTCCAAAAAACACGATTATCAGCGATCGGACAAACTTCTTACATGCTTTCTCATGGGATGGAAGCAACGTTGCTAGTGAAGTCTAACTACCAAAGCCAGAGGGTCGTCATAGCCACCATATTTGATGAGGAGAATTACACTGACTGGCAAGAGGCGAACGATGAAGGAATGATGCTTGCACCGACCTACTAGAAGAAAATAAGACCAATGTAGCATTCCAATAGGAAGAAATAAAAAGGACTGCTCCATAGTACTTAAGCAATGTCTGAGAGAAGACATTCACATCCGACAACCTAGTCCTGAAGAAAGCGAATACAATATCCCGGCAAGTGCTCAAAAAAATTTACCAGACTAGACCGGCTCATTCATTATCGATCAAAGAGTCGCCTCGGGAGCTGGTGCGACTTTATATATTATGCAAGAATTTATGAAGTCAGATTTATATATTTTTATAATGATTTAGTAAAGTCACAAATTCAACGCAAGTATATGTATCGTATCAAGTAATACAGGGCTCTAATAGTGTCCTGGTTATCGATCGCACATGGAGGTGAACGTTCTTTAAATCAGATAATATAACACTAAATTCCAATACCAATTGTAATAATTGCTCAAGTGCACTACAACTAGTTAATGCAAAGTACGGTAATAATAAAGCTACTACAATTACTTCTATTTACTGAACTAATTTAACTAACACACACTAGCTTATGTGATTTTTAAGATACTTCTATATGAAAAGTGTCTTCCTTCCTGCAAAAGATTATGATGTGTGGATGATGAAGAATGTTAATCTTTCGTATTGTGCCAAATAGAGAGCATTTTTGCTTCTTTACCCTTAAAACAAGCACTCCCTCTTCCAAGCAAGTAAAGAACATTGCCATATCTTAAGTTTAGTCACTAAATCTAAGGCTAGGCTGGGAGGATACCGACTCACTACGGAGCTCCCACTCACCCTTCACCCGAAGGCTAACCATAGACTTTAGTTACCAATCTTAAGACCAAATTGGGGTTCCCATTCTGTCACCATGAAACCTCCAACTTGAAGTCCATCAAAACTCATTTATCTATTTATTTACACTTAATCCCCATGAACTACGCAATTCATTCATGGACATTAAATGGGTTCTTCATTCTTGTTGTAGAACATTTAATTCTTTTTGGAATTAATATTCCTCAACATCTTTTAACAATTTAATGGCCGGATTGAAAAGTAAATTAAGTTCTAAATGAAAGAAACATCACAACTTCTCACTTAAAGGGCACATCAATTGCACATCACCACATCATCACTACTTTATGCAAGAAGAAAGGCAAGGGAAACTAATCACAAATCATGGAGAAGATATAAGAACACATGGATTTTATATAAGATAGAAGATTCATACAAACCACAATAGTAAATACAACTTATCTCTTTCTCTTCCCCAAGCAAATTCCTTCAAAGTTCCCTCGATTCCTCTTCCTATTCCTCGCAACACTTCGATTATCTCCTCGGAACAAAGATGAAGAAGCAATCTCTCACTTTACTCCCTCTTCTCCCTCCTGTGAGAAGAATCTCTCTTAAAATCACAAACCCTAACTCTCTCTCACACTTTCCTTACACTCTCTAAAGCAATCCTCCTCTCACTTTTCGTCTTGAACACTTAATTTTATGTTAGGAACTAATTCCCCAAGAGTTTCTTCAAGTATCACTTCAAAAATTCTCCAAAACTCTTCAATTTGAAATAAAACAACATATGGCGCCGGCGGCGCCCTATCGTGCCAATAATTCTGGAGGTTCGGGAATAGGGCGTCGGCGGCGCCAGTGGCTGTTTTCCTCCAAATTGCTCCATTTTACTCCAAATTCGTTCATTTTTGCATCTTTTCGCTCCAATCACCTATATTCATCATACCTGTAACAAATCATGAAAAATACCGTCTCTTTAAAGTGCAATATAACCAAAAATAGTAAAAACATATACTTAAAAGAGTATATATTTTGGTGCATCAAAATCTCCCAAACTTAAACTATTACTCGTCATCAAGTAATCATTTTGCTACATAAAATATAACTTTAGACAACGTACTTTTCAATCTGTAAGAGACTAAAATTTTTCATCCAAAAGAATATAGTAGTTAGATTTTTCGAAAAACTTTAGCAACTCAGTGTCAACATTACAGGTATAAAAATATTCAAGAATCAAGTCTAAGAGTTCTAGCTTTCTATTTATTTCAAGATAAACCATAATTTGTTATATTAAGAGTGCTTTAAAAGACTATGTGAAAAAGGAGTTCATGCAAACTTCATTAGAATGTAGGCTAGTACTTTAAACATAAATTCATAAATGAAATTATGCTCTTCCTTTAAGGTGATTCAAGTGAAGTCAATTTTTGATTTGACATCTCCTCAAGCTTCTTCTCATAAATATTTTTTTTTATTATTTTATTATTTTTTATTTTTTTTCTTTTTTGGGATTGTTTTTCAATTCTTCTTTTCTTTTTTCTTTTTCTTTTTTTTTCTTTTCGAGTGATTACTATATCCTGGATAACTTTTTAATGATTTTCAACTTCACTCTCCTCTTTCTAAAGTTCAAACTTAAGTCACCTTCTTACTTTATAGTTAAGTACAAGCTTTAATATTCATCACAAAGTCACAATCTCTTCTTAACACACAATACTTTAAATCCTCTAGCATTTCAAAAATACAGTTTTCTTTACTTTAAATAGTTGATTATAATCAAATCATTTCATACCAAATATCTTACTTCTATAAAATTAACCTTTATCACTAAAAATTTTCATCTTGTCCTTCCTTAATATTCAATTCAAATGATAAGTTTTAATTATCTTATAATGAGGTTCAACCGCTGTAAGTTATGCTAATAATTTTTGAAAATATAATAATTGAGAACAAATAAAAGTTTAGCATTCCTCTACCCTCCCTCAAACTTAAATTTTTCACTAAATTTGAAATAGTTGAGAGTAAAAGAAAACTAACCTTTCTGTGCTGGGATCTTTGAAATTTTCAACATCTATCTAGTATTAATCAAAATTCACAACTAACATGCATGAAACAATTAGTTGCAGTGATATAACAATTTTAAATATTTGCATGGGTAAAGAGAAATTAACATTAAAGATCTAAACATACAACAGAACACTATAGCATGAAACAAACTATCACACTACTAACAGTATAACCAACAATTTTAATATCATGGTACAACACAACAGTTCAACATAAAAAGTAAATAATACTTCATCATCCCCAGTACAACACAGGGCTACATATCACATGAAAAATAGATATTCAGTACATCACATCAGTACAACACAACAAACTAAAAACAACACAAAAGGACAACATAGAAATATAAAACTACCACACATCATCTCCAAGATCGTCGACAGGTCGAAGGTCCAGGCCTGTACGGTGTATAACTAGAACAAGTAGGAAATGTCACATCGGACTCCCCCCTCATAAATCTGGCTTGAGCATCATAATAAGCAATATCGAACTCAACTCTTCTTTGCAAATAGTTTTCATTAACATCACTCCTAGCCTCGAATACATCCATCCTACTATGCATCCTATCTAAACTATCACTTTGCAATCTCAACTGCTTCATGACATCAAATAGTGTCAGGGGCTCAGAAGTAGATGGAACATCATGGCTTGTGGTAGGAATATCAGTACTCCTAGTCTCCTCTCTTGCACCCACATAAGTACGAATAATGGTCTTCGTAATCGGCCTCAATGGTATCACCACTTCCTCAGAACTACTATACTCAACTCCGTACCGAACACAAAGGGCATGAATTAGTAGGTGATGTCCTAATCCACCAAGTGATTTCTCCTTTGGCAATAGAGTGAATGCTCTTGAAAATAATAGCTCCAATATTGATTTTCTTCATATTCTAGATGCAATAATGCAAAATAGCTCAATCCCTAGTAACTTCGCTGTGATGATAAGAAGGTAACAGTCTTGCAGAAATGAAATAATGCCACGCTTTAGAAGCAACATTTAAAGTAGAAGCAGGGAAGTTAATCATCCGTCTCTCGATTCATCTTCCACTCCCTCTTCCATCTGGTCGATACATGATTACACTCATCAAATTCCCCTCACTAGTATCAAAATTCTCAAATTCACAAACAAAAGGTTCTTGAATTTGATAAAATGCGTTGATACGTGGCGGGGTGAATTCAACCAGTTTCCCTCGGACTAGCACATATTCCGTCTCGTACCGCAGCACGTTAGCATAAAATTCTCGTACTACTCCCAAAACAAAGATTAGCAGAAAAGTAACGAAACGCTCCCAATTCCGCTCGTAAATTAACTCGTTCCACAGCTTCCACCGGATTCTCAAACGCTCGATCTCGAATACACTTCTTATTTTGCAACCGAGAGTTGAAGCGAAACCGAGCCTTAATATTAACAAATCTTTCAACGTCCCAATCAAATTTTCGCTTCCCCTTACTCATTCTAGAGCCATGTGAATTTCTAAAAATTGCAAAAATTTACCAATAAATCCCAAATCCACAATGTACTTACTCCAAACATTAATCTCAATAAGTAAGAACAAATTCCACCATAGGAAACCTCACTTTTTCTAAAAAAATCTCTCAAAAATATCATCCAAATAATGTGAGAGTTTCACATGGCGAAGTAAAGTTCTTACCAAGAGAAGTGCAGATCCGGCCTCAGAAATCCTTGAAATCCTCTCTATTCCGAGATCTAACAAGCCCTAAAGCTTCAAAATCGCGAACATGGAGGTAGGAGACGAAAGAAATGGCGGAAAAATGGGTCCCAGGCAATTTTCGTGAATTTTTAAGGGTCCCGAGCTATTTTCGGTATTTGGGCGCCGGCGGCGCTCTATTCAAATTAATAGCCAGGTTCTCTGTATTTGGGCGCCGGTGGCGCCAGTCCAAAATTCTATTGGGTTCAAAAATTTTCGTCGCAAATTCGATTGTTTCAACCTCCGCAGTTCTATTTAACACATCAGCTAGCATCCATTTCATCTCACAAGCATTAAACAACATCACTTTACTCAAACAACACATCATATCACTTTCATATATAAAATCCACGACACAACAATTACACACATATGTTCATAAAATAAAAGCAACACTCCTTAGATCCTTAGTGTTGCAAGTACACTACGATAAGCAAACACTAAGTCCTAAGTACACACAAGAAATCAAAGCATAGTCCAAGCATAACCTACTAAAGCAAAGCAAAGCAAATAACATAATAATCAAAGCAAACACTTAAACATAACAAAACAACATACAAAATCCACTAATTACTCCTCATCAGTCTCAGAAGTCTCATCCTCTCTAATGTCTCCCATTGATTAACGATGAACGAACAGATTGTAGAATGGACGATATGAGAATTCATTAGATGAATCTTCAACCACCACAAAATTCTTCTTCAACAGATTAATCAAACCCAACTCAATCCGACCAGTATGATCAAAGTGCTCTTTCATCCTCCAATCAATGTGATTAAATAATCAGAAATATTGTTAATAGCATTCAGAAAATTCTGAACCTCATTTTCCAACTTCTTTATCTTCTTCAATATTACCCTCGAACTTTCAGAATAGTAAGGCTGAATAGGTTGTGAACTCTCAAGTGGCTGATCAGCAAGCAAATTCATATCTCCTTCATCTCCTACTGTTCTGTAGTCATAAAGATCATTTGGGTCAATAGGTCTCTAGGGTAGAATAACTTTTTCCCAACTTTCATATGGTACTTGTGATTGACTACATAACAGAAATATGGTGGACAGGTGTCCAAGCCCATATTTAGATCAATGCACAATCAATCCCAATACAGATTTAGTAATGATTGATCTAATATTCACTGGCCTTCCAACTTGTATACGTAAATTCGAATAAGACTTTCCTTCGTTACCTTACTTATCTTCATAAGAGAAATTAATTTTGCCGAAATAAAGTAATGCCACCGCTTTGATACCGCATTCAAGGATGAAGAAGAGAAACCGATATATCCATTATCCCTTACTTCCCATTCTTCATTCTCATCCGTCAAATGATGATAGATTTCATTCATTTCATCGCTCGTCGCATCGAAATTTGCATAATGTCAAATAGTACATTCTCAATCATGAAGAGATCATTAATCCTCGCAGGAGTGAATGGTACATACCTACTTCGCACAAAAACACATCCTCGTCGATCCCATGCGATTTCGCATAAAATTCTTTCACGACCGAACAACCACTCGCAAGCGGTAGTGTAGCATAACACTTCCCAACGCCTTTGCTTCACTATCTCTTCAACTCTTGTAGTCGGACTCTCCAAACCTCGATTCACAAAGCCTCTTTCCTTGATAATCTTTCTTTTCATCATCACTTTATGGAATAGACGCTACACCTCAAAACTAACGAACTTCCGTCGGTTGTAAATGCGTGATCTAGGGAGTTCAATGGAGTAGGAATCCATGGGATGCGAATTGGGAAATGAAGTTTTCGTTCTCTGGTGGTTATGGGTTCAAAATGGAGTTTTAGGGTGTTTCAAGGAAGATCCCGCTCAAAACCGCCAAAAACCGCATTTTAAAACTCAAAAGCCGTCACCCGAATCTGGTGCCGCGGCGCTCAAACTAGAAATTCGGTCGGTTTAAAAGAATAGGGCGCCGGCGGTGCCAGTGGTAAAAATTTTCACCGAACTTCATTTGGCTCGAAAATACTTCATTTTCACAATACGATCCAATATATTTTTAATTTTTAACTTATTTAGGGGTAATTAGGATTCTTAAATAACAAACTAAAAGCACAAACAACAATAAGCAAGTAAACACAATACACAAGTACACATGGTCGCTCCCATAAAGTCGCTTAGCTTAACGTCATCAGCCCGATAAACCATTCAGCTAACTGCAGATGACTCAAAGAATAAAACCTCTTTGAAATCCGGTAAAGACTCTCCAAAGTAAGGTTTTAAACGATGTCCATTAACCTCGAAAATATTTCCGCCTTGGGATCCTCGATATCGACAACTCCGAAAGAATGAACTTTCACTACGAGAAAAGGTCCCATCCATCTGGACTTAAGTTTTCCAGGAAATAATTTCAATCTCGTATTATATAATAAAATTTTTTATCCCAGTTCAAATCGTTTTTTTAATATCTTATGATAATGCCACAATTTCATTTTCTCTTTATAAATTCTATAATTATGAAATGATTCATTTCTGATTTCTTCCAACTCATTTAATTGCATAAATCTTTTTTCTCCCGTATTTTTCAAATTAAAATTCAACTCCTTAATCGCTCAATATGCTTTATGCTTCAATTCAACCGGCAAATATCAAGTTTTGCTAAATTCTAATCTATAAGGAGACATTCCAATAAGGGTCTTAAAAGCAGTCCTATAAGCCCATAATGCAGTATCTAATCTAGCAGACCAATCTAATCTATGAATATCCACTGTTTTCTCCAAAATTCTTTTAATTTCCCGATTCGATACTTCCGCTAAACCACTAGTTTGAGAATGATAAGCAGTAGAGATTCTATGAATAATGTTATATTTTTCAATTAATCTCTTAATTTGATTGTTTCTGAAATGGGATCCACCATCGCTATAATCACTCTCGACATTCCATATCTTGTAAATATATTTTTCTTTAAAAATTTAGAGACACTCCGAGCATCACATCTTGGTAAAGCAACAACTTCAATCCATTTCGAAACATAATCAACAGCGACCAATATATATAAATTTCCAAATGAAGGTGTAAATGATTCCATAAAATCTAATCCCCATACATCAAAGATTTCAACTTCCAAATTATAATTCAGAGGCATTTCATTTCTCCTAGAAATATTACCTACTCTTCGACATCGATCACAAAATTTAATATATTTATAAACATCACGAAAAAGAGTTGGCTAATAAAATCCAGTATCGTAAAATCTTATAAGCTCGTTTTATCAACACCAAAATGACCTCCAAATTCGAATCATGACATCTCCGAATGATTGGATTAATTTCTTCATGTAGCACACATCTTCTAATAATCGATTCTTACGCTGTTTATATAAATAGGGCCATCCCAAAAATAAAATTTAACATCATATTAAATTTTGTTGTTGTTGCCTTGTTAAATCCGATGGTATAATATCACTCACAATATAATTCACAATATCAGCATACCAAGACAAATTTTTTTCCATAAGAATATACAATTGTTCATCAGGAAAAGTTTCTGTAACTTCATTTTCAAATTCAGATAATTTCTCATGTTCTATTCTTGACAAATGATCAGCAATTTAATTATCAGATCCTTTCCTATCAACTACTTCAAAATCAAATTCTTACAAAAGGAGTATCCATCTAATCAATCTAGGTTTAGCATCCTTCTTTTGCATTAAATATTTGATAACTTGAACGATCGCATGCACTATACTTTTAGTCCCAATTAAATAAGATCTAAACTTATCAAAAGCAAACACTATAACTTAATAACTCTCTTTCGAATAGTTGGTATAATTAATTTGAAGCATCATTAAGAGTTTTACTAAGCATAAGAAATGACTTTGAAAGTTTTATCATATCTTTGCCCCAACACAACTCCAATAAGATAATCACTAGCATCACACATCAATTCAAAGGGTTTCTCCCAATTAGGTGAAACAATTATAAGAGCAGTGATTAATTTCTCTTTAAATAATTTAAAAGCACACAAACATTCATCATTAAAATCAAACTTTCTATCATTTTCTGTAGTCTAGCACAAAGGTTTAGTAATTTTAGAAAAATCTTTAATATAACGCCCGTAAAATCCAAAGATGTCCTAAGAAACTCCACACCTCTCTCACAGTAGTGGGTGGTGGTAATCTCTCAATCACTCGAATTTTAGCAAAATCGACCTCCATACCAAATTTAGAAATTTTATGTCCAAGCACTATTCCTCCTACAACCATAAATTGACATTTTTTCCAGTTCAAAACTAAATTTGTTTCCTCACAGAGTTTCAAAACTTTTGCCAAGTTTTCCAAACAAATATCAAATGAAGTTCCAAACACAGAAAAATCATCCATGAAAACTTCTATTCCATTATCTATCATACTACTAAAGATAGACATCATACATCTTCGAAAAGTCATGAGTGCATTACACAATCCAAATGACATTATTCGAAAAGCAAATGTTCCATAGAGACTAGTAAATGTTGTCTTTTCTTGATCCGCAGGAGCAATAAGTATTTGATGATAACCAGTATATCCATCCAAAAAGCAATAGTACTTGTGTCCAACAAGTCTATCCAACATTTGATCGAGAAAAGGAAGTGGAAAGTGATCTTTTCGGGTGACAGCATTTAGTTTTCTATAATGTCTAGTAGGCAAAATTTCATTTCTTTCATCCACTTCCACAGTCACTCCGCCTTTCTTCGGTACACAATGAATTGGACTTACCCAAGCACTATTCGAAATAGGATAAATAATTCCAGCATCAAGCCATTTTAAAATTTCCTTCTTAACTACTTCTTTCATTATAGGATTTAATCTTCTTTGCGGATCAATTTTCGGTTTATGTTCTTCATTTAATAAAATTCTATGCATACAGATTGAAGAACTGATTCCTCCGATATCTGCCAAAGTCCATCCAAAGGTCTTTTTGTATCTTTTTAAGATTTCCAATAATTTTTGTTCTTTATATTCAGTTAACTCCGAAGATACAATAACTGGTAAGGTATATGATTCTCCTAAAAACATATACTTTAAATGCTTAGGGAGAATTTTCATCTCAAGGAGGTTTAATAATAGATGAAATTAAACTTTTATCTCCACATTCCATGGTATCTAACTCTTCAAATTCCTCCTGAATATACTCCAACTCCTTATTCTTCTCATTATCTGAATCTTTTTCAATTCCAGTTTCATCTTCAATTATATTTTCATACTCCACATTCTTTTCAAACATCTCTTTCAAATAATCATTTCTCAAATATTCACGTACTTTCATCCTAAAACATTCACCATCTTTCGCAACCGAGGGATACTTCATAGATTTCAAAATATTAAAGGTCACCTTCGATCATTAACTCTCATAGTTAATTCCCTTTTCGAACATCAATTACAAACTTCTTCCAAGTAGTTAGGAATTGTCTTCCTAAAATAATTAGAATATATTTTTCTTCCTTCATATCAAGCATAATAAAATCCACAGGAAAAATAAATTTATCCACTTTTACTAACACTTCTTCTACCACTCCCTTAGGATAAATAATAAAACGATCAGCTAATTGAAGAGTTACAGATGTAGGAGAAATTTCTCCAATTCTCAATCTTTTAAAAGTTGATAAAGACATAAGGTTAATAATAGCTCCCAGATCACATAAGACTCTTCCAAAAACTTTTCACCTATAAAGACACGTGATAGCTGAAACTACCAGGATTTTTAAGTTTTTCAGGAAGCTTTTTCTGAATCATTGCACTACACTCTCCGCTAAGTGCAACAGTCTCATGATCCGTGAACTTTCTATTTTTTTTAAGAATATACTTCATAAATTTCGCATAATCAGGCATCTGTTCTAATGCTTCAACAAAAGGTATATTTATTGTTAACTTCTTAAGGATTTTCAAAAATTTTCCAAATCTGTTATCCATATTTTTCTGCTTCAATCTTTGAGGAAATGGAGGAGGTGGTTTCTCAACAAGAATCTTCATTGGTTCAAGAGGATATTCCGTGTCCGGATAAATCTTATTCGAACCTTTTTCAATATTCACCTTCTCCTTCTCTTCTTCAACTTCTTTCGCACTTTAGTTTCTAATTCTTTTCCACTCCTTAATCGAATAACCTTAATTTGTTCATTGTTTCGATCTTTCGGATCGATCTCCACATTACTAGTAAGAGTTCCTGAAGTGTCTATTATTAAGGCAATGAAAATATGTCCCAATCGATTTTCAATATTTTTTATCGCAACACCTCGACTTTGTAATCGATTACCCATATTCAAAATCATTTCTTCCGTAACAACTTCTTATCCTTAAACCGTGGGTTATTATCGAATCCAGGAGGATAAGATGGTCTAAAGTTAAGCATTTCCTGGTTGTTTCGAATTTCCAACTCGGGTTCATGAATTGTGCCCCTATCATGGGTTCACACAAGATTATTATTATTCCACTGAAATTTGGGTGATTCTTCCAATCGAGTTATAATAATTCGAATAAGGGTTATTAGGTCTATTAATCGCGTTCAAAGTCTCATAAGGTGTTTCGAGATTCAATTATTCGCCCAAATGAATTTTCCTCTAACACCTGGGGTGGTCGAGAATAATTCACTCCATATTGATCTATTTTCTTAGAAAGTGCCGCTATTCGAGAAACTATTATAGTCATCATATCGAATCATGAACACTAGCTACTCTCTGTAGATTTACCCGTTGTAGAGGCCATCGAAAATTATTAAGTAGTCCATCTCTTCGACCAACGAATATGCTTCATCGAAAGGTTTTGACATTAACAATCCACAAGCAACATCATTAATAATTGATATCAAGGATCCCACTAATCTGTTATAAAAAGTTTGAATTATTAACCAATCTGGCAAAGCATGGTGTAGACACTTCGTAAGAAGATCTTTAAACCTCTCCCAAGCTTCATATATTGACTCTCCTTCAAACTGAACAAAAGATATGATATCATTTCTTAATTTCATAGTTTTTTATGGAGGGAAATATTTTGATAGAAACTTTTGAGAAAGTTCTCCCAAGTTCGACTTAGATCCAAGTGCTAATCGAGTTTAACCACGCCTTAGCTTTATCCCTTAAGGAAAAAGGAAAAAATCTAAGTCTCACAAAGATCACTCGACACTCCATCATATTTAAAAGTAGCACACAATTCTAAAAAACTAGCGATATGTAAATTTGGGTCTTCATTAGGTGGTCATCCGAATTGATTATTTTGTACCATTTGGATAATAACAGGTTTAAGTTTAAACGAATTAGCAGCAACATCAGGATTTTGAATAGTTATATGAATTTCATCTCATTGTCAGGTTAGTATAATCTCTTAAAGTGTCTTCGACAAATTTCCAACATTAATATTCGATTCTCTCGATTATTCGTCATTTCGCAAGAATTTTCAAATTGTTTTTGTTGTTTTTTAATTTTTCTAATAAGACGCTCTAACTCTCGAATCGTAAGGTATCAAACCTACAGATCCACTACTACGCATATCAAATCACACTAAAAAGTAAATAAGCACACAAATATACTACAAAGTAAAGGTTTTCAGTTACTACAATATCTATAAATAAGTACCGTTTATCTACCTCCCCGACAACGACGCCAAAAATTTGTTGCGACTTTATATATTATGTAAGAATTTATGAAGTCAGATTTATATATTTTTATAATGATTTAGTAAAGTCACAAATTCAACGCAAGTATACATATCGTATCAAGTAATACGTAGCTCTAATGAGTCCTCGTTATCGATCCCACAAGTGGAGGTGAACGTTCTTTAAATCGGATAATATATAACTAAATTCCAATACCAATTATAATAATTGCTCAAGTGTACTACAACTAGTTAATGCAAAGTACAAATAATAATAAAACTACTACAATTACTTCTACTTACCGAACTAATTTAACTAACACACACTACCTTATGTGATTTTTAAGATACTTCTATATGAAAAGTGTCTTCCTTCCCGCATAAAGATTATGATGTGTGGATGATGAAGAATGTTAATCTTTTGTATTGTGCGAATAGGAGCATTTTTGTTTCTTTACCCTTAAAAGAGTACCCTCTTCCAAGCTAAGTAAAGAACATTGCTTATATCTTAAGTTTAGTCACTAAATCTAAGATGCCAGTTTGAGGATACCGACTCTCACTACGGAAGCTTCCACTCACCCTTCACTCGAAGGCTAACCATAGTGCTTTAGTTACCAATCTTAAAACCAAATTGGGATCCCATTCCGTCACCATGAAACCTCCAACTCAAGTCCATCAAAACTCATTTCCCTATTTATTTGCACTTAATCCCCATGAACTACGCAATTCATTCATGGACATTAAATGAGTTCTTTATTTTTGTTGTAGAACATTCAATTCTTTTTGGAATTAATATTCCTCAACATGTTTTATTAATTTAATTGGCCGGATTGAAAAGTAAATTAAGTTCCAAATGAAAGAAACATCACAACTTCTATACACTTAAAGGGCACATCAATTCCATATCACCACATCATCACTACTTTATGCAAGAAGAAAGGCAAGGGAAACTACTCACAAATCATGGAGGATATAAGAACACTTGGATTTTATTTAAGAAAGAAGAGTCATACAAACCACAATAGTAAATACAACTTATCTCTTTCTCTTCCTCAAGCAAATTCCTTCAATGTTCCCTTGATTCCTCTTCCTATTCCTTGCAACACTTGATTATCTCCTTGGAACAAAGATGAAGAAACAATCTCTCACTTTACTCCCTCTTCTCCCCTCCTTAGAGAAGAATCTCTCTTAAAATCACAAACCCTAACTCTCTCTCACACTTTCCTTACACTCTTTACAGCAATCCTCCTCTCACTTTTCGTCTTGAACACTTAATTTTATGTTAGGAACGAATTCGCCAAGAGTTTCTTCAAGCGCCTCTTCAAAAATCCGCCAAACTCTTCAATTTGAAATGAATCGACAGAGGGCGCCGGTGGCGCCTGATAGTGGTGCCGGCGGCGCCCTATCGTGTCAATAATTCTGGAGGTTCGGGGATAGGGCGCCGGCGGCGCCCATTCTTGCGCTGGCGGCGCCAGTGGCTGTTTTCCTCCAAATTGCTCCATTTTGCTCCAAGTTCGTTTCTTTTTGCATCTTTTCGTTCTAATCACCTATATTCATCATACTTGCAACAAATCATGAAAAATACTTTCCTTTAAAGTACAATATGACCAAAAATAGGTAAAAACATACAACTAAAAGAGTATATTTTTGGTGCATCAGGAGCCTACACACTGAGAACAGACAATATGCCCATGTCTTTTTCTATACAATATGCCCTTGTCTTTTTAGGTCTACCTCTGCTTTCTTAACATAAGTCGAACCTAAAACATCTACTCTCATAATCAGATCATCAGATGGTATACGTTTAATGTGACCAAATCATCTAAGATGACTCTCTCTAATTTTGTCTTCCACAAAAGCTACACTAACCCTATCATGGATATATTCTATTCGTATTTTGTCTCTAAGTGTCAAACCACTCATCCAACTAAGCATTCTCGTCTCAGTAACACTTAACATTCTTTTATGCTTATCTTTTAATGGCCAACAATTTGTGCTATAGAGCATTGTAGATCTCACCACCATCTTATAAAATTTCCTTTATGTCTGAGAGATACTTTCCTATTACACAATTGGCCTGATGCATTACACCACTTTAATCAACCAACTTGAATTCGGCTAATAACATCGTCATCTATATCACCATCACTTTGAATAATAGACTTGAGATATCTAAAACGTCCACACCATTTAATGATCTGATCACCCATATCCAACTTTGCCACTAGAGCTACTATTAAAATTATATTCCATGTATTCAGTTTTAAGCTTTTCCTGAACTCTTTCTCTATTCTTAGCCACAAGAAGTATATCATTAGCGAAAAGCACACAACATTGTACATACTCCTGTAAATGTCAAGTAAGAGCATCCATTACTAAGGCAATGACATACGGGCTTCAAGCAAATCCCTGATATAATCTAATTAAAATAGAAAAATACATGGTCAAGCCTCCTTCTGTTCAAGTGAACGTAACGTACTCTAGTGCATATATCTTTAATGACTTGAATATAAATCATATTTACAGCTTTCTTCTCTCGAACTCTCGAAAGGACTTAAATTGATTATGAGAAATCTTTTTACTTCTCCATCAAAGCTCTAAATAAATTATAGCTTTCATGGTAAACATTCCCGGCATAAATCCAAAATGATTATGAGAAATCTTTGTATTACCTTAACCTATGTTCAATTACCTCTCAAATAATTTTAAAATATCACTCAACTTAATTCCTTATAATTGCACACTTCTGTGCATACCCTTTATTCTTTAAGTGGGGACCAGAAAGCATTTCCTCCACTCCTCGGGCATTTTTTTAGATTTTAAAATTTTATTAAAATGTTTAGTATGCTAAGAAACACCTAAATCAACTAACAATTTTCATATATAAATCGGGATATCATTAGGCCCTTCTGATTTTTCACAATTGGTTTTCTTTAAAGCCTCCTCAACTTCTTTTTACTTATGCGATGGTAAAAATAAAACATTTTATTAATATATTAATGACCTTAAAATCATTAAGCTTGATCTTATTTTATAAACTTCATCGAAAAGTTTATCAAAATAGCTCACCTACCCATATTGAATATATTCCTCTAAGAAGAATATTTTTGATTTTCATTTTTAATATACTTTACTTGAATTAAATATTTACTTTTTTTCTTTTTATTTGACTGGTTTATACATATATTTTTCACTTTTGTTAATATCTATTCTTTTATAAATATAACTAAAAATGAAATATTTAGCGTTGCAAATTATTCTCGGACTCCTTATAGGTCAGTTTTTAATTTTCTTTGGTCTCTATGCTTTTACATTTAAATCGATTTTTATAATAGAACATTGATTTTATCTTTTCTTGCACAATATTATTCCACTATCAACTATTTTATTAATAAAAAATTTTTTCTTTTAATTCTCCATGTACATCCTTTGTCACATAATTAATAGTACTTGTTACATTATCCCTCAAGGAATTAACTTTTTCATTAACATCCTAAATTTTGAAATTTTGAAATTTACTAATAAAAGTATTTTTTTTTTACTTTTAGGCCCTCCTTATTCTATGACAGTGTTCCATTGTACTGTTTAGTTTACGAATCTTATTTTGAGTATTTAAATTTTTACTTGTAATGACCTTATAATCGTTACATTCTCGATATTCTTTTTTTTCTTATAAGAAAATATTTAATTTGTGTTTTATTAGATTCATTCTTAGAAGTAATAATATTTTCTTCTTTTTTTTTAATAAAGTATTAACAATAATAAAATCATATGCTAAACAAAGTTTGATATGGTTTTGCCTTGTTCATTAATCACTCTAAAAATGCGACCACCATGAAATTTTAAAAATCTTTTACCACTCTATCAACATGTCCATTTAAATCTCTTTCAATAAAATTTGTTTCTTGATGAAGTTTCATTTTGCATTTATTTTTCTAGGTCATTTTAAAATTTTTCTTCTGAATTTATATCTGAACATATTTGAGGAGATAAACACTTATAACATTAAAAATCTCAGTATAAACAAAAATATTTATGGCTATAATTCTATCTCACATTCTCCTAATTTTTACAACATTATCTATCAAACACTTATCTATAATTACGCCAACTCTATTTTTAATACGACTCCTACATGAATACTAAAGTTTAAAATATATATTATCAATATCTTTAGTATTTTCTCCAACACATTTAGTTTCTTGAATACATAAGATGTTTTACCTGTGAGAATACCTATATTCCTAGATCTTATCCTAAAATTTGTTTCATGGACCAACTTCTTTGTCTGCATCCAATAATGGTTTAGTTACATATAAAAGAAAAATTCTAAGTTTAGAAGATTCATCATCTGCCACATTATTGCCCTCATAATCCTCTCTATGAGCTGATGTTGAAGGAGCGGCAAAAAGTATTTGGAACTGATCAAAATCAGAGTACTTAAGGTTGAACATCCCAACTCTGATGAATTGATCGATTGCCGCCATGGTACCTGTCTCTAGTTGTACAGCTTGAGTGTCAAACAAACTCTTTAGCAGTCTTTATTGGGCCACCTGCTTTGTCAATTATGCATTCTCCGCCTGAACCGTAGATACCCACTCAACACGATCCATGGCTCTGCCTCAGCCTCCTCTAACCAAGCCTTAACCAAGGCTATCCGATCCTTCACTGTTCTCGCTCGTGCCTTGAATTCTTTAGCCTCCATCTCGATTTTTAAGGCTCTATCTCTTACTTCTTGATAAAGAGAAAAAATATGATGTGTGGTCACTAGTCTAAGCAGTTGATACTGATCGACCATGTGGCATAGGTCTCTGGGATAAAGGTTAGTCAAGAACTTCTTTAAGACCTTCGACCAAAGCACATTGACGATTGTTGAGGCGTACTCATCAGTTCACGGAGCTTGTTGTACAAGTCCCTCAACATGTTTTTCAGGGCAATGTTGGAATCTGAGCTTAGGAAGACTTTCAACCGCTCCTCCTGCAGCGGACTCTGGTAGCCCGTTTCTCTCTTCTGTTTCTTCTTGGAAGGTTAATGGAGTAAGCATGTAGAATCTTCGGCCGGAGCCATGTCTCTTCCTGCGACGTTGTTCTTCTTCAATTACGGCTGACCCATGCACCAAAGCAGACTCTAGCTCAAAACTCCTCTTCTCCACCATCAACTTTGGCCTTTTCCACCTGCACAACAGGCTACCAAAAAGAAAGCCTGCTGGCCTCCCTTCTCTCAGAGAGAGGAATGAAAACTTGAGGAAGAAGACTGCCCTCGACGTCTGATCCATGACGATGGGTGCTTGCTCTTCTTGGAAGCAATCTTTCGAAGTCCCTAAATTCATTAAAGATGGTTTTCATTCGATCAAGATTAATTACGCGGTAACAATGTTTTGAAGACCAAGTGTTGTATCGGAAACAGAGTGTATTACTTCCAAACCTGGGACTGTCCCGACACCTGATCGTCCTCTTCCAAGAACTCTTCCCTTATGGCTTTGGAAGCAGTACCCTTCTTCTTCCGTAGCTCTTTCTGTGAAAGCCGCTCAACCATCTTGATCTGCCCCTTCTCCTCCACCTCATTTGAAGCGGTCCATAACTCAGGGGCACTAGCACTGAATTGTGTAGGGTTCGACATCCAGTTTACTGTCATGGGTTAGTGTACTGAATAACTGACAGGTGTTTTCCCACGACAGTTGATGCATGTCCCAGGACTCGCTGCAGAACTCCTTTCGTTTTCTTCGCAGATTTCACAGAGGAACCGAAACATCCAATCTTTGACTTTGTTGTCCAGATCGATCAAATGGAACTTCCAAGTTGACCCAAATATGACGTATTTGAGGGGCTCCACTCTGAAAGATAATATGTACGACAACAGCTCCAGAGATCAGGAGATATCCATCTGCTGCAATCAGATGATGAAGGTCATCACATCCACAATTGAATTTGGCTATATCTGCGTGTGGATGACGCCGTAGTGGTTGAGAATAGAGCGCATCTTGTCAAAAGAATGAGAGCCAAAACTCCCACCGAAATGATCTCGGTAGAAAATCAGCTCGTTGCCATGAAGTGGGTTATAAATATGAAAAAGTGTAGTAATGATTCAGTAACTGACTCTATTAGTAATAGTGATAAACATGTAATCTTAATATATACCCCTGTAACCTGTAAATAGAGAGTCATTTCTACAAAAAAGACTTTATTTTACTCCACAAAAACTCTTGTACTGTGCACCTTCTCTCTCAGTCTCTCTCTTTGTTTCTTTTGTCTTACCAATGTCTATTATACCTTGATGTCATTCACATGATATTTTTCGATTTAACAGTTCTCATATTAATGATTAGAGTGTTATACGTGTAAATCTGAAAGTTTTTAAATTTTAGATATATAAATATATAAGAATGTTGTGGTATGTATGTAAATACCCCTGTAATTATTGTCATTTCTGGTCGGTTATTATAGCATTACCGGTAACTTTAGGGCTGCCGTTATGCAATCATTTCTGAAATGAATGTGTTTTAAAAAAATGTAAAATTACCATGTACTTAAACCACTCATAATTTTTTATTGTTGACTGCATAAAGTTGTGACAGCATAGTTACCAAATATAGAAGTCTTTTTTACTCTGATTTTTGCTAGATTCATTCGTAAATATCTGCAGTTGCTACCAGCAATGGATTTATCAACAGCTGTTACGGGTGAATGGATGGTGGAAGCATCAACCATGTGCTTCCTCCATACCTTCAACACCTATCAACTCCTCAGCAGGCTCGATGACACTAGGAACCAACAACTCCAACTCATTAAGAGGTTCGCCTCCACGAAAGCGTGCAACCCTAACAGCCTCCTCCAAATTGGTCTTTTTGCCTCTCAAGGTAGGAGGCCAAACACCGAGGTCTCAGAGTTTGCCCTCAGGAAGTGTCTCTCAAGTCTGTTGGAATTGCCAACTCCGGACTATCAAATGGTGAGCATGGTCCTCCGATGGCTAATCAGCATTTCCTGCCTTTGTTCCACAGAAGATGGCAAGAAGAATGAAGCAGCCTATACATTATACAGACAAGCGTATCAGATCATTGTGGGATTAAAGGAGGGAGAATATCCTGTTGAAGAAGGGAAATGGCTTGCAATGACTGCATGGAACAGGTCAGGAACAGCAGTCCGGCTGCGGCAGGTTAGTACTGCTAGAAAATGGATGCAGATGGGCCTCGATCTGGCCAAGCGAATATTGGGCATGGAGAAATATCTGGGGGGAATGGAGGAATGCTTCACTAACTTTGAAAAGGTTTGCAGTGGGAATGGTTCTGGAGCAGAGTGTACTCATAATGGTATCAGTTCCCACGAATTATCATAATTCAGTTTTATAGAGAAAAGTCAGCTTTAGTCGGAAAGCAGTAGACAAAGAAGGAAACTGCTTGACTAGTGTCTTTCAGATTCGTTTTATTTTTACAGCATTTAGAATATGGGAATAGAGAATGCAAACATGGCCCATTTTATTTTCGGACTGTTCCTTGCTCACATAACAGGGTTATTTTGCAGCCCAATACCCAATAAATAGTCCAAGGTTGATATACGGAAGAGGTGCTTTGTGAGTACTAGCTAAGAGATTGTACACTGATAACATACTGTTTTAAAATGGCATATCTTGTGGCCTTTAGATGAAATACAATTTGAGAGATTATTAGCACTTTTCTGGTACCATTATACAAGTTTCCAAACATTTTATTAAATTGGGTAATTTAACTATTCATATCGCCTGTATAGAGGATAAAATTTCATACATCAGAATTCCTTTCCTGTAGTAATCTCATGTGATGATAGCGTGTTATTACCTGCTACGACTGTAGCGCGGGGCTACATGATTTGCTTTTGTTGCATACAATGTTTTGAAAATCGGACCAGATATCAAACCAGAAGAATAAAAGATTTCATGGTTCATCAGTTCAATTGGGGTTGAACTGGATGATTTAATAACTAAAAATAACAAATATTTTAAATTTTAAATCGAAGAAGCAAAATTATAAGCACAGACAAGCTGGTGTCTCTCCCAAACTAATAAAAAAGACCCGAACCCTAACCGAAGCAATGTGACGGGAGAGATGAGAGCCATCAAGTGGTGACATTGCTGGGTACATATTCTCTGTCCATCTCTGGTTGATGAATCTGTCCTCATAGCTCGGTAAAGAGCCTATGCCTTAGGCTAGATTAGCTTCCTTTTGTGTTCTTTGCTCATTTCGGTTTAGGGAAAAAGTACAGCTGATATGTCCTTGACTATCAGGCCGTTCAGGCCCTAGAATCTTGAATCCTTAAAAATTTTTGACAATACCCTTAATAAGAGATATCAAAACATTGGCAAAACGACAAAACAACCTAACATCAAGACTTCGAACAAAATGAGAATCAAACTCAACATTTTTCTCGATCCTAGAACTGCATCCAAATTCTTGCCAGGAGTTCTGTCTGCCACAACTAAATCTCAACAAAACAAGAAAACACCTAGTTTACATAACATGTAGTAAAAAGAAAGAAATGTACAGAATGAGGACCTGAAGACAAATTAGGTTGACATTCTGAATTTCTCCAAATTACAGAATCACAGTAATGGCTTCCCCGAGGCTAGTCCTGTTGTTTACTGAAGGACCCGACTTGCCAACTGACAAAGTTGCCCACTAGTAGGGGTTGCTGATCAAGTTTGGGTCTAGGTTTGACGAAATTTGGGTAGTGCTCAGCAACATGCATCAAAATGTAGTGAATGCAACTACTGTAGAAGTTGTAGAGCAGCTGGTTGAAATCAACATAAAGTCTGACCAAGACTTGCCTTCGTTAAAGAGGACTATATCTGAAAGAGTTTACGCTGTCAAGATGACCATTAAGTATGTTATTGTTCGCCCTACTATTGAGACCAAGAAAATTGATCTCAAAGGAAAGTCTATTTTTGAAGAAGGAGAGTGTGTTCCACTGCCGTCCGTATTTGAGATTGGGTCCAGCTCAGCGAAGAAACAGAAGTAGCTCCGCCTGGAGGAAAATGAAAAATAAAGCTGAAAACACAAATTCTGATGAGCCTAAGGAAATGGGACTTCCTGAGAACCATGCTCTCCTAGGAGAGAGTAGATTCTACCCATTGTTTGTCACCCACGGTGAGGAGAATGTTCGCCAAATTGCCACCAGTCTGCACAGATCCTTCCACCACCAATAAGAAAAGAGGAAGAACCCATTTCTCTAAAGGATTCTTTTTTATTTGAGAACTTCCTCGGAATGAGAGTGGCTCAATTTTCCATGTTCTACATTGAATGGGGTTGCACAGTCTCCCCACGAATGAAAAAAGGAAATCCTTAATAGTGAAAGACCAGAGCATAAGCACTGCAAGTCTGGAAGGCTCTTGGTCTCCGCCAAACCCTAGTTGGGGGAATGACAGACTACCAAAATTCCATCAAGAGTATCTGCCATGTTGTGTTTGGGGCCCAGAATACCAGACACTATCAGCATTCTAGAATGTCATGACCGTTCCCCCACAAAGGCGAAAACAAAACATCATCCGGACATTGCTACCAACAGATGAAGAATTGTTATTGAAAACCAAGAAGGCATCTTCCAAATGAACTCACTTGTAAGTCTTTTACGAGCTGAGATCATACCTACCCACGACATGTTGACATGCCCCCAAAGACATCTCGCTCCCTACTCAAGAAAAATGTGTGGAGGTGTAAGCCATTGGAGGAAGTCACCGACGTTGAAAGGTTTGTGACTCCCGAGTTTACTCCACAAGATGAGACTCAATAAGGAAATCAGTCAATATCAATTGAAGACAATTTGGAAAGGTTAAGAGCTGATGTTCGACAGTTATCAGATGTCTGAGGAAGGAACAACCCTGATGATGTGGATGAGGAGTTCATTGAGCTCTACATGGTAGAAACACGTGCCACTTCGTCTTTACGAGAAGTACCACAACAAAAAAACGAAGACCATACAGAAGAGTTGTAAATTACAATACAATAAAGAGACGAGCAGATTAGTCATCTCGAGAAGAAGGCTGAAGAGATGATTGCTACTTTGACAACCTTCGTGGTCTTTCGTAAGCACCATAGGTATGGTCATCGAGGTTAATCTACATGAGGTGATCCATATTTTAAATGACAAAAAAGAATAAATAAAAATTGATGAAGTGAACTAAAAGAAAAAAAATTCCTTCTAGAGCGTAATTTCAAAAAAAGATACCACTCAGCTGGTTGGACAGAAAATCATGGAACAATGGCCCATGTGAGGGTTGGATCATTATTTCTGAGGGGTAGAATCTACCTAGAAGAATTGGATTCTGTTCAATAACCTAAGGGCTTTGTACCACGTCTTTTCAATGCTTTATATGGAATGGAGAAACCTCATCAACATGTTACACACTTCCGAGCACGTAGCTGTAACGTGAGGGGTAGTGATTCTCCCCTCTTCCACCAGTACTTCAGCAGCCTTACCAGTATCGCTTTTGATTTGTATGCCAAACTTTCTAACTAGTTCGTCAAGATTTTTTCGGAGCTAGAAAATCTTTTCATTCAATGTTTTGTCGGGGCTCAACACTACATTACAGTCGGTGACAAGAGGAAGCCAAATGGCTGAACTTGATAGAGAGGGCGGAAAAGCCGAAGCCAATGAGAACATTCGAGATGAAATTAGTGAATGTCTACATAATTGAGAAGGGTAAGCAACCAATGCAAGTACAACTTGAACATAAAAGGCAACGACAAAATGGCAACTCATCACAGTCACAACTACCCTACAACTGTGGTTTAAACAATCAACTTAGCAACAAACAGATAAAAGAACGATGGCCGAATGGATGAACAATAAACACCCATTCAAAGTAGAGGCAGTCTCAAAGATATTCCACAGTCTATTGAAGATACTTGAATCAAGCTACCTGAAGCCAAGAGGCCAGAAGAGGTTGAATTGAAAGACTAGCCCAACTATTACGCCTACCACAGAATGCTTGAACACAAGGTCTAAGATTGTTTCATCTTCAATGACTTATTGGAATATAAATTAAAGACAAGAAACATAATCATCTCAAAGGAATACTTCAAAAAGGCCGAAAAGGGTTTGATCAATATAATCTCAGTCGATCAATTTATTCATGTAGAGCCCTACAAAGACAATGACAGGTAGAATCTGTCATGGACCATGTCTTCCAAATATATCCTCAACAAGATACGAGCTGCTTCTTCGTTAGCTTCAGGTCGAAGTACACTTCATCTCAAAGAATAAAAAGACCAAGAAAGAAAAGAATAAGGTCAAGAGGATTAAAAACCTTTATAGCATAAGTGGTGTTATTTCGTTTTCCTCAATTTCTTTGATGTCTACATGTCCTTTTAGATTGGTTGTCTCAGATTTAGAGGAGAAAATCCTCGATCCACTGACCTTGCATGAATTTTTTTGTCTCTCCGTGCATAGTTAATGAAAAGAGTTCTGATTTCAGTTATGTTTTATTTATTTACAACGACCCCTTCAAAAAAAAAATCAATCCAAATTTGATCCCCTCGATGATTCTTAAATCATGTGCAATCTCAATGGGTCCAATAATAGTAAAAATCACGATAATAATGAAAACAACAATAATTCCAAAAAAAGGAGACCGAATATGACATCACTACACTTATATTTCGACGGGTGCCAATTTCCATGGATTGGAATCATCAAACATCAAAATAGCTTTAGATGAGTGAGTCAAAGCGCTTCCATAATTAACTCCAGATTTGGCAAAAAAAGAAAGAAGATATAACCAAAAGGAATTTATGGAGCAGAATAGTTCTACCAGCAAGAACAACTCCTAAGAAAATAACAAAAGAAATGAGCGTGCCTGAGGAAGAAGTTCCGCCGTTACAAGAAAATCCGACTAATGAAAACATTGACAACATAGTAAGAAAGTCCGACTAAAGAAAACTCTACAATATTTTAGCCCATTTTAGAAAACTACCAGAAAGATTGAGTATTTATGATGCTCCATCCAAGGAAATGGAAGAGTCATTAGTATATACTCTCTTGGATCCCGAGATCTATTTAGCTCAACTTGCTAGTACTTCATCATACGAGGCATATCCGTTGGACGGAGAGACCAAGCTCACTTTCTCTGATGATGAACTTTTATTGGGAACAACCGAACATAACTGTCCACTATACATCTCAGAGAATATTGACAACATCACACTTTCAATGTTGTTTATTGACCCCAACGCTTCAATCAATGTTATGAACTTGAAAGCACTCACGTACCTGGATATTAAAGCATGTCGACTAATGACAGAGAAGATGATGCTACATGGCTTCAATCAACAATGAGAAAGAGTCGTGGGTTCAATTACGCAGCTTAAAAAAAATCTGTAATTTGGCGACAACCGCAAAATTTCATGTCATTGACTCTGAGACATCATTTAATGCCTTGCTTGGCCGAACGTAGCTCCATGAATACAAGATGGTACCCTCATCGCTATACTGATGCATCAAGTACCCATAAGGTGATTTGCAGTTGTTCTCAGTACTCGAGATCAGCATACACGAAGATACTGCAAACCATGCCCTGTTAAAGAAGGCAATTTTCTCTAAGGACATAGTGATTAATGTAGAAGAGAAGGATAAAAATAAGAAATAAAAAAATTTGAGGAAGAAGAAAATAAAAATCCAAGAACACAATGTTGTAGTACAACGAAAGTGTGAAGTCTCCCATTAAGCTCTCATTTTAGGTCAAGGATGGGGTCCAGCACGAGGGAGAGAAAACCCAACCATTGAAATGAAGAGATCCTCAAAGATCAACATCAGTTTGGATTCCACTTCCAAGGAAGAAAAATTGAAAATAAGAACAGTGATGGTGACTTAAAAGGAGTGGCAATTTAAAATATCACTCGATGACAAGGAAGAAAAGAAATATATGAGTTCATGTATGAAAGGATTAATTTTTATGTGGAAGCTATCACCCTTACTCTGATTTCTTTAAATAAAATAGTGAGTTTGGTGGTTAAAGAAGTATATGGTGAGGGTATGTAACCCACTAAGTTCCATCTTTGGTTTTCTTCTTCTAGTTCTAAAATAGATGTAAAACTAAAAGAAGATAATTTCCTAAAATAATGGAACTTTTTGTTGAACGTTATTCCCCTTATGCTCAAAAGCTCGTTCAACATGGTTTGAAACCAAAGTGGTGGTTTGCAGACCAATCCCATCTCTTCAAACAATAATGGAACAATAAAAAATGAAACATCAATTCAAAAGAAGTTGTTGGATTCGATAAGATAGGTTCTCTGTATGTCATAGATTTTGCTTTGTTGTTACTGAAGAATCTGATGTTGCATGTGCACAAGCACCAAATAATTATAGAGAGCCTTCAATTGAAGAAGCACCACCGAAATTGAATGTAAAAATTAAATCAATAGTTGACGAGCTAGCATAAGTCAACATCAGGACTAAAGAGGAACCCAGATCATCATTCACCTGATGGCTGCTTAACAACAACGAAGCAAAAGAAAAACACAACTTCTAAAAGAATATAAAGATTTCTTCTCCTAGAGCAAAGTTGAAATGCCCAGACTCACTCGATAAATGGCAGTCCATAAGCTCAGATTAAACCACACTGTAATTCTGGTAAAGCAAAGGAGAATGTGCGTGGAAATAAAACAACAGGTCTTAGCCGAGGTCAAGAAATTAATCAATGTTGGCTTTGTTTGAGAAGAAAAAATATCCAACTTGGTTGGCCAACAATGTGCTTGTAAATACAAAAATCCAAATTCACATATGTTTAACTTCATCGATCTAAATAAAGCCTATCCAAAAGATGAATTTCCTCTACCGATCCCAGAGTTAATGGTGTATTTTGCATCGGTACACATAATTTTCTCGTTCATGGATGGATTGTCAGGCTAAAATCAAATCAAAATATTTCTGGAAGATGAATCAAATATAGCTTTTCGAACACACATCGAGATTTACAGTTATAAGGTAATGACCTTCGAACGTAAGAATGCTGGTGCGACTTATCAATGAGTCATGATATGGATATTTAATGAAATCATTCACTAACAGGTTGAGTGTTATGTGGATGACTTAGTTGTTAAAAGCAGACAAAATGATGACCACATGTATGATTTGAGAATCGTCTTCTGTCGATCGCCAAATATGAAATTGTCAGTCGCTGGAATGGATATCCCGACACCTGACCTTAAAATGTATTTAATTTAATGTATATATATATAATTTGGGAAAATATCATTTTTTAATTTGAAAAATATGATATCAAACCGATCTCATATAAAAAGTAGTTTAAATAAGTGAGCACTGCGTTGTAAGCCGTGCATCTACCTCGAAGAGTCGACACATTGCTTACTAATGATGCTCGATTAAATAAACTAAAGATTTATGACATCCGTTCGGTCTGTAAACTTTTATGTTGACCAACAACTTGCTCTATCTGATTTGAAGCAATTAGATAGGGTTTATATTAATTTGGGGTCTTTATGTTTCCTATAAGGGCAAGCCCCTATAGTTAATTATATCTTAGATAACCGAGGTCACATAAGAGAACTCTTAATTTAAATCAAGAAATATTCTTTTCTTGACTTCTAAAAGGTAGGCTCTTCAAGGTATTGATAGTAGAAAGTCTAATAGGTGAGTGGCTCAAGTTTGGAACAGTTATTATATGAATCCAAAGGGAGAGAAAGCTAGGAGAAAACACAGCTCTAAGAAGAATCTTGGTGATTTCCCAAACTATCTTATTGTTTGGCTCCAATTTGAGATATTTAACATTTCATCTTGCCAATTTTATTTAGTTATGACTTATATTCACTTGATACCGATCGTGTGAACAGTCTGGAAGATAGGAAGATTTATGTCATACCTGATAACCTCGGAATCCTAAGAATAGTTAAGGCTAATATTGCGTGAGGGTTTATACTGCACTAAGCAAACTACCTCGAAGTCTTATGACTTGTTTATTTCTAAGGAATTTTGCTGTTGAAGATGGTCGTTCTGCCCATAATTATTTGCTTCAAGTGCCTTGTTGTAGCAAATTTAGTTTTAGAAGTGTGAAATTTAGGAGGTTGGGAGAAGTAGCATGTTTTTATAAATGTTTAAATTGATGTGTCTTAATGTCTTATTAGGGGGAATATTTAAGTTGATTATAGCAACACAAGTTAGAATCCCACGGTTTCCTCATTCCGGTACCACCATTTTATTCAGATTCACTTAGTCCAGATGAATTTACCAAATTCAACTAAATGAATTCATTACTTTCATTCAGACTGTGGGAAATCTCGTTAGCAGCCGAGGTTGCCTCCTTCGAGGGATTTCTGATCATCCAAAGAGACGTTTTAATTTATTTTCAATTATGGTTTTGTTTTATTTGTGATTAAATTTTGAGTTGTCTTATATTTTAACTGTTGTGACGGTGAATTTCATCTTTATTTTGTTTTAATTTTTATTTTGATTTTTATTCTGTGGCTATCCTAAAAGTTTTTGTTTTGACATGCAGAGTGACTTTTTAATGATGCAATTCCACAAACAGAAAAGGGACGAGAGTGTAAATGAAAGTAAATTGCAGTGCAATAAAATAAAACCGTACCTAGCATTTCTTCTCGTATTCCAGCTGAAAGTTTAGCCTTTTGCAGCAAAACATATGTATATTACAGGGAATTAAATTTGCATGCCAGAAAGCAGGAAAACATGTTTGAAGCGTACCCATCAAATCCTATGTCATAACTTGGTGGGTCCTATTTTAAATGTATAGATGACTCCTTAAACAAGGCATAATAAGTTTAATCGTTCTCCAAGATATCCAAAAGAGTATAATAAAGGTCCAGGGGTTGAGCCCAAACATCTCACAATCCTCTGAAACGTCTCGAGTTCATTCAAACTTATTATGTTGCTAATGATTCATCCCTATCATACCCTTATGCTTAATGAACCGATGTTCTGATCATCCCTAAGAATGGGGTAATTATCACTTGATATTCTATTTATAAATTATGTGAGTGGGGCCTTTAGGGGCAGATTAACTTAATTAACAAGCTTAACCGATTTAATTTTATAGTTGGGCTTATAATGTTTCAAATATATTCACAATTAATTTTATCATCTTTTCTAATCCATATTAGTCAATTTTGATTAAGCCTAGCTCACTACCAAGCCATTAAGACTTAATGGGTATATTTGCAATTTTGGGAAAATTGTCTTATGTGATTAAGATTCTTATAAAGTACTGAATTATCATTACACTATTGATTAGGGGTATTTGATCATTAGATATTATCTTTCAAGGATGAAACACCTAACTTAAGATCATTTAGATTTTGATAATCTTCCAAATTAAAATAATTAAAGAAATTACAAATTTATCTTTTTTGTGACAAAGGTGAGATTAATTTCTATCACTTGTCCCCTTATGTTTTAATCATCTAAGAATGTCAACTAAGATCATTCATTTCCAATTTTAGCCTTTGGTTAGGCCTAAATATTAATTAAGGCTTAAACTCTTTAATTACAACTTTGTTCTTTAAGGCATATCACCTCATAATTCATTAAATTTACCTTAAAGGACCTTGAAATTTTTATGTTACCCCACTCATGGGTCAAATAAAACACCAAATGAGAAAAATGTAAGTTTTCTAATTTAGTTTAACTTAAATAATTACTACATGTTCAAAGTAAATTCAATAATTTAGCCAAAAAAAACTTTCGTTCTTAAGAAAATTTTTTGTAGGTGCACATAGACGAGAGGACCACAGACCAGTTGTCATGGTTTGTGAATTTTAATTTAATTATCATAATTATTCTATGTTTTGGAGTATTAATTAAATATAAAATATTATTTATGTTGAAAATTAAGTTTGGTATTTTTCATAAATTTTTTTGATGTCAGGGAATCTAGATAAACAAATTTCATATTTTTGTGATTTATATTCTAAGTATTAGAATTATTTTAGTGAAAAATTAGGAAAAATTCATTTTTAAGCATAAAAATTATCTCTAACCCTTTAAAATTTTATATCTTCACTTAGAAAATTAAGAAAGTTATTCCAATTGTTCCTTTATGTTTCAATCATTAAAATATGTTTATTAAGATCATTTATTACCCATTTCCATCGTTAATTAAGCCTAAATAATGCTAAGTTCTTTAAAATTACACTTTTGCCCCTAAAGGCCTTACCACTTCATAATTCATTAAATTTAATTTGAATGACTTTGAAATTTTTACGCTAGCCTACTCATGGGTCAATTAAGGCATTAGAGGTGAAAATATGATTTTTCTTGATTTAATTTAATTTATATAATTATTTTCATGCAAAATAAGAATTTCAAAAAAAAAAATAATAACTTAGTCAAAACAAAGTTTCTATCCTTAAGAAAATTATTGGAGGTTCACATAGACCACATGACCACTTAGACCATATTTCATGATTTTTTTTTAAATTTTAAATTAATTATTATAATTATTTCAATTTTTGGATTATTAATTAAATATAAAATATTATTTAATTGGAAATTATGTTTTATATTTTTTAAAAATATCTCTAAGTTAAGGGAACCCAGAAACCAAATTTTATATTTTTGTGATTTATATTTTCATTATTAGAATTATTTTCATGAGAAATTAAGGAAAATCCATTTTAGCCTTTAAAAATAATTTTAACCCTTTAAAATTTAATATCTTTATTTATAGTGTTAAGAAAATTATTCCAATTGTTTTTTAATTATTAGGAAACAGTTTAGAACATTTCCACCAATTTAATTAATTTTGTGAATTTTATTAATTTTTAATTATTTAAATAATAAAATAATGCTTAAAAATGAAAATTTTATTTTAATTACCATTTTATTTTTTCAAAGACTATTTTGATCACAGAGAACCTCCACAATTAATTTAGTAATTTTATGAAGTGTATTTTAATTATTATAATTATATAAATGTCCAAAAATGTGATTTAACTTAGAAAATTCATCTAAGTATTTAAATTGATTCCAACTGAATTAAAAATTTTTATGCGGAGTTCTTCTGACCTTAAATTACAATGGAGAGTGATTTTTAGGTTAGTTTCCTTTATATTTGATTTAATTTATTTTTATTTATATTTTAGGTCTTAATTACAATTAGGGTTAATCTTAATGAGTTAAATTAAGTTTATAATTTTTCTATGTTCTTTTGGTCACAGTGAACATAACAAAATTTACTTTCAAATTTTCTGATGAGAATTTTAGTTATTATAATTTTTATACCAAAACAGACACCTATAACTTGAAAAATAGAGATCTCTTCATAGAGGTCTCCTCTGACCTTAGAATAACTAGGGAAAATCTCCCATAACAAAAGGAACAAGTCCCCAAAGATCAAGACATGGTGAAGTGTCTATGCAAATGAAGAATCAAAATACTCAAAACACTATTTAATTAATTAGAAATAAAATGTACATTAAATAAACTTTAAACTAGTTTCACATTATTCTCCTTTGTTCACCGAGCAAGAGAGAATTTTTATTATTTTTTTCTGGTGTTTTCACCAAGTTATGATTTTTTAAAGTTCCACTGATTTAAATAAATCAAAATATCCCTATTTTTCCACTTAACCACGTCGACACCAACTCATCCTACGGCACGTCGAAAGAACACGCGATGCTTCCTGATTCACCCCTGCCTTCTGACTCAGCTGACACACGGCTGCGTATTATGCACCATGCTCCCATCCGACTCCATTCTGGTCGTCCAAGCAAAACACGTGCGATCCAACGGCTCCTGGTCTTTGTCCCGAACTGGTTCATCCCGTAAGTCGTTCACCTTCTAACTTTAAGATCTCGAGCTAGACTCAACCAAATCACATGAGGTTTATTTCTATAGACTCATCTAACCTAGATGAACCTATCTATACGGCTTATACGATATAAAATACAGTACACATGAATGGAGGATGAAGAATAGTTCGGGAAGAAGGTGAAGTTCAATACCTTTGTCTGAGAGGGGAGGACTCAATTAGATGGTTGTAGCAGCTTCGATTGGTCCAAACGAACCTCCAGATGAAGTTTTTTGCTCTAGTGAAATGTCTGAGCCCAAGTTCGACTAGACCAGATTTTAGGTGTTGATCAAAGTCTGGTACAGAGGCTCTCTGTGATGGGGCTTTGATGGATGAACTTCTTCTTTCAGTGCTGTGAAGGTGTGGGCACAGTTAATTTGATTTTGGTTCAGTGTAGAGATGTAATGGAATGTATCCTGGTTTCAACTGGAATTTCAGTAGGGAAATTAGCTATGGATAGTGGGGATGGGCGACTAAAGAGAGTGGGATTACACTTAGGAGGTCTCAAGGAAGCTGTGGGAGCAATTTGATAGAGTTCCCTTAAGAAAATTTCAGCACCCTTTTTTGGCCATGAATGATGGCTTTTATAGCCATGGCTTCTTGGTGGAGCTCTGGGCCTGCTGGTGGGCGGGATTAGCTGCTTAAGTGGAAGGAAACAAGGCACAAGTGACCAATCAAGGTTTGACAGCTTAAGGGGTGAGTTTGGGTTTCATTTGATGGGACGTGGCTCTCGGTTTGTGCTCCTTCGGTGACTTCGCTAGCCGACCAGGCTAGGGGAGGTGGCCAGTGGTCAGGTGAGCAGAACATCATGGTGGTGAACTTAAGTGGCTAAGTGTTAGTTACATTTAAAGAAGCGGATCCCCTAATTTGGGGGACCCTTGGTCCATTGGTCCACTAGAGTGGGCTAGGTGGATCTAGCTCAGTTCTTAGGCTCAACTTGGTGGCTGTGGTGAGCTTGGTTTGGTCAATTTGGCTAGGTTTGGTCAATTTGGCTCAAATTAGAGGCAATTGATGGTTCAATTTGGTTTATAGGAATGTCATGAAGAGTTTAGGATTCCAAAATTTGGGGAAATTAATTGTCATTAGGTTCAATTTGGGGGAATTGGGCCATAAGGTCAAAATTGGGGCTCTTTGGGTTCAAACATGAGTCAAATTGGGTCTGAATTTGGTTTCAATTGGGATTGGGGATGTTGAATTAAAGTTTGGATTTGGAATTGGGGAGAATTGAAGTCAATTTGGTGGACATTATGGGTGATTTGGGTATTTTGGGCCTTAACGGGCAATTTGGGGCTTTTGGTCGAATTGGGCAAATTTGGTTAAATTGGGTCAAACAAAGTGGTTCAAATTGAAATTAGGAATGTTTGGAGGGTTTTGGAAATTTTTGTGAATTTTTGAAAATTTTGGCTGAGAGGGGCATTTTGGTAATTTAGAGGAATTTTGGGGTTATTTTGAGTATTTAGGCAAATTTGGGGTGTTTTAAGTATTTTGAGCGGCGAGGAATGTTTTGGGATGATTTTTGGGAGATTTTAGTAGTTTTGGTTGATTTTAGGAATTTTGGGCAAAATTGGGGTTTGGGGGGAAACTTTAATTTGGTAGAGTTTTTATAGGTAAGGGGTCAAAATTGAGATTTTTAGTAAAAATTGGGGTAGAATGAGATTAATAACCCAATTGAGCCATGGACCAATGGAACAATCCATTTGGACCCTCCATGTACTGGTACTGACCAAACCCTAGCCTGGGGCTATGAGCTTGGGGAAACCACCCACATGAGTTTCTAAAAGAGTAGGGGATCAAACCTAAGGGAAATTGTTATATTTGGTTTAAGGTTGTCAGGTAGTGTGTGAGAGTACATTGTGTAAGTATGTGTGTGAACCTCCCAGACCACTCAGGGTAAGTAATAAGGATTGACCATCCTATAAGGAACTCCACATGGGCTTCCTAATGCCTAGTCTCATCCTCCTAAGCACTTAGAGGTTGGACTTTAAGCTTTTGAAAACAACAAGTAAAGCAAAGAAGTGTTTCGATTTTCTATGGGGTAAGGGTTCCATTGCTAGTCTTCTAAGATAGTCACCAAGAAAGTCCTATGGCTAGACCCTAGGCTATTCTTAAGAAAGACTAGACCTCAAGAAAAGTGAGGTCAACCCACAGCTGATATTAAAGGAATCAGTCCTTTAATTTGTATGCACAAAATCCTTATGGAAAAAAACTGTAAACCCAAGGCTGATCCTCAAAAGAGATGAAATCCTATTAAGAAAGAAATTTTAAAGTGGTTAGATGCTGGAATTATCTACTCTATTTCAGATAGTGCATGGGTTAGTCCTATTCACTGTAATCCTTAGAAAGGAGGAGTAATTGTCACTATTAATGAAAAGAACGAACTAAGACTAACAAGGCAAGTTACAGGATGACGAATATGCATTAATTATAAAAAATTAAATCTTACCACTAGGAAAGATAATTTTCCACTACCCTTTGTAGATCAAATGTTAGATAGACTAGCTGGGCATAAATACATTTATTTTATGGATGGATATACTGGTTATCACCAAATACAAATTGCTCCTGAGGATCAAGAGAAAACAACATTTACTAGCCCTTATGGTACATTTTCTTTTAGAAGAATGTCATTTGGTTTATGTAATGCTCCAGCTACATTTCAAAGATGTATGATGACAATTTTCTGTGATTTAATTGAAAAAGGAATTGAAGTGTTTATGAATGAATTTTCAGTTTTGGAATTTCATTTGAATAATGCTTGAAACACTTATCTAAAGTTTTTAAATGTTGTGAAGAAACAAATTTAGTCCTTAATTAGGAAAAATGTCAATTTATGGTAGCACGAGGAATTGTTTTGGGACTCATATATCAGAAAAATTTATGGAAGTAGATCATGCAAAAGTTCAAGTGATCGCTAATTTACCTTGCCTAAGAAATGTAAGGGAGATTAGGAGTTTTTTTAGGACATGCTGGACTCTACAGACGTTATATTAAAGACTTTTCAAAAATTGCTAAGCCAATATGCCATTTATTGGAAAAAGATGCAATTTTTAATCATAATGAAGAATGCCTAAATGCTTTTTAGCTCTTAAAAGAGGAATTAATAAATACACCAGTTATTGTTTCACCAGATTGGGAAAAACCTTTTGAATTAATGTGTGATGCAAGTGATTATGCTATTGGAGCCGTTTTATGACAAAAACATGATAAAATTTTCAAAGTGATCTACTATGATAGTAGAACTCTTAATGAAGATCAAATTAATTATACCACCACGGAAAAAGAGTTATTAGCTATAATATATGCTTTTGATAAATTCAGATCATATTTAATTGAAACAAAATGTGTAGTGCATACTGACCATTTTGCTATTAAATATTTAATGAAAAAGAAAGATGCAAAACCAAGACTGATAAGATGGATTCTTCTTTTGAAAGAATTTGACATTGAGATAGTAGATAGGAATGATGCTGATAATCAAATTGCTGATCATCTGTCTTGTCTTGAAAATGAAGAAGCTTTCTACTCTGATGAAGAAACATGAGTGGCGTGTTCCATGGTATGATGACATTTTGAACTTTATTGTTAGTGACATTATACCCTATGGTTTGCCATACCAACAGAGGAAGAAATTTTTATCTGAAGCTAAGACTTATTTTTTGGATGACCTATTTTTATATAAACAAGGAAATTATCTAATTATTGGAAGATGTGTGCCATTAGAAGAAACTTATGAAATTATTTAAAAATTTCATGATTCTAAGTTTGGGGGCATTTGGGTGTTGATAAAGCTGCATCTAAAATTTTTGCAATCTAAATTTTATTGGCCTACAATTTTTAAGGATGTTAATGCATATATTAAAAATTGTGATCAATGTCAGTGTGTAGGCAATAATTCTAAAACAAGCCCCTCAATTATATGTTGGAAGTTAAAAAAAATTGACGTTTGGGAATAGATTTCATGGGACCATTTATACCATCTTTCAGAAATTTATACATATTGTTAGCAGTAATCTATGTGTCCAAATGGATAGAAGCTGTTGCTTTATCTCGATATGATGCTCGAAGTGTTACAAAATTTCTAAGAAAGAACATATTTTGTAGATTTAAAATGCCATGAGTAATCATAATTGATGAGGGAAGTAATTTTAAAAATACAATTATGGAGAAAATAGTAAAGAAATATCATATTAACCATAAAATTGCTACTGCTTATAATTCTCAGGAATGTGGTTTGGTTGAATTATCCAATCATAAAATTAAAAGAATTTTGGAGAAATCTATGAATCCAAACAAAGAAGATTGGTCAATCAAACTGGATTTTACTATGTTGGCATATAAGACTGTATATAAAACTCCTATAGGAATGTCCCCATATAGGCTAATTTTTGCGAAAGCTTGTCATTTACCAGTTGAAATTGAGCATAAAACATATTGGACTTGTAAAGAGTTCAATTATAATTTGAAAGATGCTGGTGAGAAAAGATTATTGCAATTAAATGAGCTTGAAGAGATAATGATTGAATCATATGAATGTGCTAAGATATATAAAGCAAAGTTTAAGATGTGACATGATCATAGGATTCTTACTAAAAATATTGAGCCAGTACAACAAGTTTTGCTATATAATGCAAGATTAGGATTATTTGCTGGAAAACATAAGTTTAGGTGGATGAGCACATTTATTGTAATAAAAGTTTATCCCTATGAAGCTGTGGATATTAAAGATCCTAAAACTGAGAAAGAATTCAAAGTAAATGGTCATAGACTGAAACCATATTTCTCAGTAAATAAACTTAAACTTGATGGAAATATGATGTTGGGTCACCCAGAGTAAGCACTGGGTATGTCGGGCTGACGACATAAAACCAAGCGCTTTGTGGGAGGCAACCCATTGTTATCGATATGCTTTGTTTTAAGTTTGTTTTGTGAGTTTGTTGCTTGGTTTAAAGTAAGAATTATGTTGTAGTATTTTTATTATACTATGTTAGTGGAGATTAATGAGATCTTAGTTGATAAATTGGATGAGTTAAAACGATTATTTGGACATTTAGCGGACCTATGCTAAAATGAGCACTGGCGGCTAAGTGTCAGCAGTTGGTGCTTAGGCGCTGAAGTTATAAAACAAGTGAAATGGGTTTCTAGAAGTCCAAATCATGGGAAAGTTGTATGGAACGTCATTTGATGGTTTGTGAACGTGGGAGGATGGTTCTAGAGCATTTAATGTCTATAAATAAGAACTAGATGAAGAGATATTCACCCCATTCCAAATATTAATCCTAAAAGCTTAAAGGAAGAGTTTAAGTTACAAAATGTCTTATTGGGAGAGCGAAATTAAAAAGATAGAGGATGTAAATAAGAAGAAATTCATTTGTGATAGTGCACAAGAGTTATACAATAGATGTCTAGTCGTTAGTATTCAAGGAATAGGAGAGAAGATTGCAAAGATCGAGGCTGATGTGGAGTCAATCTAAGCAAAGGTAAATGAAACTAACGCAACATATTAGATGGAAATTAAAGTTGCAGTTTAGGCATATTAGTAATGTGGAAGAGGCGGATAAAGTGATGTTTTTGAAGAACAATTGGATAGAAGAAGATTCGGTAAGAGTTTTCAACCATCACCCATTTTATCAAATTTATGTACAAAACGGTTCAGAAGAAACTAATGGAGGTTCTAGATATCTTCCACCTAATGGAGAATGGAATTAAGTTCTTATGTCATATTAAGTTGTTAGTTAGTTATGTTTAGGATTTAATGTTTAGTTGTTTTATGCATTATTTGTGTTATAATTTTGTTGTGTCATAAGTGTTTGTTTTGTGTTTTATTTAATGTGTTAAAGTGAGAGTACAAATGTGATGCTATCAATTTAATGTAGTTTGTACTTATTTATTCTTTAGTAATGAATTATATGTTTGTGTAAAACTTGTACTAAATCTATTTTTTATATTAATGCGTGATTCTGGAGATAAGAAGAATACAAGGAGAGAATATACTTATTACGATCATTTAGGGTTGATTAAATGAGCTTAAAAGTGCATTTAGCAAAAAATTGAAATGAGCGAATTCGCGGGTAGGCGCCACCCACGCTTACGTGCCAGAGAATCGCGGCTAACCGCCGAACTTTTGCGCTTAGGTTTTGATTCACGAAAATTGGTTTGTAGGTGTTAAAAACATGAAAATAACCATTTTTATTCTCCCCATCATCTTCTTCATTCGGAGTTCACGGCTGAGAGAGTTTGGACATTTATAAATTTGCGATTTTTGAGCCGTTTCAAGCCAAATTTGCTAGATTTGATCTTCTTAAGGTAAGAGCACCACTCCTATGTAAATTTTTTTTATCTTCACCATGTAATTGAGGAACATTGTGAAGAAATCTGAGATTTACTATTCATGGTGAAAATTTGAGAAAAAGCTTTGAAAATTACTTAAATTTAGTAGTTTAAGCCATTAGAAGTTGAGTTTAGTGATTTTAGCTTTATTTTTGAATTTATGGTAATTTTTATGCAAATTTTAGAAATGGAACTAGAAGAAGCAAGGGAGAACCACTTTTGATTTAGAAAAGTTTATAAGTTTGAAGGCTCAGGATCTTTACGTGCAAGCATTAAAATCACTTAAGTTGATTCAAGAGCGAGGGTTTGACAAGCCCGGTGGTGAGAGAGATGATATGATTATTTGAAGTCTTTGGGACATATTTTGCTGTTTCTCGGCCGTAGCTGTTATTTCTATTTTGCGTGAATTTTATGCAAATCTCCTTGAGGTAGAAGAAAATTTCTTGTTGGTTCGAGGACAGTTAGTTCATTCACACTCGAAGTAATTAACGAGTTTTACATGTTGTCGCCTACTACATTATATTTTTATTTTATAATAATCCTACGGAGGAGGAATTAGATGAAATTATTTCTGCTTTGACTGATGGAAGAGGATTATGAAATATGACATATGAAAGAAGAGTTAACTTCCCTGCCTCAAAGCTGAATACCACCTCTAAGATATGACACTACTTTATATTATCCAAAATGATTCGTACCAATCATATGAGTGAAGTAACGAGAGAAAGAGCCACATTAAATATGGTATTCAACAGGGGAAGACAATTAATATTGGAAAGATTATTTATGATTGCATTTAGAGTTCTGCTAGAGCTGCTACTACTATAGGTATGGGATTTGCTTCCTTTATTCATTCATTATGTGAGCAGGCTGGTGTGAGATCAGATAATTGGGAAGAGGTCCTTCAGCCTCTTAAGCCCATTACCAGTGTGAATGTGAAGACATATTCCGAGCATTCTATTTTTGGCTGGAGAGGAAAAGATGATGATTGTTTTTAGATAGATGAAATTGATTATTTATGTAAAGACCATTTCCACAAAAGTTTTGAGAGTAAGTTAATAGATGAGATCCAAATGGACTTTCATGATGAGTTGAAAACATTGTTTAAAGAAGACGTATGTATGTTCAGGACAGGTGTGAAATGATGTATGCTACCAAAAATTGTGAACTTTTAATTCCATCTATTGAATAATCTCATGAACTTAAGATGGTTGTACCCCATACAATTTTAAAGACTACCAATTTAGGGAATTCATCTACACCATCAGTTTTTGTATCTTTATATTCGACTCAATCACAAGAAAAACCTAATTTGAATGATGTACAAGATAAAGATATCAAACTAAGACTTGGAAGAGAATTTGAGGATATATTTCAAAAGAACTTTGAGTTGAGAAAAGTGGATAAGGATATTGAAAGACCATTGGAAGAAATTCCTAAGGAATTAGAAAAACCTATTTCCTCAACTAAGATAGATATAGAAAGACCACCTCCATCATTTAAAAATTATCAAGGGGAAGAATTGGAAGATAACTTGAAATAGAAGTGTAACATAGAAGATTTTGATCCTGAATCTGAACTATGTAGAGAGAATCCGATCCAAAATTTGGGAGATCTTGAATTATCATATAAAGATACATTTCTTATAAATTTCAAGGATGATATTAATATGAAAATTCAAAAAATCAATAGAAGAATATTGGATCTAGAAAGAAATATGAGGAACAATGATATAAATCAATCTGAAGAGGAAGAGCTGAATGAAAAATTAAAAATTGAGGATTTTATAGGAATCCCTGGATCTAAAAAGTATTTGGCGAATGATCGAGGATTACTTAATTGGAATTTTGATCAACGAGGAATCATTTGTCGGGCCCATGACGTTAAAACCAAGTGCTTTATGGGAGGCAACCCATAGTTATCAGTGTGTTATGATTTAGTATACTTGAGTCATGATTGTTAGTGTCGTATTATGTTTGCTTTAGTGTGGATTGATCAGTTTGATTGTTATTGGTGGATGTTTGGATTTTTAGTGGTTTGATTTGATCTTTGTGTGTCATGAGGGAGGTGATTCCTTAACTTCTTATTATTGATAGAATTGTATGTTCTTTTGTAGTAGTTGGATTGACAAGTCCACTATGACTCGGGTCTTACTCGAACTTGAGTTTTATAAGAGATATCATGAATTTGAGCAGTGATGGATCCATCTCAATTTTGTTACTTCCTTTCTCTAACTTTTCTCTCATTTGATAGGAGTCGCGAACCTATTTGATGAATAACATATTGATGATTATACACTACAAATTATAACTGTTAGAGGTGCTTGATTAAGGGGATTAGATGATGCCTGAGGTTGGTGCATGTGAACCAATATATGAGGGATAATCTTATCTTTGGGATTATAATCAATAAAATCATTTAAAAAGTACCTAATTTATTAGTGTAGTGATTTCGTTAGAAATTGGAGGTAAGTAGTGAAATGTGATGAGTTAAAGGATAAATTGACCTTATTTATTATGTGTGTTTGTGTTTGTGTTACAACTTTATATGAGACTTGAAGAACATTTTTATATTCCCATGCTGATACCAGCTATGCTAATTAAACTTTTATTTAGAAAATTTCATTCTGGCATGATTAGTTTAGATTTAATTTCTGCTGCATATTGTTCTGATCTGTTGAAAAATTGAAGATGTTTTTGATAGACATTTGTGGTAGATTAGAATTTCTAAATTTTTTTTCTTTCAGCTTATATTTTCTGTACTAAATGCTATATATGTTAAAAATTAAGTTTGAGGGTAGGAAGAAAAATAAAATTTTAAAGTGAGAATACTTCCTTTTAGTGTAATTTTATTGAAAGCATGTTTTAAGCTAGATTTACTTTCTTCTACATTAATTTTATCCTGATTATACATGTATATGAATTTGATAGAATATTGTAGTAGTAAGTAGATTCAACCTTTACTTTTTCTTCCTGCTACATTTTATGGAATTAATTGTAAAATATTTTAAAATTTAAATTTAGGGGGAGAAAGAATTAACTATTAGCTTTTCTCATTTAAAAGTATTTTCAAAATTTTTAACATGATTTCTTATGATAAAGATCAATTTCAAATAACTTTATTTTGATTTTATTTAAATACTTTAGTGGGCTTGAATGAAAGTTTTTGGTAATGAAAAGTAATTTTGTAGGCTAAGATATTTGGTATAAGAGAATATGACTATAGTCAGCTATTCAAAGTAAGAAAAAATGTATGTTTCAAATATTAAGAATCTTAAAACTTTATGTGAAAGGAAATGATTGGGACTCTATGATGAGTCATTAATAATCTAAAGAAATGCCTACAAGGTAAAGGATCGTGGTAAGTTTCAAATTTAGGGTGAGAAGGGTGAAGTTCAAAATTATTAAAGGCTATCCAGATATAGTAATCATCACTTGAAAAAGCAAAAATCAAAATAAAAAAAAAAGAAAAGAGAAAAAAAAAGAAAAAGAAAAGAAAAAGTGAGGAGAAGCTTAAGGAGACGCCTAATCAAAAATTGGCTTCACTTGGATCTACCTAAAGGGAAGAACTTAATTACTTTCCTGAACGTATATGTATGGATTAGCATCTTTACTAGTAGTGTTCTCATAAACTTCTTTTCATGTAATCCTTTTAAATGCCTTAATATGACAATCTACAGTCATTTATGAAATGAATAGAAGGCTAGAACTCTTAGACTTGATGACTAGATAGCCTTACACATGCAGAACTTAAATTATTCAAAGATCATTCTGAACATTTTACTACTGTAATTACTTAAGTCAAAATCATAGTATTCTAGAAAATAAGTTTATTGCAGTGGATCATTATTTTATGTATTAACTAAATTACTTGAGGACAAGTAACATTTAAATTTAGGGGATCTTGATCCACTGAAAATTTGATAGCTTTTTACTATCGATTTCATACCTATTATTAATGATATTTCACTATAAAGGAAGGTATTTTGTAAGTTTTCTGGTTTTTTGTACAAGAAATGACTTTGGGAGAAAAAGAAGCAAATATGATGCAATTTGGAGCAAAAATGAGCAAAAATGCAAATTTTCGCCTGACACATTTTGATAAGTCTTTCTTTGCTTAATCTGTTTTACACTTATTGCATATTTTTTAATGAGATTACATTTTAAAGAAAGGTTGTTTTTATGTTTATTTTGTAGGGCTACCTGTTACGAACGTAACACAACAGAAATGGGGCGAATCGGAGCTGAAATGGAGCCAAACAAAGCAAAACGGTGGAGCTGCGTAGAGTAGGGTGCCGAACGGCTCCCTATCCAGCGCTGGACGGCGCCAGTGTCCCGAGAGCATGAAAATTCAATGGAGTAATGTGCCGAACGTTGCCCAGACTGCGCCGGACCGCGTTAGAAGCAGTTATTGGCCATATATGTCAAATCTCGACGCTTTTTGGAAGATTTCTTCAAGCACCTCTTGGGAAATTTGTCCCTACACTTTAAATGAACCATTTTAGGTCGGAAAAGGTGTGTGTAAAGAGATTAGTGTTAGGAAAAACTTAGAGAATGTTGAGAGATTCTAGAATAAGAGTAGAAATGTAGATTTATACCTTTTTGGAGAGATAGGTGAGATGATTTTGAGAGAATTTGTAAAGTTTAGTTCTAGCATTGCATGGATCGTTGGGAGACATTGTGGGAGAGATCTTCTTCTTTCTTTCAAGGGAAAAAAAGCTAAGTGTTGTGTTCTTCATTATCTTATGATTTTGCAAACACTTGTTTTATGGATTTGCTTTTAAATGAAGTTTTCCGTTGTGTTTTCTTCGTGCTTTGTGATGTCTTTCTATTACTCATTCTTCTTCTTAGGAAATGGTGGCATGAGAAGATTATGTCATTATTTTCCTTTTACTTTTCTTTTGCAATGAGTAAGATTCATGTTTAGGATATTGTGATGCATATTAAAAAAATATTTTAATTATAAATGTGATGGTTTTTTACTTGCACTTCATTTACATTACAATAAGAGCTCGTTGTAGTGTTAAAATTCGTTGTAATTGTGCTATGATCCGAGAAGGTGGTGTAATTCTCAACAAAGTGGAACCACATTCCAATTTTATGGATGGTGTAGTTTATGGGGTTGAGTGCAAATAAATAAGGAAATATACTTTAATAGGCATAGAATTGGAGATTTCAGAGTGACAGGCTGAAATTCTCAATTTGGTCCTAATGTTTGGAAGCTGAAGCGAGAGTTAGCCTTCAGGTGAAGGGAAGTGGGAGCTCTAGAGTGAGAGCCAGTATCCTCCCGCACCTAACCATGGATTTAGGGACTAAACCTAGGATTAACCAATGTTATTAATGCACTCGGAAGAGGGTAAAGAATCGGATTGCTCCTATTTGGCACATATAATATTTAATTCATCTCATTCCTTTACATTATCCAATTCACTACATAAGAATAATAGATTTTATTATCTCAAAATTTTCAAAACTAACTCATCCAGAAAGGTTTTCTTTAGAAGTAATATTTGTATTTAGGAATAGTTATTATCCGTACATATAATCATCTGCATTTAGGAGTAGTTGCTAGATAAAACACCACTTATATCGACCCTCCAATCTAAAATCTGATAAAAGTAGACTAGAATTTGACTAAGAACCATCTACCTCACTTCCCTATAGGATCAATAAATGGGACTCTACTAGAGCCCTGTATTACTTGCGCGATACGTATACTTACATTTGAAATTGTGACTTTACGATATCATTATAAATATATAAATCTGTGTTCATAAATTCTTGCATATAAAAAAGGCGCATCATTGGGTCACCCAGAATAAGCACTGAATACGTCGCACTGACAACGAAAAACCAAGTGCTCTGTAGGAGGCAACCCATAGTTATTTGTGTACTTTTGTTTTGATTATTGTTATTGTGTTTGTTTCGGAGAACTGTGGTGGTATTTTGAACTTTTGTTGATAATTTAAAGACTTTGAATGATGTCTTAGATGAGTAAGAATGTGTTTTTAGACGTTTAGCTGACCTGTGCTTAGCTAAGTGCCCAAAACTGGCGCTTAAGTACAGAGTTATGAAAACATGCCAAAATGATGTTCTAGAAGAATTAAATGTGGGAAAGTGGCCTTGAACATTATTTGGTGATTTTTAAACATGAGAAATGGGTATGGGCTCTACTGAATTCTATAAATAGCATAGAAATCAAGAGGGAAGTTGCCCCTTTCAATATTTTTATTCTTAAAGTCTAAGAGAGGAAGATTTGAGTTGTTTAAAGAGAATTAAGTTATCAAAGATGTCTTCTTGCAAGAATGAATTGATTAAAAAGGAGGAAGCTATCAAGAAGAAGTTTGTAAGTTAAAGTGTGTAAGAGTTATACAACGAATTTCTAGCCATTAGTTTTGAAGGAATAGCGGAGAAGATTGAAAAAATTGAGGATGATGTGGCATCAATTGAGGTAAATGTAAATGAAACTAATGCACATTTAGCGCATATTGGTTGGCAACTCAAAATGCAATTCAGTCATTCAAGTTATATTAAGAAGCGGAGAAGGCAATGTATCAGAAAAACAAATGTATTGAAGCAAATTCTATTAGAGTTCTTCATCATCATCCGTTTTATCAATTATATGTGCCAAATAGTTCAGAAGGAACAACTGAAGGTCAAAGATCTGTTCCACCTTTCAGAGAATGGAATTAAGTTCTTTGTTTAGTTGGTTGGTTTAGTATGTTTGTGTTTGTTTGTCAGTTTGTTTATGTTTGCTTGTGTTATGTGTTTAATGTAGGTTTGTCTTGTGTTATGATGATTTATAGGTTATCTCATCAAAACTTTTTGGAATGGAGATTAGACATCTGAATTGTATTTGTGTTTGTTAAAAATGTGTTAATTAAAGTGTTGTGTTTGTGTAAAATATTTGTGTTTTTTAGACCAAATCTATTTTGTGAAATGTGGAAAATTTTTTAGAAAAGAGAGAAGAAGGGGAAGAAATTGTTATTATAACTTACTTAAGACTATGTGAAGGTGGTTGACTTAGTAAAATGTACATTTGAGTCAAAATTGGAAAATATTAAAATTTGTGCACAGGCGCCTAAGCACCAAAATCCACGCTTAAGCATGAGCTAACCCGAGAGTCCCGCGCCTAAGCGCCGCAATAGTCGTGCTTAGGCGCAAGTTCACTAAAACCGAAATATGATGTTTATAAAGGACAAAAATCACCATTTTTACCCCATTTCACCTTTTTCTTCCTCAAGCTTTCACATTTTTACACCTAGAGCATCCCTTTAAGTGAAGATTTCTTGGTGGATATAAGCCAACTTAGTTGAATTTCATCTTCTTAAGGTTTGCTCTTCTATTTTATGTAAAATTTTTTTATTTTAAATAGATATTGAGTTCATTATGGGAATTTCGAATTTTTATTATTCATGGTGAAAATTTGATGAAATTTGGTGGATTTTACATTGAAGTGTGAGTTTAAGTTTTTAGAAGTTAGATCTAGTGAGTTAGAGTTGATTTTTTAATTTATTGTGATTTTTTGCAAATTTTAGAATGGTACCAAGATTGAAAAGAAGCAAGGGGAAGTCTACATTTGATTTGAACAAATTTGTAAGTTCTAACGCTCAGGATCGTTATGCAGAAGCACTTTAATCGAGGAAGTTGATTCCTGAGCGATGTTTTAAAAATCTGTGGAGAAGTGGAAGATTTAATTGTTCGCCGACAGTGGGATCGATCCTGTTGTTTCTCTGCTATTGTGGTGATCTATTTAGTTAGGGAGTTTTATGCAAATCTCCCTGAATCTAAAGATGATCTAGTGATGGTGAACGGGAAGACAGTAGCATTTACACCTGAGGTAATCAATTCATTTTACCAACTGCCAACATATTTGTTGTGTTTTTATTGCAATTACAATCCTAAGAAGGAGGAGCTAGATGAGATTATATCTTCATTAACTGCTGAAAGAGGTCTCTGGAAGATTATCAGTGGTAGAAGAGTAAACTTCTCTACATCAAAGATGGATGACATAGTGAAAGCCTGACATTATTTTATTTCTACTCAATTACTCCATACTAATCATATTAATGAAGTAACCATAGAGAGGGCTACACTGAACTACTGCATTCAGCAGTACAAGACGATCAATATTGGATCTCTCATTTATCAGGTTAATACCAATTTGGCCAGAGCCGCACTACTGTAGGTTTGGGATTCCCTTCCTTAATATTTTCTTTATGTGAGCAAGCTGGTGTTAATATGATAGTTGAGAGTAGATTCTTCAACCTCTGAAGTCCATTACTAGTGTGAATGTGAAGACCTATTCTGAACATTCATTTTTGGCTGGAGAGGAGGATTTTCTAGAAGTTCTGGTGCATCTACATCACATGCTTCTACATCTAGAGCTTCAACATCTCGTGGTAGATCCAGTCCTGATTGACAATCTAAAATGCACATACTATGATGGATAACATGGATTATACTATGGATAAGGTATCAAATCTTGATAACTATGTTGATGATGCACCAAAAATATATACAATTTTTTTGCTATATGATTTTACTCATTTTTGGAGATATTAAACTTTAAAAGAAGGTATTTTTCATGATTTGTTACAGGTATGATGGTTTTAGGTGATTGGAGCAAAAAGAAGCAAAAACAGTGCAATTTGGAGCAAAAATGAGTAAGAAAGCAAATTTTGGCCTGACACATTTCGATAAGTCTTTCTATGTTTAATCTCTTTTAAAATTATTGCATATTTTTGAATGAGATTACACTTTAAAGAAAGGTTGTTTTTATGCTTATTTTGTAGGGCTATCTGCAAGGAGCACAACGCAACTGAAACGAGGCGAATCGGGGCCGAAACGGAGCCAAACAGAGCAAAATGGTGGAGCTGCACAGAGTGGGCACAGGAGGCACCCAAACCGGCCCCGGCGGTGCCAGAAACCCGAGACCACAAAAAATAGGGCGCCGGAAGCGCTTTATTCAGCGCCAGCGGCTCCCAAGATGGTTTGGATGTGAAATTGAGCTGTTATTGGCCATATACACCAAATCTGGACGCTTTTTTGGAAGGTTTCTTCATGCACCTCTTAGGAAATTCATCCCTACACTATTTTAAAGTGAATTTGAAGCCAGAAAAAGGGCGAGATGTTAGGGAAAACATGGAGAATGTTGATAGATCTTAGAATAGGAGTAAAAATGTAGATTTCTACCTTTTTGGAGAGATTGGTGAGGGGATTTTGAGAGAATATGTAAGGGAATGTTCTAGCATTGCATGGATCCATGGTAGACTTTATGGGAGAGATTTTCATCTTTCTTTCAAGGGGAAAAACTAAGTATTGTGTTCTTCATTATCTTATGATTTTTTAAACACTTATTTTGTGGACTTGCTTTGAAATGAAGTTTTTCATTGTGTTTTCTTCGTGCTTTGTGATGTCTTTCTCTTGTTCTTTCTTCTTAATTCGAAACAGTGGCATAAGATGATTATGTCATTGTTTTCACTCTACTTTTCTTTTGCAAAGAGTAGGATTCATGTTTAAGATATTGGGATGCTTGCTAAAAGATGTTTTAATTATAAATGTGATGGTTTTTACTTGCGCTTCATTTACATTACAAAAGGGCCCGTTGTATTGTAAAATTTGTTGTAATTGCATTGATCCGAAAGGGCGGTGTAATTCTCAACAAAGTGGAACCACATTTAATGTCCATGAATGAATTGCATAGTTCATGGGGATTGAGTGCAAATAAATAGGGAAATATGGTTTCATGGGCGTCGAATTAGAGGTTTCAGGGTGACAGGCTGAGATCCCTAATTTGGTCCTAAAGTTTGGTAACTAAAGCTAGGGTTAGCCTTCAGGTGAAGGGAAGTGGGAGCTCTGAAGTGGCGACAGGTATCCTCCCAGCCTAAACTTGGATTTATGGACTAAGCCTAGGATTTGCCAATGTTCTTTATAGCACTCTAAAGAGGGGGTACTCGGAAGAGGGTAAAGAATAAGATTGCTCCTATTTGGCACATACAATATTTAATGCATCTCATTCCTATACATTATCCAATTCATTACATGAGAATAGTAGTTTTTATCATCTCAAAATTTACCAAACCAATTTCCCCAAAAAAGGTAATCTTTAGTATTAATATTTGTATTATGGAGTAGTTATTATTCTTACATATAATCATCTGCATTTAGGAGTAGTTCTTAGAAAAACCACTTATATCACCCTTCCAAACTGAGGTTGTTAGTAGTAGACTAGAATTTGACTAAGAACCTTTTACCTCGCTTCCCTGTGGGATCGATAAACGGGACTCCATTAGAGTCCTGTATTACTTGATACGATACATATACTTGCGTTGGATCATTGTGACTTTATAAAAATTATTATATATCTATTTTTCATAAATCCTTGCATATAAAAAAGTCGCATCAGTTGATAATATTGATTCATACTTAGGGAGATAAATTATGAGGAGAAGTACGACGCTTGTATGGAGAAGCTTGTCATAGGTGATCAAAGTGAGGTATTTTTACCTTATAGACAGTACACTCAGTTTGATTTTGCTAGTTTCTGGAAGGATGATGATGATGAAGAAGATGATGATGGAAAAAGGATGAGTCGAGATTGGGTTGTATTATATTTTGATTGAGTTGTCAGTTGTGTTGATGTTTAGACTACTTTATGTGTTGTTATTTGTGTTGGTAGTGAACATTGTAGTTATTGTTTGTTGTAATATGTAATTGTGATGATGATGTGGTAGTATGTATTTGAAATCTTTTATTTTAAAGGTGTTTTTCTGGTTTTGTTAGACTTATTTCTACCACTTTAGGAAGTCAAGATAAAGCTAACCTTCATTTAAATTAATGTTTAAATTTTAATTTACTACCATGAACTTTTTTGTTATTTTTGTGATAATATGTTAGTTTGTATGATTTGGTTTTATATTAGCCTCCACCGCATAAAAGTCTTTTGAATCTCTTAATTGCTAAAATCAAAATGAACTATGATCATTTGTACTCCTATTTTTAAGCTTTTATACCTGCATAATTAAGATATGAAAATTCTTTTAGGTATAACATTTAATTTTTCATTCCTGTCTTTATATATTATGTGCTAAAATGTTTAATCTTTGTAAATACTTAAACTTGGAGGGGGGGGGGGAGGGGATGAAAAATCAAATTTCAAAAATTAAAGTTATTTGATCTCAAGTATGCTACAAATAAAATTGATTTTTTATTTGAAAAATGATTATGTGCATGAAGTTATATTAGGGTAATAAAATTTTGAATATAGAAATGTGTAAGAAAAATTGGTTAAAACTTTATAGTGATGAAGAAAAGATTTCATGTTAAAAAATTTTTTAGTTAAAATTTTTTTCTAAATGAAAGTTTCAAGTTAAAATATTTCCATTTAAAAATATTATAAAGATGATGTAACTTTCTTTAATAAGAGATATTGTATTTTTAAAAAATATAGAAGGATTTGAGTTTTATTTTCAATACGTAAATTTCTTGTATTAAAAGTAGTTTTTAGAACTATTATTATATTTTTGAATAAAAGATATATTAGACCTTTGCTTTAGGAAAGGAAGAGTGGAATTCAAAATCATTAAAGGCATATCTAGATATAGTAATCCCTGCTAGAAAGAAGAAAAGAAAAAAGAAAGAAAAAAAAGAAAAGAAAAAAAAAGTATAGAATGGGAGGAGAAGCTTGAAGATTATTGCCTAATTAAAAATTGGTTCCACATATGATCTTTTTAATGCCTAAGATTTGAGAAACTCCTAAGCTTAAAGATGTAATATAGTGAATATAGATATTTTTTAAAAAAACTTCTAAAGTAAAAAAGATAGAATGCCTAAACTCTATATTTGGAAAATCTACAAGTATTTCTAAATTAGATAGGAGCTTATATTTTCATACATTTTAACTTTAGAAAATTTCTAAACTTTAAATTGGTCTCATTCACTAATGTCTAAACTGGAATACCACATTTCTAGAATAAAATTTTAGAATCTCCTAAAGAAACTCATTCACATAATTTACTTATGGTAGTTTTGAAAGATTGTAGTGTCACTTGAGGGCAAGTAATATTTCAAGTTTGGGGGAAATTTATATACCTTAAATTTATAATATTTTTATGAACATTTTTATAGTATTTTTGATGATATTGCACTTTAATGGAAGGTATTTGTGTGTTTTACTTTCAGGAACACTTAAATGGACTAAATATGTCAAAAGGAGTGAAAAAAATCAAATTTGGAGAAAAAAATGAAAAAAAGTGTTAAAATGAACTGTGGCACCTAAGCGCCCAGATTTGACGCATAAGCACCAGTAGATAGAGAAAGACGCGCCTAAGCGCCAATACCCTGCGCTTAAGCGTCAGGTAGTTACTTTGCAATTTTAAAGATTTTTTTTTAAAATTTTGAAGAGGTGTTTGAGGCATACTTTGGTACAAATGTGGGTAACTGATCAAGGGCGCCAAAAGACATTCAAATTTAACTTGAAAGGATGCATCTCTTGGGTAGATTCATTGAATATGGACACATTTTGAAGAGACACCAAGGCACCTTTAGAGAAAATATAAAAGAAGGAATTGAAGAGAAGTGCGCGCGTGTGTGTGTAGAGAGAGTAGAGAGGCTGTTATAAAGTAAAATTAGTGTGTAAGGAGTTGTAGGATTCTTACTCAGGGTTTCTTCAAACTGTTCTCCTTCCTAGTGTAAGAGAAGGTGAGTAGGGATTCTTAAGTAAAAATCCAATTTTTAGAGGGATTTAAACACTCTTGAGTTGGGCGACTAGTCCAAGGTAGTCTTGTAAGAGAAATAAAGAGATTCAAAGGAACTTCAAGAGTTTGGTGGAGAGGATTAAGATAAGTTTTTATCTTTGTACTTCATTTGGTTTTAATTCATACTTGTGTTTTCTATAAGCTTTCTACTCTTAAAAACTATTTGTTGTTGTGTTTTCTCCAAGGATTCTTAGTATACTTATTTATCTTTTTTCCTTAAAATGAAAAGTAATTAAGTGTTGAATGAAAGTTGTGGAAGTATTGATCTTTAATGTTGGAAGAAGTTGTGTTGATTTAATCCTTGTAATTCATTTACTTCTTGATTTGGCCAATTAAGATGTAAACATTTTTTGTGAGAACATGTAAGATCCTAGTAGGTATTATCTCAATCAACAATAGGTAGGAATCACATGGAATTGTTTGAATGACAAAGTAATTCATATAATCTTTTGCAAATAAATAAGGAAATATACTTTGATGGGTGTAAAATTAGAGACTTTAGGGTGACAAAGTAAAGCCCTTAATTTGGTTTATTTTTTTAGGTTTTGATGCGAGAGACTACTAATACACCTAAAATATATAGTATTTTTATGCACATTTTTATACTTATTTTAATGATATTGCACTTTAATGGAAGGTATTTTGTGTTTTTCTTGTAGGTATGATGAAAATGATTAATTATGATGAAAGGAGCATAAAAAGCTTAAATTTGGAGCAAAATTATGAAGTTTGAGAAATTTGGCCTCTAGCGCCTATGCGCCAAAGTGCCAGCGCTTAAGAGCCACCGTTAAAAATCAAATTTTAATCAAATTTGGCACCATTGTCATGGGGTGTTTGAAGCAACTATTGGTGGTGGCTTCCTTATCTTCTTTTGGGCAGCAAATGTGATTGAAGAGATGCATCTTTTAATGGATATATTGAATCTAGACATGATTTGAAAACACACCAAGGAACCTTTTTAAAAATTATAAAAATGAAGCCTCATAATTTGTGAGGAGAGTTTTGAGTTTGAATTGGGGTTGGAGTTCTTCTATTTTTAGAGAGTTTCTTAGTGAGAGTTTGAAGAGTGTAGTTCTATAGTTGTTAGTTGAGAGTAAGAAAGGAAAAGGGGATGGTGTGAAGTCTTCTTCTCACCGATTTTCTTTCATCCTTATATCTAGTTTTTATTGAAGTCTAAAGTTTTTATTTGAGTCGTCAGAGTTGGACGCCGATCTCTGTAGAGTTCTATTGTAGGAAGCAAAATTTCAGAAAAGCTTCCAGAGTCATGTGGAGAGGATTTTCAGATAAGTATTTATCTTTTTTTTCACACTTTGTTTTTAAGTAAGATTTCTTGTGTTTTCATTATGGTTTATGCTTTCAAATCAAGTTGTGCTTGTGTTTTCTTCATAAAATCTGAGTAGTTTACTTTATCTTTTTCTTTCTTAGATGATGAAGTAATTAAATTATGGAAAGTGTGTTGTGGAAAATATAAGTGTTTAATGCTGGAAGAAATTGTGATGATTCAATTCCTTGTACTTAATTTACTTCTTGATGTGACCAATTAAGATGTTGAAATTTGTTGTAAGATTATGTATGATCCAATGCGGTATTGTCTCAATCAAAAATTAGAAAGAATCACATGCAATTATATGGGTGAGAATTGTAGTCCATATGATTGAATGCAAATATATAATGAGATATCTTTTATTGGGGAGTAAAATTAGAGGACTTTAGAGTGACAGGCTAAAGTCCCCTAATTTGGTTTGTTATTTTAAATTTTGTTATGAGATGTTAGTCCCCAGGTGGAGAGAATAGAGGGAACTCTAGAGTGAGCTCGTATCTTCCTTGCCTAACCCATCTAAAAAATTTCAAAATTTTAAATTAACTAATTTTCTTTATAGAACCAAGTAAGGGTAAAGAATATAATTGCTCTTTTTTGGCACAATACATTTAAATACTTCCACAACATAAATATCCATAATTATTACTGATTCATTGAAGAAGGAAAAGGATATTTGATTCTTATAGCTTTATATTGTGTTTAAAGTATTGATAATTTTTATTTCCTGCTTAACTTTTTATTAAAATTATCAAAAACAACTTTTCAAAATTTGTGCCTTAAAACATACTTACAAGAATCAATTGAAAAAGTAAAAAGTTATTTTTCTTATTTCTTTAAAGTTTTAGACATTTCCCTGTGGGTTCGATATCTCGGCGCTTAATCAGAAAGTCCTATATTACTTGATAAACGATACGTACACTTGTGTAGTATCTCATTATAAATCATAATTTTCCTATCTAAATCGTAAGCATAAATATTCGGGGATCAAGTTTTTAGTGCCGTTGCCGAGGAAATTAATTAAAATTTCATTATAAGAAAATTAAGAAAAATTTAAAAATTTTTTACTTTTCTTTGTTTTTGTTAATGTGTTTTGTTTTATTTTATTTATCGTTGTATGTGTAGTTCACGGTCTGAGGGACTTGTGCCTTACGATTCTGAATTTGAAAGAACAATCAGAAAAATCAAAAAAATTAAAAATTCTAAAAAAGATAAAAATATTCAAGAAATGGCAAACCATCAAAATCAAAATGTTGACATCTATTAAGAATTTAGACCTTTAAGAAAATATGCTAACCCTACAGTGGATGAACTTCATGGTAGTATTCAACACCCTGCTGTAGCTGCTATTTCCTTTGAGCTTAAACCTACTATTATCCAAATGGTGTCTAATAATCAGTTTGGGGAGTGACACACGTGGACTTTAAATTTATATATTTAAATGCAAGAATTTGTTACCACTCGTAAGAAGATTTTAAGCTTCAGCAACGACACCAAAAACTTGATCGTGAGAGGCTTATATATATGCAATAATTTATGAACTCCAATTTATGTATTTATAATGATTTTGTAAAATCCAAGTACTCAACGCAAGTGTACGTATCGTATCAAGTAATACATGGTTCTAATGGAGTCCTGGTTATCGATCCCATAGGGAGGTTTTAAGTTAAAGCAAAGTAGAAGTTTCAAAAGTTATAATAAAGCACTGAAATCCTATACTCTAATTATATTTAAAGTTCAAAACTAATAGTTTTAAAATATCATTACAACATAACAATACAACATGAAAAGTAAATAGCACTACATCACAACAGTACAACAAAGGGTTACACATCACATGAATAGTAAATATCCACTACATCACATCAGTACAATACAACACAACAAGATCAACAAAAAAAAAAAAAAACAAACTATGTACCAATCTCCATCACCAGGATCAGCAACAGGGTCATCAGCAGGGTCATCAGCATTGTCAGGTCTATATAGTGTATAGTTGGGGCAAGTAAGAAAAATAACATCAGACTCCCCCCTCATAAATCTAACCTGAGCATCATAATAAGCCATATCAAACTCCACTCTCCTTTGTAGATAATCTTCATTCACATCACTCCTCTCCTCAAAGACTTCCATCCGACCATGGAGTCTATCCATACTAGCACTCTGTAGTCTCAGCAACTCCATAATATCAATTAAGGTAGGCGGCTTAGAAGTAGATGGAACATCATAACTCGTAGTAGAAATATCAGTTCTCCTACGTTCAACACTAGTTTCCACATGAGATTCATAAGTATGAATAATATTCATCGTGATAGGTCTCAATGGTATAGCCACTTCCTCAAAACTACTGAACTCCACTACAGACGGAACACACAAGGAATGGATTAAAGCAGGATGTCCTAATCCTACACTCGTCTCGCCTTTCACAATCATCTGAATATTCTTGTAAATAATAGATCCAATATCAATCTTCTTCATCTTCTGTATACAGTAGTTCAGAATCGCTCTATCTCTAGTAACTTCGCTGTGGTGATAAGATGGTAATAGCCTTGTAGAAATGAAATAATGCCAGACTTTTGAAGCAACATTCAAAGTGGAGGCGGGAAAATTTATCAACTATTTTTGACTTACTTTCCATTCTCCTCGCCCGTCAGTCAGAAAAGCAATAACTTCTCTCATATTCTCCCTTCCAGTGTCAAAGTTTTCGTACTCACACACGAATAGTTCCCCAGTCTGATAGAAAACATTGATGCGTTGAGGAGTAAACTCAACCATCTTTTCTCTAACAAGCACATACCCAGTCTTAGTCCAGGGTGCGTTAGAATAGAATTCTCGAACAACTCCCATAACAGCATTCGCGGTGAAATAGCAAAATCTTTCTCAGTTTCGCTCTGCAATTAATTGTTCTACAAATTCGCCAGGACTATCAAAAGCTTAATCCTGGATACAATTCTCGTTGTGAAGGATAGAGTTATAGTGAAATTGGGCTTTGATATTGACGAATCTCTCCTCATCAAGATCCAATTTCTTCTTCCCCCTTGAAGCCATGTGAATTTCTAAAATTTGTAAAAAAATACCAATAAATTCCAAATTCACAATGTATCAACTCCAAACACTATCTTAAATAAGTAAGAGCAAATTTCATCATGGAAATCTCAAAATCTCTCTAAAACTCCAAAAATTCCACCGTAAGCAATGTGAGAGATTTCCATGGTGAAAATCCAAAAATTTTAACTTAAAGTGAAGCTCTTACCAAGAGAAGTGCAAATCCAGTGTTGAAAAGCCTTAAAAACTCCTTAAATCCGGGATCTAGCAAGCCCTAGATCTTCAAAATCGTGAAAATGGAAGAAGAAGACGAAGGAAATGGAAAAATTTGCGGGTACCAGGGCAAATATCGAAAAATCAAGGGTTTAAGACCTATTTCTGGGTTCGGGCGCAGGTAGCACTCAATAGGGTGTCGGAGGCGCTCGATCAGGCATCTGCGGCGCTCTATTTAAATATATTGGCCAAACTCTCTGGATTTGGGCGTCGGCGATGCCGGTCCAAAATATTTTCTGGGTCCGAAAAGTTTTTTGTAATTTCAATCGTTTCGACGTCCATAATGATGTTTAACCCTTCAATAAGCATTTAAATCATCCCATAAGCAATAATTAACACATTTCTTCACACAAAAAACACACAACAATCTTATATATATAAAATCCAAGTTACATTAAACACACCAAATAAGTTCATTCAAACCAACTATTTTTAGATATTTATTGCAGCAAGTACTCTACGATAAGCTAGCACTAATATCTAAGCACACAATGAAAACATGTACATCCGAATCCAAGTTCAAAGAAAAGCAAATACTACTGTCGGCATATTTTTAGGTTATGTGATATTTTAAAAAGGGGTCGCCTAACAGAAGTTGTCGGCGAATTTTAAATTTAAATATAGATATAATTTAGAAAGTAATATTTGATTTTGAAAATAATTTTAAAGAATTTTAAGATATGAAATCAAACCGATCTCACATCCCAAATAGTTTATATAAACGAGCACCGCACCACAAACCGTGTATCTATCCCTAAGGATAGACACACCGCTCGATGGTGGGGGCTCGGTTAAATAAACTAGAAGATTTATGACATCCGTTTGGTCCGCGAACCAATTTTATAAGCCGACAAATTCCCCGCTTAATATGAAACTATTAAACAGGGTTTATATTACTCGGGTTCTTTAAAATTCCCTATAAGGGCAAGCCCCTATAGTTAATTACATCTTAAGTGACGGGAATCACCTAAGAAAACTCTCGATAATAATCAATAATTCCGCTCTCAAGAATTTCAAAGTTTAAGTTTTCAAAGAATTGAATTTTTGAATCTCGATAGGGAATGGATCAAGTTTGGAACATTTTATTTTGGGGATTCAAAGGAAGAAAAGTAGGAGAAATTACGGATTCGAAGTGAACTTCGATAATCTCCCGACTATCCTATTGTTTGGCTTGGATTTAGGAAAGTCCTAATGTTTATTTAATGTTTTAATCTTGCCAATTTTAGTTAATTAGGGCTTATATTTATATGATAGAATCATACAAATTGCACTAGAAGATATGAGGGTTTATGTCGTATCGGACGACTACCTCGGAATCCTAAGACCGGTTAGGGCTTAATTTGCAATGCAAATGCCTAACGAAGAGTTGAGGATTTATGTTGCACTAGTGCAAACTACCTCGAAGTCCTATGGCTTTGTTGTTTAATTCTAGGAAAGTTTTGTTGATGTAGGTTCAAGTTTTGCTGACGACGATGGCCGTGCTGCCCACCATGCTCCGAGCTCCTTGTTGTTGCAGAGGTTTAGTTTTAGAAATCATAAATCAGGGAATGAGAAGAGTGTTTTGGTTTAGAGAAGTCTTAATTTCCAAGTGTTTTTGTGTTTTAATTAAAACAAATCTTAAAGTCGATTATAACGACACCGGTTAAGATCCCACGTGCTCCATCCTTCCGCATCATTATTTTTATCGGATTCACTTAGTCCGGATGAATTTGCTAAACTCAATCGAATGAGTTCCACACTTTCATTTAGACCGTGGAAATCCCGTTAGCAACACGTAGGTTACATCATCCGAGGTATTCCCGATCATCCAACGAGACGTTTTAATTTAGTTGTAATTGTAGTTTTGTGTTCCGTTTGTGATTAAATTTTGAGTTGTCTTATATTTTGAAATGTTGTGGAGGTGATTTTTTATCTTGTAGTGTCTTTTAATTTAGTTATGGGTTTCAGCTTTGGTTTCTGTCCTAAAGGTGTGGGTTTTCATGCAATCGTTGTTTATCATGCAAGAAAAATAAAGTGCATTTGCAATAAAATAAACTGCAATAAAATAAAAGCGTACCCGGAGGGTCCTCCCGTCATTCCAAGCTCGCACTTAAAACACAATTAGAATATTTAAGCAAGTTCCTAGGTAAAGCTAAGGGAAAGGTTTATGGTTTTCTACCAAGTTCCTAATCCTATAGCTTAGTCATTTCCTATGACGTCTAGGTTCTCATGTTTTTAGTTTGAGGACGATTTTCTTCATCAAAGAATAACTAAGTTCAATTGTTCTTATAAGTATCCTAGCATATCGAGGAAGTGCTTAGGAAGGGTCCTAAACATCTTTTCAATATTTCTAGGATTATTTTAAGTCCAAATGAATTTAGTTATATAAATGAATCGATCGTCCGAGGTTTTCAATTTTTGTTAACTTTCTCAGTGAACTAGGATATTTGAATGTCCTATAAGTGAAGTAACATTTCATTTAATATTCCGTTTAGGAGTTATGATAACTAAAGCTCCTAGTGCAAAATGATATTTAATGATTTATGATCCAAATTTAAGTTCAAATTAATAATTTAAGTTTGGAATAGTGTTCAAGTTATTTTAGATTTATGTCTCAAGTGATGTTATTTAATTTAACTTAATTCAATTTAATTTAATTTAATTTAATTTAATTCAATTTAATTCAATTTAGTTTGATTTGGTTTGAGTTAATTCAATTTAGTTTGATTTGATTTAATTTTTAATTTAATTTAATTTAATTTAATTTAATTTAATTTAATTTAATTTAATTTAATTTAATTTGTTTAATTTAATTTAATTTATTTATTTAATTTAATTTATTTAATTTAATTTAACTTGTTTATTTAATTTAATTTAATTTAATTTAATTTAATTCAACTTTTAATCTTAATTTAATTTAATTTAATTTAATTTAACTTGTTTATTTAATTTAATTTAATTTAATTTAATTTAATTCAACTTTTAATCTTAATTTAATTTAATTTAATTTAATTGAAATTTTTGAAAGAGTTTAATGATTTAATTTTAGTTTAATGATTAAGTCTTTTAATATTTTAAATTTGAATTATCATTTTAATTAAGAGTTGAATATTAATGAGATGATTCATTTAGGGATTTTTAAATTAAAGAATAAATCTCTTTCTAATAATATCCCTATTTTAATAATTCCAATTTTATTATTCTTCCAAATTCAATTAATTATTTAATTAAGGTTTAATCATTTTAAATTGCTCAATGGGTTTCTACCCTTTAATTATTTAAATTTCAATCATCCAAATCAGACTAGGATCAAATATTTTACTTGTTAAATTTTTTATTAAACCTAAAGTTTTAATTAAGGGTTAAAATTTTAATTACCATTTTGCCCTTTAAGCCTAATAATTTCATAACTCACTAAATTGAACTCAAATGAACTTGAAATTTTTATGTGACTTCACTTATGTGTCAATAAAGACATGAGAGGAGAAAATGTGATTTTTCTGTATTTAATTTATTTATATAATTATTTTTGGTAGAAAATAGAGATTTCCAAGGAAAATTTAATAACATGACCAAGGAAAAGTTTCTGTCCTTAAGAAAATTAGGGGACATTCCTAATGACCAGAGGACCACTTGGACCAAATTTTGTAATTTTTTGAATTATATTTTATTTATTAGAATTATTTTAAATTCTGGAGTATTAATTAATTTAAAAATAAAATAAATGTTGAAAAATAAATTTTATAATTTTTAAAATTCTCTCTGATATCAAGGATTCCAGAGAACCAAACTTTGCAATTTTCTGATTTTTCTTTGATTTATTATAATTATTTTGGTGAAAATGCTAGAAAATACATTTTTTAATTTTAAAATTACCCTAGAGCTTTAAAAATTAATATCTCACTAAATAGACCTAGGAAAAATATGGGACTTGTTCCTAAGTGATTAAAATTCAAAATATGACATTTTGGTGAATTTTATTATTTTTGTGATTTTTATTATTTTTTAATTATTAAAAATATTAAAATAATATTAAAAATCAACTTTTTTAGAAAATTGAAATTTTAATTTTCTTAAACTCCCCTGATATCAGAGAGGCTCCAAAACCAATTTGGTGAATTTTTGAAAGATATTTTAAAAGTTATGAATTTTTAAAGTTTAAAATGACTAAGTGGCTTAATCAACCCAATTAGTGGGGCTAACCAAGTCCAATTGATCTCAAATTTTTATGATGGGTTCCTCTGATCCTAAAGGTCAGTGGAGAATTGATTTCAAGTCAATTTGATTTATGGTTAACTCTAATTAATTAGAGACCTATTTTGGGTGTTTAAGCCAATTAGGGTTAACTCGAGTGAATTAACTCAAATCCTATTTTTCCTAGGGTTCTCTCGGTCATAAGGAACATCACCAAATTTTCCTAAAATTTATTTCACAACATGCTAATTTTTGGAATTAAAATACTTAAAACGAGCAACATGCATTTGAAAAATCAATAACTTTTCACAGAGATGGCCTCTGACCTTGAAAAATTCAGGGAATGTCCCTAAGTTCAGAGGCTTCAAAAGCCCTATAGTCTCATGCCTTGGTGAATTGTGTGAATGCATGGAGAATTAAAACAATGCAGGGAGTAAATAATTAATTAAAAATAAAATACCTGGACAAAATTAATTAATTTCTTTTCCACATTATTCTCCTCTCGTTCACCGAGCAAGAGGGTATTTTTCTTTTATTTTTAGGATTTTTCTACACAAAGATATGAATTTTCAAAGTTCGTGGAATTAAATAAATTAAGAAAATCCCTAATTTTCTATTTAAGTGACGCGGCGCCGCGTCAACCTCGGCAGCCTCCGAATGCACACGCGGCGCGCTCCTATTCGACGCCGCCATCCGCGTCGGCGCTCCCGGACCCGCAGCTTCATGTAATATTCTCCGGTCCGGCGCAATCCGATCCGTCGGCTCGATACACGCGCGATCCAACGGCTCCCGGTCATCGTCTACGACCGGGTGTGCACCCGTGACCGTCAACCTTCTAACCCTAATTTCTCACTCGATTCTCAATGGATTTTCGTGTTCTTATGCTCTATGGATTCGTCTCGAAGAGACGAACACATCCATACGGTAAACATGCATTTAAATTTACTCAAATGAAATGGAGAATCTCCGTAAGCTCGGGAAGAAGAATGAGTTCATACCTTGGCTCGCAGAAGTGAAGCTTCGATCTCGAGAGTTGTTGCACCTTCGATCGGATCCTAAGCAAGCTCCGCATGAAGGCTCCCGGTCCTGTGAATTGTCCAGGTTGGACTTCGACCACAGCCCGATCACAAAGCTTGGAGTCCGGAGCAACCGGGTGGCCCGGGGATGGGGCTTTTATCGGTGGACACCTTCCTTGGTCCGGTGAAGGTGTAGGACCAATCAATTTGGGGATTGGTCCACCGTGGAGAAGTGTCCCGGTTTTGGGTGGAATTTCCACTCGAAATCGAGCTCGCAGAGAAGAAATGGCAGGGGGATCTCACCTGGGGATTAAGTGCTCGTGTATGGGGAGGAGTCCGGAACAATTTTGGCGTAGTTTTGGCAAGGTTTGTGCAACTCTTCTTTCATGGCCGTGAGGGAGTGGTGTTTAAATAGGCATGGTCGGAGGCTCTCCCGTGGAGAGTCGAGGGTCGGGATCGGCTGCTCATGGCAAGTGAAGAACAGCTGCAATGGCCACGCGGGCATGGGGCGACTCAGCAGTGAGAATTCCAAGCTTGGATTGACTTGGACTTCTCGGCCATGGAGTTTTCCGGCGACTGGGGTGGCTGGCCGGCAGGCAAGGGTCACCCTCAGGGTCAGGTGGGTCAGGGCTGGGTGTTTGTGCAAGCAATTGGCAATGGCCAAGTGTAAAGGGTTTGATTTAGATGGAATGGGGGCATGGCTAAATTTGGACCTAAATGGGTCAACCCACCCATTTGGGCTAGGTGCACCACCCAAGGTCCGGTTTTGGCCGAGGGAAAAGTGATTTGGCTCGACGATAATCGGTAGGGTCAAGTCACCATCCAAGCACAATTAGGCATAAGCATGGTTAAGGGGAATCATGGGAGTGGTTAATCACCTTTAGGAATTAAGGAAAGAGTCTCCTCCTTTTGCCCAAAATGGCATGGTGACATGTAAAGAGGCTCTCATGGCTTGCATATGGCTTGTGCATGGCTCCATGGCTCCATTTGGCTTGGGAAAAGGTCGGGTCAATTTCATAAAAATGGGTTTTAAGAATTTTGGATATTTTGGTGTGAATTTGTATGGGGCTTGATTTGGAATTGTTTGATGATGGAATTATAACTTAGGGAATGGCTTTGATTAAATGGATGGCAAATGGAAATGTCATGTGGGCTTTAGGGCCAAATTTGGGCTTTTGTATTTGGTGGAAATGGGCTTTTAGGAAGGTTTAGGGAAGTGGGCTTTTGAATTTTAAAATGGATTTTGGGATGAAATTTTGGTAAAGGCTTGGGCCAAATAATTGTTGATTTTAGTTTAGGGATGTGTCATGAGTAGTTTGAAACAAATTTGAGGAGATTTGGGTTTGAATTGGGTTGAATATGGGCCTTTTTGGTAAAGAGGCTAAGGTGGGCCAAAATGGGCTACCATGGGCCACAGTTGGGCTAGAGTTGAAATTGATGTAAAATTAATGTTGGGAAATGTTTATGGGAGTGTTTCAAAGAGGTTTTGGCTTTGGTTAGGTTTTGATTTTGGGATTTGGGCTCATTCTGGGCTAGGTTTAAGTTTAGGTCAAAATTGGGCTTTTTGATTTTGGGTTGAATTTGAGTGGGGTTTGGGTCTAAATTTTGGGCAAATCATGTTAGTGTTTTGTTTATGGAGATGTTAAGGAAGGTTTGGAAAAGATTTGAGGTTAATTGGAGTTGAATTGGGTGAGTTTGGGTTAGGTTTAGGTCATAGGTCCAAATCGGGCTTTAAGGCCAAAAGTGAAATTGGATCCCAATGCCACTCAAATTGGGCTTGGATTGAGTCTGGATTGGTGTTGGGGATGTTGAATTGAAGTTTAGAATTGAATTGGACCATAATTTGGGTCAATTGGGTGGGTTAGGTTTGACATTGGGTTTACTTTGGGTTAAAATGGGTCAAATTGGGGGTTTTGATAAAAGTGGGGTAAATTGACAAAATTGGCCCATGGTGTAGTTGAACAAAATGAAATTGGGAATATTTGGGATTTTCTGGAATTTTCTGGGAATTTTCTGAATTTTTGGATTTTTGGGTCAAAAGGGGTATTTTGGGTATTTGGAAGGTATTGGGGGGTATTTTGGAATTTTTTGGCATTTTTGGGTATGGATGATCAATTTAAGTGATGTGGAAATGTTTGGGATTTATTTTGGAGAGTTTTGGGTAATTTGGAAATTTTTGAGAAATTCGGGTAGTTTCAAAGGCATTTGGTAGGTTAAGCGGGGTGTAGGGTCCCGTGGGTCAAAAATTGAAAATTTGGAAAATTGAAGATCGGGTGGATGTAAGTGGAATACAACCATTTTGGTTGAGCCATGAAGCCATATCAAGCCCACATGAGCCATGAAGGGACTCATTTGAGGCACTCACTATGTTGTTCCTAACCCTCTTACCGAGGGCTTAGGGGTTAAGGACCATCCATGTGAATCACCTACATGAGTCAGGAGGTCAAGTTGGGTAAGGGTGTGTTTTTAGGAGGTGTGTGTGAAAATGTAGTGTGTAGGTGTAGTGTGTGTGCAAGTCAACCCTTCACCAGACCAGGCCACCCAGGGCAGTCCTAAGGCCAAAGAGTCCTATAGGAACTCATCCTTTAAACTTCCACATTTGATTTCAACCCTCTAGGTGATTAGGGGTCTACGATCAAGTTTGTGGAGTTTGGCAGGGAGTTAAGAAGTGGTTTGAATTTCTAAAAGGTGGGTCCCGATTCTAATCCTCTAAGATAGTCAAAGGAAAAGCCTAAGGCTAGATCCTAAGTACTAAAGAGAAGAAGAGAAGACCTCATCAAGAATGAGGTCAACAAATGGACCCCAATAGGTGTGGTGAGCCGACGGAGCACACCGCGCGTATTGGTGTTGACCGAAGCGATCAACAAAACCAACACGGATGTCCAAGTGACAAACTTAGGACGAAGTAGAAGAATTTCCGCTGGGGAGTGTCAAGTATTTCTCTGGAACTGGAGATTCTTGAACTCTCGCTGGAGAAAGGAAAAGGAGGTGAATCCCAAGTCACATGATTTAGGAGAATTCCAATTTAGATTTTATTTTGTTTCATGTTTAAGTCATGATGTGTGAGTTTAGGTTTCAATTTGGAGTTTCAATTTAGATTGAAGTTTGTCAAGATTAATTTGAAGGGACTTGATTTGAAATGAAAATTTGGAATTTTGAAGTTTTTGATGTAACATCTTCAACCCCAACAGAGGATCGAATCGATTGGATTGGGTCATTATAATGAGGAAAGATCTCAGAGTAATGCGGTATTGGATGTAAAATCCTTAACCTCAAGAATTTGATTTGATGTATTTCAGTGCAAATAGGAAAAGAATCCTAAAGCAGTGCAGTCTTGGATATAAAATCCTCGACCCCGGGAATTTGATTTGATGTATTTCAGGTGCAATAGGAAGAGAATCCTAAAGCGGTGCGAGTCTTGGATGTAAAATCCTCGACCCAAAGGTTTGAATTTGATGTATTTCGGTGCAATAGGAAGAGAATCCTAAAGCGATGCGATCTTGGATGTAAAATCCTCGACCCAAAAGTTTGAATTTGATGTATTTCGGTGCAATAGGAAGAGAATCCTAAAGCGGTGCGGTCTTGGATATAAAATCCTCGACCCGAAGGTTTGAATTTGATGTATTTCGGTGCGATAGGAAGAGAATCCTAAAGCGATGCGAGTCTTGGATGTAAAATCCTCGACCCAAAAGTTTGAATTTGATGTATTTCAGTGCGGTAGGAAGAGAATCCTAAAGCGAGTGCGGTCTTGGATGTAAAATCCTCGACCCAAAGGTTTGAATTTGATGTATTTCGGTGCAAGTAGGAAGATAATCCTAAAGCGAGTGCGGTCTTGGATGTAAAATCCTCGACCCAAAAGTTTGAATTTGATGTATTTCGGTGCGGTAGGAAAAGAATCCTAAAGCGATACGGTCTTGGATGTAAAATCCTCGACCCAAAAGTTTGAATTTGATGTATTTCGAGTGCGATAGGAAGAGAATCCTAAAGCAAGTGCGGTCTTGGATGTAAAATCCTCGACCCAAAAGTTTGAATTTGATGTATTTCAGTGCGATGGGAAAAGAATCCTAAAGCGATGCGGTCTTGGATGTAAAATCCTCGACCCAAAAGTTTGAATTTGATGTATTTCGAGTGCAATAGGAAGAGAATCCTAAAGCGATGCAGTCTCGGATGTAAAATCCTCGACCCAAAAGTTTGAATTTGATGTATTTCGAGTGCGATAGGAAGAGAATCCTAGAAGCAGTGCAGTCTTGGATGTAAAATCCTCGACCCAAAAGTTTGAATTTGATTGAGGTTTGATGTGAGATCTGGAAAGATCGAATTTGAGATTTGAAATTTGACTGAGATTTGAAATTTGGAAAGATTGAATTTGAATTTTGATCGAGATTGGATTCGAAATTTGATTGAGAATTTGATTTAACGTTTATGTTGATTTTGTTTATCTTTTAATGTTCCAAATTTTACTTTGTTGTTTATTTAATGTTCATGTGAATTTGGTGTTTGTCATTTTTCTTTAGATCCTCTTTTTTTTTCTTTTTTAACGAAAGTTTTCTTTTATTCCTCTTTTTTTTCTTTTCTGTTCTTTGTTCGAAGTAAGTTCAAGACCAACCGCCCGTTCGACATTTCCCTGCGAAAAGACAAGGAAAAGGATCAGGGGCTGTACTAAGAACAAGAACATTAAGAAAATGTTTATTAAAGACATCTTGTTTTATTATTATTTTTATATTTTCAAACTTAACAGGAATGAAGTGGGATAAGATCAGGAAAGAGATTTTGACTCGGAAAAGAAAATAAGGAAAATTTTGTTGTCAGGATTTTATTTATTTTGGCACATTTTTTATTTTTTTTTTTTGGGTTCGGACCCAATCATAAGTAATCACTTCACCCGTGCTTCTAGGGATGGAAAGTTCATTCCTTCGAAACATCAGGTAGCGTAGTACTTTTTCAAGTATCGTCCATTGATCGGAAGCATATGTCGTTCTCCTTGGCAATTCACTAGCTGGTAGGAGCCTCCTGAGTAGACTGCCTCAACTACAAACGGTCCTTCCCAAGTGGGTTCAAATTTTCCTCCTATCTTGCGGTGTGCAAGAATAGGTCTTTTGAGAACGAGAACTAGATCACCAACTTTGAAGGTTCTTGGGCGGACCAGTTTATCATGAGCCTGAATCATCTTAGCTTGGTATAGTTCTAAATTCGTTGCGCCTGCAAGTCTTTTCCCTTCCGGGCTTTCTAATTCTTCGAGTCGTAATTTGGCGTTCTCTTCGTTGTGATTTTATTTGCAAGCTGCAATTACGAGTGAAGGGAGCCGAACCTCTAAAGGTAACATCGCCTCGGACCCATACACCAGAGCGTAAGGTGTAGCTTGCGTAGGAGTTCTGAAGGTTGTCCGGTAGGCCCATAAGGCTTCTAACAACTTCTCGTGCCAATTTCTCTTATTGTCGTCCAAAGTCTTCTTTAAAATTTGAACGAGAGTTTTATTAAAAGCCTCGACGAGGCCGTTTGCTCTTGGGTAGTAAATTGTTGAGTATCGCCGGTCGATTCCGTGTCTCCCGACAAAATTGTTGATTTGCGTACTTCGAATGCCGGCCCATTATCCGAGATGATCTCGCGCGGCACCCCGAAACGGTAGACAACTTGGTTCTTAAAAACCGTAGCACGTGGTGTGCTTTCACTTCTCTAAGTGGAACCGCTCTGCCCACTTGGAAAAGTAATCTGTAGCTGCAAGAATGAAGCGATGTCCTTTTGACGACGGCGGTTCTATTGGACCCACTATATCCGTGCCCCAACATTCAAATGGCCACGACGCAATTGTCGGGTGTAGCACATTTGGAGGTTGATGTAGAACCACTCCGTGCACTTGGCACTGGTGACGGCTCTTGGCGATTTTCATGCGGTCGGTCATCATCGAGGGCCGGTAGTACCCTAGTCTTTTAATTTTCATTTTCATCTTTGGACCCGACTGGTGAGCGCCACGAGTCCCGAATGTACTTCTTTAACAATTTCACGGGCTTCGGACCCGCTTAGGCACCTTAGCCACATTTGATCAAAAGACCTTCGTATAATGTGTTGTTTATTAATGCGTAGGACGAGTTCTTTTCTTGATCCGATGGGCTAACGACCTATCCTCCGGTAGCTTTCGCCTTGCGGAGTAGTGCTATCAATGGTTGTCGCCGATCTTCCGTGTTTTTACGTCACTGCTTCTAATCGATCCTTTTTCCTTTTTCGATTTGTGTATCGTGTCTATGTCAAGTCGTGATAGGACTCGGCGTCCGTGAACCGACACTTCCACCGATTCATCTTGCAAACAGGCAAATTCTTTTGCGAGACGAGCTAGCGCATCCGCTGAGCGTTTTCTTTCAGGAATTTTGTAGATTGTCACATTTGGAATGCGTTCCAACAGTTCGTATGGCATACTTGGAAGTATTGCTCGAGTCTTGGTTTTAAAATTCGTATTGTCCGCGATACGTTGAATGATTAACTTGTGAATCCCCGTAGATGTTGATGTCCGTTATCCCCATTTGAATGGTTAATTCCAGTCCCGTTATGAGGGCTTCGTATTCGCTTCGTTGTTTGTACACGGCTCGTCAAGTGGTAGGAGTATCTTAACATCCCCCGCTCCGGTGTTATAAAGATTAGCCCGATTCCTGCCTTACCGGGCACTATCACTTGCGATTCTTCGTCTTTGTGTGCTGAAGATGCTCCGTCGAAATATAATTCCCAACGTCGATCATCAGGGTCTTCTAGGTTCATTATTTGTTCATCTGGCAGATCGTCATTGAGAGGAGATTCTGCCGGCAAAGGGTGTGCTGCGAGGAAGTCTGCTAAGATTTGTCCTTTTACGGCACGGAGAGGCACGAAAGTTATATTGAATTGCAATAATATCATTGACCATCTGGCAAGTCTACCGGAAAGCGTTGGACGAGTCATCGAAGTATTGCAATGGATTAAACTTCGAGATCGAGTTGACCTTATGAGAAAGCATGTAATGCACGAGCTTTTGAGCGGCGAAGATCGGGGCCAAACAATGCTTTTCAATTGCGGGATACCTTATTTCCGTTGGCGATAAACGACGGCTTAGGTAATAAAGAGCATTTTCTTTACCCTCATCATTGACACTAGGCTAACGGGGCTCCGAGAGAGTCGTCTAAAGCCGCGGTATAAAGTATTAGCGGTCTACACGAGGCCGGGGCTGCTAAGACGGGAGGTGTCATTAAGTATTGTTTAATGTCCTCGAAGGCCCTCTGGCATTTCTCTTCCCGAATAAATTTGGCGTCCTTTTTAACTAGTGCCGAGAAAGGCCGACACCTACACGACAAGTTCGAGATAAAGCGCCGAAGATATGCCGACTTCCCTTGAAAAGATCGTAGTTGTTTTAAGGTTTTGGGAGGCGGCATTTCTAAGATGGCTTTAATCTTTTCCGGGTCGATTTCGATTCCACGATGTCGGACAACGAATCCTAAGAATTTCCCGGAGGTGACGCCGAAGGCGCATTTGAGGGATTCATCTTAAGGTTAAATTGTCTTAATCGTTCGAAAACAATTCTCAAATCATACAAGTGGTTGTCCTTTACTTTGCTTTTGATGACCACATCGTCCACGTAGCATTCGACTTGATTGTGGATGAGATCATCAAAAATTCTTGTCATTGCTCTTTGGTAGGTTGCTCCTGCGTTCTTCAATCCGAATGGCATCATCTGTGTAGCAATATACTCCGATCGGCGTTCGAATCGTCGTAAGCTTTTCATCTTACGGAGCCATTTTTATTTGGTTGTATCCACGAAGATCCATCCATGAACGAGAATATTTCATGTGTTGAAGTGATGTCGATCATTAATTACGGGATTGGTAGAGGGAATTCGTCCTTTGGGCATGCTTTGTTCAAATCTCTGAAATCCACACAGATTCTGATCTGACCGTTCTTCTTTCTGACTAGTACCACATTGGCTAACCAAGTCGGGTATTGTTCTTCACGGACAAATTTAGCGTCTATTAGCTTTTTAACTTCAGCTATGACTTGTTGTTCGATTTCTAGACGCATTCTTCTGGGAGCTTGTCTGACTGGAATAGAAGTGGGGTCCACTCCTAGTTTATGGACTGCGACCTCTGGAGCTAAACCTGGCATCTCATCGTAGCTCCAAGCAAAACAGTCTTTAAACTCCATTAATAACTTGATTATTTCTTTGGAGTCTTCTTTATTGAGTAAAGAGCTAACAAAGGTAGGTCTAGGCTCTTCGCTAGTACCTAAGTTAACTTCTATTAACTCATCTATTGTAGATTTGATTTCCTCTTCGAATTCTGGTGGAGCGTCTCCAATTTGTAAATCTTCGAGTTCGTCTGTAGTTTCCATGCAGCTTTCATTAGATTCGCAAGTGACAACCAAGCAAAATTCAGTATCATCAGTCGACCCTCCTGTGCCGAATCCGAGACCATGTTTTGAGTTGGGTGGACGACCGGAGTTATTCCATAAATTTTCAAAACGTTGTGATTGACCTTTTGTCCATTGTCCAGGTAAGAAACCACGGCTGAATTAAATTTTGAACACAGGGAGAGTACCACTCAAAAGGCAATTCCATTAATTCTGATGAAGTAGCATCTTCAAATTGTACATTATTTTCAGTTTTGGAGGAAGGAGCACCACGGTAGAATTTGATTGGCTTTGCACCACCGCTACGTACCTCTTTGACCTCCATACCCTCGATCTTATTAGAATGGATCGGGGTCAGGGTCATAGTATGTACATAGTGGTTAATCTTCTCGTACATTGATTTATATTCTTCGTTTCTTTCATCTTCGAGAGGGATTCTGAATTGCGGCTTCTTCTGACTTATTGTCGTTGCTTCTTGTTTGATTTCCTTTTCTCCTTCGGAACTATCTTCCCAATCAACATTGATGGTTGGTTTCCTCTGTCCAATCGTCCTAACGTCTCTACCACGACCTCGTCCCCGGCCTCGACCTCGGATGCGAGTTGTGGAGAAACCTTCACCATCTCGCCGTAAGGGAGTGGTGAGTTACTGTTGGACTAGAATTTCAGGTTCTTCGTTGTCCCGAACTTTCTTTGCTTCATTTATTATGGTATCTCTGGAGAATATCGTCTTCTTCGGTGGTGCATAATAAGCTGCATCCTCGTGGATTCCAATTTCATGTACGGAGAATGGTTGTAAGTCACCTTTGATGCACTGTTCCCCTCCATCGTAGTACTTGATGCATCGATGTAGAGATGATGGTACCATCCTGTTTTCATGTATCCATGGTCGGCCCGATAGAGCGTTGAACGATGTTTCGAATCAATTATGTGAAATTTCGCGGTTGTCTTTGCTAAGTCACCGGTCTTCATCGATAGCGTTATTGAGCCGAGGGCTCTTTCTCCTTTCTGGTTGAATCCTCTTAATAACATTTTGTCTGCTTCGAGCTCGCGGGCATCAATTTCCAAGTATGCTAGCATTCGAAGATTCATTATATTGATTGATGCTCCTGGATCCACCAATACTCTGGAGAGTGTAAATTTTCCGATTGTAACTGAAATGTACAACGGTCGGTTGTGATCTGCTGTTCCAAGTAGTAGGTCGTCGTCTGTGAAGGTAACACCTCGCTGTTCTTTTAACGAGCAAACCTCATCTAAGGACTCTCCGGCCATTTGAGCTAAGCAAATTTCCGGATCGAAGTAAGGCCTTGATCGGAGCTTCTCTCATCTCCTTTGATAAGATGAGAGCGTCGTAGATGCTCAGTTTGGCTGGTAGTTTCCTAAGATGGGCTAGCACGTTGTAGTCCACTTTGTTTTCATGTGTCTCGTTTTCTTCTCGAATGGGTGTTTCTTCTGCCGGGGTTGGTTCTTCCTGAACAACCACCTGCTTTCCTTTGTCTTTTGGACCCATTCTCGGAGGTAGAACTTTCCCACTTCTTAAGTTGACTTCTGTAATTTCCTCTGAATCTATCGTTGAGCTTGCGGTGTCTTTTCTTGAATCGGAATGACGGGCTCTTCCGGATTAACTTCGAGTCCGAAGGCTCTAACTCTATCGTGATTTGGAGCTCCTCGAAACTCGCAGATAGATTCGTTGCTTGTTGAACTCTCGTAGCCTCCTTGGTGGACGTCTTCTTCGTTATTTTGCTCGTCGAGATGGTGTATGATTTGAGAATTGTCGTTGGTATCGAAATCGATATTCGGATTATCGTTAGTTACGTAATCGTTAGAAACAGTCAAAACGTAGCCAACGCCATCACCCTTATCATTATATGATCCCACCGAAGTGAGCGGATAATCATACGTAGTCGGGGGTTCGAGGGATTTCTCCCCCGAATCGGAAACAACTATCCTAGGATAAGCAGCCCCTAGTCTAGCCTTAGATGCCTCGGTCTTCTCTTCTTCGTCAATTTTCTCCTTTTCTTCAATCGTCTCCTGTTGAGGTGGTTCTTCTATCGCAAGTGATAGTACCGGCTTAACGGGTTTCAAACTACGAATTGAAGCTCGCACCGAAGCGGTACGGATGCTTCGTCTAAAATCTTTTCGAAGACCTCGTCCAAGCGGTAGTCCATCCATCGTTAGTCGTATAGGGATCTATCGGAATGATGGGACCAGTCGAGATAACATTGACGGAACCTCCTTTCTGGGGTTCCTTCATGTACTCCTTCGGGATCGTTATATTCCCCTTCCGAAGGTTGTCATTGAGCCAACTTTTGAAGGTAATGCAATCTTCTATTTTATGCCCAAGCATCCGGTGGTAAGGGCAAAAGTTGGGATCACCTTTCTTGTTGACTTCCTCTGGTCTTTTAGGCTCTGGCAGCTGGAAATCTGGAGTCTTCATCAGACTACGGAACATTTTCGGGCATCTGCCTCATTCTTGAACGGATATTCTCTCGCTCAAAAGCTCTCTTAATGTACGTTGCGGACGAGACGGTTGTTCATACTTGCGGAGATGACGTGATAGCTGGGCAGGGTTGCTTGGTAATTCTGTTGTGGTTGCTTGCGGCCGTTACGGTGGTATTTGCATCGGTTGCTTGCCTTTGTCAACTGCTGCGACGATCCCGGATTTCTTTTCAAAAGTTTTCACGGGCTTCTGTTTATCTGTCTTGTCGGTGAAACTTAATTGCTTCGCCTCTTCTTGCAAGCTTCCGGCCTTGCTTAACAACTTCTCAAAAGTCTTAATAGTGAATCCCTTGAGGAGAAGTGCTATCGGGCCGTGAATGCTTTTTAGTAAAATGCCGACTGCATGTTGTTCTTGCAGTTGTGGTTCACACTTCATACTTAAGTTCCTCCATCGAAGTATGTAATCCACCAAAGTTTCATTCGGCTTCTGCTTCTCTACCACTAAATCACCTATAGTGATGTGGTGCTGAGCTCCGGCAAATCGCTTGATGAAGAGGTTCTCTAGCTCTGAAAATGTCTTAACCGAACCGTTTGGTAATTCTGCATACCAGTCGAAGGCGATTCCTGACAGACTGCTGACGAACTGTCGGAAGAGTAATGCATCGCTCCCGCCGGCATTGCAACAACCGGCACGAAAGTGTGCCACATCTTGTCGGGGGTTCCCGGTTCCGTCGAAGGTCTTGAACGAGAGGTGGTACGAAGCCTTTCGGGTATTGGACGGCGTCGAATTCTTCGGGGTAAGGTCTACCCGTCCGAATGGATGTCCCGCTCTTTGATTGTGCTAAGGCTTCTCGCACCTGCTTGTTCTACCAAGTTCTTGATATCCTTTTCGGGAATCATACTTTGTGTTGTATCCTTTTTGGCTGATCATCCCCATTGACGGACGTAATCTCCTTTCCTCCGTCTACAATGTGAATGACCTCTGGGGGTGTCTCTCTATGTGGTTGTACTTGACTCTGGAGAGTGGCCAGAGCTACGGCCATCTCTTCCATCCTCTTCGCCATTTGAGCGATCGTGTCGTCTTTTTCCTGAAGCTGTCTTCTCATCAGTTACGGCTCCTCTCTTCTGCGGCTGCAGGAGCACCTTGCGAAGCTGATGAAGCTCGTGTCTCAACCATGTTGATTTCTGCGTATTCGTCGTCCATGAATTCTGATGAATCAATCTCGTCTCCGAACTTTTCTTCTCTTTCTTTTGCTAATCGTCGGATATCGGTTCTCAATTTTTCCATGGCATCTTCTAGCGGGACTTTCTGTGTGTCTTCGTGGTTGTCGTGCGATAGTTGCCGGGTCCCCTTCTCACGAGTCCCCTTTATCGCGGTAGCACTTTCTTCAGATTCAAGTCTCCTGGCGAGACTTTCTTTCTCGAGTCTGTTGTTTCAATCTCAGTCGCCCAGGTAGTGGGACGCCATACCATCCTTCGGCGGCGGAAGGTCCAGGACCGGATGGTCCGTCGGCCAAATGCTTGGAAGGTGGTATCCTCCCTAATCTGTAATCCCGAGATGACAACGGGCGGACTAGCCTTCATTCTTTTACTTGGCTTTTCCGCCATGATGGCGGGTTCACTCGGGGCCCGAGACGGGATTTGATCGGCACCCGCCCTATCCTCCGTAGAATTTCGATACGGGGCGGTTTTCCTTCTTCGCTAACTTTTCTACCAAAGTTTGCGGTCGAGCAAACGGTGTAGTTCTAGTTCTTTTCTTGCGGCTATCGTTGTAATATGCGGGTTTGTGGTAATTTGGCAGCAATCTTGCGAATGTTTTCTTCATCTTCGCGGCGAAGAGGGGATGAAATGCGCTTCCTCCCAACGAGTGGTATGTATTCGAGCAGCGGTGTATATTACGGCGAGTTACGGAATTTCCTGCAGGAAAGCAATTTCGGCGGCCACGGCTTCTTTAGCGATCCTTCTATTTCCGTTCCTTCTCCGGGTCTTTGTTAGTGACGGAATCCTTGAAGCTGGACCCGATCTCGAAAACGGAAGGTCTTACGGGAAGATCCGTACCCTCCACGGTAACAGGTCCATCATAATTCCGGATTTCTTTCCCCTTTGGTTTGGCAAAAGTCGGGGTAGGTGCGAAACAAGTAGACCAGGTGGGGTAGAAAGAACGGTCCTCCGTGGGCAGCGGTATTCCTCTTAGTCGGGATCCTTTGCGGGGAGGGAATTCTTGGGTTGACCTAGGGTTGAACTCGAGCGGCGGCTCTTCAGCTTCGGATACCTTGTTCATCAGTGCGAAAAGGGAGACGTCGGTGATCTTGACGTTCGTGTTTTCAAATCCTTGTCCAAATCGGATGATTCCATTGTCGGGCGGCTCATCCTTATAGACAGCGAGGTCCAGTCCGTTGGTGAAGGAGAAAATCAGTTTTGGGGCTTCCATTTCTGCAGGGTAGATTCTGGTTGTCAGTCCCAAGTTATGCTTCTTTTCTTTAGGACGCAAAGAAAGGAATTGAAAAGAGTCCGAACTCATTCTTGTTCATGTATTTATAGGAAGGAATCACTTATTAAAAGAATCACTTATTAGAGGGTTTGTTTATTTAGAACGGAGTGTTCAAAGGTGTAGAGAGGGTAAGGAATCCGAATCGGAGTTGGAAGGGAAAAGAGAGTCTTAAGCAAGACTTCTCGACTCGAAGGATCACTCCTAAACTAACACCTATCGGGGGTCCACCCCACCTCAGAAATGAGGTAAATGGATCTCGGAACCTCTCTGTTTAGAGGTGTCTAAACAGTGGCTCCTAAATCCGAGAGAATGTTGGTTATACTTGTTCAAGGTAGAAATGAACATAGTATCCCAACGGAAGGAAGGGTAGTTTGACCCACAAGGGATATGGATACACTACCGATTTTTGAAAGCAGAATTGTCTGATTAGAATGGAGAGAGGAACTTTCCCCAGTGGAGTCGCCAGAAATATGTCGGCATATTTTTAGGTTATGTGATATTTTAAAAAGGGGTCGCCTAACAGAAGTTGTCGGCGAATTTTAAATTTAAATATAGATATAATTTAGAAAGTAATATTTGATTTTGAAAATAATTTTAAAGAATTTTAAGATATGAAATCAAACCGATCTCACATCCCAAATAGTTTATATAAACGAGCACCGCACCACAAACCGTGTATCTATCCCTAAGGATAGACACACTGCTTGATGGTGGGGGCTCGGTTAAATAAACTAGAAGATTTGTGACATCCGTTTGGTCTGCGAACCAATTTTATAAGCCGACAAATTCCCTCGCTTAATATGAAACTATTAAACGGGGTTTATATTACACGGGTTCTTTAAAATTCTCTATAAGGGCAAGCCCCTATAGTTAATTACATCTTAAGTGACGGGAATCACCTAAGAAAACTCTCGATAATAATCAATAATTCTGCTCTCAAGAATTTCAAAGTTTAAGTTTTCAAAGAATTGAATTTTTGAATCTCAATAGGGAATGGATCAAGTTTGGAACATTTTATTTTGGGGATTCAAAGGAAGAAAAGTAGGAGAAATTACGGATTCGAAGTGAACTTCGATAATCTCCCGACTATCCTATTGTTTGGCTTGGATTTAGGAAAGTCCTAATGTTTATTTAATGTTTTAATCTTGCCAATTTTAGTTAATTAGGGCTTATATTTATATGATAGAATCATACAAATTGCACTAGAAGATATGAGGGTTTATGTCGTATCGGACGACTACCTCGGAATCCTAAGACCGGTTAGGGCTTAATTTGCAATGCAAATGCCTAACGAAGAGTTGAGGATTTATGTTGCACTAGGCAAACTACCTCGAAGTCCTATGGCTTTGTTGTTTAATTCTAGGAAAGTTTTGTTGATGTAGGTTCAAGTTTTGCTGATGACGATGGCCGTGCTGCCCACCATGCTCCGAGCTCCTTGTTGTTGCAGAGGTTTAGTTTTAGAAATCATAAATCAGGGAATGAGAAGAGTGTTTTGGTTTAGAGAAGTCTTAATTTCCAAGTGTTTTTTTTTGTGTTTTAATTAAAACAAATCTTAAAGTTGATTATAACGACACCGGTTAAGATCCCACGGTTCCATCCTTCCGGCATCATTATTTTTATCGGATTCACTTAGTCCGGATGAATTTGCTAAACTCAACTGAATGAGTTCCACACTTTCATTTAGACCGCGGGAAATCCCGTTAGCAACACGTAGGTTACATCATCCGAGGTATTCCCGATCATCCAACAGGACGTTTTAATTTAGTTGTAATTGTAGTTTTGTGTTCTGTTTGTGATTAAATTTTGAGTTGTCTTATATTTTGAAATGTTGTGGAGGTGATTTTTTATCTTGTAGTGTCTTTTAATTTAGTTATGGGTTTCAGTTTTGGTTTCTGTCCTAAAGGTGTGGGTTTTCATGCAACTGTTGTTTATCATGCAAGAAAAATAAAGTGCATTTGCAATAAAATAAACTCGCAATAAAATAAAAGCGTACCTGGAGGGTCCTCCCGTCATTCCAAGCTGCACTTAAAACACAATTAGAATATTTAAGCAAGTTCCTAGGTAAAGCTAAGGGAAAGGTTTATGGTTTTCTACCAAGTTCCTAATCCTATAGCTAGTCATTTCCTATGACGTCTAGGTTCTCATGTTTTTAGTTTGAGGACGATTTTCTTCATCAAAGAATAACTAAGTTCAATTGTTCTTATAAGTATCCTAACATATTGAGGAAGTGCTTAGGAAGGGTCCTAAACATCTTTTCAATATTTCTAGGATTATTTTAAGTCCAAATGAATTTAGTTATATAAATGAATCGATCGTCCGAGGTTTTCAATTTTTGTTAACTTTCTCAGTGAACTAGGATATTTGAATGTCCTATAAGTGAAGTAACATTTCATTTAATATTCTGTTTAGGAGTTATGATAACTAAAGCTCCTAGGGCAAAATGATATTTAATGATTTATGATCCAAATTTAAGTTCAAATTAATAATTTAAGTTTGGAATAGTGTTCAAGTTATTTTAGATTTATGTCTCAAGTGATGTTATTTAATTTAACTTAATTCAATTTAATTTAATTTAATTTAATTTAATTCAATTTAATTCAATTTAGTTTGATTTGGTTTGAGTTAATTCAATTTAGTTTGATTTGATTTAATTTTTAATTTAATTTAATTTAATTTAATTTAATTTAATTTAATTTAATTTAATTTAATTTAATTTGTTTAATTTAATTTAATTTATTTATTTAATTTAATTTATTTAATTTAATTTAACTTGTTTATTTAATTTAATTTAATTTAATTTAATTTAATTCAACTTTTAATCTTAATTTAATTTAATTTAATTTAATTTAACTTGTTTATTTAATTTAATTTAATTTAATTTAATTTAATTCAACTTTTAATCTTAATTTAATTTAATTTAATTTAATTGAAATTTTTGAAAGAGTTTAATGATTTAATTTTAGTTTAATGATTAAGTCTTTTAATATTTTAAATTTGAATTATCATTTTAATTAAGAGTTGAATATTAATGAGATGATTCATTTAGGGATTTTTAAATTAAAGAATAAATCTCTTTCTAATAATATCCCTATTTTAATAATTCCAATTTTATTATTCTTCCAAATTCAATTAATTATTTAATTAAGGTTTAATCATTTTAAATTGCTCAATGGGTTTCTACCCTTTAATTATTTAAATTTCAATCATCCAAATCAGACTAGGATCAAATATTTTACTTGTTAAATTTTTATTAAACCTAAAGTTTTAATTAAGGGTTAAAATTTTAATTACCATTTTGCCCTTTAAGCCTAATAATTTCATAACTCACTAAATTGAACTCAAATGAACTTGAAATTTTTATGTGACTTCACTTATGTGTCAATAAAGACATGAGAGGAGAAAATGTGATTTTTCTGTATTTAATTTATTTATATAATTATTTTTGGTAGAAAATAGAGATTTCCAAGGAAAATTTAATAACATGACCAAGGAAAAGTTTCTGTCCTTAAGAAAATTAGGGGACATTCCTAATGACCAGAGGACCACTTGGACCAAATTTTGTAATTTTTTGAATTATATTTTATTTATTAGAATTATTTTAAATTCTGGAGTATTAATTAATTTAAAAATAAAATAAATGTTGAAAAATAAATTTTATAATTTTTAAAATTCTCTCTGATATCAAGGATTCCAGAGAACCAAACTTTGCAATTTTCTGATTTTTCTTTGATTTATTATAATTATTTTGGTGAAAATGCTAGAAAATACATTTTTTAATTTTAAAATTACCCTAGAGCTTTAAAAATTAATATCTCACTAAATAGACCTAGGAAAAATATGGGACTTGTTCCTAAGTGATTAAAATTCAAAATATGACATTTTGGTGAATTTTATTATTTTTGTGATTTTTATTATTTTTTAATTATTAAAAATATTAAAATAATATTAAAAATCAACTTTTTTAGAAAATTGAAATTTTAATTTTCTTAAACTCCCCTGATATCAGAGAGGCTCCAAAACCAATTTGGTGAATTTTTGAAAGATATTTTAAAAGTTATGAATTTTTAAAGTTTAAAATGACTAAGTGGCTTAATCAACCCAATTAGTGGGGCTAACCAAGTCCAATTGATCTCAAATTTTTATGATGGGTTCCTCTGATCCTAAAGGTCAGTGGAGAATTGATTTCAAGTCAATTTGATTTATGGTTAACTCTAATTAATTAGAGACCTATTTTGGGTGTTTAAGCCAATTAGGGTTAATCCGAGTGAATTAACTCAAATCCTATTTTTCCTAGGGTTCTCTGGTCATAAGGAACATCACCAAATTTTCCTAAAATTTATTTCACAACATGCTAATTTTTGGAATTAAAATACTTAAAACAGCAACATGCATTTGAAAAATCAATAACTTTTCACGAGAGATGGCCTCGACCTTGAAAAATTCGGGGAATGTCCCTAAGTTCGGAGGCTTCAAAAGCCCTATAGTCTCATGCCTTGGTGAATTGTGTGAATGCATGGAGAATTAAAACAATGCAGGGAGTAAATAATTAATTAAAAATAAAATACTGGACAAAATTAATTAATTTCTTTTCCACATTATTCTCCTCCGTTCACCGAGCAAGAGGGTATTTTTCTTTTATTTTTAGGATTTTTCTACACAAAGATATGAATTTTCAAAGTTCAGGGAATTAAATAAATTAAGAAAATCCCTAATTTTCTATTTAAGTGACGCGGCGCCGCGTCAACCTCGGCAGCTCCGAATGCACACGCGGCGCGCTCCTATTCGACGCCGCCATCCGCGTCAGCGCTCCCGGGACCCGCAGTTCATGTAATATTCTCTGGTCCGGCGCAATCTGATCCGTCAGCTCGATACACGCGCGATCCAACGGCTCCTGGTCATCGTCTACGACTGGTGTGCACCCGTGACCGTCAACCTTCTAACCCTAATTTCTCACTCGATTCTCAATGGATTTTCGTGTTCTTATGCTCTATGGATTCGTCTTGAAGAGACGAACACATCCATACGGTAAACATGCATTTAAATTTACTCGAATGAAATGGAGAATCTCCGTAAGCTCGGGAAGAAGAATGAGTTCATACCTTGGCTCGGAGAAGTGAAGCTTCGATGCGAGAGTTGTTGCACCTTCGATTGGATCTCAAGCAAGCTCCGGATGAAGGCTCCCGGTCCAGTGAATTGTCTAGGTTGGACTTCGACCACGACCGATCACAAAGCTTGGAGTCCGGAGCAACTGGGTGGCCTGGGGATGGGGCTTTGTACGGTGGACACCTTCCCTTGGTCTGGTGAAGGTGTAGGACCAATCAATTTGGGGATTGGTCCACTGTGGAGAAGTGTCCTGGTTTTGGGTGGAATTTCAACTCTGAAATTGAGCTCACAGAGAAGAAATGGCAGGGGGATCTCACTGGGGATTAAGTGCTCTGTGTATGGGGAGGAGTCTGGAACAATTTTGGCAGAGTTTTGGCAAGGTTTGTGCAACTCTTCTTTCATGGCCGTGAGGGAGTGGTGTTTAAATAGGCATGGCTGGAGGCTCTCCCAGGGAGAGTTGAGGGCTGGGATCAGCTGCTCATGGCAAGTGAAGAACAGCTGCAATGGCCACTGGGCATGGGGCAGCTCAGCAGGTGAGAATTCCAAGCTTGGGTTGACTTGGACCTCTCGGCCATGGAGTTTTCCGGCGACTGGGGTGGCTGGCCGGCAGGCAGGGGTCACCCTCAGGGTCAGGTGGGTCAGGGCTGGGTGTTTGTGCAAGCAATTGGCAATGGCCAAGTGTAAAGGGTTTGATTTAGATGGAATGGGGGCATGGCTAAATTTGGACCTAAATGGGTCAACCCACCCATTTGGGCTAGGTGCACCACCCAAGGTCCGGTTTTGGTCGAGGGAAAAGTGATTTGGCTCGGCATAATCGGTAGGGTCGAGTCACCATCCAAGCACGATTAGGCATAAGCATGGTTAAGGGGAATCATGGGAGTGGTTAATCACCTTTAGGAATTAAGGAAAGAGTCTCCTCCTTTTGCCCAAAATGGCATGGTGACATGTAAAGAGGCTCTCATGGCTTGCATATGGCTTGTGCATGGCTCCATGGCTCCATTTGGCTTGGGAAAAGGTTGGGTCAATTTCATAAAAATGGGTTTTAAGAATTTTGGATATTTTGGTGTGAATTTGTATGGGGCTTGATTTGGAATTGTTTGATGATGGAATTATAACTTAGGGAATGGCTTTGATTAAATGGATGGCAAATGGAAATGTCATGTGGGCTTTAGGGCCAAATTTGGGCTTTTGTATTTGGTGGAAATGGGCTTTTAGGAAGGTTTAGGGAAGTGGGCTTTTGAATTTTAAAATGGATTTTGGGATGAAATTTTGGTAAAGGCTTGGGCCAAATAATTGTTGAGTTTAGTTTAGGGATGTGTCATGAGTAGTTTGAAACAAATTTGAGGAGATTTGGGTTTGAATTGGGTTGAATATGGGCCTTTTTGGTAAAGAGGCTAAGGTGGGCCAAAATGGGCTACCATGGGCCAAAGTTGGGCTAGAGTTGAAATTGATGTAAAATTAATGTTGGGAAATGTTTATGGGAGTGTTTCAAAGAGGTTTTGGCTTTGGTTAGGTTTTGATTTTGGGATTTGGGCTCATTTGGGCTAGGTTTAAGTTTAGGTCAAAATTGGGCTTTTTGATTTTGGGTTGAATTTGAGTGGGGTTTGGGTCTAAATTTTGGGCAAATCATGTTAGTGTTTTGTTTATGGAGATGTTAAGGAAGGTTTGGAAAAGATTTGAGGTTAATTGGAGTTGAATTGGGTGAGTTTGGGTTAGGTTTAGGTCATAGGTCCAAATTGGGCTTTAAGGCCAAAAGTGAAATTGGATCCCAATGCCACTCAAATTGGGCTTGGATTGAGTCTGGATTGGTGTTGGGGATGTTGAATTGAAGTTTAGAATTGAATTGGACCATAATTTGGGTCAATTGGGTGGGTTAGGTTTGACATTGGGTTTACTTTGGGTTAAAATGGGTCAAATTGGGGGTTTTGATAAAAGTGGGGTAAATTGACAAAATTGGCCCATGGTGTAGTTGAACAAAATGAAATTGGGAATATTTGGGATTTTCTGGAATTTTCTGGGAATTTTCTGAATTTTTGGATTTTTGGGTCAAAAGGGGTATTTTGGGTATTTGGAAGGTATTGGGGGGTATTTTGGAATTTTTTGGCATTTTTGGGTATGGATGATCAATTTAAGTGATGTGGAAATGTTTGGGATTGATTTTGGAGAGTTTTGGGTAATTTGGAAATTTTTGAGAAATTCGGGTAGTTTCAAAGGCATTTGGTAGGTTAGGCGGGGTGTAGGGTCCCGGGGGTCAAAAATTGAAAATTTGGAAAATTGAAGATTGGGTGGATGTAAGTGGAATACAACCATTTTGGTTGAGCCATGAAGCCATATCAAGCCCACATGAGCCATGAAGGGACTCATTTGAGGCACTCACTATGTTGTTCCTAACCCTCTTGCCGAGGGCTTAGGGGTTAAGGACCATCCATGTGAATCACCTACATGAGTCAGGAGGTCAAGTTGGGTAAGGGTGTGTTTTTAGGAGGTGTGTGTGAAAATGTAGTGTGTAGGTGTAGTGTGTGTGCAAGTCAACCCTTCACCAGACCAGGCCACCCAGGGCAGTCCTAAGGCCAAAGAGTCCTATAGGAACTCATCCTTTAAACTTCCACATTTGATTTCAACCCTCTAGGTGATTAGGGGTCTACAATCAAGTTTGTGGAGTTTGCAGGGAGTTAAGAAGTGGTTTGAATTTCTAAAAGGTGGGTCCCAATTCTAATCCTCTAAGATAGTCAAAGGAAAAGCCTAAGGCTAGATCCTAAGTACTAAAGAGAAGAAGAGAAGACCTCATCAAGAATGAGGTCAACAACTACATAAACCAAACATAACTAGCAAAGAAAACTAAATACACAACATACATAAGTAGAATCCATCAAATTACTCCACGTCAGTTTCAGAACTATCCTCTCCTTTAATGTCTCCAATTGATTGCTGATGCACAAACAAGAACTTCAAATCCACATGAACACCAAATAAACAAAAAAAAATGGGATAGTTAAAGAACAAACAAAACAAATCTAAAGCTCAAATTGAATTCCAGTTTATGTCTATCTTTTCAAATCCTCCAATCCTTCTTCAAATCGAGGTCTATTCCGAACCTCCTTTGAAACCCTCTCTCGGGATGATTTCAGAATCACGAGGAATCTTCAATTTGATTCGGATGGTATAGGTTCGTACCCTTCGCCAAGCAATCAGACTTTGATTGATTCCCGTAGGATATGGAACACTTTCATATCTCATTATGATCTCAGCATAATCCAAATCTCGGTAAAATTCTTCATAGTTACATCATAAATCAAATATCGACAAAATTTTTCACAACCACTGCATAAATAAAATCTCAGCAATCGGGATAGGCCTCCGCCCTACTCCCATCTCAGCAATCGGGATAGGCTTCCGCCCTACTCCCATCTCAGCATTCGGGATAGGCCTCCGCCCTACTCCCATCTCAGCAAATCTCGACGATCGGGATAGGCCTCCGCCCTACTCCCATCTCGACATCGGGATGAGGCTTCCGCCCTACTCCCATCTCGGCAATCGGGATAGGCTTCCGCCGTACTCCCATCTCAGCAATCGGGATAGGCTTCCGCCGTACTCCCATCTCAGCAATCGGGATAGGCCTCCGCCCTACTCCCATATCAGCAATCTCAGAATTCGGGATAGGCCTCCGCCCTACTCCCATCTCAGCAATCTCAGCATTCGGGATAGGCCTCCGCCCTACTCCCATCTCAGCAATCGGGATAGGCCTCCGCCCAACTCCCATCTCAGCAATCGGGATAGGCCTCCGCTCTACTCCCATCTCAGCAATCGGGATAGGCTTCCGCCATACTCCCATCTCAACAATCGGGATAGGCCTCCGCCCTACTCCCATCTCAGTAATCGGGATAGGCCTCCGCCCTACTCCCATCTCAGCAATCTCAGCAAACGGGATAGGCTTCCGCCCTACTCCCATCTCAGCAATCGGGATAGGCTTCATCCATACTCCCATCTCAGCAATCGGGATAGGCTTCCGCCGTACTCCCATCTCAGTAATCGGGATAGGCTTCTGCCGTACTCCCATCTCAGCAATCGGGATAGTCTTCCGCCGTACTCCCATCTCAGCATTCGGGATAGGCTTTCGCTCTACTCCCATCTCAGCAAATCTCAACATTCGGGATAGGCTTCCGCCCTACTCCCATCTCAGCATATTCTCAGCAATTCTCAGCACTCGGGACAGGCTTCCGCCCTACTCCCTTCTCAGCAATTCTCAGTACTCGGGATAGGCAGAGTCCTACTCCTTTCTCAACAATCTCAAAATTTGATCCTCTCAGCAAGAAATTGAAATTAAAGCACTTTGTATTTCAGATAGGCTTTGTCCTATTCTTCCTCAGCATTTGGAATAGGTTCAGTCCTACTTCCTTCTCAGCATACAAATGCATTCGGGTGGGCCTCAGCCCTACTCTTTTCTCCGCATAAAATCAAAATTGAAACTCGAATCGAAATTCAAACTCATAATTAAAACTTAAAATTAAAAAAAAAATGAAACGAATCTAAGATCCAATCTCTTGAAATCTTGTGATCTGAAATTCACCTCCTTTTTCCCCAGCGAGAGTTTTGGAATCTTCAGTCTTGGAGATTTACCTGATACTCCCCAGCGAAAATTCTTCTACTTCGTCCTAAGTTTGTCACTTGGACATCTGTGTTGGTTTTGTTGATCTCTTTGATCAACACCAATACGCGCGGTGTGCTTGGTTAGCACACCACACCTATTGGGGGTCCATTTGTTGACCTCATTTTTGATGAGGTCTTCTCTTCTCTCTTTAGTGTTTAGGATCTAGCCTTAGGCTTTTCCTTTGACTATCTTAGAGGACTAGAATTGGGACCCGTCCCTTAGAAATCTGAACCACTTCTTGCCTCCTTACAAACCTCACAAGCTTGATTGTAGACCCCTAATCACCTAGAGGGTTGAAATCAAATGTGAAGGTTTAAAGGATAAATTCCCTATAGGACTCTTTGGCCTTAGGACCACCCTAGGTGGCTTGGTCTGGTCAGGGTTAACTTACACACTCACTACACTCACACTCTACACTCTCACTCTACACTCTCACACACACAATCCAAATCCTAAAACCACACACATACCCAACTTGGCTCCTTGACTCATGTAGGTAATTCATATGGATGGACCTTAACCCCTAAGCCCCTGGTTAAGAGGGTTAGGAACAACATAGTGAATGCCTCAAATGAGTCCTCTCATGGCTCATATAGGCTTAACATGGCTTCATGGATCAACCAAAGTTCTTCCATTTCACTCATATTTGATCATTCTTCTTTTTTCCAAAATTTCAATTTTTGACCCCGGGGACCCTACACCCCTCAAACCTACTAAAAGCACTTAAAATTGCCCAAATCCTCCAAAATTTCCAAATCATCCAAAACTCCCCAAAATTAACCTTGAACATTTCCTCACCAATCAAATTGATCATCCATATCCAGAAATACCAAAAATTTCAAAAATACCCCCCAATACCCTCCAAATACCCAAAATGCCCCTCTTAGCCAAAAAATCCAAAAATTCAGAAAAATCCCAAAAAATTTCAGAAAATCCCAAATATTTCCAATTTCATTTTGTCCAACTACACCATGGGCCAATTTTGTCAATTTACCCCACTTCTACCAAAACCCCAATTTAGCCCATTCTTAACCAAGTGAACCCAATGTCAAACCAAATCTACCCAATTGACCCCAATTTTAGTCCAATTCAATTCTAAACTTCAATTTAATATTCACAATATCAATTTAGACCAAATCCAAGGCCAATTTGATTGACATTTGAATCCAATTTCACTTTTGACCTTAAAGCCCAATTTAGACCCATGACCCAAACTTAGCCCAAACCAAACCAATTCAACTCCAATTGACCCCAAAACTTTTCTAAACCTCCCCTAACATCCCCATAAACAAAACACTAACATAATTTGCCCAAAATTTGGACCCAAACCCTACTCAAATTCAACCCAAAACCAGAAAGCCCAATTTTGACTTAAACCCAAACCTAACCCAAATAAGCCCAAGTCCCAAAACCAAAACCCAACCAAAGTTAAAACCTCTTTGAAACACTCCCATAAACATTTCCCAAAATTAATTTTACATCAATTTCAACCTTAGCCCAACATTGGCCCAAATTAGCCCAATTTGACCTACATTGGCCCATTTACCAAATCAACCCAAATTCAACTCAATTCAAACCCGAACCACCTCAAATTCATTTCAAATCACTCATGACACATCCCTAAACCAAACACAACAATTATTTGGCCCAAAATCCTACAAAATTCTCATCCATGAATTCATTCTTAAACCTAAAGGCTCATTCCCTTAAGCCTTCCTAAAAGCCCATCCAAAATGATTTTAAAAAGCCCAAAATCCATCTTGAAGCCCACATGACAATCCTCTATCATCATCCATTTGATAAAACCATCTCCTAAGTTCTAAATCCATGATGAAATAATTCCAAATCAAGCCATATGCCAAATCCCATCAAATCACCCCTAAATTACCAAAATTTCTAAAACCCTTTTTCATGTAAAAGACCAAGCTTTGTCTGAAGCCACATGGAGCCATGAGCAAGCCATTTACAAGCCATATGAAGCCATGAAAGGTTTGACATGTGACCAAGCCATTAATGGCAAAAGGAGGGCCCCCTTTCCTAATCCTTCATTAAGCCTTTTTAACCATAAGCATGTCACACACTAAACCAAGTTTAGCCACCTCACCATGGATGGAGACTTCACCACTCCATGGCAAGCTGACCCAACCGATCCCCCGGCCCAAAATCGGACCATGGGAAGGTGATCCAAGCCCAAATACATGGGTTGACCAAATTGAACCCAAAATGAGCCTCTCCCCATTCCATTTCAATTCAGCCCCTTTACACATGTCAAACTCCGATTGACCGCACCATTGCCAACCCCCGACCCCACCGGTCAAGATGGTGACCGAGTGCTCAGCCGGCCGACCACCGAGCCGCCGTAAAACACCATGGCCGAAAGCTCCATGTGAGCCAAAAATTCAATTCTCCTCGTCGACTTGTCTCAATCCAAATGGACGAGCATAGCTCTTCTTCTCCTCACCAGAGCAGCTGATCCCAGCCTTCAAACCCCCTTGGGAAGCCCTCCAGCCATGCCTATTTAAACACCACCTCTCTCGGCTATGAAGAGGTGCTGAACCAAAACTTACTGAAACCCTGCCAAAATCATCCCAGAACACTCTCTACACATAGAGAACTTGATCCCCATTGAAATCCCCCTGCCATTTCCTCTCTGTGAGCTCAATTTCAGAGTTGAAATCCAAGCTCAAAACCAGGACACTTCACCACAGTGAGCCAATCTCCAAATTGATTGGTCCTACACCTTCACCAGACCAAGAGGAGAAGTTTCCTAGCAAAAGCCCCCTCACCAGGCCAGCCATTGCACCCAGCCTCCAAGCTTTGTGATCGGCTGTGGTCGAAATCATACCTAGAAAATTCACCAGGACAAGGGACTTCATCTGGAGCTTGCTTGGACCCAATCGAAGGTGACACAACTCTCAGATCGAAGCTTCACTTCTCTGAGCAAAGGTATGGACTCACTCTTCTTCCCGAGCATACAGAGATTCTCCATTTAATTTGAATCAATTTCAATGCATGTTTACCGTATGGATGTGTTCATCTCTTCAAGACGAATCCATAGAGCATAAGAACACAAAAATCCGTTGAGAATCGAGTGAGAAATTTGGGTTAGAAGGTCGACAATCACGGGTTCGCACCAGTCGTAGACGATGACTGGGAACCGTTGGATCGCGCGTGTATCGGATGGACGGCTCGGATCGCGTCGGATCAGAAGATGTTACGTGAAAGGTGGGTCCCGGACCGCCGAGTCGGATGGCGGCGCCGAATCGGAGACGACGCGTGGAGCTTCGGAGCTCGCCGAGGCTGACGCGGCGCCGCGTGGATAAGTAGGAAAATAGGGATTTTTCTTATTTATTAAATACCCAGAACTTCAAAATTCATAACTTTGTGTAGAAAAATCCTAAAAATAAAATAAAAATACCTTATTGCTTAGTGAACAGAGGAGAATAGTGGAAAAGAAATCAAGTAATTTTATCAAGTATTTTATTTTTAATGATTTATTTACTCTCTGCATTGTTTTAATTCTCCATGCATATAGGAAATTCACCATGGCATGAGACCATAGGGCTTTTGAAGCCTCCGAACTTGGGAACATTCCCCGAATTTTCCAAGGTCGAGGCCATCCCTATGAGAAGTTATTGATTTTTCAAGATCATGTTACTGTTTTGAGTATTTTAATTCCAACAATTAGCATGTTGAGAAATAAATTCTAGGAAAATTTGGTGATGTTTCTTATGACCAGAGGGACCTAGGAAAAATAAGTTTTGAGTTAATTCACTTTGAACAACCCTAATTGGCCAAAATACCCAAAATTTAACTTTAATTAATTAGGGTTAACCATTCATCAAATTAACTTAAAAACAATTCTCCACTGTCCTCTAGGGATAGGAGAACACCACATAAAAATTTGAAACCAATTGGACTTGGTTAACCCCACCAAATGGGTTGATTAAGCCTCTTAAGCAAAAATGGGTAAAATTAAACTTTAAAAATTCATAACTCACAAAATACTTTTCAAAAATTCACAAAAATGGTTTTGGAGCCTCTCTAATATCAGAGGGACTTAAGAAAATTAAAATTGTAATTTTCTAAAAAAGTTGATTTTTATCATTATTTTAATATTTTTAATAATTAAAAAATAATAAAAATTATAAAAATATTAAAAATCACCAAAATGTCACATTTTGAATTCTAATCATTTAGGAACAAACCAAATATTTTTCTTAAGTCCCTAGGGTAAGATATTGAATTTTAAAGGCTTAATGTAATTTTTAAATATTAAAAAATGTATTTTCCAACCTTCTCACCAAAATAATTCTAATAAATCAAAGAAAAATTAGAAAAATATAAAATTTATTTCTTTGGACTCCTTGAGGTCAGATAGATTTATGAAAAATATAAAATCCATTTTTCAACTTTAATTTTATTTTAAAATTAATTAATGCTCCAAAACGCAAAATAATTCTAGTAAATAAAATATAATTCAAAAAATCACCAAATTTAGTCCAAATGGTCCTCTGGTCATTAGGAGTGCCCCATAATTTTCTTAAGAACAGAAAAATTCCCTTGGTCATCTTATTGAATTTTCCTTGGAAATCCCTATTTTCTACAAAAAATAATTATATAAATAAATTAAATACAGAAAAATCACATTTCCTCCTCTAATGTCTTAATTGACATGTGAGTGAAGCCACATAAAAATTTCAAATTCATTTAAGCTCAATTTAGTGAGTTATGGAATTATTAAGCTTGAAGGGCAAAATGGTAATTAAAATTTTAACCCTTAATTAAAACTTTAGGCTTAATAAAATGAGGGAGTAAAATATTTGATCCTAATCTGATTTGGATGATTGAAATTTAAATAATTAAAGGATAGAAACCCATTAATCATTTTTAAGATTAATAAAAGTAAACCTTAATCAATTAATTAATGAAATTTGGAAGATTAAAAAAAATTGAAATTATTAAAATAGGAATATTATTAAGAAGACATTTGTTCTTTAATTTAAGAATCCCTAAATTAATCACCTCAATAATATTTAATTCCTAATTAAAATGATAATCCAAACTCAAGATTTAAAATGCTAAAAGACTTAATCATTAAATTAAATTAAAGTTAAAAAATTTAAATTAAATCCTTCCAAAATTTCAATTAAATTAATAGTTTAACAATTAAATTAAATCATCTTTAAAACATAAAAAATAAAATATTAAATTAAAATTAAAATAAAATTAAATTAAAAATTAAATTAAATTAAATTAAATTAAAACATATTAAATTAAAACTAAACCAAATTAAATTGAATTAAATTAAATTAAATTAAATTGAATTAAATATAACATCACCTAAGACATAAAGAATTCAAAATAAATCTAAAACAACTTGAACACTATTCCAAACTTAAACCCATTAACTAAAATTAAACTAAATCACAAATCACTTAAACATCAATTTGCCCTCAAAAGCTCTTGTTGTCATAACTCCTAAACAGAGTATTAAGTGAAGTGTCACTTCATTCATAAGATATTCAAATATCCTAGTTCACTGAGCAAAAGAACAAAACTTAATTAAACCTCGGATGATTAATTCACCTGATTAATTAAATCCATTTGGACATAGAATAATTCCAGCAATATTGAAAAGGTGTTTAAGATTCGTCTTAAGTACTTCCTCAATATGGCGGGGTGTTTTATAAGAACAATTGAACTTAATTATTCTATGGTGCAGAAAATCATCCATAAACAAAATTGAAAACCTAGACGTCATAGGAATGACTAGCTATAGGACTAGGATCTTGGTAGAAAACCAGAAACCTTGCCCTTAGCTTTACCTAGGTGATTGCCATAAATACTTAAATGCCTTAACATGTGTTTTAAGTGCAACTTGGGATGACGGGAAGACCCTCCAGGTACGCTTTTATTTTATTACAATTTACTTTATTGCAAATGCACTTTACTTTTCTTGCATGATAAACAACAGTTACATGAAAGCCAAAACCTTTAGGATAGTCCCTAAACTGAAACCAAAACTAAATTAAAAATCACTGCAAGATAAAATTCACCGCCACAACATTCCAAAATATAAAACAACTCAAAATTCAATCACAAACAGAACACAAAACTACAATTGCAACTAAATTAAAACGTCTCGTTGAATGATCGGGAATGCCTCGGATGATGTAACCCACGTGTTCCTAACGGGATTTCCCACGATCTAAATTAAAGTGTGGAACTCATTCAGTTGAGTTTAGCAAATTCATATGGACTAAGTGAATCGATGAAAATAACGGTGCCGGGATGACAGAACCGTGGAATCTTAATTGGTTCTGTTTAATCAACTTTAAGATTTGTTTTAATTAAAATATTAAAAACACTTAGATTTTAAGATTTTCTATAAACCAAAACACTTCTCTCATCTCCTGATTTATGACTTCTAAAACTAAACCTTTGCAACAACAAGGAGCTCGGAGCATGGTGGGCAGCACGGCCATCGTCATCGACGAAACACCGAGTCTACTTCAGCAAAACTTTCCTTAGAATTAAATAACCAAGCCATAGGACTTCGAGGTAGTTTGCCTAGTGCAACATAAACCCTCAACTCTTCGTTAGGCATTTGCATGATCATATCATGTAGATTAAGCCCTAACCGGTCTTAGGACTCCGAGGTAGTCGTTCGTTACGACATAAACCCTCACATCTTCGAGGCTGATTGTATGATTATGTCATACGAATATAAGTCCTAATTAATTAAAATTGGCAAGACTGAAATATCAGATAATATTAGGATTTTCTCAAATCTAAGCCAAACAATAGGATAGTTTGGGAAGTTGCCAAGATTCTTCTTGGATCCTCAGTTTCTCCTACTTCTCTCCCTTTGGACTCTTAAAATAAACTGCTCCAAATTTGAGCTAATCCCTATTAAAAATTCCAAAATTCAAATCCTTTGAAAACCTTAAACTTTGTAATTCTTGAGAGCAAAACCACTGATCATTATCGAGATTTTTCTTAAGTGATTCCCGTCACTTAGGATGTAATTAACTATAGGTGCTTGCCCTTATAGGGAACTTTAAGAACCCAGGTAATATAAACCTCGCTTAATTCATTTATATTAAGCGAGGGAACTTGTCGGCTTATAAAATTGGTTCGCAGACCAAACGGATGTCACAAATCTTTTAGTTTATTTAATCGAGCCCCATCATCAAGCAGTGTGTCTATTCTTTGGGATAGATACACGGTTTGTGGTGCGGCACTCGTTTATAAAAACTATTTGGGATGTGAGATCAGTTTAATTTCATATCTTAAAATTTTCACATTTAAAATTATTTTCAAAATCAAAAACTACTTTCCAAGTAATATATATATTTAAATTAAATTTAAAACCTAAAATTCGCCGACAATTTCTGTTAGGCGACCCCTTTTCAAAATAAAACACATAACCTAAAAATATGCCGACAAGGGACTAAACCTAGGATTAGCCAATGTTTTCTAAGCACTCGAAAGAGGTTAAAGCATAGGAATGTATTTGGCACAATACAATTTCCAACAATCTAAATCTTTCATTAACCATAATGTTATTGCAAGGGGAAGTATACATTCTTTGATTTGAATGTTTTGTTGCAAAATAGTAAAAAAATATTTAGAATTAGTAATTTTACTTTGAAGTTTAGATAATAATTTGGTAAACTTAGCTCTATTAGCGTCATTAAACTTTGTCAACTTATGCTTTTTTACTTGTAAGTTTTATACATTTTGAAAATTATGTTTTATTGATACTATCATTAATGTACCCCTTCCCTGTGGGTTCAATAACCAAGCCTCCATTAGAGCCTTGTATTACTTGAGCGATACATTACTTGAGTTTGTATTCTGGTGTTTGTAAGAAACTATAATGAAATACAAAAACACCGCATCAATTTTTCGGCGTCGTTGCCCGGGGAAGTTAACGGTAAATTTGGTAGTATTTGAAAGACTTATGTTTGATCTATGAAACTTATATTAGTGTTATTGCTTATTTTTAAGTGTGCTGATTGTGTTTGTTTATGAGTAGTATTGGATCTGAAGGTTTAATACCTTATGACCCAGAATTAGAACATACTGTTATAAAAAATTGAAAACAATAAAAAGAATCTTAAAATTTGAACAAAATGGCGAACAACATAGATAATCAAAGAATTGAAAATTAACATGAATAGAGACCTTTAACTGATTATGTTAATCCTTCAGCAGATGAAATTCACTTAACTATTCAAATTACTGATGTTGTTGCTAATTCATTTAAGTTTAAACCTGCTATTATCCAGATGGTGCAAAATAATCAGTTTTGGGGAACACCTTCTGATGATCCTAATTTACATCTTGCTAATATGTGCTACTTTTAAATATGACAAAGTGTCGAATGACACTGTCAGACTTAGACTTTTTTTCTTTTCATTAAGGGATAAAGCTAAGGCATGGTTAAATTCTTTAGCACCTGGACCTATCAAAACGTGGGGAGAACTATCTCAAAAATTTATGCCTAAATATTTTCCACCTTAAAAAACTACTAAATTTAGGAATGACATTATATCTTTTTGTCAGATCGAAGAGGAATCAATATATGAAGCCTGGAAAAGTTTTAAAGGTCTCCATAGAAAGTGTTCACATTATGCTTTACTAGATTGGTTAATATATCAAACTTTAATCATGGATTAATTGGATCTCGTAGATCTATTATCAATGCTGCTGCTGGTGGTTCATTAATATCAAAACCTTTTGATGAAACATATTCTATAATAGAGAAGATGGCTACTACTGATTTTTAATGACCCGCTGAACGGGTAAATCAAAAAAGAGTACCTAGTATCCATAATTCAGATGCAATAACTATTTTGGCTTATCAAATTTATGTTATATCTAAGAAAATAGATCAAATTGGAATAAACTATACTCAAAGGCCCCCGATGTTAAAGGAAAATTCATTGGGACAAATAATGGAATCTCAATCATCTTATGAGACTTTGAATGCCATAATTAATAAACCCAATAATGCCTATTCTAATTAATATAATCTTGGTTGGAAGAATCACCCTAATTTAAATTGGCATAATAATAACAGATCAGTGAACCCATTAAGAAATTTAAACAACCAAGGAAATCGTAACTATAATCCTTATTATCCTCCAGGTTTTATTAGTAACACACAAGTTAAGGAGAAGAAATTGTCTATTAAAGATTAGTATTAAACATGAGGAATCAATTATAAAGTCAAGGTAATCAACTAAAAAGTCAAGGAGCTGTTATTGGAAATATTAAAAATCAATTGGGACATATTGCGACTACACTTAGTAATAGACCTTCAAAAATTGTTCCTAGTAATGTTAAAATTAATCTAAAACATCAAAATAAAGAGCAAATTAAGGCTATTCAACTAAGAAGTAGAATTTAATTGGAAACAAAAGTACAAAAAAAGAAAGAGTGGAAATTAAAAAGGGTAATGATCAAACATATGCACATTTGGAATATCCAATTAAACCATTAAAAATCACTGTAGAAAAACCTCCACCTCCGTTTCCTCAAATATTGAAACAACAACAGAGAGATAAACAATTTTCAAAATTTTAGAAATCCTTAAAAAATTAACTGTAATTATTCCTTTGGTTGAAGCCTTAGAAAAAATCCAAAATTTTGAAAATTTATAAAGGATATACTTAACAAGAAAAAGAAGTTTAGTGAGAAACTAAAAGATACTGGTAGTTTTACTATACCATGTGCTATTGTTGAACAATTTTTGGAAGAGCCTTGTGTAATTTGGGAGCCAATATTAATTTTATTCCTCTAACAATTTTTAAAAGGTTGGGTTTAAGAGAGATTTCCCCTACTACTATAAAACTTCAGTTAGTTGATCATTCGATCACCTATCCTAAAGGATTTATAGAAGATGCATTGGAAAAGGTCGATAAATTTATCTTTCTTGTGGATTTAATTGTTTTAGATATGGAGAAAGATAAATAAATTCATTTTATTTTGGGGAGTCCAATCCTTGCAATAGGAAGTTCTGTGATAGATGTTAAAAAAGGAGAATTAATTATGAGAGTCAATTATCAAGAGGTAACATTTAATATATCAAAAGCCATGAAATATTATGCAATATAAAAAGATATTGAATGTTTCAGAATGGAACTTTGTGATCATTTGAGTAATAGCATTTTAAGGAAAAGTTTGAAGAGAAATCAGAGTAAGAAGATTTGAAATATGAGTATATGGATGAGATGGAAAATAAAAGGGTAGAGGTTGAAAATGAAAAGTTAAATTATGTTCAGGAACGATTTGAAATGTTGCATATTATAGAATGTGATAATAAAAATCTCATTCATTTAATTATAAAATCTCCTAAACTTGAAATGAATATATTACATTCCCTATTTAAAATACATATTTTAGGAGATTCATCTACATTACATGTTATTATATCATCAGATTTAACTGAATCACAAGAACAAAACTATTAGAAACTTTAAAAAGATACAAAAAAGCCTTTGGATGAACTTTAGCTGAAAATTAAAGGAATCTGTCCTTCAATTTATATGCATAGATTCTATTGGATGAACATCCTGAACCTATGGTTGATCCTTAAAGAAGATTAAACTCGATGATGAAAGAAGTAGTTAAGAAAGAAATTTTAAAATGGTTAGATGCTGGAATAATATATCCTATTTTAGATAGTGCTTGGGTAAGTCCAATTCACTGTGTTCCAAAGAAAGAGGGAGTGATAGTAGATTTAAATGAGAAAAGTGAATTAATTCCAACAGGACAAGTCACTGAGTGGTGAATATGTATTAACTATATAAAATTAAATACTGCCACTAGGAAAGATCACTTTCCTCTACCTTCTCTAGACCAAATATTGGATAGATTAGCTGGGCACAAATATTATTGCTTTTTGGATGGATATACCGGCTATCATCAAATTCTAATTGCTCCTGAGAATCAAGAAAATATAACATTTACTAGTCCTTACAAAGCATTTGTATTTCAAAAAATGTTATTTTGATTATGTAATGCACCTGCAAGATTTCAAAGATGTATGATGTCAATTTTTTTTAATTTAAGTGAAAATGGAATGGAAACACTTATGGATGGTTTTTCACTGTTTGGAACTTCATTTGCATTATGTTTAAATCATTTATAAAAGTTTTTAAAACTTTGAGAAAAAATAAATTTATTATTAAATTGAGAGAAATGTCAATTTATGGCTGCAAGAGGAATTGTTCTTGAGCATAAAATTTTTGAAAATGGCATGGAGGTAGATCCAACAAAAATCCAAATTATTTATAAACTAACACCTCCTTCCACTGTGAGAGGGGTTAGAAGTTTTTTAGGGCATTCATGTTTTGTAGAGGAATTATATAAAATAGTTTTAGAAAATTACTAAGCCTCTATGTCAACTTTTGGAAAAAGACATGAAATTTGATTTTAACAAAGAATGCATAAAGGCCTTTGATTTATTAAAAAAAATTAACCACTGCTTCGATAATAGTTTCACCTGATTCAGAGAAACCATTTGAGCTAGTGTGCGATGCTAGTGATTATGCCATTGGAGCTATTTTTGGGAAATGATATTATAAACTTTTTAAAGTAATATAGTATGTTAGTAAAACTCTAAAGTATGCTAAAATTAATTATAACACTACAGAAAGAGAGTTAGTAGCTATTGTTTATGTTTTTCATAAGTTTAGGTCTAATTTAATTGGGGCAAATGTATAGTGCATACAGACCATTCTGTTATTAAGTATCTAATGCAAAAGAAGGATGTGAAACCAAAATTGATTTGATGGATACTTCTAATGCAAGAGTTTGATTTTGAGATAGTGGATAGAAAAGGAATTTATAATCAAATAGCTGATCATTTATCTTGGTTGGAATAGAAAGAATTATCTTATTTTGCAAATAAAATTACAAAAACTTTCCCTGATGAACAATTATATAGTATTAATGGAAAGAATTTACAATGGTATGCAAATATTGTCAACTATATTGTGAGTGATATTTTACCATTTAAGTTAATAAATAAAAAATAGAATAAATTTATTGATGATGGAAATATTTACTTTTGGGATGACCCATATTTATGTAAACAGTGTAAAGATTTAATTATGAGGAGATGTGTGCCTTAAGAAGAAACTGAACAAAAACTTCAAAGATGTCATGATTCTAAACATAGAGGACATTTTGAAACTAATAAAACTGCACATAAGATTTTGCAATCTGGATTTTATTGGTCTACTCTTTTTAGAGATATTAATGAATGTATTAAAAAGTGTGATCGAGAGTAGGAAATATTTCTAGAAGAAATGAGATGCCTCTGAATTATACACTAGAAGTTGAAATTTTTTATGAATGGGGGATTAGATTTTATAGGACCATTTATTCCTTCTTTTGGAAGTTTATATATATTAATTGGTGTAGAACACGTATCAAAATGGATTGAAGTTGTAGCCCTTAAATAATAAAACTTCTTGTCCAGGTTCAAATTTCTTTCTTAATCTTTCGATCATGCAATATTTTCATTTTATCTTTATGAATTATTACATTATAATATGCATCATTTATGATCTCCTCAAGTTCATTAAGTTACAACAAACGTTTCTCACAGCATTCTTCAAATTGACATTAAATTCCTTAATAGCCCAATATGCTTTATGTTCCAATTCTACTGGCAAGTGGCAAGTCTTTCCAAAAATTAGTCTATATGGGGACATTCTTATAGGAGCTTTATAAGCTGTCCTACATGCCCACAATGCAGCTCTAATCTAGTAGACTAATCCAATTTGTTAGGATTTATATTTTTTTCCAGAACTCTTTTAATTTCATGATTTGATACATCTACTAGACCACTAGTCTGAGGATGATAAGTAGTTGAGAATTTATGCATAATATTATATTCACCAACCAATTTCTCAATTTTCTATTTCCTAAAATGGTATCCTCCATCAGTGAGGATTACTTTCGGCATTCCATTTCTTATAAAAATAGTTTTCATCAATAATTTTGAAACACTCCGAGCATCACATTTAGGGGCTCGAGGCCGCCGACGGCGAGAAAGTCGGTTCTCTCACAATGTGCATTGAATGTGGACAATTTTTGAAGGGATGCTTGGGAAACTCTTGAAAACTCTTTAACTACTTTAAAAGAAACAATTTGGGGCCAAAATTGGTGTCCACCGGGTCCATAATGTGTCCCCTAGAGTGTCAACAATGTGTAACTAGTGGGTCCAAAGGGTTTCTAGAGTGTTGGTTAGTGTCTTGTTTTCCTTAAAGTTTTAGATATTGAGTTCAATTAGTGATATTTTTGAGGGATTCTTCGAGAGATTGTAAGAGTGGAAGGGAAGTGAGAGATTTATTACTCCTTACCATTTCGAAGGAGAATTTTTTGTGATGTAAAAAAAGGAAGAGATTCAAAAGAACTTCACGGAGTTTGCTTAGGGAGCAATTTAAGATAAGTTTAATTTACTTATTTTATTTTTTAGAACTTTACTTTCATACATGCAATCGAATTTTTATCGTATCTTCTCCATGAAATCTAAGTATTTTTTATGTCTTTCTCCTTGTATTGATATTTTTGTGAAATGGTGATTTGAATAGTGTGCCAAGAAAAATTTAAAGAAGTTGTCATAATCTGTTCACTTAAATCTTAATTTATTTTCAATCTGGTCAAATGATTAGTTAAAATATATTGAGTTTAACAATTAAAGTGAAGATTACATCCGAGATTCAGGGAGTTAAAATTCATTGAAAGTAGGGTGCAAATAAATAGGGAAATAATATTTATCGGGCGTAGAATTGGAGATTTTAGAGTGACAGACTAAAATCCTCAATTTGGTCCTATCATTTGGTTGCTGAAGTGTAGATGTTAGCCCTCAGGCAAGGGGAACATGGGAGCTCCGAAGTGAGAGTCGGTATCCTCCCAGTCTAACAGCAGATTCAGTAACCAAGCATAGGATTAGTCATTGTTCTTTATGCCTGGACCGAAGGGTAAATAATAGGTATGCTCTTATTTTTCACAACACAGTTTTAAACTAATTTTAATTATCCATTCACTTAAATTTCTTAACAAGGAGAAAGAATCTTGCTTATATATTTGAACTTCACTTTATTAGTAGAATTAGTTAACTGTTGGTAGAACTAGTTTAATTAAAACTTCAACTTATTTACGATTGCATATTAGTGACAAATAGGCAAATCAATTTACAAAGCTGTGATTCTAAATTGGTTTCTATAATCTGACCCGAACCGCAATAACACACTAATTTTTGCTTCCAAAAGATGGCAAAATAATTGACCCAATTTTAAAATAGCGGCTAGTGTATAAAATCAAAATGTTGTAAAATTTTAGAAAATATTTTACACACTAGGGGTACTATGAAAGTATACGTATCGTTTCAAGTAATATAGGGTTTTCTTTTATAACCCCAGTATTGATCCCACAGAGAAGCGAGGCAAATCCTTTAGGCTAATTCCAGTCTATTTCTACAAGGCCTAAATTTGGAATTTCGATTAAAATGATTTTTTTAACAACTAATCCTAAATAAAGTTCTTAAATAAAAAGATAACTTATGGATAAATTGGTTTGGAGAATTTTGAGATGTTAAAGACTACCTTTCTCTTGCAATTACATAGATAATGTGTAGGAAAGAAATGCTTAGAATTTTATGTAATAGTGCCAAATAGAAGCAATCCTATTATTTACCCTTTGGTCCAGGTATAAAGCACATTGGCTAATCTATAGATCGGTTCAGGATGTTTTGTTAGTAGAATGGGTTAATCTAGGCTCACACTACTAGATGTCCAAAGGTGGCTATCATCGGCCCTACCAGTGACCCATTCCCTTTCCTATAGACAAAATTATTAAAATTTAGTCTGTCACTCTAAAAACTAATCAATTCGGCATCCAATAAGCAATATCTCCCTATTTATTTGCACTTCATAATGAATAACACGCATATAGCCTTAGATTACCCAAGGATTCATGTGATATCTACTAGTTAAGAACTCGTCTTCGGATAGGTCTCAGAATTCTTCAACATATTTTAACAATACAAGTGATCAATTTGTAAAGTAAATGAAGATCCGGTATGAATATTGACTCGACCCGCAATAACGCAAAGAATATTTGCTTCCAAAAGATGGCTAAAAACTTGACCCAATTTATAAATAGCGGCTAGTGTATAAAATCAAAATGTTGTAAAATTTTAGAAAATATTTTACACACTAGGGGTACTACGCAAGTATACGTATCGTTTCAAGTAATATAGGGTTTTCTTTTATAACCCCAGTATCGATCCCACGGGGAAAAATTATAGTAATAAATTTTCTAAATATTATATTTCAAAAATATATTTTTTTTATCTTTTAATTTAACTATAATTACTATTAATTTACTAGATGCAAATAAAGAAAACAATAATAAAAAAATGATTTATGAAAACTATATAAAATAAACAACTTTCTTCCCTTCAATTAATTTAAGATTTTTAAGATAATTTAATATTCGTTGGAGAATTTGAATTATGGTATTGTGCCAAATAGAAGCATTCATATTCTTTACCCTTTAATCCAGGCGCAAAGAACATTGGCTAATTTACAGATCATGTTTCTATGTATTGTTAGTAGAATGGGTTAATCTAGACTCACACTATTAGATGTCCAAGGGTGGCTATGGTCGGCCCTACTAGTGACCCTTTCCTAATCTATAAATCAAATTATAAAAATTTAGTCTGTCACTCTAAAAACTTATCAATTCTACGCCCTTTAAATCTTATCTTCATATTTATTTGCACTTCACCTTGAATAGCCCGCACATGGCCTTCGACTACCCAAGGATTCATGTGACATTTACAAGTTAAGAGTTCTTCTCCTTCTATGTCTCAAAACTCTTCAACAGGTTTTAGCAATTTAAATGGCCAATTTAAAAAGTAAAGTAAGATCAGGTATTAATGTCATCACAATGTTTTGAAAATATTTTGAATTTCAATTCTCCATCGAATCTTTATATTATCTTATCTATCTCTTCATAATTGAAGGAAGAAAGTAAACTCACTACTCATAACACATTGAATATAAAGAGCAAAACATAATAAATAAACATTGAATCAAATATAAAATACTTATCTCAAAAATTCCTTCTACAGATCTTCTGATTCCTAATGACTCCACAGTGTAATGAACTCCAGATGCAACAACTTGAAAATAAACTCACTAAACTAAACAATAGTAGCCCTAAATTTCTCTCTCTATTTCTCTCTCTAAGGATGAGAGGTCCTTAAGTGGATAAAAGAAAGGGTTACAATGGGAGGGGCAAGTTTTCTGAAGAAATGGACCCCTATTTATAGGCTTCAAGGGTTGCATTGAGGCTCCCCTTCAAAACATGTCCACATTTAATGAATCTTCTAGAAGGTCTGTCTGGCGCCTAGGCGTCGGATACCGCGTCCAATTCTTCGTACCTCTTCACTTTGGATCGCACCTCTTCGCGATTAAAACCGTTTTGGAGCGTCCAAATGCAATGTATCACATGTCCTACTATCAAGGAAAAACTGCCAGTCTTCTAGAATGTCCAATAACCGCTCACTCCGTCAAAATAACCGTTCAAACGTTGTCAAAAACTTGACAGTTTCTGTATCGAGTATGGCGCTTAGGCACCAACTTCTGGCGCCTAGGCGCCAGGCCATATTTTTTTATACTTTTTGTATTTTACTCCATTTTTGCTCCTTTTTGCTCCTTTTTGCTCCTTTTTCCTTTTTAGACCTTTTTACATCACCTACATCCAAAAACACAAAAAATACCTTTCATTAAAGCATAATATCCTTAGAAATTGATAAGAATTAAGACATAATGAAATAGGTATTTTTTTATAGATCAAAATCCCCCCAAAATTAAATGTTACTTGTCCTCAAGTAACTCTTTCTACTATATAAAATATATAACCTTTGGAATAAAAGATAAATATTTAAGATTCCTTATAATTTTTGATTTTATAAAGTTTTTAGTAAATTATTAACCAAATTTCACTAACTATGTTTAATTTTAAGAATTTAAAGAATATTTAACTACCAAATCATAAGATTTCAAACTTTTCATTCATTTTGAAAATATTAGAAGTCTATTATATTAAGATCTCATAGATTATTTACAAGAAAAAGATCTTCTTGAAAAATCTTTTCTAAATAAATATTCATGTATAAAAATTAAGTAAAATATGTAACTAGTTTTCTTCCTATAAGATAATTCAAGTGAAGCCAATTTTTTATTAGGCATTTCCTCAAGCTTCTCCTCTCTTCTTTTTTTTTTTTAATATATATAGAGAGGAATACTATATCTGGATAGTCTGTTAATAGTTTTGAACTTCACTATCCTTAACTTATATTTTCAAAACTTATACATTTCCACTTAATTATTATAACATAAATAAGAATTCAAAAAGATTTCCAATCTTTTCTTTCTCAAGTGATAATTTTTTATTACTTAATATTTCTAAAATTCTATTATTTCTATCATGAATAGAAAAATTCTTTAACTTATTCTTCTTTAAGTTAAATAATTCTATTCTTAAAATCAATCAAAGTTATTAAAATTTAGGTTAATTTCACTAAATTGTTTATAATTTCAAAAATATAAGTGATCTCAAATAAATTCTTCATTCCTTAAGTTATGTTAAAAAGTTTTTATTTCTAAGAAAATATTAGCTCTTTAAGGACAAATAAAATTTAAATTTGAATGTATTTTCCCTTCCCCCAAACTTAAGTTTTGGTATACTATGATAATTTGAAAGTATGAGAGAAAGAAATCATAAGAATTTTTATAAGTATGTAAAAACAATCTTAAAAAGAAAAATTAACTTCTACTCATGCTTTTATGAATAATTAAGATAAAATTGAAGCATGTATAAAAAAAAGTAAGCAGGTTAATTTTTATGATTATACTAATTTTGAAACAAAATTAAAGTAGAGCAAAATTACTTATTACTAAACAGTAGACTAAAACAAACATATAAATTAACTCTAACTTCAGTCTCAACACAATTTACTAAGAATATTTTAACAACAGAATCTTAACACTAATCAATCCACACAGATATTTAAACAAATCAACATACATCACAGACAAAACTAAATAAACAATCCAAACAAAACAAACTAACAAAGTAGCTCATCATAAAGATCTATAACTACTAGTCACTAGCTGTAGCCTCATCATCGTCATCATCACCAAAGGAAAATTCTACGTCCTTAGGATCAATAAATGGTGTGAAACTAGGAAAAGTAGGGAAACTAACATCATGTTCACCCTTCAGAAATCTGACTAGGGCTTCATCATACTCAGCGTCATAACTACTCTTCCTTTGGGTATAATCAGATAAATGATCTAGTTTCCTATCCATAGTATCAATCCTACAGTGAGTTTGAAATAACTCCTGTTGTTGCTCTGAAAACTGATCATGCATTGATTCCCAGAAACTTGATGGTGGCTTAGCAGAAGTAGAGGGTCGAGAAGTATAAGGTCTACCTGGAGTATGTGCAGAAGTAGAAGGAGCGGTCGATCTCTTCCCTCGAAGATGATCATAGATACTAACACTCTCCTGCCCAATTGGCTTGGTAGACTTTAACTTCTCCTCAGAAATATCAGCAGTGACTCCATTACTAACACATAATGAATAAATCAGAGATGGGAATCCCAATCCAATAGAAGTGATGGATCTCGCAGTAGAATCCACAGAATCATAAATAATACTGCCGACATCAATAGGCTTCCTCTCCTGAATGCAGTAGTTTAAGATCGCTCGATCTCTAGTCACTTCACTCAGGTGGTTGGAAGGTAACAATCTTGCAGAAATAAAATAACGCCATGCTTTAGAAATACCATTTAATTTGGAGGATTTGAAGTTTACCCTTTTTCCGTTCCTGATCTTCCAAGATCCAGTACCGTCAGTCAAATAAGCAATGATCATATCCAAATCTCCCTCAAATGGTGATAATCCAGAATAATAAGCATTCAATAGTTGGTGGCAGGCCATAAAATATATTGATTCTTTCAGGACTAAATCCTACTCCGATACCTCTGACAAAGACTTCATAATTTTCGGCATCTAGAAAATTTGCATAAAACTCTCGAACAATAGGGATAACAGCAATAACAATGAAATAACAGAATCGTTGCCAATTGTGTGCAACGATAGTATTTTCGATCATTTCTCCAGGATGATAAAAACTTCGTTCTGAAATGAACTTTCTAGACGTCGCAAATTCATGGAAGCGAAAATGCGCAGCCACAGTAGAAAATTTGCTGATATCAAAGTTATCTCGTGCCTTCCCACGTTTAGATTTTGGAGCCATCTAAACGTGAAAGAAATCAAGAAAAAATTTATGAATCAAAGATTTAAACTCTTTTTAAGTTTATAAAACTTAAAATAAGTTTAAAAATCCAAAGAAATCACCAAAAATCAAAAAAAAATTCAAAATTGTGGTTCTTAGCAAAACTAGGGAAATTTATGGTGAAAATCGAAAATAAATGGTTTAAAGTGTAGATCTGACCTTGAGACGAAGAAATCGAGTGGTTTCGCGCTCAAATTCTTGATGTTTTGACCTCAAAATGGATCTAAAAGGTGTATTTTCGCGAAAATGGGGAAGAAGATGAAGCTTAGGCGTCAAAAATGGCTTTTGGGGGTTATTTAAGTAAATTTTCGGGTACAGGCCGAACTGGTGCTTAGGCGCCGAATTCTGGCGCATAGGCGCCAGTCTCGCCTTTCACAAAAAATTATTTTTAAATTTAATTTTCCACCAAAATTCATAAATTCAACTTCTAATTACTCATATCAGAGTAGGGCTTCAATTTCTATCTTCCACAACATTTCTCATAAATTTATAAAAATTAAATATTTAATCCACCTATCAAACAATAATGTTTAAATCAAACTCACTAAATTCCATTTATAATCTTCAATATTGACTCAGTACATTCCAGATAAGTATTATACTTGATTCAAGTTCCTAATACACACTCAAACATAACAATTTCTAAGCAAAAACAACACACATTGAACATGAAAGAAAATACACAAACAAACACAATCGATTATCTAAATCGATACAACGACTCAACAAACCATATAATAACTATCTCATTACCAGAATATTTTAATCTTCACAAGGGAAATTGTGTCTTCCACTTGGAGAGAACACTAACACTCTCGGGAAATCCGTAGCTGTCTTTTCATCAATCCACTTGTTCTTCGCATATATTTCAACTTGAGCAACTTAATAAGCCGCAAAATGATCAAATTGAAGTTTCATTTTCCATTCTAGATGTTCAATTTGATGAAACATCTCATGAAGGTGATCTCCAATGCTTTTAAACTCCGCTTCAAACTTATCCAAACGACTAGAAATTTTCTCTAAACTTACAGTGATGAAACCATTGAAGTAGGGTTGAGGATCCTTTGAGACCTTGTCCCTAGCTTCTTCTCTATGATTTCTTCCTTCCATTTCTTTAAAATTTTCTCAAATCTCTCAAGAATGAAGTGCAAGGGACATAATTTTGATTGCTTGATGGTTAGGGAAGAAGATAGGTTGATTTAAAAGGGCAAATCGTGTGAAAAACTAAAAATTTATACATAATTTGATTCTGGCGCTTAGGCGCAGAATTCTGGCGCCTAGGCACCGGAACTATGTTCAACTCCGTTTCGCCTAATCGTCAAATTTTAAAATTTCATTCTCCAAGATAGGTATATTATACCGGTAAGAGTAATTTAGACTCAATAACTCACATTGTAAACAATCATAATGAAGGTTAACTTGATCTCCTTTTTACTCATATTCACAATAGAGTGATCCTATTTTCAAATCTTACATACTTTAAAATAATTTTCAGCCTAAGTCAACAAAGACTTATAAGCATCAAATTTTTCTAAAGTAATATAAAATTAATCAAGATCGAGGCATAACCTTACATTAAAACACAAAAACACTCATAACACAAGATAATTATGGGTTGCCTCCCACAAAGCGCTTCGTTTAACGTCGTCAGCCCGACTTAAGTAAATCTTTAATCAGGTTGACTCAATTCATAAGCCTCTTTATAAATCTTTTTAATATCTCTCAAATAAGGATTCAATCTTAATCCATTTACTTTAAAAATTTTTCCTGTTTTGGGATCTTTAATATCCACAACTCCATAATGGTATACTTTCTCAACTATATAGGGTCCAATCCATTTAGATCTTAATTTTCTAGGAAAAAGTTTTAAACGAGAGTTAAATAGTAATACTTCTTGTCCAGGCTCAAAAATTTTTCCTGAAATTTTCTTATCATGCAACATCTTCATTTTCTCTTTATAAATCCTTGCATTTTCATATGCTTCATTTCTTATTTCTTCCATCTCATTTAATTGCAATAATCGCTTTTCTCCTACTTTATTCAAATTAAAATTGAACTCCTTTATCGCCCAATAAGCTTTATGTTCAAGTTCTACGAGTAAGTGACAATGTTTACCATAAATTAACCGGTAAGGTGACATTCCGATTGGTGTCTTATAAGTCTGTTCTATAAGCCCATAATGCGAATCAAGTCTATCAACCCAATCGGTTCTTTTAGGATTAACGGTCTTCTCTAAAATTCTTTTAATTTCTCTCGTTTCGATACTTCGACTCATTCCACTTGTTTGTGGGTGATAAGCAGTTGCAATTCTATGTTTGATTCTAAATTTTTGTAGTAATGATTGAATTCTTATATTCCTAAAATGACTTCCACCATCAGTGATAATTACCTTAGGCATTCCAAATCTTGAAAATATCATTTTCTTTAAAAATTTAGAAACACTTTTGGAATCACAGCTATGGTAAAGCAATAGCTTCAATCCACTTTGAAACATAATCAACTGCTAATAAAATATAAATTTTTCCAGATGATGGAACAAATGGTCCCATAAAGTCTAAACCACATATATCAAAAATTTCAACTTCCAATATATAGTTTAAAGGCATTTCATTCTTCCTAGATATATTTCCCATCCTTTCGACATCGATCACATGTTTTCACATAATGTCTCACATCTTTAAATAAGGCAGGCCAATAAAATCTAGAATTTAAAATTTTAAATGCGAGTTTATCTATGCCAAAGTATCCTCGAAAATCGAATCATGACATTTTTTAATAATAGCAAAAGTTTCCTCATAAGGTACACATCTTCGAATCATAGAATCTTTACCAATTTTAAATAAATGAGGTTCTTCCCAAATATAAGATTTAGCATTATATTTAAATTTCTTAATAAATTTGTTATCCAAGTCATAAGGCAAAATATTGTTAACTAAATAATTAACAATATCAGCATACCAAGGTGTTTTGCATTCTTGAATAACATATAAAGATTCATCAGGAAATTTCTCATTTATATTTTCTTCTGAAATAATATCATTTTTAATTCTAGACAAATGATCAGCAATTTGGTTTTCGGTTCCTTTTCTATCTACTATTTGAAAATCAAATTCTTGTAGAAGTAAAACCCATCTTATAAGTCTAGGTTTAGAATCCTTCTTAGATAATAGATATTTAATAGCAGAATGATCAGTATGAACTATACATTTAGTACCAAGAAGATAATGTCTAAATTTATCAAAGGCATATACTATAACTAGAAGCTCTTTCTCAGTGGTAGTGTAATTTCTTTGTGTCTCAGTGAGAGTTTTACTAGTATAATATACAACTTTGAAAATTTTCTCATATTTTTGTTCTAATACAGCTCCAATTGCAAAATCACTTGCATCACACATTAATTCAAAAGATTTATTCCAATTAGGTGCAACAATGATAGGTGCAGTTATTAATTTTTCTTTTAGAATATTAAAAGCATTAATAAATTCTTTATTAAATTCAAATTTTGCATCTTTTTCCAATAAATGACAAAAAGGTTTAGCAATTTTAGAAAAATCTTTTATATATCTTCGATAAAATTCAGCATGACCTAGAAAACTTCTCACATCAGTAACAGTAGTAGGTGGTTGCAATTCAGCAATAATTTTCACTTTTGCTTGATCTACTTCCATCCCTTTTTGTGATACTTTGTGACCAAGTACAATGCCTTCTGTGACCATGAATTGACATTTTTCCCAATTAGGAACTAAATTTGTTTCTTCACATCTTTACAGAACTTTGGCTATGTTTTCCAAACAAGATTCAAAAGAGTTCCAAAGACTGAAAAATCGTCCATGAATATTTCAATTCCTTTGTCAATCAAATCACAAAATATTGACATCATACATCTTTGAAAAGTTGCAGGTGCATTACATAAACCAAAAGGCATTCTTCTAAAAGCAAATTTTCCATAAGGACTTGTAAATGTTTTCTTTTCTTGGTCCTCAGGAGCAATAAGTAATTGATGATAACCGTAATATCCATCCGGAAAACAGAAATATGAGTGTCCAACTAATTTATCGAGCATTTGATCCAAGAAAGGTAAAGGAAAATGATCTTTTCTAGTGGCTTTATTTAATTTCCTATAGTCAATACAAATTCGCCATCCAGTAACTTGTCTTGTAGGAATTAGTTCATTTTTATCATTAACAATGATGATTACACCTCCTTTCTTCGAACACAATGAATAGGGCTTACCTATCGACTATCCGAAATAGGATAAATAATACCAAGCATCTAACCACTTAATAATTTCTTTTTTAACAACCTCTTTCATGATAGGATTTAATCTTCTTTGCGATTCTATAGTAGGTTTAAAATCTTCTTCCATTAAGATTCTATGCATGCAAATGGAAGGGCTTATTCCTCTTATATCAGCAATAGTCCAACCAAAAGCTTTCTTATAATTCTTTAACACACCTAGTAGTTTTTCTTCTTGATCTATACTCAGTTCAGAAGAAATAATAACATGTAAAGTTAACAAATTTCTAAGAAACGCATATTTTAAATGTAAAGGTAACATTTTTAATTCCAGTTCAGGGGCTTTTTTAATTGATGGTAAAAGTATATCATTTTGAGTTATGTCTAAAATTTCCCAATTATCTTTTATAAAATGAGTCTCTTCTTCTTCTACTACTTCATCTTCATCAGTTAAAAATTCAAATTTTTCTTCGTAAATGACTTTACATTTTTCTTGATAATGTTTTTCAATTAAATAATCAATTATATCCATTCGATAACATTTCTCTTTATCAGGGTATTTCATTGATTTAAGAACATTGAATTTAATTTCTTGACCATTAACTCTCAAGGTTAGTTCTCCCTTTTGCACATCAATCATAGCTCGTCCGGTAGCTAGAAAAGGTCTCCCTAAAATAATAGGTATCTCTTTATCTTCTTCCATATCAAGTACTATGAAAACTACAGGGAAGATAAATTTATCCACTTTAATAAGGACATCCTCTATAACTCCTTTAGGATAAGTGATAGATCTATTAGCTAACTGAAGGGTTACAGTGGTGGGAGTAATATCTCCTAAATCCAATCTTCGAAAGATAGAAAATTGCATGAGATTAATACTTGCTCCTAAATCACATAAAGCTTTTTCACAAAATTTTTCTCCAATAGCACAGGGTATAGTGAAACTTCCAGAATCCTTAAGCTTTTCAAGTAATTTTTTTTGAATTATTGCACTGCATTCTTCACTTAATGCAACAGTTTCAAAAGCTTCAAATTTTCATTTTTTGCTTAAAATATCCTTCATAAATTTTGCATAAGTTGGCATTTGTTCCAAAGCTTCAGCAAAAGGTATGTTAATAGTAAGTCTCTTAAAAATTTCAAAGAACTTAGAAAATTGATGATCTAATTTCTGCTGTTTAAGTCTTTGAGGAAAAGGTGGTGGTGGTTTTTCAACTTCCACATTAACAGGTTTAACAGTCTGATCTTGACTAGGAGAGAGTTTCTTTAGGTTTTTCAATCTCTTCAAACTCAATCTCTTTTTCAATTTCATTCTGCATTCTTTCTTTTAATTCCTTTCCACTTCTAACTTGCACAGCTTTAACTTGTTCATGTTCTTTTCCAATTTTCTTTGGATTAATTTCAACATTACTAGGAAGTGTTCCTACAGGTCTGTTATTAATTAAAGTAGCAATTTGCCCCATTTGATTTTCAATATTACGAATAAGCAGTATTTTGATTTTGTAATTGATTATTCATTTGTAAAATTAATTCTTCTATTGATAACTTTTTCTGTTGATTATTAAATCCAGGAGGTTTATAATTTGGATTAACTTGATTATTCTAATTTCTAGCGGGATGAGATTGATTATTACCCTATTTTTGTTGTGAATTATTCCAGTTAAAATTAGGATGATTTTCCACCCAGGATTATAATAATTTGAATAAGGATTATTTTTACTTGCAATAGCTTGTAAAGTTTCAATAGTTTGAGAATCTTCAATATTAGCAGAGTTATTATGCAAAATATTAATTGCAAAATTATCTAATTTCTTAGACATTGCTGCTACTTGTGAAGCTAAGATAGAAAAGGCTTCATTATCGTGAACACTTGCCATCTTTTTAGGATTAATCCTTTCGGAAGGCCATTGAAATTTGTTATTAGTCATTTCTTCAATTAAAGTGTAAGCTTCTTCAAATGATTTATACATTCAAGAACCTCCAACAGCAGCATCAATAATTGATTTTAAAGATCCAATTAATCCATTATAAAATGTTTGAATAATTAACCAATTAGGTAAAGCATGATGAGGACATTTTCTTAATAGTTCTTTAAATCTTTCCCAAGTTTCATATATTGTCTCCCCGTTAAATTGACTAAACGAAGTAATATCATTTCTTAATTTAGCAGTTTTAGAAGGAGGAAAATATTTAGCAAGGAATTTTTGTGCCATTTCAGCCCATGTTTTAATAGAAATAGTTGTTAATGAGTTTAACCACATCTTTGCTTTATCTCTTAAAGAAAAAGGAAAGAGTCTAAGTCTAATAGAATCATCAGAAACATTGTTATATTTAAAGGTAGCACAAAGTTCTAAAAAACTAACAAGATGTAAATTTGGATCCTTATTTGGTGTTCCACCACATTGATTGTTTTGCACCATTTGAATAATAGACGGTTTAAGTTCAAAAGAATTAGCATCTACAGTGGGTATTTGAATACTACTATGAAGTTCATCAACTGTAGGGTTAGCATAATCCCTTAATGGTTTATAAACATTTTGATCATTAAGTTCAATTGGATTTTGTAAAGTAGCCATTTCAAATTTTCCCTTTTTAATTTTTCTAGTTTTTCTTTCTAATTCATAATCTAAAGGTATTAATCCTTCAGAACCAAATCTTCGCATAAAACAAGGAATAAAATATATATCTTTTTTCTTATATTTTATATTTTTATATTTTTAGAAATATAATATTTTTTACAAAAATTTAAAACTATTTTATTTCTTTCCCCGGCAACGGCGCCAAAAACTTGACCCGACCCGCAATAACGCAGTAATATTACTTCCAAAAGATGGCCAAAAACTTGACCCAATTTATAAATAGCGGCTAGTGTATAAAATCAAAATGTTGTAAAATTTTAGAAAATATTTTACACACTAAGGGGTACTACGCAAGTATACGTATCGTTTCAAGTAATATAGGGTTTTCTTTTATAACCCCAGTATCGATCCCACGGGGAAAAATTATAGTAATAAATTTTCTAAATATTATATTTCAAAAAAAAATTTTTATCTTTTAATTTAACTATAATTACTATTAATTTACTAGATGTAAATAATGAAAACAATAATAAGAAAATGATTTATGAAAACTATAGAAAATAAACAACTTTCTTCCCTTCAATTAATCTAAGATTTTTAAGATAATTTAATATTCGTTGGAGAATTTGAATTATGGTATTGTGCCAAATAGAAACATTCCTATTTTTTACCCTTTGATCCAGGCGCAAAGAACATTGGCTAATTTACAGATCAGGTCCGGATGTATTGTTAGTAGAATGGGTTAATCTAGACTCACACTACTAGATGTCCAAGGGTGGCTATGGTCGGCCCTACTAGTGACCCTTTCCTAATCTATAAATCAAATTATAAGAATTTAGTCTGTCACACTAAAAACTTATCAATTCTACGCCCTTTAAATCTTATCTTCCTATTTATTTGCACTTCACCTTGAATAGCCCGCACATGGCCTTCGACTACCCAAGGATTCATGTGACATTTACAAGTTAAGAGTTCTTCTCCTTCTAGGTCTCAAAACTCTTCAATAATTTTTAACAATTTAAATGGCCAATTTAAAAAGTAAAGTAAGATCAGGTATTAATGTCATCACAATGTTTTGAAAATATTTTGAATTTCAATTCTCCATCAAATCTTTATATTATCTTATCTATCTCTTCATAATTGAAGGAAGAAAGTAAACTAACTACTCATAACACATTGAATATAAACATCAAAACATAATAAATAAACTTTGAATCAAATATAAAATACTTATCTCAAAAATTCCTTCTACGGATCTTCCGATTCCTACCGACTCCACGATGTAATGAACACCAGATGCAACAACTTGAAAATAAACTCACTAAACTAAACAAAAGTGGCCCTAAATTTCTCTCTCTATTTCTCTCTCTAAGGATGAGAGGTCCTTAAGTGGATAAGAGAAAGGGTTACAATGGGAGGGGCACGTTTTCTGAAGAAATGGACCCCTATTTATAGGCTTCAAGGGTTTCCTTGAGGCATCTCTTCAAAACATGTCCACATTCAATGAATCTTCTAGAATGTCTTTCTAGCGCCTAGGCGCCGGATACCACGTCCAGTTCTTCGCACCTCTTCACTTTGGCTCACACCTCTTCAACAACTACCAGTCTTTTAGAATGTCCAATAACCGCTCACTCCGTCAAAATAATCATTCAAACGTTGTCAAAAACTTGACAGTTTCTGTATCGAGTATGGCGCTTAGGCGCCAACTTCTGGCGCCTAGGCGCCAGGCCATATTTTTTTATACTTTTTGTATTTTGCTCCATTTTTGCTCCTTTTTGCTCCTTTTTCCTTTTTAGACCTTTTTACATCACCTACATCCAAAAACACAAAAAATACCTTTCATTAAAGCATAATATCCTTAGAAATTGATAAGAATTAAGACATAAAGAAATAGGTATTTTTTTATAGATAAAAAATCATCACCATAATTTAATAAGAGAATATCTAAGCAAATATTAATTCCTAAACATGCATCTATTTCATTATAAAATAAAAATAAATGAAAATAATGACATAAGAAGTAAAAGGGTTGATAGAATTATGTAATAATTTAAGTGCCAACACGAAATCTATTTCATTGGTATTCAACTATCTGTCACCTAGAAGCATCTAATAGATAATTCTATCATAAAAATAATTTTCCTACACATGCCACTACTTCATATTAAAAGAAAGAGTAAAGAAAATCACTTATGAAGTATGGATAAATCACGACATAAAACTCGGTTTAAAACAACGAAAATTCACTAGAAAGTGTTTACAACAATTACAAGAGAATGAAGAACACAATACTTAGCTTTTTCCCTCTGAAGGAAAAAAGAAGATCTCTCTGCCAAAGTCTCCCACCAATCCATGCGTCGCTCGTACATTCCTTACATAAATATCTCAAAATCCCTCACCAATCTCTCCATAAGAGGTAGAAATCTACATCTTCATGACTCTAAAATGACTAAAATGACTAAGGGGGAAGAAAGAGAGGGGGAGAGAGGTAGAGAGAGACAAGAGAGTGGTAAGTGAGAGGCCCATTTTTCTTGTAGAAATATCTCCTATTTATAGAGCTCTGAAAATGGCCAAGGGTGTCTTAAGGCACCTCTTCAAAAGTAGTCCACATTCATTGAATCTTCTAGAAACCGACTCTGGCGCCTAGGCTCCGGGAACTGGCGCCTAGGCGCCAGACTCCTATGACCAAGTCTTCAAACCCCTTCACTTTGCGTCGCACCTCTTCGCGATTAAAACTGTTCTAATGTGTCTAGATACATTGTATCACATGTCTTATATATTAGGAGTAACTTCCAGTCTTCTAGAAGGTCTAAAAACTACTTAACACCGTAAAAAAAACTCCCAAAGTTGTCAAAAATCCATCCAATAACCATTTTTGGATGATTATGGCGCCTAGACCTTGATTCTGGCACATAAGCATCGTTTTCTTGTCGTCACTGGCACCTAAGCACCACCCTATGCGCAGCTCCACTGTTTTGCTCCGTTTGGCTCCGTTTCAACTCTGTTTCGACCCATTTCAGTTGCATTACGTTCCTAACATCTTCACCTACAAGATAGACATAAAAACAACATTTCTCAAATGTATAATTTGGTTCAAGAACATGTGAGAAATATAAAAGATATTAAGCATAGAAAGACATATCAAAATGTGCTAAGTTAGAATTTTCTTCCTTGCTTATTTTGGCTCAAAATTGCATAATTTTTACTTGATTTTCTCTAAGATCATATTTTTAAACTTGAAGACAAAAATATGCAAAATTCCTTCCTTTAAAGTGTAATATCTTTAAAAATGTGCATAAAGTTAGCATGAAATCTACACTAAAAATAGGTAATTTTTAAAGTGGGTCAAATTCTCCCAAACTTAAACGTTACTTGTCCTCAAGTAACACTATAATCATGTAAAACCACATAAGCAAATCATGTGTATGAGTTTCTTTAGGAGTTTCTAAAATTTTGTTCTAGAAATGTAGTAGTCGAATTTAGAAAAAATTTTAGTAAATGAGACCAATTTGAAGTTTAGAAATCTCTTAGATGAAAGAGTATGAAAGTATGTGTTGTTATCTAATTCAGAAATGCTTATAAATTTTTCAAAATATAGGGGTTAGACATTTTTATTTTATTTATTTAAAATTCTTTATCAAAAAATAATTATACTAACTATATTATATTTTTAAGCTTAAGATTTTCTTAAATCTTATACTTTAAAAAGCTCAGGTGTGGAACCAATTTTTTATTAGACCCTTTAATCCTCATGCTTCTCCTTCCTTTTTCACATACTATAATTTTATTTTCTTTTTTTTTCTTTTTCTTTTTCTTTTCTTTCTTTTTTTTTTTGGCAAGGATTACTATATCTGGATAGGTCTTTAATAATTTTGAATTCCACCTTTCCTTTCCTAAAGCATAAGGTAGATATATATCTTTTACTTAGAAATATAATAACCGTTTTGAAAATTTTTTTTCAATAAAAGAAATTTAAATATTGAAAACAAAAGTCTAATCCTTCTATTTTTCTAAAAATACAACTTTTCTTACTAAAGATAGTTACACAATATTTATCATTTTTTCACTAAGAAAAATTTAACTTTAAATTTTTCATCACTACTATAAATTTTAACTAAATTCTCTTACTTATTTCTATATTCAAAATTTTATTTTCCTAATATAACTTCATACACATAATTATTTTTCAGCATTTTTTAGGACAAATAAAATTTAAGTTTTTGAAAATTATTTTTCATTCCCCCCAAACTTAAATTTTAAAATATTTTGCAATTAATTCCATAAAATGTAGGAGGAAGAAATATAAAAGATAAATCTACTAACTACTACAACATCCTATCAAATTTATATACATGCATAATCAGGATAGAATGATTGTAGAAGAAAGTAAACCTAGCCTAACACATGCTTGTTATAATATTAAACTTAAAGGAAGTATATTAACTTTAAAATATATTTTTCTTCCTACCTTCAAATTTGAATTTGAACATGTATAGCATTCAATACGAAAAATATAAGCAGGAAGAAAAATAATTCAGAAATTCTATCTACCACAAATGTTTATCAAAAACATCTACAAATATTCATCGGGACATAACAATTTGCAATAGAAATTAAATCTAAACTAAACATCTAGAATAAAATTAAACTACAGAAAGGTTAAATAAGCAGGACATGTATCGGCATAGGAATATATATTTAAGTGTTATTCAAATCTCTAAATTTTTGTAACATAAACACAAACACAAACACACAAACTAAAATCCCTAGACTTGCAGATTCATAACAAATATCAATTAAGGTTAATTTGATCTACTTTATACTCACATTTTCCCTCCTTACTTTCAATTTCAAATGGAAGAAACTACACTAATAATGATAATCTGGTAAATAAAAATACTGCAGTTCATTCATATGTTGTTCATTAAGCAATTTCATGACCTTACTTAGTGAAACAAAAGTTAGATAAAGGAAGTAGTAGAGTTAACATGGAGTGCTCCAAGTCCAAACTCTACATGCTTCAAGGTAATGCTCAGCTCCAGTTGATAACTGAGTTATAACAGACTCGTCAGCCTGCTACTACCAGAAGTTTTATACAAATTTAGTTAAGACCAAGGCATAACCTCACAACATTAATCTATTCTGCACTAAAGAAAACACAAAACAACACATATACAATCGTGACTCGCAAGCACGTCTATCATAGCTTGTCCAATAACAAGGAAAGGTCTCCCTAAAATCATTGGAATTTCTTTATCTTCCTCCATATCTAATACAATAAAGTCCAAAGGAAAGATAAATTTATCCACTTTAACAAGCACATCTTCTATAACTCCTTTTGGATAAATGATAGATCGATCAGCTAACATAAATTACAGTAGTAGGAGAAATATCGACTAAACCTAACCTTCTAAATATAGATAGAGGCATCACATTAATGCTCACTCCTAAATCACATAAAGTTTTTCATATAATCTTTCTCCAATTGCACAAGGAATTGTAAAGCTACAAGGATCTTTAAATTTCTGACGAAAATTTTTCTGAAGTATAGAGCTGCACTCCTCACTTAGTGCAACTGTCTCGTAATCCCCAAATTTCCTTTTCTTGTTTAATATCTCCTTCATAAACTGTGCATAACTTGGCATTTGTTCCAAAGCTTCATTGGAAGGAATATTTATCATTAACTTCTTAAGTACTTTCATGAACTTTGAAAAATTTTTATCCAACTCATGCTGTCTAAGTCTTTGAGAAAATGGAGGTGGTGGTCTTTCCAAACTGATTTTAGTTGGAGAAATTAATTTTTCCATATCCTTAGAAACATGTTTTTTAGGTCTTTTAGTTTCCTTTGTTTCTCTCACAACATCTTTCTCTTTTCTAACCACATCCTCTATCTCTCTTCCACTTTTTAATTGGACAACTTCTACTTTTTCATTAGTGTTATCTTTAGGGTTGATCTCAATGTTGCTAGGAAGTGTTCCTTGGGGTCTATTGCTAAGTGAATTAGCAATTTATCCCAGTTGATTCTCTATATTTTTAATCGCAGCATTTTGACTTTGCAGTTGGTTTCCCATTTTCAATACCACTTCTTCCATAGACATCTTCTTATCCTCAAATTGTTGATCATTATTAAAGTCCGGTGGATATGAAGGTCTATAGTTTGTGTTCCCCTGATTATTCCAACTTCCATTTGGATTCGCATGATTATTTTCCCATTCTTGGTTTCCACCATCAGTAGTATGATTCCAGTTAAATTTAGGATGGTTCTCCAAATACGGTTTGTAAAAGTTAGAATATGGGTTGTTTTTGGTATTTCAAGCGTCATATGATATATTCGAATCGATTATATGCCAGAATGAACTTTCCTTACTTACAGAAGTAAATTGAGGCTGGTTCATTCCAAATTGGTCCAACTTCCTTGATATTGCGACAACCTGAGATGCAAGAATTGTAATCAAATCTGTTTCATGAACACTAGCTACATTTTTATGATTTACCCTTGCAGAGGCCCATTGAAATTCATTTGTAGTCATTTTTCAATTAATGCATACACTTCATTAATTGATTTTGACATTATTAAACCACCAGCAGTAGCATCAATTATAGACATAAGGGATCCTACTAACCCATTATAAAATGTTTGAATGATTAACCAATCGGGCAGAGCATGATGTGGACACTTTCTTAAGAGTTCCTAAAATCTTTCTCAGGCTTCATATATTGTTTCTCCATCATATTAACAAAATGAGATAATATCATTTCTAGGTTTAGTTGTCCTTGAAGGTGGAAAATACTTAGCTAGGAATTTCTGAGTTAACTCCTCCCAATTTTTAATAGAGCCAGGTGCTAATGAGTATAACCATATTTTAGCCTTATCCCTTAGTGAGAAAGGAAAAAGCCTTAGCCTAACAGCATCGTCTGACATGTCATTATAACGAAATGTAGCACAAAGTTCTAGAAAACTAGATAAGTGTAAATACGGATCCTCCAAAGGAGTTCCCTCAAATTGATTGTTCTACACTGTTGGATAATCTTAGGATTTATTTCAAACGAGTCAGCTTCTATGACATGGTTTTGTATACTTGAGTGAATTTCATCTGTCGTAGAATTTAGGTAATCCCTCAATGAAGTATGATGATTTTCCAAGTTATTATCTTTAAAGTTTTCCATTTCCATTTCTAGTTTTTTGAGTCCTTTCTGTATTTTTATTTTTTTATTTTTTTTTCAAACTCGAGATCATAAGGCACAAGTCTTACAGATCCTTTGTTTCGCATACATAACACAACAAACAATACATTAATAATTAAATAAATAATAGATGAAATATATTCAACACAACAAAACATTTTCACAAACACCTTATTTTTCATATAAACAAATACTTTTCACACAAAATGGTTTTTACGACACTACAGTTTTCCAAGTCTAAAACTAATTATTTCAACTAAAATTCTCCTAAAGTTCTTACTGAAGCTTCCCCGGAAACGGCGCCAAAAACTTGACCCGATCCACAATAACGCAGTAATTTTTGCTTCCAGAAGATGGCCAAAAAAATGACCCAATTTTTAAATAGCGGCTAGTGTATAAAATCAAAATGTTGTAAAATTTTAGAAAATATTTTACACACTAGGGGTACTACACAAGTATACGTATCGTTTCAAGTAATATAGGGTTTTCTTTTATAACCCAGTATCGATCCCACAGAGAAATGAGGCAAGCAATCCTTTAAGCTAATTCCAGTCTATTTCTATAAGGCCTAAATTTGGAATTTCGATTAATGGTTTTTTTTAATAACTAATCCTAAATAAAGTTCTTAAATGAAAAGATAACTAATGGATAAATTGGTTTGGAGAATTTTAAGATGTTAAAGACTACCTTTCTCTTGCAATTACATAGATAATGTGTAGGAAAGAAATGCTTAGAATTTTATGTAGTAGTGCCAAATAGAAGCAATCCTATTCTTTACCCTTCAGTCCAGGTGAAAAGAACATTGGCTAATCTATAGATCAGTTCCAGATGTTTTATTAGTAGAATGGGTTAATCTAGGCTCATACTACTAGATGTCCAAGGGTGGCTATGGTCGGCCCTACCAATGACCCGTTTCCTTTCTATAGAACAAATTATTAGAATTTAGTCTGTCACTCTAAAAACTAATCAATTCTGCACCCAATAAGCAATATCTCCCTATTTATTTGCACTTCATCAAGAATAACCTGCATATAGCCTTCGATTACCCAAGGATTCATGTGATATCTACTAGTTAAGAACTCATCTCCGGATAGGTCTCGGAATTCTTCAACAAATTTTAATAATACAAGTGATTAATTTGCAAAGTAAATGAAGATCAGGTATGAATATCATCACCATAATTTAATAAGAGAATATCTAAGCAAATCTTAATTCCTAAACATGCATCTATTTCATTACAACATAAAAGTAAATGAAAATAATGACATAAGAAGTAAAAGGGTTGATAGAATTATGTAATAATTTAAGTGCCAACACGGAACTAATTTCATTAGTATTCTATTATATTTATGCAACTATCTATCACCTAGCAGCATCTAATAGATAATTCAGTCATAAAAATAATTTTCCTACACATGTCACTACTTCATATTAAAAGAAAGAGTAAAGAAAATCACTTACGAAGCATGGATAAATCACGACAGAAAACTCGGTTTAAAACAAAGAAAATCCACTAAAAAGTGTTTACAACAATTACAAGAGAACGAAGAACACAATACTTAGCTTTTTCCCTCTGAAGGAAAGAAGAAGATCTCTCCACCAAATTCTCCCACCGATCCATGCGCCGCTCGTACATTCCTTACATAAATATCTCAAAATCCCTCATCAATCTCTCCATAAGATGTAGAAATCTACATCTTCATGACTCTAAAATGACTAAAATGACTAAGGGGGAAGAAAAAGAGGGGGAGAGAGAGAGAGAGAGAAGAGAGAGGCCCCTTTTTCCTGTAGAAATATCTCTTATTTATAGAGCTCTAAAAATGGCCAAGGGTTGCTTAAGGCACCTCTTTAAAAGTAGTCCACATTCATTGAATCTTCTAGAAACTGACTCTGGCACCTGTGACCAAGTCCTCGCACCCCTTCACTTTGGGTCGCACCTCTTCGCGATTAAAACCGTTCCAATTTGTCCAGATACATTGTATCACATGTCCTATTTATTAGGAGTAACTTCCAGTCTTCTAGAAGGTCTAGAAACTACTTAACATCATCAAAATAACTCCCAAAGTTGTCAAAAATCCATCCTATAACCTTTTTTGGATGATTCTGGCACCTAGGCCTTGATTCTGGCACCTAGACGTCGTTTTCTCGTCGTTACTGGTGCCTAGGTACCGGGTTTGGCGCCTAAGCGCCACCCTGTGCGCAGCTCCACTGTTTTGCTCCATTTGGCTCCATTTCGACCCATTTCAGTTGCGTTGCGTTCCTAACATCTTCACCTACAAGATAGACATAAAAACAACATTTCTCAAAAGTATAATTTCATTCAAAAATATTTGAGAAATATAAAAGATATTAAGCAAAGAAAGTCATATCAATATGTGCTAAGTTAGAATTTTCTTCCTTGCTTATTTTGGCTCAAAGTTGCATAGTTTTTGCTTGATTTTCTCTAAAATCATATTTTTATACTTAAAGACAAAAATATGCAAAATTCCTTCCTTTAAAGTGTAATATCTTTAAAAATGTGCAAAGTTAGCATGAAATCTACACTAAAAATAGGTAATTTTTAAAGTGGATCATAATCCTAGTCCGTAGCCTCTGAACTATCCCTGTGGGATCGATATCCAGGACTCCATTAGAGTCTTGCATTACTTGAGCGATATGTATACTTGCGTTGAAAGATTAACTCTGTGATTATTGAATATCTTTATACACATCTATATCAAATACAATAAATATTAAATTTACGCAAAGTGCACGGGGCGGTTCAAGTTTTTGGCGCCGTAGCCGGGGATAGTTAGAGCGTTGGATAGTTAGATAGAATAGATAAATAGTTATATAACATAACTAGAGTAACGGACGATTTAGGATAATTAGAAAACTTTTTAAAAGAATTTGCAACTTATTATTATATTTAGTCAACTATTTTTCTGTGCACTAATTTCGATTATATGCGTAAATTTGGATCTAAAAATCTTATTCCCTACGATTTGGAACTAGAATGCACTGTTAGAAGAATTAGAAAATTGAGAAAAGAACCTAGAAATCCCAATAATCTTAACACAATGGAAAATAACGTAAACAACCAAAGAATAGAAAATGAACATCAATCTAGACCACTTAGAGATTACGCTAATTCTACATTTGATGAAATTCACTTAACCATCCAAAATTCAGATGTAGCTACTAATTCTTTTGAGCTTAAACCTGTAATTATCCAAATGGTACAAAATAATCAATTTGGTGGAACTCCTAACGAAGATCCTAATTTACATCTTACAAATTTTTTAGAACTTTGTGCTACTTTTAAATATGACAGAGTGTCTGATGATGCTGTCAGATTTAGACTTTTTCATTTTTCACTATGGGATAAGGCTAAGGCTTGGTTAAATTCGTTAGCACCTGGATCTATTAGAACTTGGGAAAACTTTCACTAAAATTCTTATCGAAATATTTTCCACCATCTAAGACTGCTAAGCTTAGAAACGATATCACATCTTTCAGTCAGTATGAGGGAGAATCGATATATGAATCTTGGGAAAGATTTAAAGAACTTCTTAGGAAATATCCACATCATGCTTTACCAGATTGTTTAATTATTTAAACTTTTTATAATGGATTAGTAGGATCTCTTAGATCCATCATTGACGCTGTTGGTGGTGGATTATTAATGACTAAACCTTTTGAAGAAGCTTATGCTTTAATCGAAGAAATGGCTACCAATAATTTTCAATGGCATACTGAAAGGGTAAATCCTAAGAGAGTATCTAGTATTCATGATTCAGATGCTTTAACTATGATAGCTTCTCAAATTGCTGCTCTCTCAAAGAAAATAGATCAATACGGAATGAATCATTCTCAAACACCTTCAGTGTTAGAAGAAAATTTATTGGGAAAAATTGTAGATGCTCAATCTTCATATGAAACTATAAATTTGATAAATAATACACAAAATAACCCTTATTCAAACTATTATAATTCAGGTTGGAAGAATCATCCAAACTTTAATTGGAATAACCAAGATAATGTTAATCTTGTTAATCCTCAGTGGGGGAACAATCCTGTAAACCCATTAAGAAATTTAAACAATCAGGGTAATTCCAATTATAGACCTTCTAATCCACCAGATTTTTATAATGATGCGCAATTAAAAAAAAAGTTATATATGGAAGAATTAGTCTGGAATATGGGAAATCAATTACAAAGTCAAGAAGCTGCTATTAAAAACATAGAAAACCAATTGGGGCATATTACTACTGCACTGAGTATTAAACCTGTTGGAACTTTACCTAGCAATGTTGAAGTAAATCCTAAAGCTCAAGGAAAAGAACAGATTAAGGCTATTCAATTAAGAAGTGGAAAAGAGTTGGAAACAAGAGTCCAAAAAGAAACTATAGTTGAAAAGGAAAAAGTGGAAACTGAAGGAGAAAATGAAAGTTTATATCTTGATTTTCCTCTAAAACCTATGAAAATTACTGTTGAAAGACCACCACCACCATTTCCTCAAAGACTAAAGCAACAAGATAAGGGAAAAAGATTTGTTAAATGTACGGCTTATTTTTAGGTTATGTTTTGAAAAGGGAGTCACCTACAGAAATTGTCGGTGAATTTTAGATTTTAAATATAATTTAAATATATATAAAATTTGGAAAGTAGCATTTGAGTTTAAAAATAATTTTAAGTTTAAAGATTTCAAGATATGAAATTAAACCGATCTCACATCACAAATAGTTTATATAAAGGAGCACCACATCACAAACCGTGTATCTATCCCGAGGAATAGACACACTGCTTGGTGATAGGACTTGATTAAATAAACTAGAAGATTTGTGACATTCGTTTGGTCTGCGAACCAATTTTATAAGCCGACAAGTTCTCCTGTTTAATATAAAGAAATTAAACAGGGTTTATATTACTTGGGTTCTTAAAGTTCCCTATAAGGGCAAGCCCCTATAGTTAATTACATCTTAAATGACGGGAATCATTTAAGAAAACTCTTAATAATGATCAGTGGTTTTGCTCTCAATAATTTCAAAGTTTAAGGATTTCAAACAATTGGATTTTGGAAATTTCAATTGGGAATGGATCAAATTTGGAACAGTTATTTTAGGAATCCAATGGAGGAGAAGTAGGGGATATCACGAAATCGAGACAAGTCTCGGTGACTTCCCGACTATCCTATTTGTTTGGCTTGAATTAGGAAATTTTTTAATGTTATAATCCTGCCAATTTTAATAATTTAGGACTTATATTCGTATGACATGATCATACAAATAGCCTCGAAGATGTGAGGGTTTATGTCGTACGAACAACTACCTCGGAATCCTAAGACCGATTAGGGCTTAATTTACATAATATGATTATGCAAATGCCTAATGAAAAGTTGAGGATTTATGTTGCACTAGGCAAACTACCTCGAAATCCTATGGCTTGGTTATTTAAAACTAAGAAATGTTTTGCTGATGTCGATCCAAGTTTTGCTGACGACGATGGCCGTGCTGCCCACTGTGCTCCAAGCTCCTTGTTGTTGCAGAGGTTTAGTTTTAGAAGGTGAAAATCAAAAGATGAGAAAAGTGTTTTGGTTTAGAAGAATCTTAAAGTTCAAATGTCTTTAATGTTTATTAGTGGAATCTTAAAGTTGATTATAACAACACCGGTTAAGATCCCACGGTTCCATCATTCCGGCACAGTTATTTTTATCGGCTTCACTTAGTCCAGATGAATTTGCTAAACTCAAATGAATGAATTCCACACTTTCATTTAGACCGTGGGAAATCCCATTAGCAACACGTAGGTTACATCATCTGAGGTATTCCCGATCATCCAACAAGACGTTTTAATTTAGTTATAGTTGTAGTTTTGTTGTTATGTTTGTGATTAAATTTTGAGTTGTTTTATATTTTAAAATGTTGTGGCGATGAATTTTATCTTGTGTTGATTTTAATTTAGTTTTGGTTTCAGTTTTGTGGCTATCCTAAGGTTTCGGTTTTCATGCAACAATCTTGCTTAACATGCAAGAAAAGTAAAGCGCAGTACATGAAAGTAACTTGCAATAAAATAAAAGCGTACCTGGATGGTCTTCCCGTCATTCCAAGCTACACTTAAAGCACATGTTAAGGCATTTAAATGTTTATTACAAATTCCTAGGTAAAGCTAAGGGAAGGTTTTGGTTGTCTACCAAAGTCCTAATCCTATTGCTAGTCAATCCCTACGACGTCAAGGTTCTTTGTATTTTGTTTAAGGATGATTTTCTTCATCAAAGGACAATTAAATTCAATTGTTCTTCTAAAACACCCCCATCATATTGAGGAAGTTTTTAGGAAGACTCCTAAACATCTTTTCAATATTTCTGAGATTATTTTGAGTCCAAGTAAATTTTATTGCACAGGTGAATTAATCATCCAAAAATTTTTAGTCAAGTTTTAACTCTTACTCAGTGAATTTAGGACATTTGATTTTCCCATGAATGAAGTGATACCTCACTTGATGCTCCATTTAAGAGTTATAATGATAAAAGTCTTTAGGGGCAAATCAACTTATTAAGAATTTCAACGATTTAAAATTAGAATTAATGTTTTAAGGTGATTTAATTTAGTTGTAAAATTTTAATAAATTTAAGTTTGGAATAGTTTTCAAGTTGTTTTATTCTTAAATGTTTTAAACCATTTGAATTGAAAGAGGAGTTTAAATTATTTAATTTAGACTTTAATGATTTAATTTTAATTTAATTGCAATATTCTAGATTAACTTTTAATTGGTTTGATTTTTCTTTTTTTTATTAATTAAGAATTATTCTTTGAAATTGATTTTGATGTTTCAAGTTTGTTTTAAATTTGCTATTAAGTGATTTTTGAAATTAATAATTTTTTTATGTTTTATATTTATTTCAATTTAATTATCAAGTTATTTAATAATTTAAGTTTTAATTTAATTAAGGGTTACCCTTTTTTATTATTAATTTATTAATTTCAATTATCATCTTAAGTTTAATTAAGAGTTAAGTTTAATTAAAGTGATTGATTTAGGGATTTTAGTTTAAGTGATTATAGTCTCTCTAAATTATATCCCATTTTAATATTCCAAAAAAAATTTTAATTATTCTTCCAAAATTCAAATTATTTAATTAATTAAGGTTTCATTTTTTTTTTGTTTCTTAAAAGTGATCAATGAGTTCCTACCCTTTTATTTTCCAAAGTTTCAAACATTTAAGAAAGAATTAAGATCAAATATTTTACCCCCCATTTTGATTAAACCTAAAGTTTTAATTAGAGGTTAGAATTCTTAATTATTAATATGCCCTTTTAAGCTTAATTATTTCATAACTTATAAAATTGAGCTAAAATAAGCTTGAAATTTTTTATTCGCTTCACTCACATGTAAATTAAGACATTAGAGGAGAAAATGTGATTTTTCTATTTTTAAATTAATTTATATATTTATTTTAATAGAAAATAGGGATTTTCAATGGAAATTCAACAATATGACCAAGGTAAGGTTTCTGTCCTTAAGAAAATTATGGGATGTTTCTAATTACCAGAGAACCACTTGAACCAATTTTGGTGATTTTTTGAATTATATTTTATTTATTATAATTACTTTGAGTTTTGGAGTATTAATCAATTATAAAATAAAATTAAAGTTAAAAAATGGATTTTATATTTTTCATAAATCTCTCTAACCTCAACGAGTTTAGAGAAACATATTTTACATTTTTATGATTTTTCTTTGATTTATTAGAATTAATTTGGTGAAAATGTTGAAAAATCCATTTTTTAATATTAAAAATTGTCTTAAGCATTTAAAATTCAATATCTTAACCAAAAGACTTGGGAAAAATATTTAGTTTATTCCTAAGTGATTAGGGGTCAAAATATGACATTTTTGTGATTTTTATTTTTTTTATGATTTTTATTATTTTTTAATTATTTAAAATATTAAAATAAGGTAGAAAATGAAGATTTTTGAAAAATTCCAATTTTTATTTTCTTAGACTCCTCTGATATCAGAGAGCCCATAAAACTAATTTGGTGAATTTTTAAAATGTATTTTTAGATTTATGAATTTTTAAAGTTTAATTTTGGTCATGTAACTTAATTAATCCATTTAGTGGGGTTAAACATTTCCAATTGATTCCAAATTTTTATGTGAGGTCCCTCTGATCCTAAAGATCAGTGAAGAATTATTTTTAAGTTCTTTTGATGTGTGGTTAACCCTAATTAATTAAAGTTCAGTTTTGAGTAATTAGGCCAATTAGGATTATTCTTAATGAAATAATTCAAAATATAATTATCCTAGGGTCTTCTGGTCCTAGGAAACTTCCCCAAATTTTCCCAGAATTTTCTAAGCAATATGCTAATTAATAGAATTAAAATATCAAAAATAGTGACATAAACTTGAAAAATACATAACTTGCCATAGAGATAGCCTCTGACCTTGAAAAATTCAAGGAATGTTCCCAAGATCAGAGGCTTCAAAAACCTTGTGGTCTCGTGCCATGGTGAATTGTCTATGCAAATGGAGAATTAATATACTGAAATGAGTAAATAATTAATTAAAAATAAAATACTCATCAAATTAACTCAATTCTTTTCCACATTATTCTCCTCTGTTCACGGAGCAAGAGGGTATTTTTAGTTTATTTTTATGATTTTTCTACACAAAGATATGGATTTTTAATGTTCTGGGTATTTAAATAAATCGGAAAATACCTACTTTCCTACTTAACCCAATCAGCGCCTCGTCAACCTTGGCAGCTCCGAAGGACCATGCGGCGCATTCCTATTCGACGCCGCCATCTGACTGGGATGCCAAGCGGCCCGCGGTCTCGCTCCATCTCCTCGTCCGGCTCGATCTGGATCGTCCATTCGATACAAGCGCGATCCGACGGTTCCTGATCATCGTCTACGACTGGTGTGTGCCGAGGGCCGTCCACACTAAAACCCTAAGATCTCTCTCATTTCTCCACTAAATCTCATGTTCTTATGCTCTATGAACTCATCTTGAAGGGACGAACACATCTATACGGCTAACATGCATTGAAATTGACTCAAACAAAAAGGAGAATAGAAAGAAGCTCTCAGGAAGGAGGAGTGTCCATAACTTGGTTCAGGAGGTGAGGCCTCAACTAAATGTGCTCGGCACGTTTGTTGGAGCTGGAAGAGCCTAGGGATGAAGCCTCTGGCCCTGGTGAAAAGTCTAGGTATGAAAGTGACCAGGCCTGATTTCAGACTTTGGAGGCTAGAGCAATTGGGTGGCCTGGAGAAGGAGCTTTCACCGGGGAACTCCTTCCCTTGGTCCTGTGCAGGCGTGGGTCAGTTTAATTTGAGTTTGGTGGAGGTTTGAGAGATGTCCTGTTTTGGCCTGAGAATTGAGCTCCAAAATTGAGCTCAATCAATGATATTTAGGGCAGGAGAACAGTGGGGATGGATTGCTCTTGGCTAGGGGAAGCTCTATGAGGAGTTTGGAGGAATTCTGTGAAGGTTGATTTCAGCTAACCTTTTTGGCCGAGAGGGGGTGGCTTGTTTAAATAGCCATGGACAGGGCCTCCCAGGTGGGTTTGATGGCTTGGATCAACTGCTCTGGTGAAGAGAAGAACAGCTACAGTGGCCATTGGGCATGGGACAACTCAGCTAGTTCAAATTAAATTTTTGAATCCATTTAGACCTCTCGGCCATGGTGTTTTCCGGCGACCTGGTGGCTGGCCGGCCAGGGTCAGGTCACCATCCTGATCAGGAGGGTCAGGGCTTGAAGTTTGTGGGTTCAATTGGCCAATGCCAAGTGTAAAGAGGTTTGATTTAAGTGGTAAGGGGGAAGGGTCATTTTGGCTTGATTTGGTCCAAGACATGGTTTAGGCTAGGTGCACCTCCTCAAGGCTTGACTTTAGGCTGAGGGAGAATCATTTGGGTCAGCTAGGAAGGGGTGGTGAAGTCCCCATCCAAGGTGATGTGGCTAAACTTAGTTTAGAGAGTAGCATAAATGGGGTTAAAAGGGCTTAATGAAGGCTTAGGAAAGGCTCCCCTCTTCTTTCCATAAATGACTAGGAGAGGTGTCAAAAACTCTCATGGCTTCATATGGCTTGTAAATGGCTCACATTTGGCTTACATTTGGCTTGGAAAAGGTTGGCTTGTTTCATGAAAAAGGGTTTTGGCATTTTTGATGAATTTAGGGGAAATTGTCATGTGGCTTAGTTTAGAAAATTTTAATGATGAATTTCAAACTTAGGGAGTGATTTAAATCAAAGGGATGATGAGGTGAAAGTGTCATGTAGGCTTTGGATTGACTTTGGGCCTTTTGGATTTGGTGAAAATGGGCTTTTAGAATGGTTTAAGAAAGTGGACCTTTAGGTTTGAAAACAAATTGGTGGATGGAAATTTTGTGGATTATTAGGCCAAACAAATGTTGGGTTTAGTTTAGGGATGTGTCATGAGTGATTTGAAACAAATTTGAGGTGATTTGGAGTTGAATTGGGTTTGATTTGGGACTTTTTGGTAAAGGGGGCAAAGTGGGTCAAATTGGGCTAACTTGGGCTAAGGTTGGGCTAATGTTAGATTTGATGTAAAATTAATGTTGAGAAATTTTTATGGGAGTGTTACAAAGAGATTTCAACTTTGTTTGGGCTTTGATTTTGGGATTTGGGCCCATTTGGGTTTATGGTGGGTTTAGGCCAAAATTTGGGATTTTGCTTCTGGGTTAGGTTTGGGTGGAGTTTGGGTTCAAATTTGGGGTAAATCTTGTTAGTATTTTTATTATGGGGATATTAGGAAGGTTTAGGAAAAGATTTGGGGTTAATTGGAGTTGAGTTGGGTTAGTTTGGGCTAAGTTTAGGTCATGGGCCAAAATTGGGCCTTAGGCTTCAAATTGAAGTTGGATCCAAATTTCAATCAAATTGGGCTTGGATTTGGTCTAAATTGGTATTTGTGATACTGAATTGAAGTTTAGAATTGGATTGGATCAATATTGAGGTCAATTGGGCTGATTTGGTTTGACATTGGGCTTACTTTGGTTAAAAAAATTGGTCAAATTGGGGGTTTTGGTAAAAGTTGGTTAAATTGACAAAATCGGCCTATCATGTAGTTGAACAAAATAAAATTGCGAATATTTGGGATTTTTTGGAATTTTTTGGGAATTTTTTGAATTTATGGATTTTTTGGTTAAAAAGGGCATTTTGGGTATTTAGAGGGTATTGGGGGGTATTTTTGGAAATTTTGGTATATTTGGCTAAGGATGATCAACTTGAACGGTGAGAAATTTTTAGGATTGGTTTTGAGGAATTTTTGGTAATTTAGGTAATTTTTGCAAATTTTGGGTAACTTCAAGGACATTTGGTAGGTTTGGTGGGTGTAGGGCCCCGGGGGTCAAAAATTGAAATTTTAGAAAAATGAAGATTGATCAAGTTTGAGTAGAATGGAATCACTTTGGTTGAGCCATGAAGCCATATTAAGCCTATAAGAGCCATGAATCCATATTAAGCCCATAAGAGCCATGAGATGACTCATTTGAGGCATTCACTATGTTGTTCCTAACCCTCTTAGCCAAGGGCCTAGGGGTTAAGGTCCATCCATATGAGTTACCTACATGAGTCAGGAAGTCAAGCTAGGTATGAATGGTTTTAGGATTTGGAATGTGTGTGAAAGTGTAATGTGTGCAGGTCAACCCTCACCAGACCAGGTCACCCAGGGTAGTCCTAAGGCTAAAGAGTCCTATAGGGAACTCATCCTTTAAACCTCCACATTTGATCTTAACCCTCCAAGTGGCTTAGGGGTTTATAATCAGGCATGTGGGGTTTAAAGAGAGTTAAGAGGTGTTTGAATTTCTAAATGGTTGGTCCCATTTCTAGTCCTCTAAGATAGTCAAGGAGAAGTCTAAGGCTATATCCTAAGTACTAAGGAGAGAGAAGAGAAAAGACCTCATCAAGAATGAGGTCAACACTAAATTCTTAGACATTTTAAAAAAATTGTCGATAAATATTCCTTTTGTTTAAGCTTTGGAAAAAATGCCTGATTATGTTAAATTTATGAAGGATATACTCAACAAAATAAGGAAGTTACTAGATCTTGAGACTGTTGCACTCAGTAAAGAGTGTAGTGCTATAATTCAGAAAAGCTTCCTGAAAAACTTAAAGATCCTGGTAGTTTTACTATCCCGTGTGTTATTAGTGAAAAATTTTATGTGTCGAGCATTATGTGATTTGGGAGCTAGCATAAATCTAATACCTCTGTCAACTTTAAAGAAGCTAGGAATATCAGAGATTGCACCAACTTTTGTAACTCTACAGTTAGCTGATCAATCTATTACACATCCTAAAGGGGTTGTAGAAGATGTTCTGGTTAAGGTTGATAAATTTATCTTTTCTGTACATTTTATTATTTTAGATATGGAAGAAGATAAGGAAATTCCTATTATTTTAGGAAGACCATTCCTAGCTATAGAAAGAGCCATGATAGATCTTCAAAAAGGAGAATTGACAATGCGAGTAAATGATTATGAAGTGACCTTTAACATCTCAAAGTCAATGAAATATTCTTCAATAGAAAAAGATGATGAATGCTTTAGAATGGATATATGCGATTATTTCATAAAAGAATATTTCAAAGAAAAATATGAAGAAAATGAAGATATGGAAAGAGATAAATATGATGAAATTGATAGCGAAGAAGCTGATTATATTCAGAAACAATTTGAAACGCTTGATTCAACAACACCAGAGAATGAAATATTAATCTCATCTATTGTAAAACCCCCTGAACTTGAATTGAAGAATCTTCCAAATCATTTAAAATATGTATTATTAAGAGAATTTTCAACATTACCAGTAATTGTATCCTCAGACTTAAATGAAATTCAAGAATAAAAATTAATGGATACTTTAAAAAGTACAAAAAAACTTTTGGATGGACTTTAGCTGATATAAAGGGAATTAGTCCTTCGATTTGTATGCACAGGATTTTATTGAATGATGAACATAAACCAAAAATTGATCCACAAAGGAGATTTAACCCTATTATGAAAGAAGTAGTTAAAAAGGAAATTTTAAAATGGTTAGATGCTGGAATTATATATCCTATTCCGGATAGTACTTGGGTAAGTCCAATTCATTGTGTTCATAAGAAAGGAGGAGTAACTATTGCAGCAAATGAGAACAATGAATTAATACCTATCACAAAAGTTACTAGATGGCATATTTGTATTGATTATAGAAAATTAAATGTCATCACCCGAAAAGATCATTTTACTCTTTCTTTTCTCGACCAAATGTTGGATAAACTTGCTGGACACAAGTACTACTGCTTTCTGGATGGATATATTGGTTACCATCAAATTTTTATTGCTCCTGAGGATTAAGAGAAAATAGAATTTACTAGTCTTTATGGAACTTTTGCTTTTCGAAGAATGCCTTTCAGACTGTGTAATGCACCTGCAACATTCTAGAGATGTATGATATCTATATTTAGTAAGTTAATTGATAATGGAATACAAGTATTTATGGATGATTTCTCTTTATTTGGAACATCATTTGACACATGCTTAAATCATCTTGAAAAAATTTTTGAGTTATGTGAAAGAACTAATTTAGTTCTAAATTGGGAGAAATGTCAGTTTATGTTTGCAGGAGAAATTGTATTAGGGCATAAAATTTCAGAAAATGGCATGGAAGTTGACCCTGCAAAAATCTAAGTTATAGCTAAATTACCACCTCTTACTACAGTGAGAGGGGTAAGAAGTTTTCTTGGACATGCTGGTTTTTACGGACATTATATTAAAGATTTTTCAAAAATTATCAAACCTCTACGCCAAATTTTAGAAAATGATAAGAAATTTGAATTTACCAAAGACTGCTTGAATGCCTTTGAGTTATTAAAGGAAAAACTAATCACAGCACTTGTAATAGTTTCACTTGACTCGGAGAAACCATTTGAATTAATGTGCGATACTAGTGATTATGCTATTGGAGCTGTTCTAGGACAAAGATATGATAAGATTTTTAAAGTTATATACAATGTTAGTAGAACTCCTAATGATGTTCAAATTAACTATACGGTTACTGAAAAAGAGTTACTGACTATTGTGTATGCTTTTGATAAATTCAGATCTTATTTAATTAGGACTAAATGTATTATGCATACTGATCATTCTGCTATTAAATATCCGATGCAAAAGAAAGATACTAAACCAAGATTAATTAGATGGATACTTTTAATACAAGAATTCGATTTTGTGGTAATTGATAGAAAGGGAACTGACAATGAAATTGATGATCATTTGTCGAGATTAGAATATCATGAATCATCTGACACCGACAATGAATTACAGACAGTTTCCCTGATGACCAACATTATAATATTAATGAGTGAAAAGTACCTTGGTATGCTGATATAGTTAACTATATAGTAAGTGATATTTTGCCACTTATGCTAACACTACAAAGAACGGAAAAAATTCATTCATGATGCAAAAGCATAATTTTGGGATGAATCATATTTATATAAGTAATGTAACAATCTTATTATTAGGAGATGTGTGCCTTATGAAGAAACTGAACTGATTATTCAAAAATGTCATGATTCTGAATTTGGAGAATATTTTGGAATTAACAAAACTACGTACAAAATTTTGCAAGTTGGATTTTATTAGCCTAGTCTCTTTAGAGATGTTTATAGATATATCAAAACTTTTTATAGATACCAACGAGTAGGTAATATATCTAGAAGAAATGAAATGCCTCTAAATTTCATGTTAGAAGTTGATGTTTTTGATGTCTGGGGATTAGATTTCATGGGACCATTTATTTCTTCATTTGGAAACTTATAAATTTTGATTGTGGTTGATTATGTATCAAAGTCGATTGAAGCACAAGCTTTACCTTGTTGTGATGCTAAAAGTGTTTCAAGAGTATTAATGAAAACATTTTCACAAGATACGGAATGTCGAGACTGATTATCACTGATGGAGGATCCCATTTTATGAATAAATATATTCAAAGATTAGCAGAAAAGTTTAATATTGTTCATATATTCTCTACTGCTTATCATCCTCAAACCAGAGGATTAGCTGAAGTTTCTAATCGTGAGATAAAACAAATTTTAGAAAAGACTATAAATCCTAGTATAGTAGATTGGTCTATGAGACTGGATACTGCATTATGGGCAAACAGGACTACTGATAAAGCTCTTATTGGAATGACTCCTTACAGACTCTTTTTTGGAAAGACTTGTCACTTACCTGTAGAATTGGAGCATAGAGCATATTGGATGATTAAAGAATTCAATTATAATTTGAAAAATGCTGGTGAGAAGAGATTATTACAATTGAATGAATTAGAAGAATTAAGAAATGAATCTTATGATAATGACAGAATTTATAAGAAAAAGCTGAAGTTAAGACATGATCAAAAGATTAAACAGAAGAACTTTGAACTAGGATAAGAAGTTTTGCTACAAGGTTGAAGTTATTTCCTGGGAAATCGAAGTCTCGTTGGTTAGGACCCTTTACTGTGACTCAAGTTTATACTTATGGAGCTGTTGAAATTGAAGATCTGAAGACTGGGAATATATTTAAAGTAAATGGACATAGATTAAAACTATATTTTGAGGGTAAAAGACCAAACTTTAAAGAGATTTTAATGCTCAGTCAACCTGAATAACACATGAATAGGTCGGGCTGATGACGTTAAACCAAGCATTTTATGTGAGGTAACCCATAGTTATCTTTATTTGTTTGTGTGTTTATTTGAATTTATTATTTATTTGTAGTAGTATTGAATTCTACTGCTTGTATTTACCCTTTGATCATCATAGAATTTGGATCCATGAAGACAATTTGGAACGTATTTGACCACGACGTTTTTGTACAAAATTTTGCCTAGGGAGCCGACGGCGCGCTCAACACCGCCGACGATGGGTTTTTCCCGAGGGCCCTGAAATTTAAATGCACAAAGCTCACCGACGGCGCCATCGAGGCCACCGACAGCGAGATCGGTGAGTGGATAGTTTTTCGAGTTTGAAATAATAATTTTTAGCAGTTTTAGGCGAATTTATCCACTATAAACTTCTACGGACGGTTCCTAAACTCTACTTTTCTCAAAAACGACTGAAAACTCCCTTGAATTCTTCTCTAATGGCTTCTAATTCAATAGATCACCCTAGATTTTGAGTGTTCAACCGAAGAAAGTTCGTCAGTTCCGAGGCACAATGACTTTTCAACAAGGTGATGTCAAAGAGGAGGCTAATCAAAGAAAGAGGTTTTGTGAATTGAGGATTAAACTATCCTTTGACAGTAATTGAAGAAATGATCATGCAACGAAGATGGGAAGTATTTTGCTACACTACTGCCACAGTAGTCGTTCTTGTGGTGAAGGAGTTTTACTCCAGTTTACATGGATCAACCAAGGAAGCGTCTATGTGCGAGGTAGGTGGATAACTTTTAATTCTGGACAAATTAATGAATTATACATGCTTGAGAATGTTCTTGTCTGCCATTATTCCAATTTCGTGCCAACGAGAGATAAGATGAATGAAATCTACCAATATTTGACGGACGAAACTAAAGACTGAGAAGTTAGAGAAAACGGGTATGTCAGTTTTTCTGCTACACTCTTAAATCTTGTTTCGAAACATTGGCACTTTTTCATATCTGCAAAGTTTTTACCGGCAATGAAGATCGGTAAAGTAACTAAAGAGGGTGCTATATTGAACTACTGCATTCAAATGAGATGGTCAATTAATGTTGGATCAATTATTGTAAAGTTTGTTTTTGGCCTGATCGTTTAAGGATAATCTCAAGGGCTTGGACATCCTTCAACAATTTTCTCAATATGCAGTCTGTTTCAAGTATCATACGAGATTTGGGAAAAGGTACTACTACCTTGGAAACCTTTAGACCCAACCAGAATGTTCCCAGCCAACGATGAAGAGAATGATATGGGCGTGATTATGGATCAAGCATCGCAAAACTCTATTCCAATTCAACCACTTGTAGCAGATAAGACACCGATGATCTTACACAGAATCAAGAATCTGGAGAATCAGGTACAAAATTTAATAAATTTAATTAATAATATCTCTGATTTCTTTGATCACCTTGATTGGAGAATGAAAGAGCATTTTGATCATACTGGATGTTTCAAAGCAAGTTTGATACACTTAATGAGAAGAATAGGATGGATTGAAAAATATTCAACTGAAGAATTTTCATTTCAATCTTTCTATAACCAATTAGTCCATGTTCAAGCGAAGGGTGATATTAGAGGAGAAACCAGCATGATTCAGAAGAGTAGTGGAATTGTTTTACTATATACGTTTCTTTATGTTGAACTTGATTTGAACTATGTTTGTTTGTTTGCTTTCGATTGTTTGGTTTTTAATCTCAGTATAGTTGAGATTATGTTTGGAATGTTTGTTTTCAGTGTTTAGAGTGTTGTGGCTTGAATTGCGATGTTGAATTGAGGAATTTAGGTTGAGAAAATACTTGGCTTGTGTGTTATGTAATGTGTATTGTAACACTTAGATTTAATATATAATTGTAAGGTTTTGTTGTGTGAATGTTTATTTGTGTTAACAAATCACTTAATCACATAAAATTTTTGTTTAAAATGATCGAACAGATGACGACGAGGCTTAAAATTGATCGAAATTGCAAAAATCAGAAAAATGATCAAAATTTAAGCATCTCGCCGACGGTGGCATCGAGGCCCCTGACAGCGTGTTTTTCTCGAGAATATTGAAATTAAATTCAGTTGAGCCCACCGACAATGCGAACGACCCCACCGACGGTGAGATCCTCTCGAGTGGAAGCTGGAGACGATGAAGAATGGGTATATCCTATGAAACCCATTAGTAAAGCCAATTTGAAGACTTACAAGCCTAACACGCCTAAAATATATACAATTTTTGCTATATCATTTTACTTATTTTTTTATGATATTACACTTTAAAGGAATATATTTTGTATGTTTTTTGGTTTTAGGTATAAGAAATTGTGATTTGAGCAAAAAAGAAGCAAAAATGGCGCAATTTGGAGCAAAAATGAGCAAGAAATGAAATTTTTCCCTGACACCTTTCGATAAGTGATCCATAAAAAATACATGTTTTTATGCCTTGATTTTTATCAAATTTTTAAGGATATTATGCTTTAATGTAAGGTATTTTATGTTTTTGGATGTAGGTGATGCAAAAATGTTCAAAAAGGAAAAATAAGATGAAAAAGAATGAAAAAGGAGCAAAAAGGATAAAAAATGGAGCGAAAGTGCAAAATTGCCAAAATAATGAGCCTGGCGCCTAGGCGCCAGAATCCGGCGCCTAAGCGCCAGCTCGATACCAAATCTGTGACGGTTTTTGTAACTACTTTTGATGGTTATTTTGACGGTTAGAGCGGTTATTAGACCATCTAGAAGATTGGCAGTTACTCCTGGATTATAGGACATGTGATACATTGAATTTAGTGCTTGGAAACGGTTTGGATCGCGAAGAGGTGCGATCCAAAGTGATGAGGTGAGAAGAACTGGACGTGAAGTACGGCGCCTAGGCGCCCAGACACACTTTCTAGAAGATTCATTGAACTTGGACACATTTTGAAGAGGTGTCTTAGGCAACCATTGAAACCTATAAATAGGAGGCTATTCCTACAGAGAAAAGCGCCCACCCCAAGTAGCCCAATAAGAAATCCAAAAATTAGAAAGATAATTTTAAGGGCCATAATTTTAGTTTACTATCTTTCATAAATTAGTGAGTTTATTTTATTTAGAGTTTGTATTGAGAGTTTGGAAGAGTTGGTGCTTTTGAAGTCTAATTCGCTTTGGAGTCAGTAGGAATCAGAGGTTCAGTTGGAGAAATACTTGAGATAAGTATTTGTAATTTTATTCAAATTTTATTTATATGTTTTGTTATTTAGATTCAATGTGTTCTGAGTAGTTACTTTACTTTCTCCTTTCAATTATGAAAAGATAAATAAGATAATCTAAAATTTGTTGGAGAATTAGAAACTAAAATATGTTTTAAATATTGTGATGATATTAATATCGGATCTTAATTTACTATTTAAATTGGTCATTTAAATTGTTAAAATCTGTTGAAGAGTTTTGAGACCTAGAAGGAGATGAACTCTTAACTAGTAGATATCACATGAATCATTGGGTAGTCGAAGGCCTTGTGCGGGGTATTCAAGGTGAAGTGCAAATAAATAGGAAAATATTATTCAATGGGCGTAGAATTGATAAGTTTTTAGGGTGACAGACTAAATTCTTGTAATTTGGTTTATAGAGAGGGAACGGGTCACTAGCAGGGCCGACCATAGCCACCCTTGGACATCTAGTAGTGTGAGCCTAGATTGACCCATTCTACTAACAATACATCCATACCTCATCTATAGATTAGCCAATGTTATTTATACTATCAAGCGAAGGTAAAGAATAGGACTGCTTCTATTTGTCACAATATCATAAATTTATGTTCTCCACGAATATTATATTATCTAAAAAGTCTTGGATTAATTGAAAGGAAGAAAGTTGTTTGCTTATTATTATTTACATCACTCATTATTTAGTACTGCTTTAATTCTGATTTTAGTAAATTAAATATTAAATTTAAAACTTTAAAAGAAATACATAAAAATAAAATTTAAATATTTAAAAATCTATAAACCTCCTCGTGGGATCGATACTGGGGTCTTTATTTAAAACCCTATATTACTTGAAACGATACGTATAAATGCGTAGTACCTCTGGTGTATAAAATATTTTCCATAAAATTATATTTATATACACTGGCCGCTATTATTATTTGGGTCAAATTATTGACTATAACATATTTTTGAGAGCATAAATTACTACATTGTTCGCGGATTGAGGTCAAGTTTTTGGCACTGTTGCCGGGGAGGGCAAATTTTTAGATTTTAAATATTTATTTTATTTTTATTTTATTTATTTCTTTTATTGTCAAAATACAAAATATAAAATACAAAAACATTTATAAAAACAAAAATAAAAAAAAAGTAAGTAGAGATTTTATTTCTTATTATTTTATTTTACTTTTTATTTTTTACTTTTTATGCGTAGTTCTGGTTCTGAAGGATTATTACCTTTAGATTCTAAATTAGAAAGAACTGTTAGAAGAATTAAAAAAGGAAAATAAATTCAAAAATATCAAGAGATGGCTAATTTACATAACAATTTACAAAATCCAATTGAAATTAATGAACATAATGTTTACAAACCATTAAGAGATTATGCTAACCCTACAGTTGATGAACTTCATAATAGTATTCAAATACCTACTGTAGATGCTAATTCTTTTGAGCTTAAACCGTCTATTATTCAAATGGTTCAAAATAATCAATTTGTGGGAACACCAAATGACCAAATTTACACCTTGCTAGTTTTTTAAAACTTTACGCTGCCTTTAAATATAACAATGTTTCTGATGATGCATTTAGACTTAGACTCTTTCCTTTCTCTTTAAGAGATAAAGCAAAGATGTGGTTGAACTCATTAGCAACATGTTCTATTATAACATGGGCTGAAATGGCACAAAAATTCCTTGCTAAATATTTCCCTCCTACTAAAACTGCTAAATTAAGAAATGACATTACTTCATTTAGTCAATTTGACCGGAAGACAATTTATGAAACTTGGGAAAGATTTAAAGAACTATTAAGAAAATGTCTTCAACATGCTTTACCTGATTGGTTAATTATTTAAACATTTTATAACGAACTTACTAGATCACTGAAATCAATTATTGATGCTGCTGCTGGAGGTTCTTTAATGGCTAAATCATTTGAAGAAGCTTATACTTTAATTGAAGAAATGGCTAATAATAATTTTCAATGGCCTTCTGAAACGATTAATCCTAAAAGAATGGCAAGTATTCATGATAATGAAGCCTTCACAAGTAGCTGCAGTATCTAAGAAATTAGATAATTTTGTTATCAATGTATCACATAACAATTCTGTTAATATGGAAGATTCTCAAACTATTGAAACTTTACAAGTTATTGCTAGTAAAAATAATCCTTATTCAAATTATTATAATCTTGGATGGAAAAATCACCCTAATTTTAACTGAATAATTCACAACAACAATGGGGTAATAATCAATCTCATCCAACTAGAAATTGGATAATCAAGTAAATTTAAACTATAAACCTCCTAGATTTAATAATCAAGAAAAGAAGTTATCTATAGAAGAATTAATTTTACAACTGATTAATCAATTACAAAATCAAAACACTGCTATTCGTAATATTGAGAATCAAATGAGACAAATCGCTAATTTAATTAATTACAAACCTCAGGAACACTTCCTAGTAATGTTGAAATCAATCCAAAAGAAACTGGAAAAGAACATGAACATGCTAAAGCTGTACAACTTAGAAGTGGAAAGGAATTAAAAGAAAGAATTCAGAATGAAATTGAAAATGAGATTGAGGTTGAAGAGATTGAAAAACCTAAAGAAACTCCTTCTCCTAGTAAAGATCAGACTGTTATTCCAATTAATGTGGAAGTTGAAAAACCAATGATCCATAAAAAATACCTATTTTTTACGCCTTAATTCTTATCAATTTCTAAGGATTTTATGTTTTAATTAAAGGTAATTTTTGTGTTTTTGGATGTAGGTGATGTAAAAAGGTTTAAAAAAGGAAAAAGGAGCAAAAAGGAGCAAAAATGGAGCAAAATACAAAAATTATAAAAAATATGGCCTGGCGCCTAGGCGCCAGAGGTTGGCGCCTAAGCGCCAGACTCGATACAGAACTGTCAAGTTTTTGACAACGTTTAAACGGTTATTTTGACGAAGTGAGCGGTTATTGGACATTCTAGAAGACTGGCAGTTGTTCCTTGATAATATGACATGTGATACATTGCATTTGGACGCTCCAAAACGGTTTTAATCACGAAGAGGTGCGAGCTAAAGTGAAGAGGTGCGAAGAACTGGACGCGGTGTCCGGCGCCTAGGCGCCAGATAGACCTTCTAGAAAATTCATTGAATGTGGACATGTTTTGAAGAGGTGCCTCAAGGCAACACTTGAAGCTTATAAATAGGAGTCCATTTCTTCAGAAAAACGTGCCCCCCATTGTAACCCCTTTCTCTTTTCCACTTTAGGATCTCTCATCCTTAGAGAGAGAAATAGAGAGAGAAATTTAGGGCCACTTTTATTTAGTTTAGTGAGTTTATTTTCAAGTAGTTGCATCTGAAGTTCATTACACTGTGGAGTCAGTAGGAATCAGAAGATCTGTAGAAGGAATATTTGAGATAAGTATTTTATTTTTGATTCAAAGTTTATTTATTATGCTTTCACTGTTTATATTCAATGTGTTCTGAGTAGTTAGTTTACTTTCTTCCTTCAATTATGAAGAGATAAATAAGATAATATAAGATTCGATGGAGAATTGAAATTCAAAATATTTTCAAAACATTGTGATGATATTAATACCTGATCTTACTTTACTTTTTAAATTGGCCATTTAAATTGTTAAAACTTGTTGAAGAGTTTTGAGACCTAGAAGGAGAAGAACTCTTAACTTGTAAATGTCACATGAATCCTTGGGTAGTCGAAGGTCATGTGCGGGCTATTCAAGGTGAAGTGCAAATAAATAGGAAGATAAGATTTAAATGCCGTAGAATTGATAAGTTTTTAGAGTGACAGATTAAATTCTTATAATTTGATTTATAGATAAGGAAAGGGTCACTAGTAGGGCCGACCATAGCCACCCTTGGACATCTAGTAGTGTGAGTCTAGATTAACCCATTCTACTAACAATACATCCCGACTCGATCCGTAAATTAGCCAATGTTCTTTGTGCTCGGATCGAAGGGTAAAGAATAGGAATGCTTCTATTTGGCACAATACCATAAATCAAATTCTCCAACGAATATTAAATTATCTTAAAAATCTTAGATTAATTGAAGGGAAGAAAGTTGTTTATTTTATATAGTTTTCACAAAATCATTTTCTTATTATTGTTTTCTTTATCCGCATCAAGTAAATTAAAAGTAATTTATAGTTAGATTAAAATACAAAATGATTTTTGAAATACAATATTTAAAAATTTATTACCATATTTTTTCCCCGTGGGATCGATACTGGGGTCTTTGTTTCAAAGCTTTTTATTACTTAATACGATACATATACTTGTGTAATACCCAAAAAGTATATAAAATATTTTCTTTTTAAATTATATTTTGCTATATAAACATATATTTAAAAAAAATTATTAAACATTAACGACCTAGCATTAAGTAGCAATCAAGTTTTATTTAATGTTATTGCCGTAATTAAAATTTGGTACACATCTATAAAGCAAGTTATTCCAGGTCAAGTGTTTCGCGCCTTTGCAAGAAATTAAATTTTCTAGCAGTGGTAACAAATCCTTGTATTTGGAAATACAAAAATCGGGTCAAGTTTTTGGCGCCGTTGCCGGGGAAGGAATAAGAATAGTTATAGATTTTTAAATATTATATTTCCAAAAACATACAAAAAAATATATAATAATATAAAAAATAATATATATATATATATATATATAAATTTTATTCATTGTTTTATTTTTTATGCTAAGTTTTGGTTCCGAAGGATTAATACCTTTAGATTCTGAACTAGAAAGAACAATTAGAAAAATTAAAAGGGAAAACAAATTCAAAAATTTCAAGAAATGACTACTTTACAAAATCCAATTGAACTTAATGATCAAAATGTTTATAAACCATTAAGGGATTATGCTAACCCTACAGTTGATGAACTTCATAGTAGTATTCAAATACCCACTGTAGATGCTAATTCTTTTGAACTTAAACCATCTATTATTCAAATGGTGCAAAACAATCAATTTGGTGGAACACCAAATGAGGATCCAAATTTACACCTTGTTAGTTTTTTAGAACTTTGTGCTACCTTTAAATATAACAATGTTTCTGATGATGCTATTAGACTTAGACACTTTCCTTTCTTTTTAAAAGATAAAGCAAAGATGTGGTTAAACTCATTAGCAACTGGTTCTATTAAAACATGGGCTGAAATGGCACAAAAATTCCTTGCTAAATATTTTCCTCCTTCTAAAACTGCTAAATTAAGAAATGATATTACTTTGTTTAGTCAATTTGACGGGTAGACAATATATGAAACTTGGGAAAGATTTAAAGAACTATTAAGAAAATGTCCTCATCATGCTTTACCTGATTGGTTAATTATTCAAACATTTTATAATGGATTAATTGGATCTTTAAAATCAATTATTGATGCTGCTGCTGGAGGTTCTTTAATGTCTAAATCATTTGAAGAAGCTTACACTTTAATTGAAGAAATGGCTAATAACAATTTTCAATGGCCTTCCGAAAGGATTAATCCTAAAAAGATGGCAAGTATTCACGATAATGAAGCATTTTCTATCTTAGCTTCACAAGTAGCAGCAATGTCTAAGAAATTAGATAATTTTGCAATTAATATTTCACATAATAACTCTGCTAATATTGAAGATTCTCGTACTATTGAAACTTTACAAGCTATTGCAAGTAAAAATAATCCTTATTCAAATTATTATAATCCCAGGTGGAAAAATCATCTTAATTTTAATCTGGAATAATTCACAACAACAATGAGGTAATAATCAATCTCATCCCACTGGAAATTGAAATAAACAAGTTAATCCAAATTATAAACCTACTGGATTTAATAATCAACAGAAAAAGTTATCAATAGAAGAATTAATTTTACAAATGAATAATCAATTACAAAATCAAAATATTGCTATTCGTAATATTGAAAATCAAATGGGGTAAATTGCTACTTTAATTAAAAACAGACCTGTAGGAACACTTCCTAGTAATGTTGAAATTAATCTAAAGGAAACTGGAAAAGAACATGAACATGTTAAGGATGTTCAACTTAGAAGTGGAAAGGAATTAAAAGAAAGAATGCAGAATGAAATTGAAAAAGAGATTGAGGTTGAAGAGATTGAAAACCCTAAAGAAACTCTCTCTCCTAGTCAAGATCAGACTGTTATACCTGTCAATGTGGAAGTGAAAAACCACCACCACATTTTCCTCAAAGACTTAAACAGCAGAAACTTGATCATCAATTTTCTAAGTTCTTTGAAATTTTTAAGTAAATTACTATTAACATACCTTTTGCTGAAGCTTTGAAACAAATGCCAACTTATGCAAAATTTATGAAGGATATTTTAAGCAAGAAACAAAAATTTGAAGCTTTTGAAACTCGTTGCATTAAGTGAAGAATGCAAGGCAATAATTCAAAAGAAATTACCCGAAAAGCTTAAGGATCCCGGAAGTTTCACTATACCCCGTGCTACCTGGAGAAAAATTTTGTGGAAAAGCTTTATGTGATTTAGGAGAAAGTATTAATCTCATGCCATTTTCTATCTTTCGAAGATTGGATTTAGGAGATATTACTCCCACCACTCGTAACCCTTCGCTTAATCGATAGATCTATCACTTATCCTAAAGAAGTTATAGAGGATGTCCTTGTTAAAGTGGATAAATTTATCTTCCCTGTAAATTTCATCGTACTTGATATGCAAGAAGATAAAGAGATACCTATTATTTTAGGGAGACCTTTTCTAGCTACCGGACGAGCTATGATTGATGTGCAAAAGGGAGAACTAACCATGAGAGTTAATGATCAAGAAATTAAATTCAATGTTCTTAAATCAATGAAGTACCCCGATAAAGAGAAATGTTATCGAATGGATATAATTGATTATTTAATTGAAAAACATTATCAAGAAAATGTAAAGTCATTTCTAAAGAAAATTTTGAATTTTTAATCGATGAAAAAGAAGAAGAGACTCATTTTATCGAAGATAACTCGGGAAACTTTAGACATAACTCAAAATGATATACTTTTACCATCAATTAAAAAGCTCCCGAACCGGAATTAAAAATGTTACCTTCACATTTAAAATATGCGTTTCTTGGAAATTTGTTAACTTTACCTGTTATTATTTCTTCTAAACTGAGTAAAGATCAAGAAGAAAAATTACTAGGTTGTCGGCATATTTTTAGGTTATGTGTTTTATTTTGAAAAGGGGGTCGCCTACAGAAATTGTCGGCGAATTTTTAATTTAATTTAAATAAATAATTTGAAAAGTAGTATTTGATTTTGAAAAATAATTTTTTTAAATTTGAAGATTTTAAGATATGAAATCAAACTGATCTCACATCCCGAATAGTTTATATAAACGAGCACCGCACCACAAACCGTGTATCTATCCCAAAGAATAGACACACTGCTTGATGATGGGGCTCGATTAAATAAACTAGGAGATTTGTGACATCCGTTTTGTCTGCGAACCAATTTTATAAGCCGACAAATTCCCCTGTTTAATATGAAAACATTAAACAGGGTTTATATTACTCCGGGTTCTTAAAATTCCCTATAAGGGCAAGCCCCTATAGTTAATCACATCTTAAGTGACGGGAATCACCTAAGAAAACTCTCGATAATAGTCAGTAGTTCTGCTCTCAAGAATTTCAAAGTTTAAGTCTTCAAGGGATTGAATTTTGGAATTTCAATAGGGAATGGATCAAATTTAGAACATTTTATTTCGGGAATTCAAAGGAAAAGGTAGGAGAAATCACGGATTCGAAGCGAACTTCGGTAATTTCCCGACTATCTATTGTTTGGCTTGAACTTAGGAAAGTCCTAATATTTATTTAATGTTTTGATCTTGCCAATTTTAATTAATTAGGACTTATATTCGTATGATAAAATCATACAAATAGCCTCGAAGATGTGAGGGTTTATGTCGTATCGGACGACTACCTCGGAGTCCTAAGATCGGTTAGGGCTTAATTTACATGATACGATCATGCGGATGCCTAACGAAGAGTCGAGGAGTTATGTCGCACTAGTGCAAGCTACCTCGAAGTCCTATGACTTGGTTGTTTAATTCTAAGAAAGTTTGTCTGAAGTAGACTCAGGTTTTCGTCGATGACGATGGCCGTGCCGCCCACCATGCTCCGAGCTCCTTCTTGTTGCAGAGGTTTAGTTTTAGCAATCATAAATCAGGAGATGAGAGAAGTGTTCTGGTTTAGAGAAAGTCTTAATTTCCAAGTGTTTTTTATGTTTTAATTAAAACAAATCTTAAAGTTGATTATAATAACACCGGTTAAGATCCCACGGTTCCATCATTCCGACATCGTTCTTTTTATCGGATTCACTTAGTCCAGATGAATTTGCTAAACTCAACTGAATGAGTTCCACACTTTCATTTAGACCGTGTGAAATCCCGTTAGCAACACGTAGGTTACATCTTCCGAGGTATTCCCGATCATCCAACAATACGTTTTAATTTAGTTGTAGTTGTAGTTTTGTGGTTTTGTTTGTGATTAAATTTTGAGTTGTTTTATATTTTGAAATGTTGTGGCGGTGAATTTTATCTTGTAATGACTTTTAATTTAGCTTTGGTTTCAGCTTTAGGGACTATCCTAAAGGTGTGGGTTTTCATGCAACGATTGTTTATCATGCAAGAAAAACTAAGTGCGATGCGATTAAATAAATTGTAATAAGGTAAATTACAATAAAATAAAAGCGTACCCGGAGGGTCTTCCCGTCATGCCAAGCTCGCACTTAAAACACAATTAGAATATTTAAGCATCTAAAGCGATTCCTAGGTAAAGCTAAGGGAAGGGTTATGGTTTTCTACCAAGTTCCTAATCCTATAGCTTAGTCATCTCCTATGACGTCTAGAGTTCTCGTATTTTGGTTCTGAGGACGATTTTCTTCATCAAAGAACAATTAAGTTCAATTGTTCTTATAAATATCCTATCATATCGAGGAAGTGCTTAAGACGAGTCTTAAACATCTTTTCAATATTTCTAGGATTATTTTAAGTCCAAGAGAATTTAATTATACAAATGAATTAATCGTCCGGGAGTTCAAGTTTATTATCTTGCTCGATGAACTAGGACATCCGAATATCTTATGAATGAAGTAACACTTCACTTAATACTCCATTTAGGAGTTATGACAACAAGAGCTTTCGAGGGCAAATGGATGTTCAAATGATTTATGATTTAACTTAATTTCAATTAATGGGCTTAAGTTTGGAATAGTGTTCAAGTTGTTTTAGATTTATTTTTGAATTCTTTATGTCTTAGGTGATGTTATATTTAATTTAATTTAATTTAATTTAATTTAATTTAATGTGGTTTAATTTAATTTAATTTAATTTAATTTAATTTAATATAATATGATTTAATTTAATTTAATTTAATTTGATTTAATTTAATTTGATTTAATTTAATTTAATTTAATTTAATTTGATTTAATTTGATTTAATTTAAATTTAATTTAAATTTAATTTAAATTATTAATTTAGTTTGATTTAATTTAATTTTACTTTAATTTACTTTAATTTAAATTTTAATTTAACTTATTTTTTTTTAATTTTTTTTTTAATTTAATTGAAATTTTAAAAGGGTTTAATAATTTAACTCCAATTTAATTTAATGATTAAGTCTTTTAGCATTTTAAATCTTAAATTTGGATTATCATTTTAATTAGGAATTAAATATTATTGAGATGATTAATTTAGGGATTCTTAAATTAAAGAACAAATCTCTTCCTAATAATGTCCCTATTTTAATAATTCCAGCTTTATTATTCTTCCGCATTTAATTAATTTTTTAATTAAAGTTCATTTTAATTATTTTCAAATTGTTTGGTAAGTTTCTACTCTTTAATTATTTAAATTTCAATCATCTGAATCATATTAAGATCAAATATTTTACTCTTTAATTTTATTAAACCTAAAGTTTTAATTAAGGGTTAAAATTTTAATTATCATTTTGCCCTTCAAGCTTAAAAATTTCATAACTCATTAAATTGAGCTTAAATGAACTTGAAATTTTTATGTGACTTCACTCATATGTCAATAAAGACATGAGAGGAGAAAATGTGATTTTTCTGTATTTAATTTATTTATGTAATTATTTTTGGTGGAAAATAGGGATTTCCAAGGAAAATTTAATATCTCATCATAGGGACTTAAGAAAGATATGGGGTTTGTTCCTAAGTGATTAAAATTCAAAATGTCACATTTTGGTGAATTTTATTATTTTTTGTGATTTTTATTATTTTTTTAATTATTAAAATATTAAAATAATACAAAAAATTAACTTTTTAGAAAATTGAAATTTTAATTTTCTTAAATTCCCCTAATATCGGAGAGGCTCCAAAACCAATTTGGTGAATTTTTGAAAAGTATTTTGAAAGTTATGAATTTTTAAAATTTAAATTGGCTAAATGGCTTAATCAACCCATTTAGTAGAGGCTAACCAAGTCCAATCGACTTCAAATTTTTATGATGGGTTCCTCCGATCCTAAAGGTCGAGTGGAGAATTGATTTCAAGTCAATTTGATGCATGATTAGCTCTAATTAATTAAGGACCTATTTTGGGTGTTTAAGCCAATTAGGGTTATTCCAAGTGGATTAATTCAAAACCTATTTTTCCTAGGTTCCTCTGGTCATAATAAACATCACCAAATTTTCCTAGAATTTATTTCACAACATGCTAATTATTGGATTTAAAATACTCAAAACAACAACATGAATTTGAAAAATCAATAACTTCTCATAGGGATGGCCTCTGACTTTGGAAAATTTAGGGAATGTTCCCAAATTCAGTAGGCTTCAAAAGCCCTATGGTCTCATGCCATGGTGAATTTCCTATATGCATGGAGAATTAAAACAATGCAGACAGTAAATAAATTATTAAAAATAAAATACTTGATGAAATTAAATGATTTCTTTTCCACATTATTCTCCTCTGTTCATTGAGCAAGAGGGTATTTTTATTTTATTTTTCTGATTTTTCTACATAAAGTTATGCATTTTTGAAGTTTAGGGAATTAAATAAATAGAAAAATACCCTAATTTTCTATTTAAAACGGCGGCGCTGACTCATCCTAGGCAGCTCCGAAACGCCGCGTGTCGCATTGCCATTCGACGCCGCCATCTAACTCAGCACTCCGGGGGCCCGCTGTATCGTTCCATCTCCTTGTCCGGCGCGATCCTGGCCGTCTGTCCGCGCGTGTATGGAATGAACGGCATCCGTTCATCGTCCCCAAGCATCCTCACCCGAGAGCCGTCCACATTAAAACCCTAAGAACTCACTCATTTCTCAACGGATTTTTGTGTTCTTGTGCTCTATGGATTTGTCTTGAAGAGACGAATACATCCATACGGTGATCATGCATTGAAATTAAGGCATTTGAAATGGAGAATCTCCAGAAGCTCGGGACAAAGAGTTAGCTCATACCTTTGCTCGTAGAAGTGTGGCTTCAATCCGAGGGTTGTGTCACCTTCGATTGGGTCCAAGCAAGCTCCGGATGAAGTCCCTTGGCTCGGTGAATTGTCTAGGTATGATTTCGACCAAGCCCGATAACAAAGCTTGGAGTCCGGAACGGATGGGTGGCTCCGGAGAGGGGGCTTTTGCTCGGTGGACTTCTTCCCTCGGTCCGGTGAAGGTGTAGGACCAATCAATTTGAGGATTGATCCACTGTGGAGAAGTGTCCCGGTTTTGGGTGGAACTTTGGCCGAGAAATTGGGCTCGTTGATGGGGATTAGTGGCAAATTGTCACCTGGGGATCAACTCGCTCTAAGTATGGAGAGTGATCCGGAGCAATTTTGGCGCAGTTTCAACAAGGTCCGGTTCGAGCACCTCTCATGGCCGAGAGGGGGTGGTGTTTAAATAGGAGAGGGTGGAGGGCCTCCCGGGGAACTTAGGGCTTGGGATCAGCCGCTCTTGGCAAGAGAAGAACAGCCTACAATGGCCACGGGGATGGGGCAGCTCAGCAGGTGAGAATTCCAAGTTTGGGCTCACATGTGAGCTCTCGGCCTGGTGGTTTCCGGCGGCCTGGTGGCTGGCCGGCCAGTCTCAGGTCACCATCTTGACCAGTGGGGTCAGGGCTTGGCATTAGTGCAGTCAATTGAGCATGGACATGTGTAAAGTGCTTGGATCAAAATGGCATGGGGACATGGCTAATCTTGGCTAGGTTTGGTCAACCCATTTGTTTGGGCTGGGTTCACCTCCCATGGCTGGCCTTGGGCTGAGAAAATCAGTTAGGCTAGCTGGTCAAAAGGTGGTGATGTCCTTATCCAAGAATATTTGGATTAAATCTTGGTTAAGGGGTATCATGGGTGAGGTTAAAGACTTTTAGGAATTAAGGAAAGCTCCCCCTCTTCTTACCCAATGTGGTATGGTCACATGTCAAACAATTCACATGGCTTGCATGTGGCTTAAGAGTGGCTTCATGGCTCACCTTTGGCTTGGGGAAAAGCCAAGTCAATTTCATGGAAATGGGTTTAAGAAAATTTTGGCATTTTGATGGGAATTTGTATGGGGCTTAATTTGGAATGGCTTCATGATGAGTTTTGAAACTTAGGGATTGATTTAATTGAAAATATGGTGTAGAGCAATTGTCATATGGGTTTTGGATTGATTTTGGCCCTTTGGATTTTTGGTGGAGATGGGCTTTAGGAAGGTTTCATGTAAGTGGGCTTTTAAGTTTCAAAATGGGCTTTTGGGTGGAGATTTTTGCAAAGGGCCATGCCAAATAAATGTTGGGTTTGATTTAAGAGTGTATCATGAGTGATTTAAAGCAAATTTGGGGTGGTTTGGGTTTGAATTGGGTTGGATTTAGGTTTCTTTGGTAAAGGGGCTAAGGTGGGTCAAAATGGGCTACCATGAGCTAAGGTTGGGCTAAAGTTGAAATTGATGTAAAATTAATGTTGAAAATGGCTTATGGGGCTGTTTTAAAGAGTTTTCAACTTTGATTGGGTCTTGATTTTGGGGTTTGGGCCTATTTGGGCTAGGTTTAGGTGTAGGCCCATTTAAGGGATTTTGGCTTTGAGTTGAATTTGAGTGAGGTTTGAGTCCAAATCTTGGGAAAATTATGTTAATGTTTTGTTTGTGAGGATGTTAGGGAAGGTTTAGAAAAGGTTTGGGGTCAATTGGAGTTGAATTGGTTTGGTTTGGGCTAAGTTTGGGTCATGGGTCCAAATTGGGCTTTAAGGCCAAAAGTGAAATTGGATTCAAATTTCAATCAAATTGGACTTGGATTTGGTCTAAATTGATATTGTGAATATTAAATTGAAGTTTAGAATTGAATTGGACCAAAATTGGGGTCAATTGGGTAGATTTGGTTTGACGGGTTCACTTGGGTTAAGAATGGGCTAAATTGGGGGTTTTGGTGGAAGTGGGGTAAATTGACAAAATTGGCCCATGGTGTAGTTGAACAAAATGCGATTGGGAATATTTGAGATTTTTTGGAATTTTCTGGGAATTTTCTGAATTTCTGGATTTTTTGGCTAAGAGGGGCATTTTGGGTATTTGGAGGGTATTGAGAGGTATTTTTGGAATTTTTGGTATTTTTGGCTATGGATGATCAATTTGATTGGTGAGGAAATGTTTAGGAATGATTTTGGAGAATTTTGGGTAATTTGGAAATTTTGGAGGATTTGGGTAATTTCAAGGGTTTTGGGTAGGCTAGGCGGGTGTAGGGTCCCTGGGGTCAAAAATTGAAAATTTAGAAAATCGAAGATCGGGTAATTGTAAGTGGAATGAAATCATTTTGGTTGAGCCATGAAGCCATATCAAGCCCATATGAGCCATGAAGGGACTCATTCGAGGCATCCACTATGTTGTTCCTAACCCTTAGCCAAGGGCTTAGGGGTTAAGGACCATCCATGTGAATCACCTTCACGAGTCGGGAGGTCAAATTGGGTATGGGTGTGGTTTTAGGAGGTGTGTATGAAAATGTAGTGTATAGGTGTAGTGTGTGTGTAAGTCAGCCCCTTCACTGCACTCGAGCCACCTGTGGTAGTCCTAAGTGCCAAAGAGTCCTATAAGAAACTCATCCTTTAAACTTCCACATTTGATTTCAACCCTCTAGGTGATTAGGGGTCTACAATCAAGTTTGTGGAGTTTGCAGGAGTTAAGAAGTGGTTTGAATTTCTAAGTGGTGGGTCCCAATTCTAATCCTCTAGGACAGTCAAAGGAAAAGGCCTAAGGCTAGATCCTAAGTACTAAAGAGAAGAAGAGAAGACCTCATCAAAAATGAGGTCAACATAGGTGTGTTAAAGAATTATAAGAAAGCTTTTGGTTAGACTATTGTTGATATAAGAGGAATAAGCCCTTCCATTTGTATGCATAGAATTTTAATGGAAGAAAATTTTAAACCTACTATTGAATCGCAAAGAAGATTAAATCCTATCATGAAAGAGGTTGTTAAAAAAGGAATTGTTAGCAATATTTTGCCTTATGAATTGGATAACAAATTTATTAAGAAATTTAAATATGATGCTAAATCTTATATTTTGGAAGAACCTCATTTATTTGAAAATTGGTAAAAATTCTATGATTCGAAGATGTGTACCTTATGAGGAAACTTTTGCTATTATTAAAAAATGTCATGATTCCGATTTTGGAGGACACTTTGGCATAGATAAAACTGCATTTAAAATTTTAAATTCTGGATTTTATTGGCCTTCCTTATTTAAAGATGTGAGACATTATGTGAAAACATGTGATCGATGTCAAAGGATGGAAAATATATCTATGAAGAATGAAATGCCTTTAAACTATATATTGGAAGTTGAAATTTTTGATATATGGGGTTTAGACTTTATGGGACCATTTGTTCCATCATCTGGAAAATTTTATATTTTATTAGCAGCTGATTATGTTTCAAAGTGGATTGAAGTCGTTGCTTTACCAAACTCGTGATTCCAAAAGTGTTTCTAAATTTTTAAAGAAAATGATATTTTCAAGATTTGGAATGCCAAAGGTAATTATCACCGATGGTGGAAGTCATTTCAGGAATATAAGAATTCAATCATTACTACAAAAATTTGGAATCAAACATAGAATTGTAATCGCTTATCACCCACAAACAAGTGGAATGGTCGAAGTATCAAACAGAGAAATTAAAAGAATTTTAGAGAAGACTGTTAATCATAAAAGAACTTATTGGGTTGATAAACTTGATTCTGCATTATGGGCTTATAGAACAGCTTATAAGACACCAATCGGAATGTCACCTTACCGGTTAGTTTATGGTAAACATTGTCACTTACCTGTAGAACTTGAACATAAAGCTTATTGGGCAATAAAGGAGTTTAATTTTAATTTGAATAAAGCAGGAGAAAAGTGATTGTTGCAATTGAATGAGATGGAAGAAATAAGAAATGAATCATATGAAAATGCAAGGATTTATAAAGAGAAAATGAAGATGTTCCATGATAAAAAAATTTTAGGAAAAATTTTTGAGCCTGGACAAGAAGTATTACTGTTTAACTCTCGTTTAAAACTTTTTCCTGGAAAATTAAGATCTAAATGGATTGGACCCTATATAGTTGAGAAAGTATACCATTATGGAGTTGTGGATATTAAAGACCCCAAAACAGAAAATTTTTTAAAGTAAATGGATTAAGATTAAAGCCTTATTTGGGAGATATTAAAATGATTTATAAAGAGAATTATGAATTGAGTCAACTCGATTAAAGATTTACTTAAGTCGGGCCGACGACGTTAAACCAAGCTTTTTGTGGGAGGCAACCCATAATTATCTTTTGTTATGAGTGTTTTTTATGTTTTAATGTAAGGTTATGCCTCGATCTTGACTAATTTTATATTACTTTAAAATTTTTTGATGCTCATAAGTCTTTGTTGACTTAGGCTGAAGATTATTTTGAAGTATATAAGATTTAGAAATTGGATCACTCTATTCTAAATATGAGTAAAAAGGAGATCAAGTTAACCTTCATTATGATTGCTTACAATGTGAGTTATTGAGTCTAGATTACTCTTACCAGTATAATTTACCTATCTTGGAGAACGAAATTTTGAAATTTGACGATTAGGCGAAACGGAGTTGAACATAGTTCCGGCGCCTAGGCGCCAAGATTCGGCGCCTAAGCGCCAGAGTCAAACTATGTATCAATAGGTCCGGCGCCTAGGCGCCAGATTCGGCGCCTAAGCGCCATGGTTACTGGGTCGTGCAAAAACCGAAAATTTTCAGTTTTTCACACGATTTTCACCTTAAAATCAACCTATCTTCTTCCCTAACCATCAAGCAATCAAAGTTACGTCCATTACACTTCATTCTTGAGAGATTTGAGAAGTTTTTGAAGAAATGGAAAGAGGAAATCATGCAAAAGAAGCTAGGGACAAGGTCTCAAAGGATCCTCAACACTACTTCAATGGTTTCATCGCGGTAAGTTTAGAGAAAATTTCTAGTCGTCTGGATAAGTTTGAGCAGAGTTTAAAAGCATTGGAGATCGCCTTCATGAGATGTTTCATCAAATTGAACATCTAGAATGGCAGATGAAACTTCAATTTGATCATTTTGCAGCTTATCAAGATGCTCAAGTTGAAATGAATGCGAAGAAAAAGTGGATTGACGAAAAAACGGCTACAAATTTCCCGAGAGCGTTAGTGTTCTTTCCAATTGGAATACAAAATTTCCCTTGTGAAGATTAGAATATTATGGTAATGAGATAGTTATTATCTGGTTTGTTGAGTCGTTGAATCGATTTAGTGAATCGATTGTGTTTGTTTGTGTATTTGCTTTCATGTTCAAGGTGTGTTGTTTTTGCTTAGAAATTGTTGTGTTTGAGTGTGTATTAGGAACTTGAATCAAGTATAATACTTATCTGGAATGTATTGAGCCAATATTGAAGATTATAAATGGAATTTAGTGAGATTGATTTAAACTTTATGTTTGATTGGTGGATTTAATATTTAATTTTTTAAATTTTTGAAAAATGTTATGGAAGTTAGAAACTGAAGCCCTACTCTAATGTGAGTAATTGGAAGTTGAATTTATGAATTTTGGTGGAAAATTAAATTTAAAAATAATTTTTTGTGAAAGGCGAGTTCGGCGCCTAGGCGCCAGAATTCGGTGCCTAAGCGCCGCCTCGGCTCCGTACTCGAAAATTTCCTTAAATACCCCCAAAAGCCATTATCGACGCCTAAGCTTCATCTTCTTCCCCATTTTCGCGAAAATACACCTTTGAGATCCATTTTGAGGTCAAAACATCAAGGATTTGACCGTGAAACCACTCGATTTCTTCGTCTCAAGATCAGATCTACACTTTAAACCATTTATTTTCGATTTTCACCATAGATTTCCCTAGGTTTTGCTAAGAACCGAAATTTTTTAAAAAAATTTTGATTTTTAGTGATTTCTTTGGATTTTTAAACTTATTTTAAGTTTTATAAACTTAAAAAGAGTTTTGTGGATTGATTAGTGTTAAGATTCTGTTGTTAGAATATTCTTAGTATATTGTGTTGAGACTGGGATTAAAGTTAATTTATGATATGTTTGTTTTAGTCTATTGTTTAGTAATTAGTAATTTTGCTCTACTTTTATTTTGTTTCAAATTTAGTATAACCATAAAAATTAGCCTGCTTACTTTGTATATCTGCTTCAATTTTATCTTAATTATTCATAAAAGCATGAGTAGAAGTTAATTTTTCTTTTTAAGATCGTTTTTACATACTTATAAAAATTCCCTTTTTAAAATTAGGATTTTCTTTCTCTCATACTTTCAAATTGTCATAGTATACTAAAACTTAAGTTTGGGGAAGGGAAAATACATTCAAATTTAAATTTTATTTGTCCTTAAAGAGCTAATATTTTCTTAAAAATAAAAACATTTTAACATAACTTAAGGAATGAAGAATTTATTTGAGATCACTTTTATTTTTGAAATTATAAATAATTTAGTGAAATTAACCAAAATTTTAATAACTTTGATTGATTTTAAGAATAGAATTATTTAACTTAAAGAAGAATAAGATTAAGAAATTTTTCTATTCATGATAGAAATAATAGAATTTTAGAAATATTAAGTAATCAAAAATTATCACTTGAAAAAGAAAAGACTGGAAATCTTTTTGAATTCTTATTCATGTTATAATAATTAAGTGGAAATGTATAAGTTTTGAAAATATAAGTTAAGGATAGTGAAGTTCAAAACCATTAACAGGCTATCCAGATATAGTAATCCTCTCTATATATATAAAAAATAATATTAATAATAAAAAAATAAAAAAATAAAAAAAAGAAAAAGAAAAAAAAAGAAAAGAAGAAGAAGAGAAAAGAAAAAGAAGAGAGGAGAAACTTGAGGAAATGTCTAATCAAAAATTGGTTTCACTTGAATTATCTTATAGAAAGAAAACTAGTTACATATTTTACTTAATTTTTATGCATTAATATTTATTTAGGAAAGATTTTTCAAGAAAATCTTTTTCTTGTAAATAATATATGAGATCTTAATATAATAAACTTCTATTATTTTCAAAATGGATGAAAAGTTTGAAATCTTATGATTTGGTAGTTAAATATTCTTTAAATTCTTAAAATTAAACCTAGTTAGTGAAATTGGGTTAATAATTTACTAAAAACTTTATAAAATAAAAAATTATAAGGAATCTTAAATATTTATCATTTATTGCAAAAGGTTATACATTTTATATAGTAGAAAGAGTTACTTGAGGACAAGTAACATTTAAGTTTGGGGGATTTTGATCCATAAAAAATACCTATTCTTTTACGACTTAATTCTTATCAATTTCTAAGGATATTATGCTTTAATGAAAGGTATTTTTGTGTTTTTGGATGTAGGTGATGTAAAAAGGTCCAAAAAAGGAAAAATGAGCAAAAATGGAGCAAAATACAAAAATTATAAAAAATATGGCCTGGCGCCTAGGCGCTAGAAGTTGGCGCCAGACTCGATACAGAACTGTCAAATTTTTGACAACGTTTGAACAGTTATTTTGACGGAGTGAGCGGTTATTGGACATTCTAGAAGACTGGCAGTTGTTCCTTGATAATAGGACATGTGATACATTGCATTTGGACGCTCCAAAACGGTTTTAATCGCGAAGAGGTGCTAGCCAAAGTGAAGAGGTACGAAGACTAGAAGCGGTGTCCGGCGCATAGGCGCTAGACAGACCTTCTAGAAAATTCATTGAATGTGGACATGTTTTGAAGAGGTGCCTCAAGGCAACCCTTGAAGCCTATAAATAGGAGTCCATTTCTTCAATAAAACGTGCCCCCCCCCAATTGTAACCCTTTTCTCTTATCCACTTTAAGATCTCTCATCCTTAGAGAGAGAAATAGAGAGAGAAATTTAGGGCCACTTTTATTTAGTTTAGTGAGTTTATTTTCAAGTTGTTGCATCCGGAGTTCATTACACTGTGGAGTCCGTAGGAATCAGAAGATCTGTAGAATGAATATTTGAGATAAGTATTTTATTTTTGATTCAAAGTTTATTTATTATGTTTTGCTGTTTATATTCAATGTGCTCTGAGTAGTTAGTTTACTTTCTTCCTTCAATTATGAAGAAATAAATAAGATTAATATAAGATTCGATGGAGAATTGAAATTCAAAATATTTTCAAAACATTGTGATGATATTAATACCTAATCTTACTTTACTTTTTAAATTGGCCATTTAAATTGTTAAAACCTTTTGAAGAGTTTTGAGACCTAGAAGGAGAAGAACTCTTAACTTGTAAATGTCACATGAATCCTGGGTAGTCGAAGGCCATGTGCGGGCTATTCAAGGTGAAGTGCAAATAAATAGGAAGATAAGATTTAAAGGGCGTAGAATTGATAAGTTTTTAGAGTGACAGACTAAATTCTTAAAGTTTGATTTATAGATAAGGAAAGGGTCACTAGTAGGGCTGACCATAGCCACCCTTGGACATCTAATAGTGTGAGTCTAGATTAACCCATTCTACCAACAATACATCCGGACCTTATCTGTAAATTAGCTAATGTTCTTTGCGCCTCGATCAAAGGGTAAAGAATAGGAATGCTTCTATTTGGCACAATACCATAAATCAAATTCTCCAACAAATATTAAATTATCTTTAAAATCTTAGATTAATTGAAGGGAAGAAAGTTGTTTGTTTTATATAGTTTTCACAAAATCATTTTCTTATTATTGTTTTCTTTATCTGCATCTAGTAAATTAAAAGTAATTTATAGTTAAATTAAAATACAAAAAGATTTTTGAAATACAATATTTAAAAATTTATTACCATATTTTTCCCCGTGGGATCGATACTGAGGTCTTTGTTTCAAAGCTTTATATTACTTGAAATGATGCGTATACTTGCGTAGTACCCAAAAAGTATATAAAATATTTTCTATATAACAATATATTTAAAAAAAAAGTATTAAACACTAACGGCCTAGCATTAAGTAGCAATCAAGTTTTATTTAATGTTATTGCCGTAATTAAAATTAGGTACACATCTATATAGCAAGTTATTCCAGGTCAAGTGTTTCGCGCCTTTGCCAGAAATTAAATTTTCTAGCAGTGGTAACAAATCCTTGTATTTGGAAATACAAAAATCGGGTCAACCACCACCAGCTTTTCCTCAAAGATTAAAACAGCAGAAGCTTGATCATCAATTTTCTAAGTTCTTTGAAATTTTTAAGAAACTTACCATTAACATACCTTTTGCTGAAGTTTTGGAACAGATGCTAACTTATGCAAAATTTATGAAGGATATTTTAAGTAAGAAATGAAAATTTGAGGCTTTTGAAACTGTTGCATTAAGTGAAGAATGTAGTGCAATAATTCAAAAGAAATTACCTCAGAAAATTAAAGATCCTGGAAGTTTCACTATACCTTGTGCTATTGGAGAAAAATTTTGTGGAAAAGCTTTATGTGATTTAGGAGCAAGTATCAATCTCATGTCGTTTTCTATTTTTCGAAGGTTAGATTTAGGAGAGATTACTCCCACCACTGTAACCCTTCAGTTAGCTGATAGATCTATTACTTACCCTAAAGGAGTTATAGAGGATGTTCTTGTTAAAGTGGATAAATTTATTTTCCCTCTGGATTTCATTGTGCTTGATATGGAAGAAGATAAAGAAATACCTATTATTTTAGGGAGACCTTTTCTAGCTACCGGGCGGGCTATGATTGATGTGCAAAAAGGAGAATTAACTATGAGAGTTAATTATCAAGAGATTAAATTCAATGTCCTTAAATCAGTGAAGTACCCTGATAAAGAAAAATGTTATCGAATGGATATTATTGATTATATAATTGAAAAACATTATCAAGAAAAATGTAAAGTCATTTCTGAAGCAAAAATTAAATTATTAACTAACGAAAATGAAGAACTAAAAGAAGAAGAATTATTTAAAGAAACTCATTATATTAAAGATAACTGGGAAATTTTAGACACAACTCAAAATGATATACTTTTACCCTCGATTAAAAAAGCCCCTAAACTGGAATTAAAAATGTTACGTGCACATTTAAAGTATTTTTTTCTTGGAAATTCATTAACTTTACCTGTTATTATTTCTTCTAAACTAAGCTTAGATCACAAAGAAAAATTAATAAGAGTGTTAAAGAATTATAAGAAAGCTTTTGGTTGGACTATTGCTGATATAAGAGGAATAAGCCCTTCCATCTGTATGCATAGGATTTTGATGGAAGAAGATTTTAAACCTACTATTGAACCTCAAAGAAGATTAAATTCTATTATGAAAGAGGTTGTTAAAAAAGAAATTTTAAAATGGTTAGATGCTGGAATTATTTATCCTATTTCGGATAGTCAATGGGTGAGTCCTATTCATTGTGTTCTAAAGAAAGGAGTAACTGTCATTGTCAATGATAAAAATGAACTAATTCATACAAGACAAGTTACTGGATGGCAAATTTTCATTGATTATCAGAAATTAAATAACACCACTAGAAAGGATCATTTTCCTTTACCTTTCTTGGATCAAATGCTTGATAAATTAGTCTGGACACTCATATTTCTGTTTTCTGGATGGATATTCTGGTTATCATCAATTACCTGTCGCTCCTGAGGACCAAGAGAAAATGAGATTTACAAGTCCTTATAGAACATCTGCATTTAGAAGAATGTCTTTCAGTTTATGTAATGCATCTGCAACTTTTCAAAGATGTATGATGTCAATATTTTGTGATTTGATTGACAAATAATTTGAAATATTTATGGACGATTTTTCAATTTTTGGAACTTCTTTTGAATCTTATTTGGAAAATATATCCAAAGTTCTGAAAAGATGTGAAGAAACAAACTTAGTTCTTAACTGGGAAAAATGTCAATTTATGGTCACATAAGGCATTATACTTGGTCACAAAATTTCATAAAAAGGGATGGAAGTTAATCAAGTAAAAGTGAAAATTATTTCTGAACAGCAACCACCTACTACTGTTAGTGATGTGAGAAGTTTTCTGGGTCATGCTGGATTTTATAGAAGATATATAAAGGATTTTTCTAAAATTGCTAAACCTCTTAGTCATTTATTGGAAAAAGAAGCTAAATTTGAATTTAATGAAGATTGTGTTAATGCTTTCAATATTTTAAAAGAAAAATTAATAACTACACCTATAATTATTGCACCTAATTGGAATAAACATTTTGATTTAATGTGCGATGTAAGTGATTTTGCAATTGGAGCTGTATTGGGACAAAAATATGAGAAAATTTTCTAAGTTATATATTATGCTAATAAAACTCTTACTGAAACTCAAAGAAATTACACTATTACTGAAAAAGAGCTTTTAGCTATAGTCTATGCCTTTGATAAATTTAGACCTTATCTTCTTGGTACCAAATGCATAGTTTATACCGATCATTCCGCTATTAAATATTTAATGTCAAAAAAGATGCTAAACCTGCAGTCGATAAGATGGGTTTTACTTCTACAAGAATTTGATTTTCAAATAGTGGATAGAAAAGGAACTGACAACCAAATTGCTGATCATTTATCTAGAATTAAGAATGATATTTTTATTGAAGAAAATATAAATGAGAAATTTCCTGATGAACAGTTATATGTTATTTGAGGATGCCAAACACCTTGTTATGCGGATATAGTTAACTATTTAGTTATCAATATTCTACCTTATGGATTGAATAACAAATATATTAAGAAATTTAAAAATGATGCTAAATCTTATATTTGGGAAGATCCTCATTTATTTAAATTGGGAAGAGATTATGTAATTCAAAGATGTGTACCTTTTGAAGAAACTTTTGCTATTATTCAAAAATGTAATGATTCTGAATTTGGAGGACACTTTGGAGTAGATAAAACTACATTTAAAATTTTAAATTCAGGATTTTATTGGCCTACCTTGTTCAAAGATGTGAGACATTATGTTAAAACTTGTGATCGATGTCAAAGGATGAAATATATATCTAGGAAAGATGAAATGCCTTTAAACTATATATTGGAAGTTGAAATTTTTGATATATGGGGTTTAGACTTTATGGGACCATTTGTACTATCATCTGGAAAGATTTATATTTTATTAGCAGTTGATTATGTTTCAAAGTGGATTGAAGCTGTAGCTTTACCTAACTGTGATTCCAAAAGTGTTTCGAAATTTTTAAAGAAAATGATTTTTCTAGATTTGGAATGCCTAAAGTAATTATCACAGATGGTGGAAGTCATTTCAGAAATATAGAAATTCAATCATTATTGGAAAATTTTGGAATCAAACAAAGAATTGCAACTACTTATCGCCCACAAACAAGTGGAATGGCTGAAGTATCAAACAAAGAAATTAAAAGAATTTTAGAGAAGACTGTTAATCCTAAAAGAACCGATTGGGTTGATAGACTTGATTCTGCATTATGGGCTTATAGAACAGCTTATAAGACACCAATCGGAATGTCACCTTACCGATTAGTTTATGGTAAACATTGTCACTTACTTGTTGAATTTGAACATAAAGCTTATTGGGCGATAAAGGAGTTTAACTTTGATTTGAATATTGCAGGAGAAAAATGAATATTACAATTAAATGAGATGGATGAAATAAGAAATGAGTCATATGAAAATGCAAAGATTTATAAAGAGAAAATGAAGATATTACATGATAAAAAGATTTCAGGAAAACTATTCGAGCCTGGACAAGAAGTATTATTATTTAATACTCGTTTAAAACTTTTTTCTGGAAAATTAAGATCTAAATGGATGTGACCATATATAATTGAGAAAGTATACCATTATGGAGCTGTGGATATTAAAGACCACAAAACGGGAAAAATATTTAAAGTTAACGGATTAAGATTGAAGCCTTATTTGGGAGAAATAAAAATGATTTATAAAGAGGCTTACGAGTTGAGTCTACCTGAATAAAGACTTAATTAGGTCGGGCTGACGACGTTAAAACAAGCGCTTTGTGGGAGGCAAACCATAATTATTTTTGTGTTTTTACATTTTTAATGTAAGGTTATGTCTCGGTCTTGACTAATTTTATATAACTTTATAAAATTGGATGCTAACAAGTCTTTGTTATCTTAAGCTAAAGATTATCTTGAAGTATATAAAGTTTGGACTTTGGATCACTCTATTTTGTATGTGGTAAAAAGGAGATCAAGTTAACCTTCATTATTTTAATTACTGATTTTATATTGATCTTACCATTCTAATTTACCTATTTTTGAGATCGAAACTTTGAAATTTGACGTTGGGCGAAACGGAGTCGAACATGGTTCCGGCGCCTATGTGTCGATGGGTCCGGCGCCTAGGCGCCAGATTTAGCGCCTAAGCGCCACAGTTACTGGGTCGTGTAAAAACCGAAAATTTTCAGTTTTTCTCACGATTTTCTTCTATAAACTACCCCATCTTCGTCCCCAATCCCTAAGCAACCATAGTTATGACCTTTACACTTCATACTTGAGGAGATAAGAGAAGATTTTGAAAAAATGGAGAGAAGAAATCATGGAGAAGTGGCTAGAGATAAGTATTCTAAGGATCCTCAACCTTACTTCAATGGTTTCATTGTTGTTAGTTTGGCGAAGTTTTCAAGTCGTCTAGATAAGCTTGAAGCGAAATTCAAAAGCATTGGAGATCGTCTCCATGAGATGTATCATCAAATCGAGCATCTGTAATGGCAGGAAAAGCTTCAATTCGATCATCTAGCGTCCTATCAAGATGCTCAAGTGGAGATGTATGCGAAGAACAAATGGATCGACGAGAAAACGGCTACGGATTTTCCAAGGGCGTTAGTGTTCTTCCCAAGTAGGACAATTAATCTTCATTGCAACGAAAATGGAAATTTCTAATTTGAAGATTAGATAGTAAATGTGGTTAGATCAAGACTTTATCTAGTGTGTCGTTGTATCGATTTGATAAATCGATTGTGTTGTTTGTGTGTTTGTTTTATTGTTCAATGTGTGTTGTATTTGCTTTGAAATTGTTTTGTTTGATTATTAGTTAGACTTGAATCTTATTATTGTACTTATCTATATTGTATTGAGCCCAAAATTGAAGATTATGAATGGAATTAGAAGAGTTTGACTTAAACTTATATTTAATTGATGGATTTAATTTTTAAAGTTTTTGGAAAATATTTTGGAAGTTAGAAACTGAAGCAATACTCTTATGTGAGTAATTAGAAGTTGAATTTGTGAGTTTTGGTGGAAAATTAATTTTTTAAAAAAATGATTTTTGTGAAAGGCGAGTCTGGCGCCTAGGCGCCAGAATTCGGTGCCTAAGCGCCGGTTCGGCCTGCTACCCGAAAATCGGGATTTAAACCCCCAAAAGCCATGGACAACACCTAAGCTTCACCCCCTTCCTCATTTTCGCGAAAATACACCCCTTAGATCTATCTTGAGGTCAAAATGTCACGTATTTGAGCCCGAAATCACTCAATTTCTTCATCTTAAGGTCAGATCTACCTTCTAATCCATTTATTTTTTATTTCTATCATGGATTTTCCTACTTTTGCTAAAAACCAAAATTTTGGAGAAAAATTTTGATTTTTAGAAATTTTTCATGGATTTTCTTAACTCATTTTAAGTTTCTCAAGCTTAAAAGAGTTTAGATCTTTGATTCCTTTATTTATTTGTGTTTTCTTTCATGTTTAGATGGCACCTAAATCTAAGCGCGAAAAAACACGAGAAAATTTTGACAGCAGCAAGTTCACTACTGCGGCATCGCACTTTCGTTATCATGAATTTTCGTCAACAAGGAAATTTATCTCAGAGCACGGTTTTTACAATCCTAGAGAGATGATCATGAACACGATCGTTGCACAGAACTGGCAGCGATTTTGTTTTTTCACTGCCGTTGTTATTATTCCTGTTGTACGAGATTTTTATGCCAACTTTATGGATGCTGAAGACTACAAAGTCTTCGTTAGAGGTGTTGGAGTGGGATTTACTTTGGAACGGATCAATATTTTCTATGGCCTACCACCTACCGTTGAGTGCTACTATTCTGGTCTATCTCCATCTGAAGGAGATTTGGAGATGATTATTGCATATCTGACTGATGGCACTGGAGCTTGGAAGATCCGGAATGATAAACGGGTAAACTTTAAATCTTCTAAGCTGAATGGTATTTCAAAGGCCTGACACTATTTTATTTCTGCTAGACTACTTCCTTCCAACCACCTGAGTGAAGTTACCAGAGATAGAGCTATTCTGAACTACTACATTCAGGAGAGGAAGCCGATAGATGTTGGCAGCATTATCTATGATTCTGTGGATTTTATTGCAAGATCCATCACTTCTATGGGATTAGGATTCCCATCCATGATATATTCTTTGTGTGAGCAATGGAGTTATTGATGATATTTCATAGGAGAAGCTGAAAACTACAAAGCCTATTGGGCAGGAGAGTGTTAGTATTTATGATCGTCTTTGCGGGAAGAGATCTACTGCTCCTACTTCTGTACCTGCTCCAGGTAGAGCTTCTACTTCTACTGTTGAGCCACCATCTAGTTTCTGGGAATCAATGCATGATCAATTTCTGGAGCAGCAGAATGAGTTATTTCAAACTCACTGCAGAGTAGATACTATAGACAAGAAGATTGATCATCTATCTGAATATACCCAAAGGAAAAGTGATTATGATGTTGAGTATTCAGAGTCTTTAGTTAGATTCTTGAAGGGTGAGCATGATGTTCAGTTCCCTACCTGTCCTAGATTTTCACCATATGTTGATCCAAAGGATGTGGAATTTTTTTTTTTTGTAATGACGATGACGAGGCTACAGATAGTAATTAGTAGCTTGAATTACCTCTGGAGATGAGTTGATTCTGTTTTTAGTTTATTTCTTGTTCGTTAGTACTGATTAGTTTGTTGTTAGTTAGTGTCGATTTGTTTAAAGTTACTTTGTGTGGATTTTTTTTATGTTGAGACTGTTTTTAGAGTATCTAGTTTGATATGTGTTTAAGACTAAAATATGGATGAATTTTTTTTATTTTCTATGATAAATGTTTATTTCTTTTTTCAGCCTAATGTTTAGTATTCTTGAATAGTTAGTGATGTTGTTTTGTTTCTGTTATTGTGATTAGTATAGTCGTTTAATTTTGCTAATGATATAAAAATTGAGCCTGCTTACTTTTATATATGCTTCATTATTTCAGTAATATTCATAAAAAGCATGTGTAGAAGTAAATTTTTCTTTGTAGACTGTTTTTACATACTTATAAAAAAATTCCTTTTTAAAATTATGCATTTCTTTCTCTCATACTTTAAAATTTTTCATGATATATCAAAACTTAAGTCTGGGGGAAGGAAAATACATGCAAATTTAAATTTTATTTGTCCTTAAAGTGCTAATATTTTCTAAAAAAATATTAACATAACATAAGGAATGAAAAACCTATTTAAGATCACTTAAATTTTTGAAATTATAAAATAATTTAGTAAACTTAACCAAAATTTTAATAACTTTGATTGATTTTAAGAATAGAATTATTCAACTTAAAGAAGAGTAAGATTAAGAATTTTTCTATTCATGATAGAGATAATTGAATTTTAGAAGTATTAAGAAATCAAGAATTTTAACTTGAAAAAAAAAAGATTGAAAGTCTTTTTGAAAACTATTCATGTTATAGTAATTAAGTGAAAATGTATAAGTTTGAAAATATAAGTTAAGGATAGTGAAGTTCAAAACCATTAACAGGCTATCCAGATACAGTAATCCTCACTGTGAAAAAAAAAAGAGAGAGAAGAAGTGAGGAGAAGCTTGAGATGATGCCTAATCAAAAATTGGCTTCACTTGAATTATCTTATAAAAAGAAAACTAATTACATATTTTACTTAATTTTTATGCATGTATCTTTATTAGAAAAGATTTTCATGAAGATTTTTTTTTCTTGTAAATAATTTATGTGATCTTAATATAATAAACTACAATTATTTTCGAAATGAATGAAAAATTTTTGAAGTCTTACAATTTGGTAGTTAAATATTCTTTAAATTCTTAAAATTAAACTTAGTGAAATTTGGTTAATGATTTACTAAAGCCTTTATAAAATCAAAAATTACAAGGAATCTTAAATATTTACCTTTATTCCAAATGTTATACATTTTATATAGTAAAAAGGGTTACTTGAGGACAAGTAACATTTAAGTTTGGGGGATTTTGATCCATAAAAAAAACACCTGTTTTTATGCCTTGACTTTTATCAAATTTGTAAGGATATTATGCTTTAATGAAAGGTATTTTATGTTTTTGGATGAGGTAATGCAAAAATATTCAAAAAGGAAAAAAAAATGAAAAAGAATGAAAAAGGAGCAAAAATGGAGCCAAAATGCAAAATTGCCAAAATAATGAGCCTGGCGCCTAAGCGCCAGCTCGATACCAAATATGTGAAGGTTTTTGTAACTACTTTGAACGGTTATTTTGACGGTTAGAGCGGTTATTGGACCATCTAGAAGATTGGCAGTTATTCCTGGATTATAGGACATGTGATACATTGTATTTAGACACTTGGAAATGGTTTGAATCGCGAAGAGGTGCGATCCAAAGTGAAGAGGTGCGAAGAACTGGATGCGGAGTTCGGCGCCTAGGCGCCAGATTCCGGCGCCAAGGCGCCAGACACACTTTCTAGAAGATTCATTGAACTTGGACACATTTTGAAGAGGTGCCTTAGGCAACCCTTGAAACCTATAAATAGGAGGCCATTCCTACAGAGAAAAAAGCCCACCCCAAGTAGCCCAATAAGAAATCCAAATATTAGAGAGATAATTTTAAGGGGCATACTTTTAGTTTACTATCCTTCATAAATTAGTCAGTTTATTTTATTTAGAGTTTGTATTGAGAGTTTGGAAGAGTTGGTGCTTTTGAAGTCTAATTCGCTTTGGAGTCAGTAGGAATCAGAGGTTCAGTTGGAGAAACACTTGAGATAAGTATTTGTAATTTTATTCAGTTTTATTTATATGTTTTGTTATTTAGATTCAATGTGTTCTGAGTACTTACTTTACTTTCTGCTTTCAATTATGAAAAGATAAATAAGATAATCTAAAATTTGTTGGAGAATTAGAAACTAAAATATGTTTTAAATATTGTGATGATATTAATACCGGATCTTAATTTACTATTTAAATTGGTCATTTAAATTGTTAAAATCTGTTGAAGAGTTTTGAGACCTAGAAGGATATGAACTCTTAACTAGTAGATATCACATGAATCCTTGGGTAGTCGAAGGTCTTGTGCGGGGTATTCAAGGTGAAGTGCAAATAAATAGGAAAATATTATTCAATGGGCGTAGAGTTGATAAGTTTTTAGAGTGACATACTAAATTCTTGTAATTTGGTTTGAGGGAACGGGTCACTAGTAGGGCCGACCATAGCCACCCTTGGACATCTAGTAGTGTGAGCCTAGATGAACCCATTCTACTAACAATACATCCAGACCTGATCTATAGATTAGCCAATGTTCTTTATACTATCGAGCGAAGGTAAAGAATAGGACTGCTTCTATTTGATACAACACCATAAATTTATATTCTCCACGAATATTATATTATCTAAAAAGTCTTTGATTAATTGAAAGTAAGAAAGTTGTTTGCTTATTATTATTTACATCACTCATTATTTTAGTACTGCTTTAATTCTGCTTTTAGTAAATTAAATATTAAATTTAAAACTTTAAAAGAAATACATAAAAATTAAATTTAAAAATATTTAAAACTCTATAAACCTTCTCGTGTGATCGATACTGGGGTCTTTATTTAAAGCTCTATATTACTTGAAACGATACGTATACTTGCGTAGTATCTCTAGTGTGTAAAATATTTTTCATAAAATTATATTTATATACACTGGCCGCTATTATTATTTGGGTCAAAGTATTGACTATAACATATTTTTTAGAGCATAAATTACTACGTTGTTCGCGGATTGAGGTCAATAAGTCTTTTGATGCTTAATCTCTTTTACACTTCTTGCATATTTTTGAATGAGATTACACTTTAAAAAAGGTTGTTTTAATGCTTATTTTGTAGGGCTATCTGTTACGAACGCAACACAACTGAAATGAGGCGAAACGGAGCTGAAACGGAGCCAAAAGAAGTGAAACGGTGGAGCTGCGCAGCAGTCTGCTCACAGACGACGGCCAAGATCTCGCCGACGGTGAGATTTTCCAGAGAACACCGAAAAATGTTCTAAATGCTCACTAACAGCGACCTCGAACCCGCCGACAGCGCCCGGGAAGGTTCTAGACCGACTTTTGGCGATTTTGAACAGAAATTCGACGTATTTGGACGCTTTTTCAAAGGGGTGTTTAAGGGACTCTTAGAAATTCGTCCATACTCTTTAAAATGTCGAATATAGGTTAGAAAGGAGGAGAGGAAAGTAGAGAAAAAAGAAAGGAATGTTTAGGATTCTTAGAATAGGAGTAGAAATGTAGATTTCTACCCTTCTGGAGAGAATGGCGAGGAGATTTTGAGAGAATTTGTAAGGGATTTCGCTAGCATTGCATGGATCGCCGGGAGACTTTATGGGAGAGATGTTTATCTTTTTTTCCAAGGGAAAAATCTAAGTATTGTTCTTCATTATCGTATGATTTTGTAAACATTTATCTAGTAGATTTTCTTTGGTTTAATGAAGTTTCCGTTGTGTTTTATTCAAGCTTTATGACGTATCTCTCTTACTTTTTCTTCTTCTTTGGAAATAGTGGCATGAGAAGATTATGTCATTCTTTTCCTTTTACTTTTCTTTTGTAATGAGTATAAATCATGTTAGGATTTTGTGATGCATGATAGAAATAAATTTAATTATAATTGTGAGGATTTTTACTTGCACTTCATTTACATTACAAAAAGAGCTCGTTGTAGTGTTAAAATTCGTTGTAATTGCATTGACCCGAAAGGACGGTGTAATTCTCAACAAAGTGGAACCACATTCAAATTCCATGGATGGTAAATTTCATGGAGTTGAGTGCAAATAAATAGGGAAATATAATTATCGGTCGTAGAATTGGAGATTTTAGAGTGACAGACTAAAATCCTCAATTCGGTTCTATCGTTTGGGTGCTGAAGTGTAGATTTTAACCCTCAGGCGAGGGGAATGTGGGAGCTCTGAAGTGAGAGTCGGTATCCTTCCAGCCTAACCGCAGATTCAGTAACCAAGCATAGGATTAGTCAATGTTCTTTATACCTAGACCAAAGGGTAAAGAAAAGGATTGCTCTTATTTGTCACATACAATATTAAATGCATCTCATTCCTATACATTATCCATTTCATTACATAAGAATAGTAGTTTTTAGTATCTCAAAATTCTCCAAACCACTTCATCCAAAATGGGTTATCTTTAGAATTATTATTTACATTTAGTTAGTTACTATTACATTTAACACTTGCATTTAGAAGTAGTTGCTAGATAAAACACACTTTTAATTGACATTCCAAACTAAGGATTATTAGTTATAGACTAGAATTTGACTAAAGACCTCTTACTTTACTTCCTCGTGGAATCGATACTGGGGTTTCTAAAGAAAACTCTATATTACTTGAAACGATACGTATACTTGCGTAGTACCCCTAGTGTGTAAAATATTTTCTAATTTTTATATCATTTAAAACTTTGCACACTAGCCGCTATTTATAAATTGGGTCAAGTTTTTGGCCATATTTTGGAAGTTAATTTACTGTGTAATTGCGGGTCGGGTTAGAATGCTTTGAAGAATGGAGATCTGGGAGTAGGAGTAAGGCACCTTCTATTGGTAGAGATATCATCTCTACTAGTTATGACCCTCCTGCCTCTAGCTCCCCTACTCTTTATGATTTGATGAATGAGATGACCCTGCAGTGGAAAAGTTTTGAAAATTTTGATGAAAGATTTGGGAGCATAGATCAAAGGATTGAAGGATTAGAGCGGGAGGCATTCTGATTTCGAGATTGCTTATTATGATGCTCAGGCTAGATACTATAGAGGTGAGCCTGATGTTACTTTTCCAGAATGTCCTTGTTATACTCGCTATCAGCCCAATCCACCTGCTGAACAGAGAGATGAAGACATAGCATGGGATTTAGATATCTGATTTTTAAAATTTGATTCTGATGTGATGTATGTGTGTTTTTTGTAGTATTTCCATTCTGTTATTTATATTTTGTGAACTGTTTTATTTTTTGAAATATGTATTTTGTTTGTAGTTTGTATTTCATTTCTTGATGGATTGTGATGTGTTATTGTAATTGTAATTGTAATTGTGGACTCTAAGTTAAAATAGTATACTGTTTGTTATTGTGATGTGAAATGCAAATGTTATTTTGTATTGTTTTTTGTACTTAATTGTTGTTGTTAAATGTTTTACTTTATGTACTTATTTCAAAATTTCATTACCCCAGCAAATTCTTTAAACCGTTATATGTGTAGAAAAGTTATGAATATTATAGGTCAATTGAAGTTAAAATTTTCTTAGAAGAACCTGCAAAAGTTTCAGAGAAAAGAAAATGCCTAAAGTGCAAAGGTATGATTTTTATATTTAGAATTTTCTTCCACCCGTATTATTTCTATTATTGAAAACTTTAAGTTTTTATTTTTTTGGGGGGGGGGATATTAACTATTATGTGTTCTCAAATAAAAATATTTTCAAAATTTATAACATGATTTTTGTGATAAAATTTAATTCAGTTAACTATATTAAAATTTTATTTAATTATTATTGAAGAATTCAAAGAAATATTTTTGGTAATAAAAATTAATTTTGTAGGTTTAGATATTTAGTATAAGAGGATAAGACTATAGTTAATTATTTAAAGTAAAAAAAAAACTATATTCTGAAATATTAAGAATCTTGGGAATTTAGCTGAGAAAGAAAAGATTGGGGCTCAATGATGTAAAGACTGTGAATTACATATAAGGGGAAGAAATGATATAAGTTTCAAATTTAGGAAAAGAAGAATGAAGTTCAAAATTATTAACAGACTATCCAGATATAGTAATCCTCAATTGAAAAGAAAAAGAAAAAAAAATGATTGAAAAACAATCCCTGAAAACAAAAGAAAAAGTAAGTGAGGAGAAGCTTGAGGATATGCCTTATCAAAAATTGGTTTCACTTGGATTAACCTAAAGGGAAAACTAAATACATTTTAGAACTTATATTTATGGACTAGTTTCTTTACTAGTAGTGTTCTCGTGAATTTCCTATCATCTGAATATTCTAAGTGAATTAATATTGCAACATATAGTCATTCTTGAAATGAGTATAAGACTAAAACTCTTAGACTTGATGACTAGATAGCCTTACATTTACAGAGTTAATCTAATTATTTGAAAATCTTTCTAAGAAATTTTACTATGATATTTATTTAAATCAAAATTATAGTATTTCTGAATTTAAACTTTACCACAATGAATCATAACTTTATGTAGTACTAAAAATTACTTGAGGACAATTAATAGTTAAGTTTGGGGGATTTTGATCCACTGAAAATATGTTAAGATTTTCATGCCTATTTTATATTGATTTTGATGATATAGCGCTTTAAAGAAGGGTTTTTGATGATTTGTTGCAGATATGTTGATTTATGGACAATGGAGCGAAAAAATGCAAAAATGAGCAAATTTGGAGCAAAAATGATCAAAAATATGAAAATTTGATCTAGGGCGCCGACAATGAACTCAACGGCGCTGACGATGGAATTTTCCCGAGAGTTCAAAAAATATATTACAAGGAAGGCCACCGACGGCGAGATCAAGGCCGCCGACAGCGAGCCTTATGAAAGAGAGTCCAAGGCTAAGTATTCTAGAAGGCCGCCAACGGCGAGCTCGAGGCCGCCGATGACGAGAAAGTTGGTTCTCTCACAAGGTGCATTGAATGTGGATGATTTTTGAAGGGATGCTTGGGAAACTCTTCAACTAATTTAAAAGAAATAATTTGGGGCCTAAATTGGTGTCCACTAGAGTGTCAAAAGTGTGTGACTAGTGAGTCCAAACGGTTTCTAGAGTGTTAGTTAGTGTCTTGTTTTCCTTGAACTTTTAGATAGTGAGTTCAATTAGTGATATTTATGAGGAAATTTTCAAGAGATTGTAAGAGTGGAAGGGAAGTGAGAGATTTCTTCCTCCTTGCCGTTTCGAAGGAAAATTTTGCATGCTGTAAAGAAAAGAAGAGATTCAGAAGAACTTCACGGAGTTTTCTTGGGGAGGAATTTAAGATAAGTTGTATTTACTTATTTTAGTTTGTAGAACTTTGCTTTTATGTTTAAAATCTAAGTTTTAATGTATCTTCTCCATGAAACCTGAGTTGTTTTTTTTGTCTTTCTCCTTGTTTTGATATTTTTGTGAAATGGTGATTTGAATAGTGTGCCAAGAAAATTTTAAAGAAGTTGTGATAATCTTTTCACTTAAATCTTAATTTACTTTCAATATGGCCAATTGATTAGTTAAAATATGTAGAGTTTAACAACTAAAGTGAAGATTACATCCGAGATTCAGGGAGGTCAAAGTCCTTGAAAGTAGGGTGCGAATAAATAGGAAAATAATATTTATCGGGCATAGAATTGAAGATTTTAGAGTGACAGACTAAAATCCTCAATTCGGTCCTATTGTTTAGGTGTTGAAGTGTAGATGTTAGCCCTCAGGCGAGGGGAACATGGGAGCTCCGAAGTGAGAGCAGGTATCCTCTCAGGCTAGCTGCAGAGTCAGTAACCAAGCATAGGATTAGTCAATTTTCTTTATGCCTGGACCAAAGGGTAAATAATAGGTATGCTCCTATTTGGCACAACACAGTTTTAAACTAATTTTAATTATCCATTCACTTAAATTTCTTAACAAGGAGAAGGATTCTTACTTATATATTTGAACTTCACTTTATTAGTAAAATTAGTTAACTGTTGGTAGAACTAGTTTAATTAAAACTTCATCTTATTTACGATTGCATATTAGTGACAGATAGGCAAATCGATTTACAAAGTTGTGATTCTAAATTGGTTTCTAAAATCCTAGTCCATAGCCTCTGAACTATCCTTGTAGGATCGATATCCAGAACTCCATTAGAGCCCTGTATTACTTGAGCAATATGTATACTTGCGTTGAAAGATTAACTCTGTGATTATTGAATATCTTTATACACATCTATATCAAATACAAGAAATATTAAATTTATGCAAAGTGCGCGGGGCGGTTCAGGTACCCAAATTTTGTTTCTCTCTCTGCACTCATTTAAATTTAAAATTCAAAAAATTAAAAATTTCAAATTCAATATAACTTCCAAATCAAATTTCACATCATACTCCATTGGAATCGGATCGGATTCCCTTCAGATTGAGTAAACTTGAAATTAATAGCCCCATTATGAAGTTATCCCACCTGCTTTCCCCAATGAAAGTTCCTAGATTTGAGGGTTTTTACTAGATAATTCCCAATGGACACTTTCTCGTTGAATTCTACGTCCTATTTTTAGTGTGCTGACTCAGACAGTTGTGTTGGTTTTGTCGATCTCATCAGTCAACATCAATATGTGTGGTGTCCTTGTCCAGCAAATCACACCTATTGGGGGTCAATTTGTTAACCTCACTTTTGTTAAGTTCTAGTCTTTCTTTAGAAGAGCCTAGGATCTAACCTTGGGACTTTCCTGATAACTTTCTTAGAAAACTATTGATGGAACCCTTCCCACATAGAAATTCTTAGCCTTTGGCTAAGAGGGTTAGGATCGGCATGTTGAGCATCCAAAATGAGTCCTCGTATGGATCTTATGACTTGGACATGGCTTCATGGTCTACTTGCCCACTTTAACCCAAACTTCCTCAAAACTATCAAATTCCCCAAAACCCTAATTTTGACCAAAATTCCCGAAATTAGCCAAATTCTCAAATTTCCTCCAAAAATCATTTCAAAATGTTCCTCACCACAAAAATTGACCAAGACACCCCAATTTTACCAAAATTCCCAAAATACCCCCAAGACCCCCATAATTACCAAAATACCCTTGAAAATCCAAAAATTCCAAAAATTACCAAAATTTCCAAAATCATTCCAAATGTCCCCAAAATCAATTTGAACCACTCCAATGAGCCCAATTTGACCAAATTGATCCATTTTGACCAAAAGCTCTGAATTTCCCTTAAAGGCCCAATTTTCCCCAAATTACCCAAATTTCAACTAAATTGACTTCAATATTTCTCAATGTCAAATTCAAATCCAAATTTCATCATGACCAATCATAAATTTCACCAAGACTAATTTCAAATACCCATGATCAATTTTCAAAAGCCCAAATTCAAGTCCTTCATGAATAATTCTAAAACCCCATGAACCCAAGCCCAAACAATAATTACTTTCAAAATCCAATAGCCCACATGGAAAACACATTCAACACAATCTCATCATCATCTAATTGATCAAATTAAACCTTATGCCGTGACATCAATAATAAAATGATTTCCTAAAACAAGACTCATGGTAAAACCACCAAAATTGCCAAAATCCCTTCTCATGCAAGTTTCTAAGCCAAATGTGAGCCATAAAGCTTTGTTCCAAGCCTTGGGTAAGCCATGTGAGCCTTCGCCACCTCACCATGCCCAAAGCGGCAAAAGGAGGGAGTCCTTTAATGATCCCTTAAAAACCGATTAACTCTTTTGATGCTTCACTGAAACCCAAATTTAATCCAAATTATATTAATTGGGACTTCACACTACTGATCAAGCTGACCTCCTCAGCAGACTTGACCACCTTGGGGGTGACCCAAGCAATTTTGGTGAGCATAAACCTAACCTAAACCCAAGTTGACCCGAACTCCTTTCCACTTCAATTAAGTACCTCTACTGATGCACAAACCCAATTAGCTTCACATTTCCCACCACTAATCATCCTCAGTGGAATGGTGATCTGAGTCTAGCTGGCCGGCATCCTTAGCTGCCAGAAAACCCATACCCGAAAGCACCACCTAGTGGAAAACTCACAATTTCATCCATCCAAGCTGGCTCATCCTAGTTGGACCTCTTCTCTCTTCTTCCCTCCACCTAGGCAGCACCCCAGCCACCTCAGCTCAGCCTGAAAGCCACTATAGCCCACTCTAATTAAACCCTCCCTCCACGGATAAGAAATGAGATGTTCAAATTCCTTCGAGAGACTCTATCAAACTGTTTCCAGAGCCTCTCCAAGACCTCCTGAGCCCAACCCAGCCATTTTCTAGCCTTCTCTCCCGCTTTCCAGAGCCCAATTCTTCACTCAAAAACCACCCCAAAAGAGGACACTTCACCACAGTCCACCAAACTCTAAATTGACCTACTCCTCACCATCCTCAGACCATGAGAGGAAGTTTCCCGGCAAAACCCCCATCCCACAGCCACTCTAACCTAAACTTCCATCAAACTCGAAATTCCCTCCTGATCAAATTCATACCTGGGCCCAGCTCAAATTGTTATTTATTGGAGCTTCGCGAGGTCACAACGAAAGTGTAGAACCATCTGATTAAGGCTTCCCCTCTTAGACCAAGGTATTGAGCCCTCCCCCTAGCCCGAGCCTTAGTTTATTCTCCATGCATGTATAGCGTATTTCATACCATATAAACCATATAGATAGATTCGTCTAGGTCGGATGCGCCTATAGAAACAAACCGCACTCAATTTGGTTGAGTCTAGCTCGAGATCTTAGTGTTAGAAGGTGGACGACTCACGGGTTGAACCAGATGGGGACGATGACGGAGGATCGTCCGATTGTGCGTTTATCAGACCGACGGCTCTAATGTGATCGGATGATACTTCAGTACGTAAACAGCGGGACACGTCAGCACTGAGTTAGATGGCGTCATCAAATAGCTGAGCGGCGCGTACGATGATCCAGTCAGTGATGACGTGTTTAAATAGGAAATTAGGTTATTTTTTATTTATTTTAACACCATAACTTAGAAAATTCATAACTTGGTGTAGAAAAATCATAAATATAAAAAAATACCCCCTTGCTCAGTGAAAAAATGAGAAATATATGGAAACAAATTTGGGATCATTTGACTTATGTTTGATTTTTAATTAATTAAATACAGTATTTTATGTTTTAAATTTATTTTTGCATAGGTATTTCACCTTGGCTTGAGATTTAGGACTTTTGTTCTCTCGGTTATTATGGACCTTCTCTGATTTTTCTAGAGTCAGAGGAGATCTCTATGATGAGATCCCTATTTTTTAGTTAATCATCCTTGTTTTAGTATAAAAATTATAATGAATAAAATATTGATGGGAAAAATACAAAATTAGTTTTGGTTAGTTTAGTGTGGTCAGAGGATCATAGGAAAAATATGAAATGGGCTTAAATAATTAAAAATGGCATTAATAGTAAATAAAGCATTAAAATAACTTAAAAATTAAATAATTAAAATAAAAAAGAAAAAATCATAGAAAAAAGACTCTCCACTATTAAAAACAATCAGGGGAACTCCCAATCAAAATTTGGAATCAATTTGAGTTAATTTACAGAATAAAATAAATTTCCTAAGTGAAATGGTATTTTTGGAATTAAAATAATTATAATAATTAAAATATAAGACAAAAAATATTAAAATTACTTTTGAGAGTTCTCTGTGATCAGAACAACATAAGAAAATTAAAAGTGGAATAAAAATAAATATTTTATTTTTAAGCCTATTCTGAATATTTAAATAATTAAAAATAATTAAAATTTTCTAAAAATCTCAAAAATATTAAAATTCACTAAATTGTTCTAAATTGTCTCCTAATCATTTTGGTGCCAATTGGAATAATTTTCTCAATTTCCTAAATGAAGATATTAAATTTTAAAGGGTTAAAAATAAATTTTATGCTTAAAAATGGATTTTTCCTAATTTCCCACTAAAATAATTATAATAATTAAAATATAAATAATAAAAAATATGAAACTTATTTCTCTGGGTTCCCTAAACTTAGAGAGGCCTAAGAAAAATATAGAGCTTAATTTTCAAGTTAAAATTTATTTTATATTTTATTAATACGCAAAATTGAATAATAATTAAATTAAAACTTTTAAAATCATGATAATTGGTCCAAGTGGTCCTCTGATCTAGGTGAAACTCCAATAATTTTTCTAAGGACAAAAGCTTTGTCGTGATTGTTATTAAATTTACTTTGAAAATCCTTATTTTTGCATTAAAATAATTATATAAATTAAATTAAAATTAGAAAAATCACAATTTCTCCTCTGGTGTTTTAAATGACTCATGAGTGGGGTAACATAAAAATTTCAACATCGTTTGAGTTTAGTTTAATGAATTATGAAGTGATAAGATCTTTAAGAGCAAAATGGTAATTAAAGAATTTAGGCCTTAATTAATATTTAAACCTAATCAAAGGGTAAATGGACAATTAATGATCATAAATTGATAGTCCAAATGATTGAAATAAAAAGGGATTAGTGCTAGAAACTAACCTCAACTTTGTCACAAAAGGGATAAACTTGTAATTTCTTTAATTATGTTAATTTGAAAGATAATCAAAATTAAATGATCCCTGGGTTAGGGGTTATACTTTGGAAGTTAATAATTCATCGATTTAATACCCCTAGTTGGTGTTTAAATGATAATTCAATAATTTGATAAGGATTAAGATCACATAACTTAACATTTCTTAAAAGTTACAAATTTACTCATAGGTCTTAAGGGCTTAGTGGTGAACTAAGTTTAATTCAATTTGTTTAATGAGATTTAGAAAAGATAATATAATTGATCACAAACATTCTTGAAACACTAGTAGCCTAATTCTAGGTTTAGTTTGACTAAGTTCCTTAGTAAATTAATTTGCCCCCTAAGGGTCTCACTCACATAATTCATGAATGAAATATCAAGTGACGATCACACCACTTAAAGGGATAATTAAAACATCAAAACTCCACTGAGCATGAGTATATCAATTGGATGAGTCACTTAACAACATAATAAGCTTAAATGAACTCGGACAATTCGAGGGATCGTGAAATGTCTACGGTATTACCCGGGACCTTTTCATAATTCTTTGGATACCTTGGAGGACACTTGAGTTTACTATGGTTTTCTTAATGAAATCATCCTCATAAATGAACAGATAGGAACCCACCAAGTTATGACATAGGATTTGGTAGGTGCACTTTAGCCCTGTTTTTCCTGTTTTCTGGCATGCAATTTCAATTTCCTGTGTATTATACATACATATGTGTTGCAAATGGTAATCTTTCAACTGGAGTGCAAGAAGAAGACTATAGGGGCTTGTCTTTTCTGAATCGAGAGTTTTCTTAGGTGACTTCAACTATCTAAGATGTAATTAACTATAGGGGCTTACCCTTATAAGAAACTTAAAGACCCCATATTAATATAAACCCAACTGAATTCTTTTATATTAGATAAGGGAACTTCTCGGTCAACATAAATGGTTCACAGACCAAACGGATGACACGCATTCTCTAGTTTATTCAATCAAGCCACACCACCAAACAAAGTATCCATTCTTCGGGATAGATAAATGGTTTGTGGTGTAGTGCTTGATTATTTGAACTATTGCATATATGAGATCAGTTTGATTTCATATTTTTAAATTAATAAAGATATTTATTTTCAAAATATGTATATTTACATCTAAATTAAATCGAAACTCTCAAACGGTTGACAGTGCTCATGAACATAACCCCAAATTGTTAGAGACTTCAATCAATTAAGCATAATGGAGGGTGATGGGGTTCATCTTGCCAAGAGTGATTTTGGAATCTCTATTTTTAGCTTGGTTTTCTTAATTCTTGATGTAGATCAATGTTAAAGTTTATGTGAGAAAGGTTCATCAATTTGTCGGAATGGTGAGGTGAAATTTTGTAATCCAATAGATATATGAATGATGGACAGTTTACTTTTTCCTCTTTTGTTTGTCTTTTGCTTTTGAATTCTCTTAATGGAGATATTTTTGTGCTTGAGTTTAGGATGGTGAATAGATTTACATAGAAATGCAAGGTAAAGATAGCAATGCATGTGGATTAATTATCTCACATGGCATGTACATACATACGACTCGATTCTTATGTGTTTTACATATCTAACAACTAAATTTTACTATTTGTAGTTATACCACTTCAACAGTTTATATTTTATCAATTATATCATTAGTTTAACTTTCAAAAAGTGAAATATACATTTTCATTAATAGATAAGGTGACATTATGTAAATATTGAAATTTAGGTGTTTGATCAATAAATACATAGGAATTGAGTGGTATGTATGCAAATTTTCATTCTCTTTTAACACATGAAGACTTCATTTTTAGGAGGTTTCAATTTATTTTTTTCAACAAGATTGAAAACATATTATGGTGGTATGTTGAGACAAAAATAAAATAACTTACATACACTTGTCACAAAAGAACAAGTCTCACATTGAAATTTTTTAAGGGCTAAAATATAGGCATATATATAATTTTGGCGTAAGTCAATCTTATTTATTAATTTAGTTGTTAGGAATTCCATTGGCCTTGACCCATTCTGTTCACTTAGTAATAAGTTTCATGTATATTTGAATTCTAACATTTCTTTTAATCATAAAATAATTAAGTACACTCTAATATAATTTATCATTAGTTTCATCTCTTTTTTCATATAAAGCACACAAATCATCTATTTAGAAATATCAATTTAATTTTTCCTAATTTGAAATCATAAGACTAATTCTGGATGTTAAAATTCATGGTTGATAATAATTGACAAATTTAGCAATTAATTGGTTTTATGCTTGATAAACCAAAAAATGGGATTAATCAAGGTTATGTCAACCTTTTATAGAACTTTAATGTTTTCTTTCTTTATTATTTTTATATTATTATACTTTATTTGGAGTATTTGGTGACAAACTGATTGTCATCATATCGGTTCCCTACATGAAGAGACAATCATAGGGATCTCCCTTAAGCCATATGGACTGATTAGCTCAAAAGCATGGACTACCTAATCGGGATAATGATTATTGAATTATAGTTTCCCATAATATTACCCAAAATAAATTAAAATACAATTATGCCTTTAGTAATTGATGGTGCCACATATAGGTGTCCTCGGGTTGACTTAATCTTAAGTAGTCTAATCCATTTAGAGGATTGATCAATAAAAACTTAACGTAACTTAACTTTACTTTGATGATATGACTTACATGAGTATTTTACCTAGCTGAGGTAAGATTTATATGCAATCCCACTAGACCTCTTCATCTTCACTTATGTTATTTTTAACACAAGAAGATTATTTTGCATATCCTAATTTATTTTTCCTATAAAATAAATAAATGAAAAAAATATAAAGTATATAAAGCAATTGATATACCTATAAATGAAAAAATGGTGATAGTTTGACTCTAAGGGAAAGAAGTCCTCAAATAGCAGCAACACCTAAAAAAATAGTTTTATATATTCTCCCTAAAGGTTAGTCTACCAAAAGCTAGACCACATCATTTCATTAATCAATAGAAAATCAAGTGCAATGAAAAGCAAAAATGATAGAGTATAATTTATTATTATAATCATTTAATCAAATGCCCTTAACAAATATTTTTTTTTTACTGTTATAGGTTAGGCTAATGTGGGATAAAATATATTTATTGTTAATATGCTCATATGATGGATGAATTTGAAATATAATATCAATATGTTCGTCACCATTCAGATCAACCGTGTGAACTATTTGCAAGAAGGCTAGGAAAGTGAGGTATTAGTTCTAATGCAAAATCATAAAAGTTATAATGATAAGTTAAACTGTAACAAACATAACCTATTTAGTGTGATCGAAGAAGATTTAGGGCTAAGCTTGTTTAATATCATGAGTGAAAATTAGGTTTACAACTTTATTTTGTGTGGAGTTTGTTTATTATCATTGGTGGGTTGAGTTTGCTTACAAGTTCAAAATTTCACTCATGATAATAAACAAATTCAATCCCCTAATAAAAATCAGTATAACTTTAATGCCAAAACTTTATTTTCACATTAAAAACATAGGTTGGTATTCTTTTTACGGAGGACAGCCTCCAAGATATGTATAACTCAAGAAAAATTGGTTGGAATCAACTCAAAATGAATAGGTAGGTAAGCTGTATAATAAAAAAAAATGAATTAAAAATCAAAAAGTATATCATGCTTTATGAATGATTGTATTATAACACATCTACTGCAACTAGTTTTTCTAAAATAAAGAATCAGAATGCTAAGAGCAAAGATTATCCGTTAGTAGCTGATAGGTTCCAGTCCTACTAATTCAAATTTCAATTGCCCACTAATTCAAATTTCAATTGCCCCTTGCTATTTATGTGGGAACTTACAAAATCCCACGCTTTAATACTAATATCGTGTTGACTAAATCTTTGGGCTGGAATGATCTAAAACTTTCAATTGCTATGATGGGCCAAGAATGTGAGATATGCTCTTTGTATGGTTGAAAGAATTTTATATGAGTTGTTAATCCATAGAAGAAAGTCAAGATCTTAGGACAAAATAATAGAGTTAGCGTTTAACATATCTTAGAATAGAGGCTCTAGTGCTTAGAAATACTTGAATGACTAGACTAATATCTTTAGATGTATTTTGAATATATAAATATTATATGAAATAACCATGGCATTTAATTTTTGAAGTATACATTTTATAAGAAATACATGTGAAAAATATCAAATAACCTATATATATTCAAAAACTATTGAATCAAACAAAAAATTTTACTTTATGAGAAAGCTAATATCATATAATATCTATTTACCTCAAATATAATAAGGTACAGTTACCAACCATAGTTCACTTGCAAACAAAACTAAGTACATAATTCATATTCACAACCTAAGCTAAACATATATTTGTTACTTAGTCCAAATTCAAATAAAAGTCATCTAATTATCTGTAACTTTCTAATCAAGAGCAAATTTTCAAGTCTAAAATCAAACAAACATATTAACAGAGACGGGGAGAGATGGGGAGAGAGAGAGAGAGAGAGAGAGAGAGAGAGAGAGAGAGAGAGAGAGAGGACCATTTTTAAAGATCCCGGACCTAACCTATCACAAGGAAAATTCGTGATATTGCACCTGGAGAGAGAATTAAATCACACGTACAATTAAGCTAATCTAAGCAGCTTATTGATGTAAAAAACAGTGGTCCACAAGATATAAAAAGTAATCTCCATAAATACATATTAAATAGCCGTATTTCAATAGAATCTATCATCGTCAAATCGCACAAATTGACGACATCGCATTTTAAACGTCTTTTGAAAAACAAGGTTAACCTCTAAAGCAGCATGCTAAGAGCTCAAAGGCTACGCAAGCAGACGGGTTACAGGCAGCAATAATTTTACCCGGTGTGCAGCAACTCTCCTAGTCCTGAAAATAAAAAAGAGAGCAACGATTGTGGATCAGGACAGAGTACCATTTCGATGAAACATAATTATTATTAAAAAAACAAGTGCAAAATTAAAGAATACAGTTTCCAAAAATATGATTGATGAAGATCGTAAGCTTATTTTCATTTAAAAGAAGGAATACTTTGATCAAAGAGATCAAGACTACTGCTAAAGTTATGTTATCTAATATGAAAGATATTGAAGATGATGGGATTAATTTAATATGTTTGCTAGTAAAGGGTCTTCTCTTGCTACCATTAACAGTGAACTTTATAATGTTTCTTCTATTTGCCATGATAGGAATCTTATCAAAATTCCTACAGTTGATGAAATTAAGGATATTCTTAAGAGTATGGAAGAAGGTAAAGCTGCTGGTCTTGATCGTTATACAGTGAAATTTTATAAAAGTAGTGCAACATGAACTTGTTAGCACTGTGCAAGACTTCTTCAGAGGTATTGATCTACCTAGATATTTTAAATCTTCTACTATTATTCTTATACCTAAAGTTACGGATGCTAAGAGATGGGGTTCTTTTCGACCCATTAGTCTTAACTCTATTGTTTCTAAAATCATTTCTAAAATCCTTGTGAAAAGATTGCAACCAAGGATTATTAGTGATAATCAATCAGCTTTTGTGAAAGGCAGGAATATCTGTGATATCGCTTTAACTATGCAGGAACATGAATTTTCATAGGAAAGGTAATGGTGGTAATGTTATTTTTAAAATGGACATTAAGAAAGCTTTTGATACCATAAGATGGGAGTTAATTTTAGCGGTTTTACATAATATTGGTTTTAGTGAGGAATTTTGTATGATTATTAAGAAAATTCTTCAAAACAATTTTTATTCCTTATAAATTAATGTTAACACTTGTGGCTTCTTTAATTCTTCTAAAGTTATAAAGCAAGGTGATCCTTTATCACCTATTCTTTCAATTATTGGATTTGATTATCTTTCTAGATGCCTTAATGCCTTATATGAAAAATGCTCTAGTTTAAATTATCTTCATAAAGGGAAGATTAGTATTTCACATCTTTTTTTTGCTGATTATTTAGTTATTTTTTCAAATGCTCATAAAAGATCTATTAAGCTCCTTCGGAAGGTTTTGGGGCATTTTCAAGATGCTTCAGTTTGCATTTCAATAATGATGAGTGTTTTTTCTATTGCTCTAAACTTATTCCTTCTTGTAACAAGAATTGGATTATGGATGTTACCAAATGTCAAAAAGGAACTCTTCCTTTAACTTATTTGGGAATTAATATTGATATAACTTGTAGTTGGATAATTAATTTCAGTTTCAAACACATTAATTGTCATGATTTCTCTCCTACTGCTGGTACATGGCTGGGCAGTTGGTTTCGTAATATGCATACTCATAAGTCTTTTAATGTTCGAAATAATGATGTTATATCTAGATGGTTAAAGCATGTTGCTCCTTATTTTAAGTTGAACATTGATGGCAGTTAGAAAGATCACCAGGCGGGCATTGGAGGAGTGTGCCATGACTGTTATGGAATGGTTTTATGTTGGTTTGCTACTTCTTTTGTGCTCATACCTCCTCTCGTTACTGAAGCTAATGTTGTTTTGTTTAGTTTTTTGTTAGCTGTGCGGTAAAATTAGAAGCAAATTGTTATTGAAATAGATGCTTTAGTATTATGGACTTATTCCAAGGATTTCACAGATGTGCATTGGAGTATTTTGATTCAAATGAAGCAGATACATACTCTTAGCAAGAAACTCACTATTTGATGGTCTCATACCAAGCGGGATGGTAATATTGCGGATGATTGATGTGCTCATGTTGGTGCTTCTTATTCTTCTGTTATTAATTCCAAGGTGGTTCCATTTAGTTTTTTGCAGCTTAACTTTCCTGATCTTTAGTTTTGTTGGGTTCTTTGGTTATTGTTGGTCTAGGTTGTGTGTTATTTTCTCTTTTGGTGAGAGGGACTTAGTTTTTTGTTTTGTTGTGTGAGTTGTATACGTGGATTATAGTCCCTCTTATCCTGACTGTATTTATTTTTGTGGTTTTAAACAAGGAGCCCTATGATGAAAAAGAATACAGTTTCTAAAAAATATGTAAAATCACCACTTCCAAATATTTTTTTGGTCATTTACCGGAATAATCCAAATCCAAAAAACTTATTAAAGGTGTAGTCAACCAATGATGTTGGTTGGCTCATGTGTCTATCGAACTTTTAGCCCTCTGGCTGAGGTTTTCATAATTATTTAGAAAAAAATAGGTATCATGTAAGTATTTTTTTAGTGATGTGAGCAATCAGAACGACCCTAATTAGAAATCTATTGTTGTCTCTCTAAAAACTAATTTATAGCTATACTAAAAACATGCATATTCCAAGATAAAAAATAAACAGATTCTCTAGCTTTGACAATCAACATAGTTTAAATCATTGACTTAAATTGATTTTGGCTTACCAAAAAAGTATCAATTTACCAAAAAGGAATTAAGAACATCGTTTCATCGCCATATATCAGCAATCTGAAAGTTAAAAATAAAAAAAAATACAAGATATCAAGAAAATGATAATAAATTCAAAACATTCCAAAGTTAAAATCTACTGCTTTAAGCCAATAACTCCCACCTCATCTGATAGAGAGACATTTTGATGGCACTCCTAGGATCACTTTTAAAGATTTTAAGCTAAGAAAACTGTAGTATGTGTCCTCTTACTGGACTTTCTGACTAAATTGTTCACAGAAAGTATGATTATGATTGGAGCTTCTAACTGAATTGTTAAACATAAAATGACATTATTAAATTACACTAAGGAGCGAAGCCAAGAAAATCCTTAAAGGACTGAATTCTCTATATGGTAAATATAGAGTGTAGTTGATAGAGCACAAAATAATCTATAAGCTAAAATCAACTTAATGTTGCCTTCTTACATAAATGTCCTAAATCATTTAGATTTCTTTAGAACATGCAACCCATGATACTCTTAATGATTCTTTGATCAAGTTGACTCAACAATCTTGTCAAACTAAATAGACTAGGGTCCCTAATAACTAAGGACAACTAAACTATGAGATCTTAATCATTATCATCATTCTTCCTACCATCCATTGCGTTAAGCATAATTATTTTCTTTTTTAATTTAAATTGCTGCTATTATAAGCTAAGCATTTAGAACAAATTGACTAAACTTAATCAAAAATTCTCTCATGATCATGAGGCTAATTAATCATAGGGCTAGCCTATGAAAAACCTAAAACCAAATCATAATGTTCATGTATATTAAGGGAAAAATTTCCAAGCAGTGTAACATCAAACTCAAACTACTTTATTAAAATTGACCTGAAATATTACGTCTTATTGAAACTAGGTGTAAATTTTTGGACCTCACATAATATCATGGTTCTTTGCTATTATTTAAGTGCCGCATCTTTATTAACACTCTCAATCATGCCAAACGAAGATGGTTCAAATCTCTACCCCTTTCCTTATTAGCTCCTTTGAAATTTACTCTTTCATTCATGCTTCATGGTGACAAAAACTTAGCCAATGAACTCCAATATCACTTTTGCATCAAAAGGATGATGAACTTCAATGAGATTATCATCAACATTTTAATAGGGCTATAAATGATGTCACTTACAACGATAAGAATCTAGTGTAGGTTGCCTTTACCATCGGTCTTTACACAAGAACCTTTCTCTTACCCAAGAATCCCACCCATCGAGGACATGCTCCTAAAGGCTGCAAAGTTCATCATTACTGAAGAGTAAATGGCTCAAACTGAGCAATTTGGGTCCAAAATGAATTTTACCACCAAGACCAATCAAAGATTGTGTGATCATCATCCTAGAATAGGGATATCCAGAGAATAGATTTACAAAGACTCACTTCACTTGTTCAAGTGCACTAATGTAAAGACATCTGTGAGATGAGTTCATATGGAACCCGTAACAAAAGTTCCACGACATCATTGTTCCTCTACAAGATAAACACTTGCCACAATCATAGTGGCCATCCAAAAAGGTAATAATTTAGATAGTATGCACTAATGACAAAAGATGGTGCTCAAGCCCAATCTATGTTTTGTAAATTCCATAACAATCACAAGCAAGATGCTGAATACTGCAGAGAACTAAGGCCTATTGTCAAGAGACTAATTAGAGACATCGCAAAAATATTTTTCACCAAAAAAATCACTCTCACTGAGAAGAATCAAAGAAAACATGCTAGCGAAAACATAAATGTCATATAAATTATCAACGCATATGATGACTGGAGGAGCAAGGGTTGAGGTTGCCCGACAAGAATATCTCTAGCGTTTTGATGAGTATGTGTATCATTCTTTGGGGAGTTGTACTACGCTGATGCTCCAACTACAAGCCTACCTTCCATTTGAAACATCTATGATAATGCCATAGTTATTTTGGCTATGTAAATCTTTAAATTCTTCTTAGCGTGTCATGCAACAAATTTATTATCAACTTGCCACATAAGAAAGTCGTGAAGCATACCAAAACAAGTAACGACCATATTGCACTATACCATCGGAGATGAAGTGGGAAACATCACACTCTCTCACATTCCCGCACCATTTTATTTTGAATACCCATATCATGCACTCGAACCAAAATGGCTATAAATCAAGAGGGCATACCTAATTTAACTCAAAAAAATCACACATCACAGTGATGAAGTCAGGACATATTAAGAGAGTTCAAAATAGATATAAAATGCCAAATCCATGAATAGTAAGACACCTACTTCATGCGAAAAAACCTTAGCAAGTTCAACCACATTCATTTGTTGTTCAAGAAGATGAAGACCATCCATAAAACATCGATTCAGATCTTCACCAAGTAGGAGGAGGCCTACAATGTCATAGAGAAGAAAGGCAATGTGGCCTGCCATCTTCAAAACCATCATGTAAATCTCTTTACCTCAAACATGGAACTCGAATGATTTAAATTGTCACTTAAAAATCTCACTTGATTCTTGTTAAATGTGCCTAAGAGAACATAAACAGGAAATTGTCATCTCCTAACAAGAATGCCTCAAAATCATAATCCTAGTCAGCCTTATGATAAATGGTTTTTAGAATGAATAACCTACTTTACTTTCCTTATCAATATTTTAGTTCATCAAGGACCATGTCAACCAATTTTAAAAAATCATTTGCATTATAGAATATTGATTAATTTTTTTTTTCTATTCTTCTATGAATTGTCTTTAGGAAATCTTTCTTGGCCCAAGAGATCCCTCCTAATTTGAGTCAAGTTATTCAACTACAAGCATCTTTGCGCATCTCATAAGTAACAACACGACTATTAATTGTATTTTCCGAAAAAGTGCTCCCACAGGACTCTTTGCTCTCACAGAATCCTCTAATGTCTTCATGATCCAAACTATTTGAATTGTCTTTGGTCATGCTGACATAGATTGCTATCTGTACAAGTAGCATGTAGCACTAAGCTTAAACAGCGGGTAAGCCAAATCCTCGCGATCAACACACCATGAACAAGGCTACAATCTCCACATCACCCTATAAGTAGGCCTGCATGACAAGCTCGTCAGCTTCAGCAGCATCCTATAAACATAGGCAAGAGCAATGTTCAGCACCTTCAACCAATAAGCTTCGTCCTCATACCTTCGTGTCAAACTAACTCACCTGAAAAACTTTCTAGCAAAGCATAACAAATCTCCTACTCTCTGTCAAAAAAACCTAATATGAAATAGCAGGGACAAAATAATGGCAAAAAGTAAAAGTCAAAACTGCATAAGAACAAAGCTCATGATGAGTGTATATTTACTAAGACCCAACAAACAAATAGACATTCAAGCATAAATGGAAATTTGCAATCTTAACTCCAACAAGCAAGTATAGTGATCACATGTATTTGCAAATCTCATATAGTGAGTACATGCTGAGAAATAAAACAAGCAAAACATAAGTAGAATAAAGAAATCCAATAACAAATAAGCAAAAGAAAACAAGAATCTTTCTTTCTCCAACCGCATGAAATGATCTTATGTTAAAGATCGAAGGTTCAAGGATGATTCACTTGCTAAGATCATCTTCAAGGCTTAAAACCATCTGCATTTTATGCACAAGAATCCTCAGCATGCTTAGATGAGTAACAGAATTCATCAACCACGTCCAAATGCTAGTGGGCCTGCTTTATTAGCTCAGCTCATAGAAAGGGGATCTCAACCTCAGCTGGTTCCTTATTGTGGAGAAGCACTGCCTCCAAACAAAATATTTCAGTTTAAGATTCTTTATTGCTAAGAGGAAACCTTGCCCTCAAGGAGAAGTCTTGGCACCTGGTTTGGTATTGTGGAAGATACTTGGCTTGTGGAGAATATGCATTCAACTTCACTTGACCCTTTACATCAAGAACCTTAACTTTGGGAAGACCCGCCTACTTTGTAAGCTCGCTTCTTTTTGAAATGACTTTATTACGGTGCAAAAACTTTGCGTTCAACTTTTATTTTTTTTAGCAATTCCTACAACATAAAATTTCTTAATCAATTTTGAATGTCTTCATGATCAAAGGTAATGAGATGGATCTTCCTCTTGTGATTTGAGATTGAGGTTCTCAAACCTTTACTCATTCACTTATTCGATCAAAAACATAATTTTGGCATGTTCATGTTATAAGCCATCTTGTAACTGATGGACATTCAAACAAAATGATGCTTTAATGCCTTTAGTACCCAACATGTTGAACAATAAAGCCTAGCTCAGAGATAATCAAGTGCGGAGATCAAAGACCTCTATTGTAGATGACGATCAAGTAGAATCTCCCACAAAAAATGTTGTGGCATTATTTGGAGCCTTACTAGTTGGCAATACATCCTCATTCCACCTTGACGAACATACCCGTCTGCAATGAAATCAAAGGTAAGCACCAACGTTTCTGGGCTGACTCAAAACTTGCAACATAATCAATATGCTGGCATCTATCAGCTCGACTAACGAGGAAAAGAATCTCATTAGCACAAATATTAGCAAAAGACTTCAAACCACTCCTCTCATGGAAGGTTCAAACCACAACCTTGGGATACCTCATCGAGATCTGTCCTGCAGTCACCAAGATTGTCTATCCCTTGGTGACTCGGCCCTACTGGGGGAAATATAAAGGATAGCTCTGGGAGAAATGATTCAAGCTAATCTTAACATAATATTATATAGACCAACAGCCATCAGCACCTCTACTTTCACTTTATTTACCAGCAGCCCAACCAATTTAGCTGCAACCTTAGCTTTCTCCTTCACCAAGAGAGACATGACATGACATCATAGGCCTCTAGCTGAATTAACTCGGGAAGAGGATGGCCTCACCTACATGGAGGTTAACGAGATTGGGTAAATCATCAACACCTTGAGAAATTCACCAACAACACCTTGGCTTGAGAGCTTTCATTATGACCATCACACTTACCCTCTTCTCAATCTAAAGAGTGGAGGCTGAATGAACACACTATAAGCATTATATTTGAAGCTCAGGGTTGAAAGCACATTAGCAATGATACAACAAAACCTCTAGCAACTTTTGCAAGGGTTAGGGTTGGCCAATCACAAGGCAATGAGAAATTTCCACTCAGCCAAAAACCAACAAGCATGTGATCTTCAAACATTCATTGGAAGAAGGCAGATGAGTCAAACATAGGTCAATGGTGACGATCACAAAATAAAGTTTCTCCTTCAAATTTTGAACATGATCAACATGGATGATTTTTTTTTTTAATCTCTTACTCCCCTTGCTACAAGAGGTCATACCTACACCTATAAGCATGGCTCCATTTATGATTTTAACGAATAACACACAATGGCATAGCACCCATTCACATCCTCTTTAACTCATCACAATGTTGCACCCATTGTACTTGGAACCGAGATAACAATTCAAGATTAACTCTTTTCCAACTCTTCTGCGACTCTCTTGGTGATAGGGACAAGCGGCACAATAGTATTCCTCGACGAGTCTTAGGAGGTCTTTAAATCAGAATTCTCTAAAATATTTTGCTCCAAAATCTCTAATAAGATTTTCAACTTCACTAACAAGGATTCAACCTATCATCCATCTCGCCCTCGTTAGGGATGGAGAAGGAGTTACTTATGTAGTGAAGGAAACATCACCACAACAGCCATAAAAGAAATTTGGCCCACTCTATGTGGAAAACTTACTCCTCTCCCTAAGATTCTCTCCATGGTGCAATTCTTCTTCCTCCTATTCCTTTTCTTTCTCCCTTTCTTCTTCAACTCCTATTCTCTCTCTATCTAACAACAAAAACAGATGGCCCTTTGACGTTCTTTTTAATAGCCTAACCTTTCACAACATTACTGAAATCACAAGCAAAAACAGAAGTGCTTTCATGTGTGCCTAAATAGCCAACACAACCATAATCTTTAAGAAGAACACCTGATAATTATCAATTACACATAAAAATAGTAATCAAAGTGATGAGGGGTCTAGGCAAGAAAAAAAAAATGAAAATGAAAAAATTTCATACTTCAGAGTTTGAAATATAAGAAAATATATCCTTCAATTTTGCTCCTTCCAATTGGTTGCATTTTGATCCAACATATGGAATGGCATTTGGATCATCAAAGTGAGTGTCTTGAGTCAAAAAAATATTAATCGGACTTATGGAGTCCAGAGAAATCCTCACCATAGCTCAAAGGAATTTATCTCTCTCTCTTAAGAAGCTATCATCTCAAATTAGAGACTCCTCGCTAAAGGAAAAAAAAAAGAAATTATTAATAACTCATTCAAGGTCAACGCAAAAGTATCGTACATCTGGACTTTTCTATTTGACCAAGAGTTGAGCTTATCATCCCTCTCGCCCTCATTAGGTTTGTGGGAAAGGAAGTTACTTATTGTGGTAAAGAAAGCGCTATCAACAACCATAGAATAAAGTTGACCCACTCTATGTAAGAAATTCACTCCACTCCCTAAGAATGTCTCCATCGTTCAATTCTTCTTCTTCCTGTTGCTATTTCTCCTCCCGTAATTCCTTCAATGCCTGTTCTCCTTCTCTAATAGCAAAAAATAAGGCCCTTCAACATTCTTTTTAATAGCCTACTCTTTGGCAACATTGCTGACATCACTAGCAGGAACAAAAGCACTTTCGCTTGCGCCTAAATAGCCAACACAATGAAAGCGGGGACGGCGTATGCAAGCTCAACATCAATATACTTCAAATCAATGTGCACAACCAACATGGGAGGCGCAATCTTAGGACAAGTGTAGCTTCCTTTACCGTTTCTACTTTTTAATCCAAGAGTATCTGTCCCAATCTCAAGGAAGAATATTTGGTAAATATCAAGCATACAAAGCTAGCAATCAAAGAAGAAAGGTTTGGAAAAAAAAAAGCTAACATACTTGAAAATCCTATTCATAATATACAAAAGTATGAAAAACAAAAAAATATATCCTTCAACATTTTCTCCTTCCTAATGGCTACATTTTGATCCTACATGTGGCATGCCATTAGCATCATTCTAGTGAGTTCTTCAATTCCTCAAAATAGTAATAGATTTTGGAGTCCTAATAAATCCTTACCAAACCACACGGGAATTTATCTCACTTTCAAGAGATTCTCATCTCAAATTAGACACTCCTCACATAAAAAAGGAAGAAAGAAAAGGAACCGTCAATAACTCATTCAAGGTATTCAGTGCAAAACTATCATAATTATGTTCTCCACAAGATCCACTAAAAAGCTCTTTAGATGCCATTTGAACTCAAATCTAAAAGAAACATAATTGCTTAAATCTCTGATCATGAATTCTCCTCAAGGATCCTCTATTATTCTTTGTATAGTACTAGGCATTATAAGGTATCATAAATAAAAGTGCTGACCATCGCATTGTCATAATGGACATAGGTCAAGATAGGATTAACTCTAAAATATTGTCCTTCACTCTGTTATTTGACTTTCATTTATTTCTGCGTAGCTCTTGCTACCTCCTTGTAATTGAGAAAATTTGGAAATAAATTCTTGCCATCTCAAGTACCACTTTTTGGAAATAACAAGTTTATTCTTTATGAATACCTTTCCTAACAAGTCCCTAAATCACGAAAGTATGATCATCTTCATTCAAAGTCTTAAATGAATCCTTATTAATTGGCAGTGGTAATTTCACGATGAGAATTTTGTAGAAAAGGGGTTATAATCAACATAATTTATCAAACAATACTCTTATCTTCTGCACATGTTCTGGAAGTAAATTTAGACATATTCAAACATTCCCTTTCAAAGCTTGGATGCCCCAACTAATTTTTTTTATTTTACAAATTAAAATTAAGCCTTCTTAAATTAATCTATGGCGCACCATAAAGCCCTCGTCTCTCCTGCAATGCTCCATGGGCCCATAGTCCTTTTTTCTTTCTATGAACAAGATTTTACCTTGGATTTGAATTTGTTTTGGACTGTACCATTTTGATATTATAGTCTAATAACCCATTTTTGAGAAATTTGATAAAAATTTTAGCTGCCCAAAAATTCGATCACTCGGATTGCAATCAAAACAATTTCATAAAATTTTAAGCATCAAATCAATCAATTTGATATGTATTGCTATATATAAATTTGAATAGATTAAAAGATGTGAAATCGAAAATTATAAATTTAATTAACCTAATTAAACATAATTAAATCATTAATACGGCATGGTTATTGTTCCTACGGACTTACCTTCCGATATAAGCATTAAGGGGTCCATCCAAAGCCTTAGATTCCTCTCCCTGGCTCTCGGTTGCATCACGCGAAGCCCCTCACACTTCTGATTTCCTCTCATGATCTTCCTCTCCTGCAATTTTGGCGCTTGTTCATGGCACAGTGTGATCCCACATTGTAGTCGTGTTGCATAGAGGAGGCAAGATGAACAGTGCCGCAGACAGCATTTTAGAGCTTCAGCGAAATCGATGAGTACGAAAAGTGCTATTCGAGACATTCATTTCCTTCCACTTGTTTTCATTTTGAGATTTGGCGTGTTTTTCGTGCATTGTTCATTCCTCTTGTGCCAAAAGTGTCGTAGTTGATTTGCGAGTTTCTATAGGGGCCTTAGCACAAAAATCAGCAAAAGGGAAAAGACATCAAGTATTAAGAAGTGAGAGAAAGGTGGAGTTTACCCAAAAAGCCTATTTGAGGTATGAATGTCTTTTTAGGTTAAATTACTTTATGAGCCAAAAAATTCATAAACTCATAAGAGATTTACATATCCTAGGTTGTTTACCATTTGCGGCAAGTTTCAGTTAAACGTGTAGAAGATCGATGTAGGACGGCTCCATAAATTTCAGGTAATATAATCCTATACTAATTTAAGAAGAATAATTCAACTTGTGGAAATCACTTGAATATTAAAGTTTAATATGATATTTTATAAGTTATTAAGCTCAATATAAAGTTACCCCAACATCGGTCAGTTACTAAAGATTACGATTCAGCATGGCAATTGATGTAAGTAATTACATTGCTTAATTTCAGTAATCTTTTTTATTTCAAAATATGAGTTGATTTATATGTATAATATAGTTCAGTTAAATTTATATTACAGTAGATTCTTCATATTATTAGATAGAAAATTTATGTATGACAAAAAAAGAAATAAAAGATGTGCATGAAATAAATGTAAGAGATGCATGATATGCGAGATAGACACGATAGGAAAGATATTCATGATAAGATCGATAAAAAAAAGATATTCATGATATAAATAGAGATGGGCATGAAATAAGAGATGAATGATATGAGAGTAATGTGATAAAAAGTTGCACGGCAGAGTAAATATATATGTTAGTATATGAATAAAAATATCTCAAAATAATGTATATTATGAAAAATAAAAGAGTTTATATACGAATGTTTGTATGTGCATGTTGAGAAGAGAATTTCACTATCTAATGATACAGGCAGAGGACGCCAGTGTACCTCGCACGTAGAGTTTTTCTACCACCCCAGACATTATAATGGTTAGATCACTAACCGTCATTCCGATGAAATAATATCGGTCAGGAGCGAATAAACCAGAGCTTACCACCCTAGACAATTGTGATGTTTACATTACTAACTGTTGTGTCGACGGGATATTATCGGCCAGGAGACAGTCTTTCCACGCTACACAATTGTAATGCTCTAATCACTAACCGTTATGCCGAGGGGAGTCGACAGAGCAATATCGGCCAAGGGTGTGTTAGATTTTATTGATGGTGATAATCACAGACGTAGATGTGTAAGTAAAGAGTACAAAGTAAATTAAAGATAAATTAAATACATATAAAACATTAGAGAATTTTCATTTATAAAATGACATCAAGACATGCATTAATATATTATCAGATTTCTTATAAAAATATGAAAGACTAGTATATTATAAAGTTTCTTATAGATATAAAAGATCAGCATATATATTGATTATTTTTCTTAGGTTATTGTAGTTTAAAAGTGTGATTACTCTTAGGTTATCTTAAGATACCTTATTATGTTGTTTTAATATTATTTTTTGATTTTAAATTGTTGAATAAGATGAATCGGAAAAGAACTAATGTGTACAAAAAATGAAAAGAACAAACAAAAAGGTACACTTCTACTTGTTAATTTTAATTTATTTTTTTAGTAGCTTTTACATAAATATTTGAATATTAAACTGCTAGTGATAGAAATAAGATATCAGAGAATTTATTTTCATCATCCGACCATCCGACCGTCTATTCTCGTCATGGTTAATTCCAAGCCTAGGCCTGGTCATGACAAAAACGATATCAGAGCAGAGATTTAGAATAGAGAGAGATTAGATTAAATAACAAGAATCTTAATGAAAAAGCCAAGAGGATAATTTGTTTAAGATATAAATAATAGAAATTTAAAATTTTAATTAAGTCTAACTAAATTATAGGGTTGTCATTTCACAATTAAGGATGATCTGGAGGAAGAAATTAGATATCATAATGTAGAATTTGTTGTACCCAAGAATATCACATTAAATGTTGGTGCATTCTCTGATATGATGAATGTTGTGACTCAATTGATTAAGAATTATTGATCTCATACTAGTATTAGTGAAGGAGCACCAATGATAAGTATTTGAAGCTCTTTCAAGAAATAAGACCACATTTATTTTCTGGAGCAAGAGGGTCGATGGAAGATGAGAACTGGCTATTGAGAGTGAAGAAGATTTTATATGGGTTCTCATGACCATTAGAGAGGAGTTACCCTTGCCACTTTTGCTTTTGAAGGGGAAGATGAAAGATGGTGAAAAGGACAGACGCAAGAGAAGTTCGGATGTAGAACCAGTCATTCGTTACAATGTGACGAGTTTTTGATAACCTTTAGAGATTAGTTTATACCACTACCAGCTCGAAAACAGATGCAAGAAAAATTCATTAGGTTGGTACAAGTAAATCGATCAGTTATGCAGTATGAAGCAAAGTTCACTATGTTATAGAAATATGCACCACAGCTCATTCTAGATGCAGAGTAGAAATGTCATAGATTTTTTTCTGGATTGAAAGACTTAATTAGGCAGCCATTAATGCTACTTGAGATTAAAGACTATTCAGTATTAGCGAAGAGGGCTAGGGGTGGAGATTGATTTTTTGCAAACTCAAGCGCAGAGATTTGCATAAAAGGAGTTTAGAAGAAGTGACACTAACTGTTCATTCAAAATGACAATCTATTGAGAAGAGGATAAAGTCTTACATTGGTGGAGTCATTAGCTAAGCTAGAGCAACACTATATAGCCCTGTGATTAAGTGTGAAAAAAACATGGTGAATATTTACTTGGGTTGAAGGAGTGTTACTTATAATGACAGTCTAGACATCAAAAGAGAAATTGTCTTAATGTTGTTCAGAGATCCACATCAGAAGCTCACTCAGAAAGGGGTCGAACTCAAAGGAATTTCAGGAAGAATCTAATTCCAGTAGTGTTCAGCGAAGAATAACAGAAGGTGGCACCGTCATTTGTAGCGAGCAACCAAGGTAGAATATTTGCCAAGAGTTTATTCCTTAACTTATCAGGAACTAGAAGAGCATGTGACCACTATTGCTAATACATAAGGTTTGATGGATGAATTGTCTTTGGTTCTTATGTTCGATTTATCAGATCTATAATTTATCACATATGTTTTAGTTACTTCACAAAAAACAGTATTTTATAATCACTTCAAGCTTCATCCTTGTAAGTATATAGTTGATGTAAAGTTTATAAATTTCGTGGTTGAAAATTTATAAGAATGGGAGATTTTAATAACCCGCTTTTGAGAAATTTGCTAAAAAATTTGGCGACGGAAAATATACCCCAAATTTCGGATCCCTCGGATTTCAATCAAAATAATTGTATAAAATTCTCTACGTCGAATCGATCAATTCAATATATAACAATATATATAATATTTGAAAGTATTGAAAGATATAAAAATCGAAAGTTATAACATAATTAAATTATTAATCTCGCATGGTTATTGTTCCTATTGACTTATTTTTCAATATATGTGTTGAGGAATACATCCAAAGCCTTCAATTTCTCTCCCTGGCTCTCGGTTGCATCATGCGATGCCCCTCCTACTTTTGATTCTATCTCCTAATCTTCTTCTTTCTCAGGATCCTAGCGCCTGTGCCCTGTACTGTAGTCTAGTCACACAAAAGAGGTGAACAGCTCGTACAGCGCCGCAAACAGAATTTCAAGGCTCTAGAGGGATGAAATTGGTGGGTATGAAACCCTAGTTCGCAATATTTAAACGTTCATTTCCTTCCCCTAGTTTTCTTTTTAAAATTTGCCTCATTTTTCATGCATCATTCATTTTAGTAGTTGTCGGGGAGGCGCTGATCTTACATTGAAAGTGTCGAAGGTGGTTTGCGAGTTTTTTGTAGGCGGTCTTAACACAAAAAGCAATGAACGGGAAAGGAGATTTGAAGTCCTGGGAAGAAGAGGGAGGAAGTTTTTACAGCTTTGGCAGCCTATTTGAGGTAAGAATGTCACTTCTTACGTTAAAATGCTTTATGGGCTCAAAATTTATAAAACCCTTAGAGATTTGCAGATTCCAAGTTGTTTACACTTAGCGGAAAGTTCGAGGCAAACATGTATAAATTGTCATAGGACGGCTTCATAAATTTCAAGCAACATAATCGTACGTTAATTTAAGAAAAATAATTAAATTTACAGAAATCACTTGAATCTTAAATTTTAATATTATGTTTTATATGTTAATAAGTTCAACATAAAAGTTATCGCAATGTCCAGCCAATCACCGAAGATTAAAATTTTGCATGATAATTGATGTGAATAATTATATTTATAAATTTCAGTAATCTTATTTATTTCAAAACGTGGGTTGATTTATATGTATGTTTTAGTTTAGTTAGATTAATATTATAGTACATTTTTCATATTGTAAAATAGAAAAGTTAAGTATGACAAAAGATATAAAAGATGTGCATAGAAGATATGTATGAGATGCATGGTATCTATAACATAGATGATATGCAGGATGAATATAATAAAAAAAAATATGTATAATAAACATGATAAAATAAGTAAGAGATATGCATGAAATAGGAGATATGCAAGATATGAGAGTTATGTATGATAAATAGTTGCATAACAAAGTATATATGCATGTTAGTAAATGCATAAAGATCTTTCAGAATAATAAATGTTACGAAGAATGAAAAAGCTTATACATAATGCTTATATGTGCATGTTCAAAGAAGGATTTCGCCACCTAATGGTACAGGCAGGGGATGCCAGCGTACCCACGCACAGAATTATTTTATCACCACAGATAATAGTAATGGATAGATCACTAACTGTTCTTCTGACAGAATAATATCGGTCAGAATAGAGTAGACCAGAGCTTACCTCCCCAAACAATTATAATGTTTATATTGCTAACCACCGTATCGACGAGATAATATCGGTAGGGAGGCAGATAAAGGTCTTTCCATCCTAAACAATTGTGATGTTTACATCGCTAACTGTTGTGTCAAAGGGATCCGACGTGGCAACATTGGTCAAAGGAGTGTTAAGTTTTGTTGACGGTGATCTTCACAAAAATAGATGTGTATGTAAATAGTATAAAGTAAAGATAAAGTAAATTTACACGAAAGATTTGAGCATTTTTATTTAAAATTTTCATCGATATATGCATTAACATATTATCAGATTTCTTATAAAAATATGAAATACTAACGTATTATAAAATTTCATATAGAATATAAAAGATCAGCAAGTATATTAATTTGCTTTTCCATTAGTTACTATAGTTTATAAGTGTTATTACTCATGATTATTTTTAAATAACTCATTATATTGCTTTAATTTTATTTTTAAGTTTTAAACAGTTAAACAAGATGAGCAGGAGTAGAATAAATGACTACAGAAAACAAGAACAAACAAAAAGGTATATCATTTCTACTTGTTAATTTTAGTTGATTTCTTTCATAAATATTTGAATATTAAACTATTAGTGATAAAAATAAAATAGCAGTGAATTTATTTTCACCGTCCGACTGTTTGTTCCCGTCTTGATTAATTCCAAGCCCCAGGCTGGGCCGTGAAAAATGGTCTCTTGGATCAAAAACCCAGCTAAGTTGATTATAAAAACCCATAGTTGTTTAATTAAGAAATATTAATATTAATGTATTGATTATTTAAAAAATTATGGATATTTTAAGGACTTGATCGAACCATTGAGATTAAATTGATTAAAAAATAAATGAACTCCTCGAAATTATAAAATTATTATTTTATTCAAGTAAATAATAAAATTTTGAGAGAATTCTTTGCAACAAATTTTATTGGAATATGATACTATAACTAATTAAAAAATTATAAATAAATCACAATGAAACAAAATAGCATATAGGAATAAACCCACTTACTATGTATTACATTTAAAATGGACACAAAACGTTGGCACATTCCCTTCAAGAAAAGCAAGGGTAGGCACATCAAGTGAGTGAGAGACTATAAGAAGAGAAGGGGAGAAGAGAGTGAGTGTGAGTGTGTGTGCACATGTAGGTGCGTGGCGTGCACATGTAGGTGCGTGGCGTGCACATGTAGGTGCGTGTGAGAAATAGAGAGAGAGGCGGACAGAGGCTTAGGTGAGAGAAAATGGCGGGAAACCTAGTGGAGCAAAAGCGGGTAGGGTGAAGGAGTCAGCCGAACACAAGGGCATTTGTGACCAAGCAAGCATGAAAAGTGGCTTCAACTGGAAGAGGAGAAATGTGGATGAAGCAATTGATCACATCCATAAGGTTGATTTATGAAGGAAAAGTGTTTAGGTAACAAAAAACGGTTAAGTATTTCATTTTTATATTAGGAATATGAAGATTTGAGAGAAATTTTTATTAAGAATTTCCATTTGCATGAAACACTAGATTAAATTTTGAATAAGAACTTTAAAATTTAAAGCACTGTTCATCATGATTTATTAGTAGCCAATACTATGAACAATATCATTAAACTAAGGATTTCATCATCTAATTATTTAATTTCCTTCATAGTGATACATACAAATCAAAGTCAATTGATTTTAGGTTAGATTATGATGCTAATTGGTTTAAGATCAAAGAGAATAGTAACAAAACTTATTTTTTATGTATATGTTATACTTTATATAAGATGTACTACATTTAAATTAGCTAAGTTACTATTGGAATAGATTATATTACGACTAATAAGATGTTTCTTTAAAGACAGAAGATTTATTAAATAAGCATGAATGCTTATGAGAAATTGTGGAGTTAGTCATGAGTTATTCTCTCAATAAATGATACATTATACATGTATAGGGATTAGGGAAAAAAAGGAATAAAAGAAGAAGTAAATTAAATTAACTCATATGATGCATATATTGAAAATAAAATTATAGTTATTAAGTTAAAAGATCTTGTGTAATGATTTACTGATGGATCAAATCATCCAAGGCTAAGGTAGGTAACCTCGTTTCTTGATTGGAGTAAATTTTTCTTTCCCCTGAGCGTGTATATTTAATTGAGATATTTATGTTTTCTCATTTAAAGCCTAGGACTTGCTACAAGGTTATACCTCAAATAATTTATAGTGATTTATCTTTCTAAGAAAATGAGCATTCATACTGTTATAAATGATGTGTACATCTCCATGTTATATTTCAAATGGCCAAGTAAAACATATAGTATTATATGAAATCTTTCTTACAAGTAGATGCTGTAAGTTAAAATGAACGCAAAATGGGTATAAGAATGATTCTACAACAACAACAACAACAACAACAACAAAGCCTTAATCCCACTAAGTGGGGTCGGCTACATGAATCCTTTTTCTCCATTGCATCCTATTTAGTGTCAAATTTTCGTTTAATTCTAATAAATTAAGATCATTTTTTATGCAATAAGCCCAAGTTTCCTAGGTACTGCCTCTCGCCTTTCTTAACATAAGTTGTATTTAAAACATCTACTCTCCTAATCGGATCATCGAGTGGTCGACGTTTAATGTGACCAAACCATCTAAGGCGACTCTCTCTAATTTTATCCGTCATCTGGTGCAACTCCAACCCTATTACGGATATATTCATTTCGCATTTTGTCTCTAAGTGTAAAACCACTCATCCACCTAATCATTCTCATCTCGGCAACACTTAACTTAACATTATGTTTCTCTTTTAAAGGCCGGCATTCGGCACCATAGAGCATTGAAGGTCTCACCACCATCTTATAAAATTTTCCTTTCGATCTAAGCGGTACTTTTCTATCACACAAAAGGCCGGACGCATTCCTCCACTTCGACCAACCAACCTTGAATTCTACTATTAACATCCCCATCAATATCACCATCACTTTGAACAATGGACCCGAGATATCTAAATCGTTCACACCTTTTAATAATTTGATCACCCAAAGTTACACTTCAGTCACTAGACCTACTATTACTAAAATTACATTCCATGTATTCGGTTTTAGTTCTACTCGAAACGAAGACCTTTAGACTCCAATGTAGACCTCCATAATTCAAGTTTTTCTGGACTTTTTCTCTTGTCTTATCCACGAGGAGGATATCATCGGCAAAAAGCATACACCAAGGTACATCCTCTTGTAAATGGCCGGTAAGACCATCCATAAATAAAGCAAAAAGATATGGGCTTAAAGCCGATCCTTGATGTAAACCAACGAAAATAGTAAAATACTTGGTCAATCCTCCTTCGGTTCGAACACATGTAACGGCTCTAGCATACATATCTTTAATGACTTGAATATAAGTCATATCAACACCTTTCTTCTCGAGGACTCTCCAAAGAACATCTCTAGGAACCTTATCGTAAGCTTTTTCTAAATCGATAAAAATCAAATGTAGATCCTCCTTATTATCTCTGTACTTCTCCATCAAACCTCTCAATAAATGAATAGCTTCCATGGTAGACCTGCCCGGCATAAATCCAAATTGATTATGAGAAATCTTCTTAATACGTCTTAACCTATGTTCAATTACCCTCTCCCATAATTTTAAAGTATGACACATCAATTTAATTCCTCTCACATAATTTTAAAGTATAAGAATGATTCTACGTGCAAACTTAAAAGTAAAACCACCTCCTTAAGATGCTAGTTAAGAATTATAACGTACCAGTCTACTGATAATTTCGCCAAAAGAGTAGATAAATGATATGCCTTGTTGTACTAATAGGGAATGTATCAGCCAATGAAATGCTAGTTGTCTTTCCACTGTATACAATAGTAAATTTATGAGCTATACCCTGGTATGTCAATGGAATTATATTGGCGAATTTTGAGTTAGATATTTACTAAAGGGTAAGTAATGATATGATAAGTTCAGTTCAAGTTCATACACTTATTGTTAGGTGAGTGATAAAATCATTTATTATTCGTGACCATGGCTGCAAAACAATGTTTATGATCATAACTTTCATTAAGAAAAGACAAGTTATGACAAGTTCTATGATGATTTTTATGATTTAAATATAATGACTACGCATATCACTTATTTTTCCTTTCAAGTATTGTAGTTTAGAATTTTTATTTATCCACTAATTTATATATTTACTTATAACTCAACCTTATTAGCTGATAATAGTCTTTTAGGAAAGTTTTTAATAGAATGCATAGAACATAGAAAAGGTTTCAACAATTAAGAAGCATTCCTGTTATGTACATGTATAGTAATGATGGATGTTTGTTACAATTTAGATATTTATTTTCAAATATATTGTTCCAGAATTTGTAATAATATCTTCATGTTAAATGAGAATTTTTTAAGTCGGACTTTCACAAAAATTAATATAAATTGCTATGTTTTATAGGAAGTGTAGCAAGCTTTAAATTTCATGTATCTTGTGGGCTCCAAATTTCAACACCCTTAGACGCTGCATTTGTTTTGTTTTTTATTGTTGAGAGAGCATTGGAGAGTCAAGTTTTCATAAGGCATATAAGATAATAGATAAGACACTGCCCGGGGATTTCACACTCATTATGCGAGAACTTTATGATATGAGGTTCGAGTTTTTCCATTAGAAGAAGCCCCTATGTTTAATTACCCTCTTCGATAATGGAAAAACACCTTCAATTAAGGCAATTCATTTAGAGTTGAATATTTAACGAATAATAGCAGCAGATATATAGTTTAAGTTGTAAAATTTATCACTTGGAGTTTAAAGAAGATGGTTAGAGAAATGATGACAAATCCGATCAAAATCTCAAGGTTGCGTCATCTCAGGTCATCATGAATACCAATCTACTTAGTCAGAGGAGATAATCGACCTAACCTAACTGTAGGATTTTTGTCAGCAACTATGGGCTACGTTATCCAAGAGACCCTTATAGAACTATGGTGAATGTTTTGTTTAAGGCGATAAATTTAAGTTGACCTTAATAGATAGAAGGTTTATGTCAATCACTTATATCCTTATAATTCACGAATGAAAGGGTAAGAAGCTGTTAGAAACAAATGGGTTGTGATCCTGACCGTAATATAATGCTTTCATTCGATGCAAACCGCTCTGTTATAGAGTTCTGGTGGTAACCAATAACTTATGGTGTTATTTGGCGACAAAAGCACGTTTTCAGGGGATTTAAACAAGTTCTCACATACATAAGATTGTTTTAAGTGTCAATATAATAAAACACAAAATATGACTTTTGCTCTTTCTGAACTAAAGTCAATAAAAAATTTCTTAACCTTGAAAAATTGTTGCAAAGGATGAATGAAATTTGATTTAGGCCAAGTTTGGTTAAGCGTTATTTTTAACTCAAGTTGTTATTTTGAAAAATTTTTACCCTTAAGTTTTAAAGCGACTGATATTAACTCGAGTGTTTGATTTGGAAACTTAGTTTGAAAGTTGGTTTGAAATTAACCCTTTTGGTTGAGAGTTTCAGATAATACGATCATCATCAATGATTTGAATATTTAAAAGTTTAATATTTGTAGTTCGCTTGAGTTTGTTAGTTTATGCTTTTCAGGATGTCATGTCCCTAGTCCTAATATGAATAATAAAACTGAATGATTTTAACTTGTAAATTCTTATATTTGTGATTTAGATAGTATATCAAAATTACTACACTCGTCAACTCTAACTTTTAAGATGAGGGTCGAACTAGTAGGGTTTAGACTTGCAAATTTTTATATCAGTGATTGAAACATTTAATTCAAAATTACTACTCAAAAATTTCAATCCATAGGAGGAGGATCGAATTACTTAGGTGAGACATACAACCCTTCTCTATAGACAAGGTAGTCAATTGATTGATTTTCAGAATATAAACTATTTGAGTGCAAGTTTAGTCATTAACCCGCACAGCATTCCTAGCTATTTGTTAAAGCATTTAGAATTTTAGCCGAAGCTCATGCTCGTTTTAAATTTCACATATTTGAATACCTAAATTGTTTTATAAGCATTAAAGGCTAACATAAGTCCTAAATTCGATATGGAATTTACATTAAGATACACATGCAACATTTTGTAAAATATGCATAATTGACCTTCTTATAATTGACTTACTTATATAAACATCCTAAACCATACGTAACTCAAGCATCTCGAGTGTTACTCATCTAAGTCTTAAGAGTGGGGCTCACATTTCGTGATAGTGCATTTGACATATAAGATAACCATAAAGTTTATATATATTTTAAAATCATTCAGAACTTAAATTATTTGCAAAAGTATTATAATTTTGGGCTTTAAAGGAGGTCGTCTTATATCTGCGTGCAAATTAGAATTATAGATTCGGTGGCGTGATTTCCAAATTTTGAATCCCCCAGCTTTGAATTATTTTTAAAACCTATGTGTCTAGTTTGAAAGCCCAAAATTTCAATTATTTTTAAAAATCTACGAGCCTAAATTTTAAAGCTTAAATTTTTAAATTTTTTAAAGCATAAAAAGCCTAACTTTTATAAGCCCAAAATTTTAAATATTTTTTAAATCATTAGAACCTAAATTTTAAAAGCCAAATCCCAGATATTTTTGAACCCTATGAGCGTAAATTTTAAAAGTTAAAATTTTTAAATTATTTAAAATTTTAAATGATTCACATTTTAAAATATTTTATAAGTTCAAAATTCTAATAATTTAAGTAACTTACAAGTCAAAAACTATCACAAATCAGCCCAAAGCTTGGAATTCATCAAGGCGGGTACAGACGGTCGATTGATATGAACTAACTTTTTTTTATTTTCGTTTAACCATTACAATGAAAGTGACACCAATCAAATTAAATTAAAGCAGGATAATTAAATTTATGTTATTATAATTTGTCCGCATCTTCTATAAACAGTCTCTTCTATTGCTCATCACTTAATAAATTAATTACACCTAAAAAATTAGTTTAAAACTACAGTAAGCTAACCAAAGTTAGTGAATACTCTCACTTCTAAACAACAGTAATACAAGTTAAATTAAAATAATATCCATGTCAGTTAAACTTTAATAAATCCATATAAACATTTGATATTTTAAGAATATTACGATATTTAATGAATCTTAATATATTAATAACATATTTATATCATTTTATATCTATACAACCGTCACAGAAATACCGTCTAAAAATCATATTAATTAAGATACTTCAATATTAATATATTCTTCCATTTATAAGCATGAGAATATTAGTGTTCTCTCGATAGTACCATATAAGGTTAATTATATCATAGTTGGTCATGCACATATATCAAGTCAATATAGATATATCATTCATGTGATTATTACATTCAATTTAATATATATATATATATATATATATATATATTATTAAACTGAATTCTCCATGGATAAAGGCCAATACTGATGGTAGTTGGAGGAAGGAGGGTGTCGGAGCTGGTGATGTTTTTAGAACTGCTTCTAGTAAACTCTTATACTTTTTGGCATCACCTTGTCTAGCCGACTGCACTTTGGAGGCTGAGCTTTATGGAGTTTGGATGGCCATATATGTGGTTGTCGCCTTTAATATTGGAACTTTCTAATTATAGAACTGGATTCTACTATACTCCGAGATTTTCTCATGAATGTTAGAGAACCACTTTGGTACCTTTCTAGCTATTTAAGTAAAATCAAACACATATCAACTAAAATTATCACCACTTGGAATTATATACCAAGGGAAGCCAATGGTCCTGCTAATTTCCTTGCTAGATTGGCAGGATAAGGAAGTGATCCTTAAAAGGAAACCACATTCAGACCTCAAAAAATTGCTTATTGGTGATAACTTGAACTCACCTTATCTTTGAATACATTCTGGATAATCTATTTCCTTAGATTATTTTCAGGAAGGTGCTTTGGGGTGGATGCTATTTATTATAACTGCCATACCATCTGATGAAACATCTTGCTATTTTAACTGGAATTTCCTTGTGGATTTAGTTTCTATTGTGGTTGTTAATTTCCAATTTATCTTATGATGGAGCAGCTGATAAGGTTTTATAGCTATTTTTGGAATCTAGTAGAGCCGTGTTTTGCCTTCTTTCTTCTTGTATGCAGCTTCCTTTCGCTATGTTGTTTACATATACAGATTTATGGTGTTATATTTAAGAATATAATGAACTAGGGAGCATCATACAGTCAATGTTTAAATAAATTGAAATTGGATTTTGCTTCTTTACTGTTTTATCTTGAAAGAACATAAAGCTAAATTCCAGATTTATACCTGAAGCTGTGCTTTTTTTTTTTTAGACTGTTGTGTAGTCTTTGATATTATACAAGGCCCTTTATTTTAACTAACGGTTTCATGGAGTTATATTTCTGAATACAATAATATTGGAGGCATCATACAGGAGGGGAGTCCATGCTGATTATACTGAAATTGGTTTTTGCTCCTTTACTGTTTTATATTGATTCATGGAGTTATATTTCAGAATACAATGATCTTGGGGGAATCATAAAAGCGGAGAATCAAGGCTGATATAAATTAAAATTGGTTTGTGCGTCTTTACAATGTTATCTTGATGAGAATATAAAGCTAATCCAGATTTATACTAGATGTTTTGATTTCTTTTGGCTGTTGTCTAGTCTACGCTTCTATACAAAGTCCTTTAATTTAATTACTAGGTGGGCTGTGCACATGCTCTTTATTGTTTTGGACTCAATCACTTTGTGCTTTCATCTCATTATGAGTGCTCTATCTGTTGATTGGCTTTCTATAATTTTTTGCGGTGTCATTTCTAAATGAGTGATTTGGGGGACACTGGAGTTTAGTATTACAATAAGGAATTTTCACTGCTGGTTGGAGTATTATTTCCAGATTTGAATCTACTTGTCCGAATACTTGGAACTTCATACTGATGCTGCTATACATAAAGAAGTGAACTTAATTGATTTCTTTGATCCAAACTTATTCTCAACTGTCTCCTACTATCCTGTCCAGAAGAAGCAAAGTCCTCAACTCAGAGAAGTGATTTTCTATCTTTGGGCTGCTGTTTAGCAGTCCCACAATTTCTATCACATGTATATCCTAAAAGTACTGGTTTACTGTGCAAATACTATTATTTGTTGTATATGGCCTATCTTCTATTGTTTTTGCAGCTTTCTAACCTGCAAGAGCTGAATGGAATATGTTATTAGATTAAAGTTTGTTTAACTGAACTTGGAACTTCCGGCTGATGCTGCTAAACATATGGAAGTGATTTCACTGATGGATGGAAAGCAAAGTCCTCAAATCAGGAAAGTGTTTATTCCCTCTTTTGGTTGCTGTTTAACAGTCTTAACAATTTCTGCCACTACTATGCAAATGCTATAATTTATTGGACATGGTCTTCTTTTCTTGTTTTTGCAGATTTCTATCCTACAGGAGCGAAATGGAGCTATGTCTGTTGATGCTGCATGCCTGTTGGTTGATTTGGTGTTTGTTCCAGAAACCTGATGCGAATAGAGTATTGTACAATGGAGGAGATGGATAAAGAATCATTTCTGATATTTCTACTGTGCTGCAAGCCTAAGGGAATAGCTGCTGATCGATACAGGAAATGAGTACTGTTTTGTCTTTTGAGTCAGCATTATCACAGACAATTTACTTTTCTCTTATTTTTGGCCTCTCTTTGAGTATACATGTATTTCTTTCAGAGTTATATTTTGTGTGAGTTGTATACCAGGTGATTGGGACCCTAGGGGTGTGTATTGTATTTTTTTTTGTTTTTTAGAGAGACCTAGTCACCTATCTTTTGTACTTTTGTTTTGTGAGCAATAAAATTGCCTACAAGTCCTAAACTATATATATATATATATATATATATATACATTCATCAATGCATGATTATAACTACTAACTAGCCTACAAACATTTATAACAATGTGATCAAAAACAAAAGAACAAATAAATCAAAATAAAATAGTTGAGGACCAAAATATTACTATAAATTAAAATTATGAGTATTCATCTCAATGTCGATTAAATTGTTATTTGATTTGTCTTCACGTCGACTCTTCCAAAATTGAAAGCTTTTAATAAAAAAGAATATTTATATTACAAAAGTATAATTAATTAACCTTTTAATTAGCTATTAAGTTTACATTATCTAAGTATTAAATTTTCAACATTTGACTTTTTGAGATCCTCATTAAATTCATTAATTAAATTATAATATAAACGTAAATTTTTCCTTACTGAAGTTTGCTCAGGTCAATCTTTCTCCTTTACCTCGCACACTTCGCCTCCTACTCCCCTCCAAATCAAAAATTTTAATAAAAGCCCTACTTGATAAATTTTTTTATTAATATTACAATATATATATAGATTAAATTAGATAAATTATAATATTTTTACCTTCTATAAACCCGGTCGAGCCACGCGGGATCTGCACGACACCTCCCTCGTACGAGAGCTCCTCTTCCGATCGCAGCTAGACGTCGGCTTCTCTTCTGCTCAACACCAACATCATCTCCTCCTTTGCTCGACATTGATGCCGACTAGGTGAAAACCCCAGTTTACACTTCTAGGTCCTCGTACTCACTGTTTGACTCTCAAGTAAATCTTGCCTCTACCGTGTCAATTTTAGACAAGAAAGTGACCTTTCAAGTTCTCAACCCCTCTACCTTCATCTACACGCTCTTCGGCTGCTCGACTCCTTGCTTCCTCTCCCCATCTTTAGTTTCCGACAACTCACAAGCAAATGAAACGAGACAACACAATCTTTACCGCTTACAAATTGTTTTGCATCAAAAGTTATATAAAAAGACTTCAAGTCATTTCTCATTAAGTAGGTCAACATTAGCTATCCATAAATTTTCTATTGGACTCCATTCTTCTATAATTTCGAGGGTAACACTATGTTTGAATGGATATACTTATTAATCCAAGTTAACTTTATTTATTTTGATTATTATTACATTTTTATTTAAATTACCCTATTGGCTCTTTCTATAAATAAAAATAGTTGGTAGTGGAATAATAATGTGCAAGAAAAGATAAAATATAAGAAGTTATGTTATAAAAATCGGTTTAAATGTAAAAGCATAGAGAATTGGGAAAAATATAAAACGGCCCGTAGGGAGTCTAAAAGAATAATCTGTAACGCTAAAAATTATGCTTTTAGTGATATTTATAACTTGTTAGATACTGAGGACGATGAAAAATATATCTATAAACTAGCCAAACAAAGAGAAAAGAAAAGTAAAGATTTAACTCAAATAAAGTGTATTGAAGATGAAAATCAAAAAGTAATTTTCTTCAAAAAAAGATATTCAACATAGATGGACGAGTTATTTTGATAAACCTTTTAATGAGGATGCTGAAAATACAATCAACCTTAGTGATCTTAATATCGTTAATAATAACAAAACTTTTCATTTTTACTGTCGCATTAGTAAATAAAAAGTTGAAGAGGCTTTAAAGAAAACCAAGGGTGGAAAGTCTGTAAGACCTGATGATATCCCAATTGAAGTGTGGAAATGTTTAGGTGATTTGGGGGTTTCTTGGCTTACTAAATTTTTAAATATTATTTGAAAAACTAAAAAGATGCCTGAGTGGAGGAAGAGCATTTTGGTCCCCATTTTTAAGAATAAAGGAGATGCCCAAGAGTGTGCAAATTATAGAGGAACTAAATTGATGTGTCATACTGTAAAATTATGGGAGAAGGTAATTGAACATAGGTTAAGACGTATTACCAAGGTTTCTCATAATCAATTTGGATTTATGTCGGGCAGGTCTACTATGGAAGCTATACAATTATTGAGAGGTTTGATGGAGAAGTACAAAGATAATAAGGAGGACCTACATTTGATTTTCATTGATTTAGAAAAAGCTTACGATAAGGTTCCTACAGATGTTCTTTGGAGACTCCTTGAGAAGAAAGGTGTTGATATGACTTATATTCAAGTCATTAAAGATATATATACTAGAGCTGTTACATGTATTCGAACTGAAGGAGGATTGATCAAATATTTTACTATTTACGTTGGTTCACATCGGGGATCGGCTTTAAGCCCATATCTTTTTGTTTTATTTATGGATGGTCTTACTGGGCATTTACAAGAGGAAGTACCTTGGTGTATGCTTTTTGCTGACGATATCCTTTTCGTGGATAAGACGAGAGAAAAAGCCCAAGCAAAACTTGAATTATGGAGGTCTACATTGGAGTCTAAAGGCCATCGCTTGAGTAGAACTAAAACTGAATACATGAATGTCATTTTAGTAATAGTAGGTCTAGTGACAGAAGTATAATTTTGGGTGATCAAGTTATTAAAAAGTGTGAACGATTTAGATATGTCAGGTCCATTGTTCAAAGCGATGGTGATATAGATGGGGATGTTAATAGTAGAATTCAGGTTGGTTGGTTGAAGTGGAGGAATGCATCTGGCCTATTGTGTGATAGAAAAGTATCGCTTAGGTCGAAAGGAAAATTTTATAAGATGGTGGTGGGACTCTGCAATGCTCTATGGTGCTTGAATGTTGGCCTTTAAAAGAGAAGCATAATGTTAAGTTAAGTGTTGCCGAGATGAGAATGATTAGGTGGATGAGTGGCTTTACACTTAGAGACAAAATGCAAAATGAATATATCCGTAATATGGTTGGTGTTGCACCAGTGATGGATAAAATTAGAGAGAGTCGCCTTAGATGGTTTGGTCACATTAAACGTCGACCACCTGATGATCCGATTAGGAGAGTAGATGTTTTAGATACAACTTATGTTAAGAAAGGCAGAGGTAAACCTAGGAAAACTTGGGCTTATTGCATAAAAAATTATCTTAATTTATAAGAATTAAAAGAAAATTTAACACTAAGTAGGACGCAATGGAGAAAAAGGATTCATGTAGCCGACCCCACTTAGTGGGATTAAGGCTTTGTTGTTGTTGTTGTACCCTATTGGCTCTTCATTAGATTACATTAATTAATCTTAAATCTTATCTTTGATACCACTTTTGTTACGACTCAGCGCAGAACTTAGAAATAACCAAGGCAGGTTTAGGCAGTTGGACTGTGGGAGCTAAGTTTTCTATTTTTATTTAACATTCAATAAATGAAAGAACCACTAATTAAATTAAAATAAAGCAATATATTAAAATTTATCTCATTACAGGTTATTCACGTCTTCTATAAAAATTATCTCAACTATTGCTCATCTCTTAATAAATTAATTACACTTTAAAAATTAGTTTAAAACTGTAAGCTAATCAAAGTATATGAATAATCGCATTTCTAAATTATAGTAATACGAGTGAAAAGAAATTAATATGTATATTAGAAGTTTTTTATAAATCAATATAAATATTTGATATTTAAAGAATATGATGTTATTCAATGGATCTTACTATATCAACAACGCATCTATATCATTTTATATCTGTAAAACCGTTACATTATCACCGTCTAAAAATTGTACTAAATAAGATACTACAATATCAATATCATTTTTCATTTACATGGACGAGTACATTAGCATACTATATAAAAGATGATTCTAATTTATTAGAATTAAATAAAAATATGATAATAAAATACAATGGAGGAAAAGGATTCATATAGCCGACCCCACTTGTAGGATAAAGACTTGTTGTATGCACGAGTAACTTTGCGTTAGCTCATTAATACCATAAAAGCGTAAATCATTCATAGTCATTTATGCACATATAAGCAGTCAATATAAACATATCATTCATATGATCATTACATTTAATTCAATATATGTATAACATTCAATATATATATATATAATATTCACCAATTCACGACAAAGAAGTAAAAACAAACATTCATGACAATGTAAATAATAAAGAAAAGAACATCTAATTTAAAATAAAGCTCATATAAGTATCATTAAATACTAATGCAAAATAGTTGAGAAGAACAAAAATATTAACATAGATTAAAAGTAAGAGTACTCACATTGATGTCGATTAATTTGTTATTTGATTTATCTTGACATCAGCTCTTCTAAAATTAAAAACCTATAATAAGCATAGATATTCATACTACAAAAGTTTAATTAATTAATATTTAAATTAACAATTAAATTTACATTATTTAAGTATTAAATTTTCATTATTTTACTTTATGAAATCCTAATTAAATCCATAAATTAAATAATAACATAAACCTAAACTTTTCCTTGCAGAAATTTGCGTGGATCAATCTTCCTTCTCTAGCTCGCACACCTTACCTCCTGTTACCCTCCAAATCTGAAATTTTAACCAAAAACCCTAAATAACAAAATTTTCCACTAATATTACAATATATGTGTATAATCAGTTAAATAAATAATTAGATTACCTTATAAACCCTGTCAGGACCTAATTCGCGCACGCAAGCCTAATCGATATATGCATAATATGCAGGTCTTCTCCTTTGCACGAGAGCTCCTCCTCCGATCGAATCTCGATGGAGGCTTCTCCTCCTTTGTCGTCTGTCCTCTGCTCAATGCCAGCGTCGGCTATGTGAAAACCAATCTTACGCTTGCAACTCCTCACATGCCTTGTTCGACTCTCGGTAATTATATCTCGCTTTTAGCGCATCATTTTTTTACATGAAAGTACCCTTTATGTTCTTGACCCCTCTTGCTTCATCTCCCCCTCTTCTGCTACCCGACTCCTCCCATCCTCTCGTCCTTTTTAGTTTCGGACTCCTCTAAGACAAATGAAATGAGGCATCAACAAATCACCCATTATTCTCGTAGCCTCTTGGGGTCGACCCCCATTAGGGAGCACGAGAGAATGTTAAGTCTTCCCAACTATCCTAACGAAACTGATTGATCAATGTCATGAGACACTACAACCGTGGAACAAAATAGAATATTTAACTCATGATCTTAAAAGATGTCATAGGCCTCCAATGTACAAGCAAAAAGGTTGAAATCAGAAGCAAGGACTTCCCCGAGCGTAACTTAATATTCCCAAAAGCGAATAGTCACATGTCCCGAGACGTGTATTTCAAATCCCTAATTTTATAAAAAAATTTCCAAATGGGGCAATAATTTTCAAAAAAGGTAATTAATTGCACAAGAATAGGAGAGACAAAAGACAAAAGAACAAGAGGAAATGGGCTTTTGTTGATGAATAGGGGATAGAAACTGAAGTGCAGGCTTCTGCAACTTAATAAGTTTATTTTTTTTCTCTTTCATTTTTTTTTAACGGTCAACACATCTATTCCTATATTGATTTATTCAAGCTCCTGCTATTTGGCGTTATTGATATTATATAAACTTGCAGCTTTTATTAAACAATTAATTGGCTCAAATATTAAGTTCTATATCAAGAAGATTTGATATAATATTAAATTATACTAGTAAATACTATGCAAAAATTTTTAGTATTCAAGATTATTAATGTGAATCTAACATGTAATTTTAAATGCTACATAGGACTTCAGCATAAATCAATTATTCTTTAAATACAAACTATTAATTCCAAAATTAATATCCAATTCAGATGAAAGCATGCCCTTCCACTAAGAAAATACTATAAAGTACGAATCACAAGTTACATAATTGCTTGAAATTTATAGATGAGAAATAAAACAAAAAATGCAACAAATTTGATAAAGCTAAGTCAAACAGTAACCAAGAATAAAAAATTGACTAGGTGGGAAGAAGGAAAAATAAGCCATTAAAAAAAGCATCGTGCTTATATAAAGAGATATTCCATCCTATTATCTCAATTCTCACATTAATAATTCAAGGAGTTGAGTCCAGAATGAAAGTAGGAATTTACACATGCAAACCTATTAACGATAGACTAATTCTACATGCACAAGATACAAAAATATATAAGCCTCATGAAACACCAAAAAAAAATTAAAAGTGAAAAATCAACCGAAAAAGTCAACACAAAAGAGCCAAACCAAAAATTCTATAGACCACAAAGATTGAACTAACAGCAGCCACTGCTAACTTGCCAAAAAAATAAAAAATATATACATATATATATGTTAAAAAAAATAAGATATCTAGCATAAGAGCCAAACCATCACATTAGTCGCTAAATAAACGAATAAAGAAACCACAAAAATAATAAGCATAGTGGCCATAGAAAACAGAGGTAGCCAATAAAGTAACTACAAATGAGTCATATCTAAAGGAAAGCTATATGCCTGCATCAAGACTAACTGTACAAAATAAATAAAAATTTCATAGGCTGATATACAAATTCAGATTGATTAAAAAAAGTGAAATAAAAGTAATCAAGATTGTGAAGATTATAATCACCATACCTCATCATCATCATCTCCTTTTTTGAGGCGAGTCGTTCCACCCTCCTTACTGATGGGTAATTTCATTGATCCAAAAGGAGTGTCTACATCAATATTCCCTTTTATTGAATAACTGGTACCTCTTCCCCTTATCATGTCCCATAGAGCAGATCCAAAGTCTTTTGGCCTGAAATTTATTGGAATCTTCATCTTACTAATTCCATTTTTATCAACTTTTGTGGAGTCAGTAAGCTCGGCACTTCCAATGCTCACATCAGATAGCAAAATTTCGTAGTCCAGCTTATTTAGTGCCAGGTCAAAGTCATTCTTGTTCTCTAGTTTTAAGTGCAGAGTTGCAATAGTTTCTTCAATGGAGAATTTCTCAAAGTGTATCTTTTCGACATCAACATCAGGCTTGTAAGGCACAGGAATCTCGCCTTTCTTTTCCAGAGGAAGAGTAAGTCTTCCAAAGATGGGTACATCTACAATAAGACCAACCTTGATCAGATAGGGGATGATACTTCCAGGCTTGATATCATCATAAGTACTTTTGATATCTTCATAGATCAATATCACAGGTATCTTCACAGTCTCTGAGCCATGCGCATGGATGGTTCCTGCATCAGGAATCAATCCAGACACAAGCTTCCTCCCATCACTTTCTATTAAGTAGTCAATGTCTATTAGCGGAATGGGAATAGGATTTGGGTTTGAAATTAGGACATCCACTACAATTTCTATTTTATGCAAATTGATGGAAGGAATGTGAACCCCAACCACATCTGCTGTTGGCTTTCCAAACCCTATTGCCCCTTCAATCTTCTCACCAATGTCCTGAATGAAATCCTTAACCTTATCAAGGAAGCCGCCCTTCTCATCATTGCTCTCTTCATCCTTGTTCTTCTTCTCCTTAAACCCTCTCTCAACAACTTCTGGGTTGTCTGACGACGCCATAGCTAACAAGTACAGTGCATTTCATGTAGAAGCAAAGAATCGACAAATAAATTTCATCGTGATCTTAGACATATTAAAGTGAATAGAAAAAGAATGGTATCTAAATGTTTTTTCACCTTGGAATCATGGTAAAAACATTAGGTGATAATTTAATAAAAGAACAGCTGAAAAATATAGTTTATACTTTATACAAACAAAATCCTCTTAAAGAAACAACTGAATTCTATGAGGCAAGAGCTGTTACAGAAGGATCCATCTTACAAGCATTAGAAGGCTAGCAAATAACAACATTGAAGTAAGAAGATGATGTCAAGAAACTGACAAACACATTTTGAAGAATTACCACTTACATATGCTCATAGTTAAAATCAATAAGGAGAAAGAGCAATAACCAATGGTATTCATTGCTTCTGATCCCATATAGAGCAAGTCATTCACAATATGCCATGAAAGCATGGGAGCTACTCTTCATTTTGGGCTGCCAAATAAATTGCTTGCGAGACATAAATCTTGAGATTAGATTCTTTCGTTATGAGAAAGAGAAACAGATTCCCATCAATGTATTATGTTTTCATCATCTACACTTTATAAGGAGTTTTCTTAATTGATATCTCCATAAAAGCCACACATGAAATATAAGAAACATTAATATCGAGATTAGAATAATTGAAATAACATAGATTCTTGAGCTTTTCTGCTTTGATTTGAGTGTCAATGGTAGTTTTCTTAGATGTCAAGAAAAATCATTGTTGCTTTGGTTGTTGAACACCAACTCTATAAAAAGTAATTCTGAAATATAATATCAATAGAAGGATGTAGTTAAAAGAGGGACGCACGTTTAATTTATAATTGAAGGTTCCACATGTTCTATTTAATGGTTTTTTAATTGATGAAATAGAAGGGATGCATTACCCATGCAACCACCAAGGTTGTGCCACATGAACATTGTATGATGCAACAAGTACCAGCAATTGTAGTGGTAAGATCTTCTACTCCTATTTATTTCTATTTGGTGAAGTAACATTTTGGATTCCCATTACATGGACCAATACATGATAGAATTAATAGTAACTCATACTTCTATAATTTAATTATATTCAAGGTGCCACAAATGCAATATAAGACACAAATATCGAAATTAGAATAATTGATCTAACATGGATCCTAAAGAATTTTGCTTGATTTGAGTGGCATTTGTAGTTTTCTTAGATGTTAAAAAAAATAAATAATCATTGTGGCTTTTGTTGTTGAACATTAATTCTATAAAAAGTAATCCTGAAATATATTATCAATTGACACATAAATCATTTCCTACCTTCCTGAAACGGAGGCTTAATTGATTTATAATTGAAGACATTGCTTGTTTTGTTTAATGGCTTTTAATTGATGAAATCGAAGAGATGCATTACACAAGCAACTGATGTGTAGAAAAATATATTTAATTTCCTTCATGTATTGCACATTTTTATGAATGAAATTGCACTTTAAAGAAGTGCATTTTTATGTTTTACTTGCAAATAAAACAGGCAGTAGAAGTGGAACGAAGTGGAAGAGAAATGGTGCAAAGAGTAGGTAACATGGAGCAAAAGGTGGCTCAAGAGACTAGCGCTAGGCACTCCTACCAAGCCCCTCGGCGCCGCCTTCTTGGGCGCCTAGGCACTCGTGCCAAGAATCGCATACAGAGGGGCTGGAGCCTAGGCGTCAGCCATTGGGCAGCTAGGCGCTCCTACCAAATGCACCGCCGCCGCCTCTTGGGCGCCTAGACACCTATTTCCAGAATCGCAAACATAGAGGCCGGTGCCTAGGCGCCAGCAACTACTGGTCAATTTTTTAGCATTTTTTCCAACTACGTAGGGAGTTATTTGGCAGATTTAAGGGTGGTTTTTAGAGACTTTTGGCAAAGTCTTTTGGGGGCTTCTGGAGGATAGTAAGGTAGGTTTGTTGTAGGTAAGGTTTAGGTGAGTTAAAGATTTTCGTTAGATTTGTGGGTTGTATTGGAGGGAAGACATTCAGCATTGCAGTGAGGATTGATAGATCCTTTAGGGAGGCATTTCCAGCACTTTGTACAAGAAAAGAGCTAAATATTGTGTACTCTTTTGTATTGTATATTCTATAAACACAATTCTAGTGGATATAATTTATTTCAAAGATATTTTGTGGTATTTTCTTCATGTTTTGTGAGTAGTTTTTTTACCTTTCACTTGTGTGATTAATTAGGAATGATAAGAATGAAGAATGCTTTTAAAATTATTTTTAAAACCATAATGTGATGAATAATCTTCAAGTCTTCATTTACTTGTCATTCTCGGGAGAGCTATGGAAGAACAATTAGTTTATTCACATTGATCTATAGATATGGTGGAAGTACATTATAAGGAGATGCAAATGTTAGGGAAATGATATATGTTGGGTTCAAATTGGGGTTTACGGAATTAAATCAGTTTAATCAAGCTTCTTTATGCACTTGAAAGAAGGTAAAGATAATAATTGCTCATATTTGTCACTAACATAATTCACAATTTGCAATCGTGTTATTTCTCCTATTCCACTTACATCATTGCAAGAGAATGTAACTTTATAACTTGATCTTCACCAAGTCAAATATATTAGAGTATAGTGGTTTTAAATTCTTTAGGACTTGTTAGCATAACATTAAACCAACTTAATTTCCATGCTAAGGGCGATTTTAGTTTACTAGAACTTTTCCTAAACACAATTACCTCCTTTCCCTGTGAGTTCGACAACCTGGTCTCAAAAGTCCTGATTTACAAAAGCGATGCAAATGCTTGTGTTAGCCCCAAAGTGTGAAGTACACCTGGACTTAAGTTAAGACGGCATTAGCAACCACAAAGGTTAAGATACATGAATGTGTGCGTGCAACTAGCAACAGAAATTGTAGTGATAAGATCTTCTACTCATATCTTTTTTCTATTTGGTGAAGTAATATTTTGGTGTCCCTTTACATGGACCAATACTTGATGGAATCAAAAGGAACTCAACCTTCTAAAAATTTATAAAATTCATCATGCTACTTGTGCGTATGCATGGTTGTAGGAAATAGAAAGATAATGAAATAAAAAAGAATTAATGCTTCAAGTTATATATATATGTGTGTGTATATATATATATATATATATATATATATATATATATATATATATATATATATATATGTATATATGTGTGTGTGTGTGTATATATATATATATATACCAAAATAAAATTTCATTAATAGGAACAAGATACAAGGATTTTTGTGAGCGGATGCTAAGAACCCACTCACAAGGCATACAAGAATCAAACAAAAAGTACAAGTATACCCCAAAAACGGTAGACAAATCCCCAAAAAGATAAAAATAGTATGCGGCCAACTCTGGAGAAGGCTTTATGGTAGGGGCAGATTTCCACCAGAGAGCTTAATCATGATGAGTGGGCTTTTCTCTATCCTTACATCTGGAGGGTAAGTCGATCACCAAACTGTGATGAGGGCCTCCACCCGAAACAACCAAAGCATCTTCCTGTAAACACCTGAGTTCCTTTAGTCCTTTTTTCTTCTTCCTGATTTTGTAAACTTATTAATAATCTTTTGAGGGTTGTCCCAACTTATCACTGAGTTGTTCATCAATGAGATCAGCTTCAACCTGTTGCCAATCTTGAACTTGGCACTCCACCAAGGTACGAGGGCCCTCAACATCAGCCATAGTTGATTTCATAGCATATGGAGCATTATCTGGTACCAAAATGAGAGTATCCTGTTTTCGGCAACATGAGGGGTTGAGGTAGTGAGGGGTGCTCCACTGGAGCAAAATCCGTGACAATATCCTCTCTAGTTGCAATTTCCACCATTTTAGCAGGTGGAATAGGGGCTGCTTGAGTAGATAGGTCAGGCACTTGAGGTTGGGGTCTCAAATTAGGACAAAACCTGAAACATTTTTCAAGTGTGTCCAAACATCTTACAAATAGTATGGTCTTTGTTCCATGACAATCTGTTGCCAGTACCCATTATATACAGTGTCAAGCCAAATTTCTTCAATGTCATGTAAAGTGATATCTCTCTCCACAAGGATCCTGGCAACAAAAGACTTAGTGATATTAAAAGAGGGTACATCTAATCTTATTGGTCTCCCAAGCATGACTCCAATGGAATAAAGGACCTGATAGTTGAAAAGATGCAACTTAAGCCCAGGTAACTTAAACCATATTGGTACTGTAGGTAGTTCTTGTATGATCAAATTCAGGAGACTACTTGAGCAATTTCATAATTTTTCCTTCAATAGTGAGGAATTTCCTGGAAAAATTCCTAGCATAGTCTTCGTTCATAGTCAAATATATCATCACATGTCTCCCATCAAAGAGACTCACCTTCCATTATCCTACAAGTTTGAGATCCTCGAAAACTTTTCAAATAACCTCCATTTTGGGATGCTCCAACTGAAATTTCCCAATGAGTGTGAATTTGCATTTTTCAACCAACGTAGAGACTTCGAGGTCTGGAAAGATAAGAGCGGCCTTACCACCCTTCCTACAAGCCCTCTTAACAAAAGTGCAGTCGGCTTTCCCTTTAAGAGAATAATGATAGATCTGATGCCTTTTCAGAGTCTGGTTCCTTACCAAGCGCCTCAACAAAAGATTATTTGCCTAGATACTGATTGGAGCGAGGAACAGCAGCCATCGAAGCAAAAGAAAAATGAAGAATTGATGTCGCAAGGGGAGGCGTCGTGAAACAGAGGAGCTGTTATGCCAAGGAAGAGGATGAAGGAGCAGAGACTACGGGTGAAATCCACTTCGAAGCAGAAGAAACCTAGCGTGCGGCATTTACAAAGAAGCCTATCACCTGGTCGGACGAGTCGGGATCGAAGAAGTGAAAGAACAAGGCTCGGTGAAGCCGAAGCTTCGTGCGTGAGCAAGGACGGCGACGAACCTGCTGCAACGCTCCCCATCCCACTAGGCTTTGTGCGTGAGCTAGGGTGGCCACGAAGCTGCTACGACGCTGCCCTTCCCTTCTTCTTCGAGTAAGACGAGGTGCCAACGCGACGAATAGGCTTCGTTGTCGTTCCGGCGTGAAGATACGAAGGGCTAATCGTATCCTCATGGAATCGCTATACGAGCAAACCCTAGCAGAGTAAAATTCATCGTTATACATACATATATATATATATATTTTAATTTTCATCTGTGGCACTGCCTTTGCATGACACTATGTGACAAAATAATTGCAATTATGAGTGTCACATGGATGAGAGAAAACATTTTATGGACTTATATGAAGCAAAGTGACAAATTATTTTTGAAGTAATGAGCATATGCATGTGATGAATTAGGTTTTGGTTTTGGCATTATAGTCTTTCTTTGATATCTATTGATATGTTTCTTTTACCATTTTTGGTACAAAAAATTTACAAGTGAATTTTTTTATTAATATGGCATCCATCAAAATCAACAGTTTTGATGATTAATGAGTTGTTTGGCTTCAAGTAGAATTTAGTAGATCATGCAAATCAAAATTTAGTAAATTATTAGAAAATTAAATCCTTAAAACAGTTTGGCATGAAAGAGATCAAATTCAGTTAAATTCTTGAGAATTCTTTAACTGCTTTTTCCAAGATTAATTTTGTTAGCTAAAAATAGAATTTTAATAATAATTATTATTAACGAAAATCATTTCCTTGGATTATAATTAGCATAAATAATATTTCATTAATTATTAATTACCATATTACTAATCTAATTTCTAAAAAATATAGAATAATTTAATAAATACCTCCTGGGAGCACTTTATATGGAATAATCTTTGAGGTGTCTCTTAACTTCTGTGATGTTTTTGGGTTAATTTTTTCTCAATTAGAATGTTAATTAAGTTGTTGAGACAAATCTATTTTAACTAAACCCAAAACTCAAAATATTTATTAAAAATTCAAATTAAACCTAATGTGTGAAAACAACTATCATTTATATCTATAATAACATTAATAATCGAGAAAAAATTAGAATCCAGATATATAGAAATCAAATGAACAATTTCAAAATTATCTAAATATTTGAATCTAATTATTTCTCTAAATTTTATAAATTTAAAGAAACATATTATCAAGATCAAAACTTGTTTATTAAAAATCAAAATCTAATTTAAAAGGATAAAGATAATCTGATAGATATCTAATGGGATTAATTAACTAATCAGACATACTAATCACTTCCAACTGGCTTCAAATTTACATGGAATGATCATTAGGGTGTCATTAACTTCTTTGCTTTTTCTCGAGTCAAGTTGAGTTCTGGTAAAATGTTAATTAGGATGTTAAGACAAAATTTATTTTAATGACATCTAGAATTCAAAACATTTATTAAAAAATTAAACTTAAATTTTTTTAAAATGTGAAAATGACTTCCATGTATACCTGATAGTATTTTAAACAAAGAAAATATTAGATTCAAGATGATCCAAAATCAAGTGAAGTATTTCTAAATTTTATGAATAGTGATTATGGTTTTTTCCTAATTGATCAAGGTCATAATTAGTATAAAAAACATTCCAATTAATCATTAAATTGCAAAATGATATTAAAAGGAACATTAGCTGATACTATATGACATGTGGCTTCTTGTGCAAACGAGAGAGAAGAAGTGGGGATTTTTGGGAGACTTCGTATGCCGTTATCTGGCGGTTGCTTTCCTTTCTGCCTTGAATCAAGAATGAATCGCAAGGGTTTTGGCAACAATTGGAAAGGTCACCACCCAGTCTTCTGAGACCGTTTTCTGAAGTTTCAAATAAGAATGGAACGAAGGGGCGGGGTTTCTTCTGTTTTAATTTCAGAGGAGTGGGAACGGTTATCAGACAAAGCATCTTTCAACAGGTGAGAGCAGTTGAGGTTTTGGAATTAATTAATTTTTTTTTATGGTCAACACTAAATCCTACTTTAACTACCTTGAATCCTGAAATAAATAACCAAGTAGTTTGCAACGAAGTAAGTGAACATAAAATGTTTAGCAGCCTTGGGAAGTAAATCCAGATTTAAAATATTTATTGAAGCCTATCTAAGCCAAATAACCGCTTCATCTACCAACCTGTCTGGTTCTACAACAAAGAAGAGGAGACTTCAACGACTAAATTTATAAATCAGTGACACATAAATACATTATCTTCTATTCCAAGACTGATCTATGCCCATCAATCCATTGATTCAGTATAAAGTTCATCTCCTCGAAAAAGCAGTTCTTGGAGCACAAGATCCGTTGCTTCAACCACAACCTAATGCTACAAACCAATGATGCCCAAAAAATTCTCATAAAACATAACGTTTATAACAGTCACAACGCTGCAATGCAACGATCTATAAGAAGATAAAACCATAAACTTAGAACTGACAAGATACCTGGGACCGAGAAGTGTCACCGAAGAGATCGAAGTAGGAGGAGGGAGAGATCCAAAATCCGCTTTTAACGGCGGCTGACGGTAAGTGCTGGTAGTCCCGGGCGGATGGGATTACCTTTAAGTGAACAATGTTTTTCAATGCAACAATCTTTTGCACACACGTGTACGCTCTTCAAGCATAATAGAAGCGGTGATCCTAACATGGGGCGCAATTTAAAAATGCTACTCCCCAACAGCACAAAAAACGTGCCTTAAAAAAAGAAGAAATTTTTCTGTAGTCGTAGATTGAAAATTTTATTATTGTGCCGTATAATAATTAGGATTAGTCAGATCTATCAGTTATTTATTTTATTTAAGAAATATGCCCAAAAACTTAAATCAAATTAAAATATATTTCAATGCTTGTATCCTCTTGATCTGTGAAGAATGCTGTTCCTCCCTTCGTTGCTTTAGCATAATTTCACTTTGTATATTTTCATTCAATTTAGCGGCAACTTTTGCAGACACCTGTAATGTATATTTTTCTTATTTGTGTATCATGTATTATATGATTCAAGCGAAGTGGGTCATTTGAACTCTAACGCAAAAGCTAAGTATTGAAGTGACTTTTTGAATATTGCTGGAACATTTGTTCAAGTACTATTATACTTTTATTTGAACATACTTTGAATTAAGTGAGATCAAATGACCCTTTGAAGTTATGCCCTAAGTAATTATCTTCTAAAGGTAAATCAAATTTTAGCGTTCCGTAAAGTATGAACGAGAATTGAAAGAAGAAGACGATGCATAACATTAAACAATAATCTATTATTGCCTAATTATCATCAAAACAAAGAAATTAAAAAGAGATAAAGGGTTATCATGCCCCCATCATAAGATCAATATCAACATGAAGAAATAAAGAAGTCTACATTTGATACTATTTCAATTTTGTATTATAAAAATAGAAAGTATAAATTATAAATTATAAATACATTCCTACATTTGAAAGCATTTTTTTACTTATTTCTCTTCTCTTTCATCTATATTGTTAAGTCCAAAACTGCCCTGGGGATCACATCTAAGGAATAGAACGTCAGACGGATGACAAGAATAAAGAGAGAGAGAGAGAGAGAGAGAGAGAGAGAGAGAGAGTATAGTGCACATAACACAAGTTCTCAGAGAGTAAATTCAATTGGCGTTTCCTAGAGAAATGATCCCCTATTCTTAATTCATAGGAGGATCTAGTGAAGTTATATAATTATCCCTATTTAATAGGGACATTACAAGTAATTGTTACACCCTTTCATAGTTGTAACTGATTAAAGGACCTTTTAATATATGTAACGAACGACATAGTTTCGTATTCATAACTACTAGAAGAGGGGCACTTGATGGCACGTTGTTATTCAGACGTCTGATGACAGCTCAATGGTTTCAAGGACTTCGGTTGGCTGGAAAATCTTCAGTCGGTTGGAAGGTCTTCAATCAACTGAAAGGTCTTTTAATTGACCTCTCTAAAGAATCCTTGTTAGAGGCCCTTTTGTTGTTAGGGTAACTTAGACCATCAGGTAGAGTGTGCATCAATGTAATCTAATGGAAAGCTGTCCTTTGGACATGGGGCCTTCATAGAGGATCAAACATATATTAAATAGAGCGCCCTTATTGGCATCACTTTTTTTGATGTCACATGTATGGGATGCCTGCTTAAACACTTCTAGAATAATGTTTCATGAATGTGTAACTTCCTAAAGCCGAAGGCATCCACTTGGGACCCTCAGCGACCGTCTCAGGCGTGGGGTTTGCCCAGCTGTGGTTGTGCCCAAAATGGTCAGCATTGGTTAACAACATCTTGCAACGCTTTGAAACATGTTTTTGAGCCACAATATTGTATGCTAATGATACTTATGTTCCTATGACACAAAACATAGATGAAGGTCATTCCCCTCGTGTTCTCACTTTAGTCTTATGGATTGCACTAGCATAGTCACGTCCACAAATGGCATGGTCATGCGGATCCCTACGTAGTCATGCTCAAATCGAGCATGCTCACACCTAGCAACCCAAAAAAATACCTGGTCTCAGTCAGATCAGAAGTGACCGTGCTAAGGTTATCATTGTCATGCTTGCTTTAGGGGTGGTCACGCTGGAGAGCAGGAAGCTTATGGTTTTGGTACCCATGGTGGTTGTATCAAGCATCAAAACCCTTTTTCTATCTTGGGTGAATTAAAAGGTAAAGTAATGTTTGGTGGTTGTCGGGGAACGAAAATGGGGATCATGATTGCTTGATGTAAAGGAGAGAAAATCTCTTGGGAGAAGAGGGAAAGTCTCTTAAGAAAAATGTTGGCCATCATTTGAGAAAGAGGAGGACTGAAATTTTGGAGTATGGAAAGCTCTAAAGAGGAGAGGGAAAAACTTCATCTTCTTCCCCATCTTCTTACTTATATTCTTCTTCTTTCTCCACCATTCTTTTGAGGATGTGAGGTAGTTCTCTTGAATGTGCTCTATTGAAAAAGGAGGAGAGCTTCATCTCTCCTTAGGGAAGGAGAGCTTCATCCTTGCATGGTATAAGCTTGGATCAGTCAAAGAGAATGCACCGAAAAATGTCACAACGGTATAATCTCATGAAAACCCTTAGTTCCTCTCCCGCTCTAGCCAACCATATAAGGATTTGTGTTGGTGATTTATGATCTAGGTTTTATGATAGAGAAGTGACATGCATCAATTTTACATGACTTCACCTGCTTTTTACCATGCATTTTACATACATTTTACCTCATTTATCATAATTTATGCTTGTGAAAGGTTCTTGGTGTTATTTTGTAGGTTATAGATGTTGAACACATAAAATATAGAAATTGCTTAAAATAGTGTTGTCCTGCATGACCATGCTTGATCTGGGCTTGACCACGCCGATCTGGGCTTAACCATGCCAGAACTGGTGTAACCACGCCAATTGCGGGTGTGACCACGTTGGGTTCTGGCATGACCGCGCGGACAGGTTGCTAGATCTCATTTCGGAAGGTTTTTTTAAAAAGATTTGGGTACTAATTAAAGCATTCTTGGGTGGAGAGGAAAATTTGAGACTGCTGGAGAAGTAGGTTTTCGAAGTTTTCCTTAGGTTTCCTCTTTCTTTCTTAGGGTCGAAGTCCTAAGGTTTCTTCTATCTTTTTCTTTGTATTATTTTTATATGTTTAAGAAGTTATTGTATGAGAGAGGGGTTGACTGCTATGAAAGTGGGAACAAATTTTTTGCAACTATTTACTTTTAAGTTTTACTTATAACAATGATTTTGTTGGGATGTTTTTCTGGTATTCTTTCTATCATTTGTAGTTAAACTTTCTTTCTTGCCTTTGTGATTTATGGAATTTTATTATGTGGTTTTATCAAATGATTTTTTTCTCTATATCCTTTTCCTTAGACATTAGGGTTTTTTCGTTGTTGTGTTAACCATATAGTTTCATTTACTCATAATTTGATCAATTAGAATGTTAACATATTTTGTGATATGTGACTCCTACCCATTACATGGAGGAATGAAATGGTTAACCACAAATTTTGGGTAACAATAGACATATTATTCGGGTTTTACAACCTAGGAATAGGATTAAAACAAATATGTATGATGCCATGGGAATTGAGGAAGCATCAACATCATGGATTCTAACCATCTTTTGATCTAGACATAGGCATAAGGAGGGCTTTCTATCCCTATTGACAATAGTCACGTTGGGGAAAATTTAGAAAAATCACGAATCACCACATTACCTAAATCACGGGGGATCGAGCCACACATACCTTGAAGACATATAAGATTTATTTGTCAATGTTTTTCATGCTCACCAAACACGTTGTCTTTTTTTATTGCTTTTAAGTAGGATTTTAGGAAAAAATCTTCTGTTTGTGATCTTGCTAAACTAGGTTTAGAATTTTAGTAAACTAGAGATTTGCTCATCAGAATAATTCTTAGCTTTTTCTTCATGTGATCGATATGCAGTACTCTTTAACCGCATTACTATTTGGCATGTTCAATTGCGTTGTACGGCCGACTTACGTCCTGGTAAGTATTGGCACGTCAATTTTTTTGTGTCGTTTCTAAGGAATGACGTTAAGAAGAATTTTAATTTTAGGAGAGCTTTAGGTGAATTGAGGAGAATCTAGGTTTGGCTATTTTAATTTCTTTTGTTCTCTTATATTTGTTTGCACTTGTATCATTGCCATTTTTTATTGCAGGTACTGAAAAAAAATTAAAATCTAAAAAACAAAAAATAAAAACAAGCTAAAAATGCAAAATAAAAATTTTTTCATTAAGTTGTTGCTATTTTTTTCACCTTTCTTTTACATATTGAGTGTTGCATATGCATGTGAGCTTGTTGATCGACTTGTGTGGGTCAGTAACTTTATGTGCTACATAGTTTTAAAATGGACTTTCATGCACATGGGAGCTAAGGTTAACCTCATCCCTTTTGACCCTGAGATCGATCACACTTATGAACATCATAGGAGATCATGGTTATTTCTTGAAAAACCTATTGAGATGGTTGGCCCTAACACACCCATCATGAAACTACTTGGCAAATACACCAATCCTGTTGTCGAAAAAAATTGCATGAGTATTAACTATCCATCTATTGAAGCCAACACATGTGAATTGAGACCTGTCATAATTCAGATGATTCAAAACAACCAGTTTGGGGGCTTTTATCTGAAAAACCATACCTACACTTAGCCAATTTTTCTAATCTTTGTGCCACCTTCCAATACAATGGTGTCACCAACAATATTGTTAAAATGAGCCTTTTTCCCTTTTCCTTAAATTACAAGGATAAGGTATAACTTAATTCCCTTGCCCCAAGATCAATCATGACCTATAATGACTTTGCACGGGAGTTTCTAGCCAAATGTTTTCCTTCATCGAAAATTGTGCCTCCACCACCATTTACACTGAGGGCCATTTAACATTAAAGAATTGTTTCTAAACTAAACAACTGCTTATATACGCCGACTCAAAGCCTAGCAGAAAAAAGGAAAGATAAAGATCATGATTAGTTCAAGCTGAATGCAAGAGCGATGATTTGAAAGCAAGAGTGATTGAGAAGAGAAAAGAAAGTATCTCAACAAATTCTTTAACTATCTGCTTCATTCTATGAGAATCTTGCAGAAATGCGAAAGTAGCTTTTCTCCCTTATTGGTGCTTGATCCTGATTTTTTTACTACCACACTAATACTGATATATTTATACTTATTGTAATCAGATTATACTTATATTTTTAATATAAAATTTCTTATTTTACAACAGCACTAAAAACTTGATTCCGATGTAAATAAGAATGCAACAATAATATTTCAATTTAGAGATTCTACGCAAGTATACATATCGTTATCAAGTAATATAGGACTTTCTGATTATGCCCCGAAATATCGATCCCACGGGGAAAATTTTTGGAAATTTAAAAGATAAAAAGATTTTTAAATCTCAAATTTTATTAAAAAAAGACAATTACTTAAACAACTTCATATAACATTAAACTTTAAAATGTGATTCATTTTTGTATTTTCTTAAATTGAGAAATAAAGTAAATAATTTACTAACTATAACAAGATTTTTGTAAGATTAAATAAGTGTAGATGAAAATATATTTTTTCTTATCATGATCGAGTAATAAGTACATGAATTGTGTTGTGGAAGTATTCAAAGTGTGTTGTGTTAAATAGGAGCAATTTTATTCTTTAACCTTACTTGAGATGTTGTAAAGAACATTGGCTAGTTTAAAATTTAAGTAGTATTGAATACGGGTTATGTAAGGAAGATAGTAGCTCTCACTCTAGAGTTCCCTCCTTTCCCTCCACTTGGGGCCTAACATCTTGCATCAAACCTAAAATAATAAACCAAATTAGGGGCTTTAGTCTGTCACCCTAAAGTCTTCTAATTCAACACCCATCAAAGTATATTTCCCTATTTATTTGCACAAAATTATATGAATTACTTTCTCATCGATACAATCTCATGTGATTTCTACCTATTGTTGATTGAGATAATACTTACTAGGATCTTACATGTTCTCACAACAAATGTTAAGATCTTAACTGGCTAAATCAAGAATTAAATGAAGTGCAAGGATTAAATCAACACAACTTCTTCCAACATTAAAGATCAATACTTTCACAATTTGCATCCAACACTTAATTACTTTTTTATTTTAAGGAAAAAGATAAAGAAGAGTACTCATAATCCATGGAAAAAACACACCAACAAGTAGTTTTAAAAGCAGAAACCATGTAGAAAACACAAGAAGTCTCAATTAAAACCAAATGAAGTAAAAAAGATAAAACTTATCTCAAGTTCCTCTCCACCAAACTCTTGAAGTTCCTTTGAATCTCTTCCTTTCTCTTATAAGACTCCATTGGACTAATCACCCAACCCAAGATGATTTAAATCTCTCTACAACAATGGATTTTTATTTAGGAATCCCTACTCACCTTCTCTTTCACTAGGAATGAGAAAAGTGTGAAGAAACCTTAAGTAAGAATCCTATTACTTCTTACTTTAACTACTAATAACTCACAAAAAGAACTTTAATAAGGACTCTAAAAGGGGCTCTCTTCTCTCCTTCAAGTCTTTTCTTTTAAACTTTCTTAAAATGTGCCTTGGTGTCTCTTCAAAATGTTTCCATTTTCAATGAATCTACCCAAGAGATGCATCCTTTCAAGTGAAATTTGAATGTCATTTGGTGCCCTTGATCAGTTTCCCATGTAGGTACCAAAGGATGCCTCAAAAAACTCTTCAACATTCACCAAAAATTCATTAAAATTGCAAAGTAACTACCTGGTGCTTAAGCGCTGGGTTCTGGTGCTTAGGCACGGCCTTCTTTGTTTGATGGAGCTTAGGCGCCCCAGTTCATTTTAACACATTTTCATGTTTGCTCCAAATTCGATCCTTTTTCACTCCTTTTGACATGTTTAGTTCATTTAAGTGTAGCTGAAAGAAAAACACATAAATACCTTTCGCAATATCATCAAAAATAGGTATAAAAATGTGTATAAAAATATTATATATTTTAAGTATATCAAATTCCCTCAAATTTAAAATTTTACTTGTCCTTAAGTGACACTACAATCATTCAAAACCAACATAAGCAAATTATGTGAATGAGTTTCTTTAAGAGAATCTAAAATTTTGTTCTAGAAATGTAGTATTCAAATTTAGAAAAAACTTTAGTGAATGAGACTAATTTAAAGTTTAGAAAATTCCTAAAGTGAAAAAGTATGAAAATATGAGCTCCTATCTAATTCAGACATAACCTGATAAATGAGAGATACAATATTGGTGTTGTTGTATGCTGTAGTTCAGTGTAGCCCTCTCTCTGGTCACTTCGCTAACATGATTTGTGGGGAGTAGATGAGCATAAATAAAATAATGCCATGTTTTTGCTATGGCATCAAACTTCGATGTAGGAAAGTTTACCCTTTTACCACTGGTAATCTTTCAGAGACCTCTACAAGTAGTTAACGAAGAAATAATCTTTATCTTCTCCTCAGTAGAATTATAATTAGAATAAAAATACAATGTATCAGTAGATAGTTGGTAAACGAATTGATTACCTCTAATTAAAATGCTACTGTCTTCCCTCTCACCATCACCATATCATCTTCTGATTTAGAAAGATTTACAAAAAACTCACTAACCATAGAAATCACCGCAACCGTAGAGATACAGTAGAATCGATCCCACTGTCGGCAGACAATTAAGTCTTCTACTTCTCCGCCCAGATTTTAAAATAACGCTCAGGAATTAACTTCCTCGATTGCAGTGCATCGACATAACTCTTGAGCCTTAGAACTCATAAACTTGTTTGAATCAAATGTAGCATTCCCCTTACACCTTTTCATTCTTGGTGCCATTATAAAAAATATTAAAAATTTATAATGAATTTCAAAATCAACCCTAACTCACTAGATCTAACTTCTAAAAGCTTAAACTCACTTTTCCATGTAAAATCCATCAATTTTCATCAAAGTTTCACCATGAATAGTAAATTTTAAAATTTTCCATAATGAACTCCAAATCCATGGTGAAAATAAAAATTTTTACATAAAAAAGAAGCTCTAACCTTGAGAAGATGAAATCCAACTAATTTGGCTCAAATACAACAAGAAATCTTCACTTCTAGGGATAACCTAGGTGCAAAAACGTGAAAACTTGAGGAAGAATATGATGAAATGAGGAGAAAATGGTGGTTATTCAGCACTTAAGACTGTCATAAACCAGTTTTTTGTGAACCAATGCTTAAGCACGGCTGGTTCGGCACTTAGGCGCCATGCTCTCGGGTATGTCAGCGCTTATGTGAGGGTTTTGGTGCTTAGGCGCCAGTGCACAAATTTTGATATTTCCAAATTTTAATTCAAATGCACTACTTCCCAAGTTAACCACCATCACATGGTCTTAAATAAGTCATAATAACAATTTGTTCCCTTATTCTCTCTTATTTCTAAAAAATCATCAACTTTTCACAACTTAAGTTCGATCACAATAACACGAATATTTTCACACGAACACAACACTATCATTAACATATATTCAACAAGTACAAACACTTCACTTGTCTAATCTCCAATACAAAAATTTTTGGATGAGATACCCTCTAAATTCATCAAAACACAAGACAAACCTACATAAATACATAAAACAAACACACACAATCAAATAAGCAAACAAACACAAATAAACTAAACAAACAAATTAAACAAAGAACTCAATTCCATTCTCCATTAAGTGGAAAAAATCCTTGGCCTTCAGTTGTTCCTTCCGAACCATTTGGCACATCGATTTGATAAAATGGTAGACGATGAAGAACTTTGATAAAATCCTCTTCAATCCACTTATTTTTTAGATACATCGCCTTGTCTGCTTCTTCAATATAGCTTGAATGAGTGAATTGTATTTTGACTTGCCAACCAATATGCGCTAAATGTGCGTTAGTTTTGTTTACCTTTGCCTCAGTTGAAGCCACATCAGCCTCAATTTTTACAATCTTCTCTGTTATTCTATCAATACTAATGGCTAGGAATCTGTTATATAACTCTTGCGCACTTTGTCTTACAAACTTCTTTTTAACAACTTCCTCCTTTTTCTTCAAATCATTCTCCTAGGAAAACATCTTTGCTATCTTAATTCACTTCTTACAACTTAAATTTTCTTTCTCTTAGACATAAGAATGGATTTTTTTGAAAGGGGCAAATTCTTTGTTCAACTCCTTATTATTTATAGACTTTAGTAGAGCCTATACCCACTTCCCACATCTAAAAACAATCAAATAATGTTCAAGACTATTTTCCCATGTTTAATTCTTCTAGAACATCATTTAAGCACATTTTTATAACTACGGTCCTTAAGCGCCAGTTTTGGGCGCTTTGATGTCAGTACTCAATTTAGCACAAGTCAGCTTAATGCCCAAATACTCATTCTAACACTTCTAAGACATCATATAAAGTCTTAAAATTATCTCCATAAGTTCAAAATACAACCACAATTCTCTAAAACTAACACAACAATAACAATCAAAATAAAAAACACACCGATAACTATGGGTTGTCTCCGACATAGTGCTTGGTTTTACATCATCAGCCCGAAGTACCCAGTGCTTATTCTTGGTGACTGATGCAACTTTTTTATATGCAAGGATTTATGAACAATAGATATATAATAATTTTTATAAAGTCACAATGATCCAACTCAAGTATATGTATCGTATCAAGTAATACAGGGCTCTAATGGTGTCCCGTTTATCGATCCCACAGGGAAGCGAGGTAATTGGTCCTTAGTGAAATTCTAGTCTATTACTAACAACCTTAGTTTGGAATGGTGATATAAGTGGTGTTTCTAACAACTATTCCTAAATGTAGATAATTATATGTAAGGATAATAACTACTCCTAAATGTAAATATTACTTCTAAAGATAACCCATTTTGGAGGAATTGGTTTGGTGAATTTTGAGATAATAAAAACCACTACTCTCATGTAACGAATTGGATAATGTATAAGAATGAGATGTATTAAATATTGTATGTGCCAAATAGGAGCAATCCTATTCTTTACCCTCTTCCGAGTACCTCCTCTTTAAAGTGTTATAAAGAACATGAGCAAATTCTAAGCTTAGTCCCTAAATCCAAGGTTAGGCTAGGAGGATACTGTCTCTCACTTCAGAGCTGCCACTGCCCTTCACCTGAAGGCTAACCCTAGCTTTAGTTACCAAAATTTAGGACCAAATTGGGGATCTCAGCCTGTCACCCTGAAACCTCTAATTCGATGCCCATGAAACCATATTTCCTTATTTATTTGCACTCAATCCCCATGAAATACAAAATTCATTCACGGATATTGAATGTGGTTCCACTTTGTTGAGAATTACACCACCCTTTCAGGTCAATGCAATTACAATGAATTTTAACACTACAATGAGCTCTTTTTGTAATGTAAATGAAGTGCAAGTAAAAACCATCGCATCTATAATTAAAACTTCTTTTAGCAAGCATCCCAATATCCTAAACATGAGTCCTACTCATTACAAAAGAAAAGTAGAATGGAAACAATGACATAATATCTTCTCATGCCACTATTTCCATAGAAGAAGAAATAGTAAGAGAAAAACATTACAAAACACGAAGAAAACACAACGGAAAAACTCATTTCAAAGCAAATCCACAAAATAAGTGTTTACAAAATCATAAGATAATGAAGAACACAATACTTAGCTTTTTCCCCTTGAATGAAAAATAAAAATCTTTGCCATAAAGTCTCCTGTAGATCCATGCAATGCTAGAACATTCCCTTACAGATTCTCTCAAAATCCCCTCACCAATCTCCAAAAAGATAGAAATCTACATTTCTACTCCTATTCTAAGATCTCTAAGCATTCTCCATGTTTTTTCTAACATCTCTCCCATTTTTTGGCTTCAAATTCGGTTTAAAATAGTGTAGGGACGAATTTCCTAAGAGATGCGTGAAGAAACCTTCCAAAAAGCATCCAGATTCGATGTATATGGCAAAAAACCGTCCAATATCGCATCCCAACCGTCCGGAGTGCTGCTGGCGCTTAATAGGGCGCTGTCGGTGCCCTATTTTGGTGGTCTCAGTCTCTGGCGCCGCCAGCGACGGTTTCGGCGTCCCCAGCGCCCATCCTGCGCAGCTCCACCATTTTGTTCCGTTTGGCTCCGTTTCAGCTCCGATTCGCCCCGTTTCAGTTGTGTTGTGTTTCTAATAGATAGCCCTACAAAATAAGAATAAAAACAACATTCATTTAAAGTGTAATCTCATTCAAAAATATATGAAAAATTTAAAAGAGATTAAACATAAAAAGACTTATCGAAATGTATCAAGCCAAAATTTGCTTTCTTGCTCGTTTTTGCTCCAAATTGCACCATTTTTTCTTGCTTTTTCTCCAATCACCATTTCTTGTACCTAAATCCAAAAAAACATACAAAATACCTTCCTTTTAAAGTGTAATATCACAAAAAATGATTAAAATCATATAGCAAAAATCATATATATTTTTGGTGCATCAGTGACCCAACATCAAAACATCATTCAATTTAGTCTGATCCCCTAAAAAATAGGGTTTATCTTATGACCATTCACTTTGAAATTTTTAGGGTTTTAGAATCCTTAATATCCACAACTCCATATGGATAAACTTTTATCACAATAAATGGGCCCATCCACCTGGACTAAAGTTTTCCTGAAAATAACCTCAATCTTGCATTATAAATCATAACCTGTTGTCCTCACTCAAAATTTTTAATATGAATTTTCTGATCATGCCACTTTTTCATATTATCTTTACAAATTTAAGCATTATCATACGACTCATTCCTTATCTTTTCCAGCTCATTTAATTGTAATAATCTCTTATTACCATCATCCTTCAAGTTATAGTTAAATTCCTTAATAGCCCAATAAGCTTTATGATCAGGTTCAACTGGTAAATAATAAGTTTTCCCATATATTAACCTGAATGGTGGCATACCTATAGGAGTTATGTATGGAGTCCTATAAGCCCACAAAGCAAAATTAAGTTTAACTGACCAATCCATTTTTGTTGGATTTATAGATTTTTCTAGAATTTTTTTGATTTCTTGATTGGAAATTTCAGCCAAACCGCTTCTCTGAGGATGATAAGCAGTAGAAATTCGATGATAGATACAATATTTCTTCAATAATTTTTCAATTAATGCATTCTTGAATGACTTCCCCCATCAGTTATGATAACTCTCAACATTCCAAATCTGTAATATATATTTATTTTTAAAAACTTTGCAACACTTTGAGCATCACATCGAGATAAAGTAACAACTTTTATCCATTTTGACACATAATCTACTGCTAACAATATATATATATATTTCCGAAAGGTGGTTTATATGGTCCCATAAAATCTAATCCCCAATTGTCAAATATTTCAACTTCCAAAATATAATTGAGGGGCATCTCATTTCTTTTAGAAATATTGTCTACACGTTGACACCGAACAAAAAAGTATTAACATCTCTAAAGATAGTAGACTAATAAAATCCAGATTGCAAGATTATATATGATGTTTTATCAACACAAAATGTCACCCAAAAGCAGAATCATGACATTTTTGAATAAGTTCAAAAGTCTCTTCTAAAGGCACACATCTTTGAAGAATTAGATGCTTCCCCTGTTTATACAAAAATGGATTGTCCTAAAAATAAGTCTTGGCTTCAGATAAAAATTTCCTCTTTTGTTAGAGTGTCAGACCATAAGATAAAATGTTAATAACAAGAAAGTTCATAATGTATGCATACAATGGAACACGCCATTCATTAATATTAAACAATTTTTCATCTGGAAAATGTTCATTAATTTCTTCTTCAGAATAAAGTCATTTTCAGAGAAGCCTGGATAGATGAGCAACAATTTGATTATCAGCTCCCTTTCCATCCACTATTTCAAAGTTAATTTCTTGCAAAAGATGAACCTATCTTATCAGTCTTGATTTTGCATCCTTGTTTTTCATTAAATACTTAATAGCATAATGATCTGTATGCACTACACATTTAGCTTCAATTAAAAATGATCTAAACTTTTCAAAGTCAAATACTATTGCTAATAAATCTTTTTTAATAATTTTAAACTCCACCATCATCTACTTATAGTTAAAGACTTTTCTACTTTCTTTTTCTTGATAAATATGTTTTTAGCATAAATATTTTTAATAAAGTTTCAATTCTTTCTTTTTAAGTAAAAATCTAGATTTCGTAATACTTTGAAAATACAATATTTTTAATATAAATAGTAAAATCAACTCTTATATAAATATCTCTAATTTTAGAACTAACATTTGTTATTAAAAATTCTTATTTAAGTCTATTATAGTATTTATAAAATAAAAAAAATATAGTTATCTTAAGTTAACTCACATACCGTAGGTAATGTTTGAATGATTTAAAAATGTAATTTACTAGGGACAAGTAAAGTTTATTTTTTTTTTAAAAAAAAATCTTTCTTCCTTCCCACAAACTTTATTTTTAATTACTTTACAGTATAAAGCTTATAAGAAGCATGAAGATGGAAAAATATTTAAAGTATTTAAAGTAGGAGAACAATACATGTATAAAAAGTAGTTCAGAAGAGTAACAAAATGAATAGTAATTAAAAGCTAACACTCTTCTCTAATTCAAGTGCAATACGAAATAAACAAGATCAAACAGTAACAGTGATAAAAATAACATAAGTCCTCAAGCAATCCTACATAGTCACAAAAAGTCTAAACATAAAAAATAAAAGACATTAGAATTAGAAAACATAAGGGATAGAAAACACATAAAAGTAAATAATTCTAATCAACTTCCTTAGTTTCCTCATCATCAGCATCAAATGGAATATCTTCATCCATTGCTTTCGGGTTTGAATATGGTGAAAATTCATAGTCTGATCTCCCTTTAGAAACTTCACCAAAGCCTCATCATATTCAGCATCATAATCACTTTTTCTATGCACATAATCTACCATATGATCAAATTTCCTACCGAGATCCTCCATAAGACACCGCATCAAAAACATTTCATTTTGATGCTCTAGATATCTCTCACTCAAAACATCCCAAAATCTAAGTAGAGGCTCAGTAGCAGTGGATGTAAATGGTCTAGAATTAGAAGGTACTTAAGTAGAAGGTGTACTAAGAACATTACTTCTAGGTCGTCTATAAACATCTATATTAGCCTTTCCAATAGGCTTCAAAGGCTTCAACTGTTCCTCTGAATGATCATACTTCACACCATAATTTTTGCATATGGAGAAAATGATAGATGGAAAGCCTAGACCAGAAATAGTACTTGCCTAACAGAAGAACTAATAGCTTCAAAAATTATCGATCCAACGTCAATCGGCTTCAACTTTTGAATTTAATAATTCAGGATGGTTCGTTCTTTTTTAACTTCACTCAAATGGTTTGAAGGGAGGAGGCAAGCAGAAATAAAATAGTGTCAAGCTTTAGAAGTAGCATTGAGCTTGAAAGAGGAAAATTTCACCATAAGGAATGGTAAACATTGTTTTCTCTTGATCTTCTGAGGCAATTTTTATTTGGTGATAACCAGTATATCCATTCAGAAAATAAATGCACAGCTAGTCTATCCAACATTTGATCCAGAAAGGGAAATGAAATATGATCTTTCCTCGTGACAAGGTTTAATTTTCTATAATCAATGCATATTCGCCATCCTGTAACTTGTCTTGTTGGTATTAATTCATTCTTTTCATTAACAATTACAATCACTCCTTCTTTCTTAGAAACATAGTGAATAAGACTAACCCATGCACTATCTAAAATATGATAGATAATCCCAACATCTAACCACTTTAAAATTTCTTTCTTAACAACTTATTTCATAATGAAATCTATTCCTTTAAGGATCAACCCTGGGTTTGCAGTTTTCTTCCATCAGGATTTTATGCATATAAATTGAAGGACTGATTCCTTTAATATCAGCAATTGTCCATCCAAAGGCTTTCTTATATTTCTTCAAAATTTTCAGCAAACACTCTTCTTCTTCTGAAGTTAAGTTTGGGGAAATTATAACTGACAAAGTTGGAGAATCACCTAAAAAGCATATTTTAAATGTTTCAGAAGTAAGTTCAATTCAAGTTCAGAAGGTTTCTCAATTGATGGACAAAAATATTTGTCTTTTTCTGTCATGTCCAAAACTTCAAACTTTCTTGAACAAAATTTGAATCTTCTTAAATAAAATCATTAAGATGTTCTAATTCCACTTCTTGCTTTTGTTCCATTTCTTTCATTTCAGGATTCTCTTCATAAATTGTTTTGAAATGAAATTCACTAAGATATCTCATTACATCCATCCTGAAACATTTATCATCTTTACCTTTTGCAGGGTATTTCATTGATTTGGAATTATTAGTTTGATCATTATCACAATAGTTAATTACTCTTTTTGCACATCTATCATTGCTCTGCCTATTTCTAGGAAAGGTCCCCCTAAAATGATAGGTATCTTTTTATCTTCCTCCATATCTAACACAACTAAATTAAAAGAAAAGATAAGTTGATCCACCTTCACCAAAACATTTGCTATAACTCCCTTGGATATGTTGTAGACTGATATACTAATTGCAAGGTTACAATTGTTGGAGATATTTTTCCTAATCCCGGTTTTTTTAATATAAATAATGGCATAAGGTTGATACTTGCACCCAAATCACATAAAGCTTTTCCAAAAAATATGTCTCCAATTGCACCTGAAATTATGAAGCTTCCAGGATCTTTAAGCTTTTTGGAAGTTTTTTCTGAATTATAGCACTGCACTCCTCACTAAGTGAAAATGTCTCAATATTTTTAAACTTCCTTTTTATGTTGAGAATATCCTTCATAAACTTCACGTAGCTAGGCATTTGTTCTAAAGCTTCAACAAAAGGAATATTAATTGTAAGCTTTTTAAAGATTTCTAGAAAATTTGAATTATGTTTCAAACTTTTGTTGATGAAGTCTTTTAGAAAATGGAGGTGGTAGCAGTTTTTCTAAATCAATATTAAGTGGAGAAATAAGTCTTCAAAACCTTCTTGAGAATTATATTTATGTTCTTCAATTACTTCTTTCTCTACTTCAATCTCTTTTTTAACTCTACCCAATTCTCTTCCACTTCTAAGTTGAACAGCCTTTAATTACTTTTTATTCTGGACTTTGGATCTACTTCTATATTACTAGGAAGTATTCCTTAGGTTCTATTACTTAGTGAATTTGCAATTTGTCCCAACTAATTCTCAATATTTCTTGTAGCAGCTCCTTGACTTTGTAACTGATTTTCCAATTACAGCACTACTTCTTCTATAAAAAAACTTCTTATCATTAAATTGTGGATTACTATTGAAACCCAAAGGATAGGTACATCTATAATTAATATTACCTTGGTTATTTCAGTTCCTCAATGGGTTTACTTCGTCGCTTCCCCATTGCTGATTAGTACCACCCAAATTGTTATTCGAGTTAAAATTAGGATGATTTTTTCAACCTGGATTATAGTTGTTGGAATATGGGTTATTTGATTTGTTATTTATAGAATTTAAAGTCTCAATTGATGTTTGAGATTTACCATTTGGCCAAATGAAATCTCTTCAATCATTAGAATTGGTTGAGAAAAATTCATTCCAAATTGGTCTATCTTCCTTGAAATTGTAACAACTTAATTTGCTAACATGGTAAAATCATCAAAATCATGAATATTGGCTTCCTTTTTAGGATTTACCCTTTCAAAAGGCCATTGAAAATTATTTGTATTCATTTCCTTAATTAAAACATAAGCTTCAGGAAATGGTTTCGACATCAATGAACCACCAACAGAGGCATCAATAATAGATCCAAGGGATACAAATAATCCATTATAAAAAGTTTGAATAATTAACCAGTCTGGCAAAGCATGGTGTGGAAAATTTCTTAGAAGTTCTTTTAATCATTTAAAAGCTTCATAAATAGATTCTCCTTCAAATTGACAAAATGATGTAATATCATTTTTAAGCTTCACAGTTTTTTATGGTGGAAAATATTTAGCAAAGAATTTATGTGCTAAATCACCCCAAGTTCTGATAGATCCAAGTTCTAAAGAATTCAAGCATATCTTATCCTTATCCCTAAGTGAGAATGGAAAATGCCTAAGCCTAATAGCATAATCGGAAATACCATCATATTTAAATTTAGCACATAATTCTTGAAAATTGGCAAGATGTAAATTTGGATCTTTAGTTGGTGATCCCCCAAACTAATTATTAGATACCATTTGGATAATAGCAAGTTTAAGGTCAAATGAATTAGCAGTTACAATAGGATTTTGAATAATACCATGAAGTTCATCCACTGTAGGGTTTGCATAATCTCTTAAAGGTCTTAATTCATGATGAATTTCAACATTTTAATTAATTTGATTTGCCATTTCTTAAAATTTTTGAATTTTTTTTTCATTTTAATTTTTTAAAATATTCTAATAGTTCATACTAATTTAGAATCGTAGGGTACAAGTCCTTCAAAACCCGAACTTCGCATAAACTATTACAACACAGCAATTAAAATTAAAAGAAAAATGAAACACGCATAAACAGATAAGGTTTAAATAAGATTTTCTCAAAATAGAAAACTTTATCTAAAACTTTTTAAAAATTTTTATTTTAAATTTAAATCCAAAGAAAATTTGATTTTTCCCAGGCAACGCCACAAAAACTTAGTCCCGTTTCTTTTTACTACCAGACTAATACTGATATATTTATACTTGTGGTAATCAGATTATATTTATATTTTTACTATAAAATTTTCTTCTTTACAACAACACAAAAAACTTGATTCCGATGTAAAAAAGAATGCCACAGTGATATTTAAATTTAGAGATTCTATGCAAGTATACATATCGTTATTAAGTAATATAGGACTTTCTGATTAAGCCCCGAATATTGATCCCACAGTGAAAACTTTTGGAAATTTAAAAGATAAAAAGTTTTTTAGTTCTCAAATTCTATTTAAAGAAAGACACTTAAACAGATTCGATAACAGAAAACTTTTAAATGCAATAATTTTTGGTATTTTATTAAATTGTGAAATAAAGTAAATAATTTACTAACTATAACGAGATTTTTGTAAGATTAAAGTATAGATGAAAATATCTTTTTCCTTATTGTGAATGAGTAATAAGTACAAGAGTTCAGTTGTGGAAATATTTAAAATGTGCTGTGTCAAAAATGAGAAATTTTATTCTTTACCCTTACTAGAGATGCTATAAAGAACATTGGCTAGTTTAAAGTTTGAATAGTTTTAAAAACTTCTTAGGTAGGTGATCGGTCGATACTAAAAGCATTAATTCTCAAAGGTATATTCAGTTCAGTTTAACAGTAGATCAATTTAATAATTAAGCAGCCACTTGTATACGCAAATATACGTATCGTTCAAGTAATACATGACTCTAGAGGAGTCCGGGTTATCGATCCTACGAGGAAGGTTAGAACTACTCAAAATAATGTATAGGAATGAAATCTAATACTCAATTCACATTGCAAGTTCAGGAATTACTAAAGTTGATAGTGTAAGGATAACTAAAGGCTAAGTTAACTCAAGTTACTTTCTAAGTTTTTAAATATAATTAACTAACACAAACAAAGTTTTGTAATGAAAGGGTTATGGAAAAGGCATCTTTCCCCTTACAATGATACTATGATGAGTGAATGACATAGATTAATAAAATTTTATATTATGCCAAATAGGAGCAGTTATATTCTCTACCCTCTTTAGAGTACCCCTCTTCAGAGTTATGTAAAGAACATTCGGAAATCATAGGCTTAGTCCCTAAATCCATGGTTAGGCTGGGAGGATACTGGCTCTCACTTTAGAGCTCCCACTTCCCTTCACCTGAAGGCTAAGCCTAGTTTTAGTTATCAAACTCTAGGACCAAATTGGAGATTTCAGCCTGTCACTCTAAAATCTCCAATTTGACCCCATCAAACCACATTTCCCTATTTATTTGCACTCATCCACCACGAACTAAATAACTCACTCTTGGGCATTGAATGAATTCTCCACTTTTTTTGTAGAACACTTAGTCTTCTTGAATTGAATGTTTCACAACAAGTTTTAACAATTTAATTGGCCATAATGAAAAGTAAATTAAGTACGAAGTGAAAAATCATCAAAATTTCTTAACATTTAAATGACACATCAAATCTACATCACCAATTCATCACATATCATTACAAGGAGAAAGGCAAATTAAACTACTCAAAATTCATGAAAAAGATATAACACAACATGGATTTTATATATAAAAGTAAATTCATACAAAGCACATAAAGTAAATACAACTTATCTCAATTTCTTCCCTAAGAAAATACCTTGAAGTTCCTTTGAATCCTTTTCTCTCTTCACAAAAAGACTTAATTCCCTCTTTAGAATAGTAAGGAAGAAGCAAACTCTCACTTTCCTCCTTCTCCTACATTCTTTAGGAAAGAATCCCCGATAAGACAAGACTTCCACACACTTTAACACACTTACACACTCACTCTCCAAAACCCTAACACACTTTAATCACACCAAAATGACTCGTCTCCCTCTCTTCTCTCTATTTCTTGGCGTCCAAATCTTTTTGAAATAGTTTAGAATTGAATTCCCCAAGAGATTCCTCAGGCAGCCCTACAAAAATCGTCCAAATACATTGAATTTGCTCTTCACCGACTTTGGGCGCCTTTGACGCTGGATAGGGCGTCGTCGATGCTGGTCCGCTATAATAATTCTGAACTCTCTAGAATAGGGCACCAACAATGCTGGATAGGGCGCCGTTGGCGCCAACAGGCCAATTTTTCCCATTTTGGCTTTTTTTGCTCCAAATTCATTCCTTTTTGCTCCAAATTCATTCTTTTTTGCTCCAAATTCATTCCTTTTTTCTTTCTTTGGCTCCAAACACATAAAATCATCATACCTGCAATAAAACATGAAAAATACCTTCCTTTAAAATACAATATCATAAAAAATGAGTACAATATATATATATATATATATATATATATATATATATATATATATATATATATATATATATAAACTAAAATATTTTTGGTGCATTAAAATCCCTCAAACTTAACAATTACTTGTCCTCAAGTAATCCTTCTATTACATACAAATATAACTCATAGTACTGAACTTTCACCTAGAGAATACTTTAATTTTTTATTTAATTGAATATAATAGTAAGATTCTTTGAAAGATATCCAGTAACTCAGGTTAAAACTACAGGTGTAAGAAAATTTAGTAGTCAAGTATACGAGTTCTAGTTTCATATTCATTTCAAGAATAACCATAATTTATCATATTTAGGGCACTTTAAATGAATATATGAAAAATAAGCTTATGCAAACTCTATTGGAAAGTAGGTTAATATTTTAAATACAAATTCAGAAATGCAACTCTGTTCTTCCTTTAAGTTGATTCAAGTGAAGTCAATTTTTGATTAAGCATCTCCTCAAGCTTCTCCTCACATAAATACTTTTACTTTTCTTTTAGGATTACTTTTCAATCCTTTTTCTTTTTCTCTTTCTTTTTTTTTCTTTTTCTCTTTCTTTTTTTTTTCTTTTTCTTTTTCTTCTTTTTCTTTTCTTTGTGAGGATTACTATATCTGGATAGCCTTTAATAATTTTTGAACTTCACTCTTCTCTTCCTAAAGTTGGGCATTGACTCATCTCTTTACTTTATAAATATATACTGGCTTTATGATTCATCATAGAGTCACAATCATTTCTTTTCACATAAATATCTAAGTCCCATAATATTTAAAAAATACAGTTTATGTAATTAATCTAGTCAAATATAGTTTAATCCTTTTATACTAAATATCTTAACCTCATAAAGTTAACCTTTATCACTAAAAGCTTTCATTAAAATCCACTATGATATTTAAATGAAATTAAAAATTTAGTTATCTAAAGTTAAGTTCAACTACTAAAAGTTATGTTAATGATTTTTGAAAATATATTAAATGAGAACAAATAAGGGTTAATATTCTACTCCCCCCCTAAACTTAAGTTTTTCATTACATATAAATTTGGAAAGGTAAGGAGTAAAAAAAAAAGTAAACTAACCTTTTTTTTGCTTGGATTTTGAAATCTTCTGAAGCCATGCTAGTACTAATAAAAAATTTAAGCTAGTAAGCATGAAAAAGTTAGTAGCAGTGTTATATATATAATATTTGAAAATTTGCAAGGTGAAGAAACATTAAAGACTTAAACTTTAAACAATCAACATAAGCATCATAGCCTCAATCTAAATCACTAAAAAAGACAACACAACATTCATTACATCTCATTATTAATATAATTACAATCACAAGTTACATTGATGACAGAGAATCAGATAACTAACACATCAAAGTACCACACAACATAAATGAAAACAAAAATCACACAACTACCAGTCATCATCAGCAGCTTCATTAGCCTCATATGCATAATCAATTCGGTATGGAACATAGCTGAGGCAAGTAGGAAATATCACTCTAGTGTCTCCCCTCATGAATCTTACCTGAGCATCATGGAGGACTATATCATAATCAACTCTCCTCCTCTAATAATCATCGTTAACATTGTTTTGGGCTCCTAATTCATCAACTCTCCCATGGAGTCTCTCAATACTAGCATTTGGAATTCTTAACTGCTCCATAACATCAGACAAAGTAGGTGCCTCAGAAGTAGAAGGTATGTCCTGGCTAACATAAGGAATATCAATACTCCTGCTTCCCCCTCTCATCCAACATGAGCCTCATAAGTATAAATATTAGCCTTGATAATAGGCTTCAATGGATGAACTAGCTCCTCATTGCTATCGAATTCTACTCTAGACTGTACACATAACGCATGAATCAAGGCAAGATGTCCTAATACACTAGTGGTTTCTCCTCTTGAATAGTCTAGATTCTCTTATAAATAATAGCCCCAATATCTATCTTTTTCATGTTATGAATGCAATAGTTCAAAATAGCTCTGTCTCTATAACTTCTTCGTGATGGTAAGAAGGTAATAATCTTGCTGAGATGAAATAATGCCAGGCCTTAGATGCTACATTCAACATGGAAGCAGGGAAATTAATTCTTTGTCTTTGCTTTATCTTCCATTCCCCTTTTCCATTAGTAAGAAAAGAAATCACTTCATTTAGTCTAGCATCCATAGTAGCAAAATTTTCATATTCACAGAACGGTGTTCTTCCTAACTGGTAAGAATCACTAATACGATCAGGAGTAAATTCTACCTGTTTCCCTCGCACAAGCACATATTCACTCTTAGTCTATGGTAAATTTGCATAAAACTCTCGAACTATTCCCATGATCGCTTCAACAACAAAATAACAAAATATCTCCCATTTCTTATCAGCAATTAACTTTTCTACCATTTCGCCCAAACTTTCAAAAGCTCGATCTTGAATACTCTTCTTATTGTGAAGGGTCGAATTAAATCAAAATTGTGCTTTAACATTCACAAATCTATCCTCATCAAAATCTAATTTTCTCTTCCATTTAGTAGACTTTGGAGCCATATCAAAATTTTCTAAAAATATGCAAGAAAAATCTAATAAATTTTAAATCACAATATAGAAGACTCCAAAAGCAAATTTTAGTAAGTAAGAACTTCGCTCACTATGGATAATCTCAAGATATCATCAAAAATTTCAAATTTCAGATCTACATAATGTGGGAGATTTCCATAGTAAAAATAAAAAAAATATTTAGTTTAAGTTAAAGCTCTTACCAAGAGAAGACAAGATCTACACTTTATAAGCCTTAAAATCGCTTCAAATCCATAATCTAGAAAGTTCTAGATCTCAATTCGGTTGTGGCTTGAGGTTGAAGAAAAGGGTAAAAATGGTGGGTCCCAGGGCAAAAATCATGATTTTAAGAGAATCTGGGTAGTTTCTAGTTTTAGGCGTCGTCGACGCTGGATAGGGTGTCGTCGGTGCTTTATTTAACTAAAATTCCTTAACTCTTTTTGTGGGCATCGTCGGCGCCCATTCTGGTGCCGTTGGTGCCAGTTCAAATTCTGGGTCTGTAACTTTTTTGCAATTTCGATCGTTTCTAAGTTACGTCATCATATAATTAGCCTTTTTAAGCTTTTATTCCATTAAGTAAGCAAGTAACTAACATTAATTTCACACAAACAACAAAAAAATGTTACTTTAATATATAAAATCCACATTACAACATACATATTTAAACACTCACTAAATAAGTTTTTCAAGCCATATAACAAAAAGATTTCAGTGTCACAAACACACTACAATACTATAACACTGAAAACTAAAAATAAACATAAATTCCAAGCATAAGAAGTCCAAACAAAAATTACATAGTCAACCAAACCAACTACTAAATCCACCATAGCTAATAAAATATATATAGGCACCAAATACTAAATATTAAGTAGAGTCACTACTCCTCATTCGTCTCAGAACTATCATCTCCTCTGATATCTTCCATGAATTGACGATGCAAAAACAAATTATAAAATGGACGATAAGGAAACTCATCAGTTGAATCCTCTGCAATCACAGCCTTCTTCTTCATCGGATTTACCAAACTATCTTCAATTCGCCCAGTGTGATCAAATTTCACTTTCATCCTTCAATCCAAGTGATCAAATAAATCAGAAATATTGTTAATAACATTCATGAATTTCTATACCTCTTTCTCTAATTACTTGTTTTCTTCAAAATAACCTGTGAACTTTCAGGAAAATAGGGTTGAATAGGTTGTAAACTCTGAGATGGTTGATCTGCAATAATGCTCATATCATTCGCATCTTCAATTGCTTGACAGTCAAATAAGTTAGGTAGGTCCAGAGGCTTCCAAGTAAGTAACACTTTTTCCCAGCTTTCATATGGCACCTGTGACTGGTTGCAAAGAAGATAGATGGTAGAAGGATGTCCAAACCCATATTTAGATCCATGAATAATCAATCCCAATACAGATTTCATAATTATAGTGCCAATATCAATAGGCCTTCCTGTTTGAATACAATAATTCAATATTGCACTTTCCTTTGTCACTTTACATATTTTCATAGTTGGAAGTAACTTTGCAGATATAATGAAATGACATTGCTTCGACATTAGATTTAAAAATGTAGTAGAGGAACTTACATATCCATTGTCTCTTATCTCCCAATCATCACTTTCATCCTCAGATAATGATAAATCTCATTCATGTTGTCTTTCGTCAAATCAATTTTTGTATAATGACAAATAGGCATGTTTTCAATCATAAAAAAGTCATTAATCTTTGAAGGAGTGAATGGTATAAACCTGCCTCGCACATAGACGAATCCTTGGTTGGACTTATGATGATTTGCATAAAACTCTTTCACAATAAGAATGACTATAGCGGCGGTAGTGTCGCATAACACTTTCCAACGCCTCTGCACAATAATCTCTTCGACTTGAGTACTAGGAGAATTCAAACCTCAATTTACAAAGCCTCTTTCCTTAAAAATCCTCGTTTTCATCAGTACTTTGTTGAATACTCATTATGCCTCGAAACTGATGAATTTTCATCGGTTGAAAACACTAAATGTCAAAGTTTCTACGGAGTCGAAATCCATCAGATGCAAATAAGGAATGAATCTTTTCATTTTTTTAGGGTTTAAGAGTTCATAAACGAGTTTGGGAAGTTTTAAAGACGAAAATTCTGCCTAAAACCACCAAATACCGCAATTAAAAACTCCAAAAACAGTCTCCTATTCATCGGCATTGCTGACATTGGATAGGGCGCTGTTGGTGCCCAAAACCCCAAAATTTGGCCATGCTCTCTGGAATTGGGCACCAGCGGCACCCATTTTGGTGCCGTCGGTGCCAAGGTTAAAAAATGCACCAAACTTTGTTTTGTTCTAAAATCTTCTAAATCTTTAATATGATTCATTAATTTTCATTCTTTATGATGTTTATGAGTGAGTATGACTCAAATATGATTAACTAAAAGTAAAATTATCAATATTTACACAAATAAACTAATATAATAAAGATAAATATGGGTTGCCTGCCACAAAGTGCTTGGTTTAACGTCGTCAGCCTAACAAACATTCTGTTATTCAGGATGACTTAACATTATAACCTCTTTCAAATTTAATTGATACCCATCGTAATATGATTTTAATCTATGCCAATTAACTTTAAATGTTTTTCCAGTTTTTGGATCCTCAATATCAACAGTTCCAAATGGATAAACTTTTATAACACTTAGAGGTCCTATCCACCTAGACTTCGATTTCCCAAGAAATAATTTTAATCTTGTATTGTATAATAAAACTTTGTGTCCATGTTCAAATTTCTTCCTTATAATCTTCCGATCATGCTATATTTTCATTTTCTCCTTGCAAATTCTATCATTATCATAAGAATCATTTCTAATTTCTTCTAATTCATTTAATTGCACTAATCTCTTCTCACCTGCATTCTTTAAATTGAAATTTAGCTCTTTTATCGCCCAATATGCTTTATACTCCAATTCTTCAAGGAAGTGACAAGTGTTTCCAAATGTTAATCTATAAGGAGACATTCATATAGAGGTCTTGTAAGCAATCCTAAATGCCCATAATGCAGTATCTAATCTAACAGACCAATCTAGTTTGTTAATTCACAGTTTTATCAAAAATTCATTTAATTTCACGATTAGACACTTCTACTAAACCACTAGTTTGGGGATGATAAGCAGTAGAGATTCTATGAATAATATTATATTTTTCCATCAATCTCTAAATCAGATTATTCTTAAAATGAGACCCACCATAAAAAATGATCACTCTCGGCATTCCATATCTTGTAAAAATATTTTTCATTAAAAACTTTGAAACACTTCGAGCATCACATATAGGTAAAGCAATTGCTTTAATCCATTTTGAGACATAATCAATAGCAACCAATATATATAAATTTCCAAATGAAGGAGTAAATGGTCTCATAAAATTCAATCCTTAGACATTAAAGATCTCAACTTCTAATGTAAAATTTAGAGGCATTTCATTTCTTCTAGATATATTACCTACTCTCTGACATCGATCACATGACTTAATATATCTATAAACATCCCTAAAAAGAGTAGGCCAATAAAATCCAGATTGCAAAATTGTATGTGCAGTTTTATCAGTTCCAAAATTTCCTCCAAATTCTGAATTATGACATCTCTGAATTATTAGTTCAATCTCTTCATGTGGCACACATCTTCTAATAATAAGGTATTTACATTGTTTATATAGATATAATTTATCCCAAAAATAAAATTTAGCATCATATATAAATTTCTTTTGTTGTTGAAAAGTTAAATCGGTTGGCGAAACATCACTCACAAGTAATTCACAATATCAGCATACCAAGGTAAATTTCTTTTCTTAATGTTATGAAATTGCTCATCATGGAAAGTCTTTGTAATTTCCTTCTCAAATTCGGATAGTTTATATCAGATATTTGATTATCAGTTTCTTTTCTATCAACTATCATAAAAATCAAATTCTTGCATTAAATGTATCCATCTGATTAATCTTGGTTTAACATCCTTCTTTTACATTAAATATTTGATAGCTGAATGGTCTGTATGCACTATATAATTAGTTCCAATCAAATACGATCTAAATTATTCAAAAGCATACACAATAGCTAATAATTCTCTTTCCGTAGTGGTATAATTAATTTAAGCTTCATTAAGAGTTTTACTAGAAAATTAAATAACCTTAAACATTTTATCATACCTTTGCCCTAAAACAACTCTAAACGCATAATCACTAGCATCACACATAAGTTCAAATGGTTTCTCCTAATCAGATGAAACAATTATAGGGGCAGTGATTAATTTTTCTTTTAATAATTCGAAAGCATTTAAACATTCTTCGTTAAAATCAAATTTCTTATCTTTTTCTAGAAGCTGACATAGAGGTTTAGTAATTATCAAAAAATCTTTAATATAACACCTGTAAAACCCAGCATGTCCTAAGAAACTTCTTACCCTTCTCACTGTAGTGAGAGGTGGTAATTTCTCAATAATCTGAATTTTCGTAGGGACTACTTCCATACCATGTTCAGATATTTTATGTGCAAGTACAATTCCTCCTGCAACCATAAATTGACATTTTTTTATAATTTAGAACTTAATTCGTTCTTTCGTAAAGCTTAAAAGCTTTTTCTAAATTATTTAAATATATGTCAAATGAGGTTCCAAATACAGAAAAATAATCCATAAATACTTCAATCCTATTATTAATCAGATTACTAAAAATAGACATCATACATCTTTGAAATGTTGCAGGTACATTACATAATCCAAAGGGCATTCTTCCAAAAGAAAAAGTTCTATATGGACTAGTAGAGGTAGTCTTTTCTTGATCCTCAAAAGTAATATATATTTGGTGACAAATAGTATATCCATCCAAAAAGTAGTAGTACTTGAGCCCAGCTAGTCTATCCAACATTTATTCTAGAAAAGGTAGGGGAAAGTGATCTTTCCTAGTGGCGGCATTTAATTTTCTATGATCAATACAAATTCACCAACCAGTGACTTATCTTGTATGCATAATTTCATTTTGTTCGTACACATCAACTGTCACTCCTTCTTTCTTAGGGACACAATGAATTGGTCTTACCCAAGCATTCTATGAAATATCATAAATAATTCCAACAACTAGCCATTTAAAAATTTTCTTCTTCACTACTTCTTTCATCATTGGATTTAGTCTCCTTTACGGATAAACTCTAGGTTTATGTTGTTCATTTAACAAAATTCTGTGCATACAAATCGAAGGACTGATTCCTTTACTATTAGCTAATGTCCAACTAAAAACCTTTTTGTATCTTTTAAATGTATCCAATAATTTTTGTTCTTGATATTCATTCAAATCTGAAGATACAATGACTGGTAAGGTAGACAACTCTCCTAAATACATATATTTCAAATGATTTGGAAGAATTTTCATTTCAATTTCAGGATGTTTCAACATTTCAAATCTTTCCTGAACATAATCTAAGTCTTCATCCTTTATATTATCAAAATCATCTTCTATTTCACTTTCAACCTCACTTCACAGATCTTCATATTCTATTTCCTCTGCAAATATTTCGTTAAAATGATAATCTCTCAAATAATCACAGATTTCCATTCGGGAGCATTCTTCATCTTTTTTTATTGAGGGATATTTCAAGGATTTCAAAATTTTAAATGTCACCTCTTGATTATTAATTCTCATTCTCCTTTTTGAACATTAATCATAGCTCTTCCATTAGCAAGGAATGGTCTTCCTAAAATAATAAGAATTTCTTTATCTTTCTCATCTAAAATAATAAAATCCATAAAAAAGATAAATTTATCAACCATAACTAATACATCTTCTATAACTCCATTAGGATAAGTAATAGAACGATCAGCAAACTGAAGAGTTGCAGAAGTAGATGAAATTTATCTTATTCCTAATCTTTTGAAAGTTGATAAAGGCATTAGATTAATACTAGCTCCTAAATCACATAAGGCTCTTTTGAAAAATTTCTCAACTATAGCACATGGAATAGTGAAACTGAAAGGGTCTTTAAGTTTTTCGGGAAGCTTTTTCTGAATAATTGCAATACACTCTCCGCTAAGTGCAACAGTCTCGTTATCTATGAACTTTCTTTTCTTTTTAAGAATATCATTCATAAACTTTGCATAACCGGGTGATTGTTCTAAGGCTTCAACAAAGTGAATATTTACTGTTAATTTCTTAAGGATTTCTAAAATTTTGGTAAATCGATTGTCTCTATTTTATTTCTTGAATCTTTGAGGAAATGAAGATAGTGGTATTTCAATAGTAACTTTCATTGGTTCAAGCGGATGTTCTAAGTCTGGATAAATTTAATTGTTATCTTTTTCAATTTTTTCCTTCCCTTTTTTAGTTTCAATTTCTTTTTGCACTCTCGTTTCTAATTCTTTTCCACTTCTCAATTGTATAGCCTTATATTTTGATCTTTTGGGTTGATCTTGACATTACTGGGAAGAGTTCCTGAAGGTCTATTATTAAGCGCAGTGAAAATATGTCCTAATTTATTTTCAATGTTTTTAATTGCAACTACCTGAGTTTGTAATTGATTGCCTTGAGTTTGTAGTTGATTACCCATATTTAAGATTAATTTTTCCATCGATAATTTCTTTTCCTTAAATTGTGGGTTATTACTAAAACCTAGAGGATAGGAAGATTGATAGTTTGCATTTCCCTGGTTGTTTAAATTTCCTACTGGATTCACCGAATTGTTTCGCCATTGTGGGTTAACAGTAACATTGTTATTAGTACTCCAGTTGAAGTTTAGGTGGTTTTTTCGATCGGGATTATAATAGTTCGAATAAGGATTGATGGGTTTATTATTTATAGCATTCAAGGTCTCATAGGATGTTTGAGATTCTATCATCTGTCCTAATGAATTTTCCTCTAACACTAGGGGTGTTTGAGAATAGTTCATTTTATATTGATCTATTTTCTTTGATAAGGTGCCAATTCGAGAGACTATCATAGTTACAACATCAGAATCATGAATAATAGTTACTCTCTTAGGATTTACCCATTCAGAGGGTCATTGAAAATTGTTAGTAGCCATCTCTTTTATTAAAGAGTATGCTTCATCAAAAGGTTTAGACATTAATAATCCACCTGCAGCAGTATCTATAATTGATCTAAGAGATCCAACTAATCCATTATAAAATGTTTGAATTATTAACTAATCTGGTAAAGCATGATGTGGACATTTCCTAAGAAGATCTTTAAATCTTTCCCAAGCTTCATATATTGATTCCCCTTCAAACTGACCAAAAGATGTAATATCATTTCTAAGTTTAGTAGTTTTCGATGGAGGAAAATATTTTGACAAAAAAATTTGTGAAAGTTCTCCCCAAGTTCTGATAGATCCAAGTGCTAACAAATTTAACCACACCTTAGCTTTATCCCTTAATGAAAAAGGAAAAAGTCTAAGTCTGACAGCATCATTCAACACTCCGTCATATGTAAATGTAGCACACAATTCCAGAAAACTTGCAAGATGTAAATTAGGATTTTCATTAGGTGTTCCTCCAAATTAATTATTTTATACCATTTGGATAATAACAAGTTTAAGCTTAAATGAATTAGTAGGAAAATCAGGATTTTGAGTTAAGGGAATTTCATCTGCTGTTGGGTTAGCATAATCTTTTAAAGGTCCTGGTATATGTTCATTTTCAATTCGTTGATAATTTAAATTGTTTGTCATTTTGTGAGGATTTTCAGTTTTTTTTTGTTGTTTTCAATTTTTCTAATAGTACGCTCTAATTCCAAATCGTAAGGCACTAAACGTACAGATCCAATACTACGCATATAAAATCACACTGAACACACTTAAAAGTAAGTATGCACACACAATTGCAAACTATAAAGTAAAGCTTTTCAAACACTATGAATTTGACAGTTACCATTTTATACGATCCCCAGCAACAATGCCAAAAAATTTACCGGTCGCTGCTAAAAGCGTTAATTCTCAAAGGTATATTCAGTTTAGTTTCATAGTAGATCAATTTAATAATTAAGCAACCACTCGTACACACAAGTATACATATTTTTCAAGTAATACAGGGCTCTAGTGGAGTCCTGGTTATCGATCCCGTGAGGAAGGTTGGAACTACTCAAAGTATAATATAGGAATGAAATCCAATACTCAATTCACAATGCAAGTTAAGGAAATATTAAAGTTTCTAGTGTAACAATAACTAAAGGCTAAGTTAACTAAAGTTACTTTCTTAGTTTTTAAACAAAATTAACTAACATAGACAAAGTTTTGTAATGAAAGGTTCAAATATGAAAAAGGCATCTTTCCCTTTACAATTATACTATGATGAGTGAGTAATATAGACTAACAAAATTTTGTATTGTGATAAATAGGAGCATTCATATTCTCTACCCTCTTTAGAGTACCCCCTCTTCAGAGTTATGTAAAGAACATTGGCAAATCATAGGCTTAGTCCCTAAATCCATGGTTAGGTTGGGAGGATACTGGCTCTCACTTCAGAGCTCCCACTTCCCTTCACCTGAAGGTTAAGCCTATTTTTAGTTACCAAACTCTAGGACCAAAATGGAGATTTCAGCCTGTCACTCTAGAATCTCCAATTTGACGCCCATCAAACCACATTTCCCTGTTTATTTGCACTCATCCCCCATGAACTACGTAACTCATTCATGGGCATTGAATGAATTCTCCACATTTGTTGTAGAACACTTAATCCTTTTGAATTAAATTTTTACAACAAGTTTTAACAATTCAATTGGCCAGACCGAAAAAGTAAATGAAGTACGAAGTGAAAAATCATTACAGTTTCTTAACATTTAAATGACACATCAAATCTACATCACCACTTCATCACATCTCAGAATTCATGAAGAAGATATAACACAACATGGATTTTATATATAAAAGCAAAGTCATACAAACAACAAAAAGTAAATACAAATTATCTCAATTTTTTCCCTAAGAAAATACCTTGTAGTTCCTCTGAATCCTTTTCTCTCTTCATAAAAACACTTAATTCCCTCTTTAGAATAGCAAGGAAGAAGCAAACTCTCACTTTCCTCCTTCTTCTACACTCTTTAGGGAAGAATCCCTGATAAAACAAGACTTCCACACACTTACACACTCACTCTCCAAAACCATAACACACTTTACTCACACCAAAATGACACCTCTACCTCTCTTCTCTCTGTTTCTTGGTGTCCAAATTTGTTTAAAATATTTTAGAAATGAATTCCCTAAGAGTTTCCTCAAGCAACCCTTCAAAAATCATTCAAATACATTGAATCTGGTCTTCACCGACTTTGGGCGCTGTTGGCGCTGGATAGCGCGCCATTGACGCTGGTCCGCCATAATAATTCTAAAATCTATGGAATTGGGCACCAACAACACTGGATAGGGCGCCGTCGGCGCTAGCAGTCTGATTTTTCCCCTTTTGCCTCTTTTTGGTCCAAATTCCTTTCTTTTTGCTTCCCTTTGCTCCAAACACCTAACATGATCATACCTACAACAAAACATGAAAAATACCTTCCTTTAAATTGGAATATCACAAAAAATGAGTACAATTTATATATATATAAGCTAACATATTTTATGTGCATCAGTAGGAAAGATACTAGCTCTCACTCTAAAGTTCCCTCCTTTCCCTCCACCTGTGGGCTAACATCTCGCATCAAAACCTAAAACAATAAACCAAATTAAAGGCTTTATCTGTCACTTTAAAGTCTTCTAATTCTACACCCATCAAAGTATATTTACCTATTTATTTGCACAAAATTATTTGAATTGCTTTCTTATCCATACAATCTCATGTGGTTTCTACCTATTTCTAACTGAGACAATAACTACTAGGATCTTACATATTCTCACAACAAATGTTAACACCTTAATTGGTAAAATTAAGAAGTAAATGAAATGCAAGGATTAAATCAACACAACTTCTTCCAACATTAAAGATCAATACTTCCACAACCCTTTATCCAACACTTAATTACTTTTCACTTTAAGGAAAAATATAAAGAAGACTACTCGGAATCCATGGAGAAAACACAACAACAAGTAGTTTTATAAGTAGAAAATATGTAGAAAACACAAGAAGTCTCAATTAAAACCAAATGAAGTACAAAGATAAAACTTATCTCAAGTTCCTCTCCACCAAACTCTTAAAGTTCCTTTGAATCTCTTGCTTTCTCTTAAAAGACTCCCTTAGACTAGTTGCCCAACTCAAGAGGGTTTAAATCTCTCTACAACAATAGATTTTTACTCAAGAATGCCTACTTAAATTCTCTTTCACTAGGAATGAGAAAAGTGTGAAGAAACCCTAAGTAAGAATTCTACAACTTCTTACTTTAACTACTCTCTAAAACCTCTAAAATAACTAAAAAAAAGAACTCTAATAAGGATTCTAAAAGGGGCTCTCTGCTCTCCTTCAAGTCTTTTCTTTAAACTTTTTTCAAAAGGTTCCTTGGTGTCTTTTCAAAATGTGTCCATATTCAATGAATCTACCCAAGAGATGCATCCTTTCAAGTAAAATTTCAATGTCTTTTGGCACCCTTGATCAGTTACCCACATTGGTACCAAAGGACACCTCACACCTCTTCAAAATTCTCCAAAAATTCATTAAAATTGCAAAGTAACTACCTGGTGCTTAACATTAGGGTTACGTCGCTTAGGCGAGGCATTCTATGTCTGCTTGCGCTTAGGCGCCGGATACGGGATCTTAGGACCCCCAGTTTATTTTAACCCTTTCTTCATCACTCCTTTTGACATATCTTGTCCATTTAAGTATACTTGAAAGAAAAAAACATAAATATTTTTCATTAAAGTGCAATATCATCAAAATCAGATATAAAAATGTGTATAAAAATATTATATATTTTTGGTATATCAGTGCTCCACCAAGTTTCCAGTTAGTGTATGATCTCCACCGCTTCATCACCTGATAGACACCTCAACCACATTCTTGATAAACCTCTTTCTTCTCGATTTGTTGCATCCAAATTCAATTGCTAACACACCTTGTTTTTGCAATCTTCTATTCTTTAGAGATTGACCAGTGTTTTTGTCTCATAGACCTTATCTTTCACTTCTTTAAGTTTATTTTTTTTTTCAATGCTATTCTTTGAGGCACCAAGAACCATATCTATTAGATGTTAGGAGAAAAAAGGCTTCAACCTAAGCACCAGATTTAGGTTTTTTTTTGTTCACATGTACCTCAGGGTCCTTCTATTAAAAAGGTTGACTCTTATTCAAAAACTGACAACCGAAATGTATTACTAACTTTTGACGTGATGAAAACCCACAACCAAATCCTACCAATGCACTCTTCTATAGTTCTTCACTTTTGTCACTTAGGATTGATAATCTTGAAGATGACAAGTGGTATAAAGAGAACTTCCTAGGCAGAGTAATAGAATGCTTTCTTAAGGCTTGTCGGCTGAGAGGATTCCCTAACCTATTTGGCGAGAAGCTCCTGCACATGTCAGCTATGGAACTTGCTTTTGGGCAGATCTTTGCTACGAAAAGAACATCTCGCGGTCAAGAGTTTTGAGGCAATGTCAATCAATTCATTCTGACGTACCTTTAGCACCCAAAATTTGTTGAATTTCATCTTTAAAAATCAAAAGAACAAAATGAAAGTTGTGTGTCTCCATAAAGGAATATAGATAGAGCCAACAACAACTATTCTTTGCATTTGTGGGATGGAACGGGAATGCACGCCAACCCCAAATCCTATTTTCTTATGAACAATTGCAGTTTTACAGAACTTTCATAAGAATGTTCATCAGTTTCAAGTGATATCGATGCAATAGAAGATCTTGCATCATGCATTTGAGACACCTAAAATATATAGTATTTTTATACACATTTTTATACCTATTTTTGATGATATTACATTTTAATGGAAGGTATTTTGTGTATTTTTCTTGCAAGTATGATTAAATGGATGAATGTGATGAAATGAGTGAAAAAGAATCAAATTTGGAGCAAAATGAAGAAAAGTGTAAAATTTATTTGTGGCGGCTAAGCGCCCAAACCTTGTACTTACATGCTAGAGCCTCGCGGCTAAACGCTGAGACCCCGCTCTTAAGTGTTGCAGTTACATTAGAGAATTTAATCAATTTTTGGCACCATTTTGAAGGGGTGTTTAAAGCATCCTTTGGTACAAAAGTGGATAACTTCCTATTGTTACCAAAATTAATTTGAAATACTCTTGAATGAATACATATCCTAGAGGGTTCATTGAATCTGGACATAAATTGAAGAGACACCAAAGCACCCGTTGGAATATTATGTAAAGAAGACTCGAAGATCAGAAGTTGGTTGTTGTTGGAGGGAGTATGGTTTATGTTTAGTGTGTAGGATAGTTCTTCAAGTATCATGCCACTCCACTTCATAATTTCTACTTACCTTAGTATAGATTGTATTAGGATTAGAAGAGAGATTTGGAGTACTTATAGTTGAGCGCCACCCTCTAAGGAAGATTGTAAGGAAAAATAAAGTTTTCAAAGGAACTTCAAGAGTTTGGTGGAGAGGATTTTCATAGAAGTTTTTATCTTTGTTACTAAATTTGGTTTTTAATTAAGACTTCTTGTGTTTTCACTATGATTACTACTTTTAAACCAAGTTGTGATTGTATTTTCTCCATGAATTTTGAGTAGTTTTCTTTATCTTTTTCTTTAAAATTATTAAGTAATTTGGTTATGGATGGAAGTTGTGCGAAGTATAGGAAATCAAAGCTGAAAGAAGTTGAGATAATTCAAAACCTTGCACTTCATTTAATTCTTCATGTGGCTAATTAAGATGTTAATATATTTTGTGAGAACATGTAAGAACTGGTATGGTATTCTCCTATTCAACAATTGGTAAGAATCACATGAGATTATATAGGTGAGAATGTAGACCATATGGTTGAGTGCAAATAAATAGGGAGATACACTTTGATGGGTGTAGATTTAGAGGACATTAGAGTGATACGCTAAAGCCCCCAATTCAATTTAATGTTTTATGTCTTGATACATGATGTTAGCCCCCAGGAGGAGAGAGAAGAAGAAACTCTAGAGTAAGAGCTAGTATCTTTCTTGCCTAGCCCGTCTTTAAGATTACTAAAGCATTAGATTAATCTATGTTTTTATAGCATCTCTAGTAAGGGTAAAAAATATAATTACTCCTATTTGGCAATACATTTTAGATACTTCCACCAAAGAATTCCATGACTTGTTACTGATTCATAGTAAGAAAAAATATATTTTATTTACATTTGATTTTGATCTTGCAAAAATCTAGTTAAATTTAGTTGTTTGCTTTAATTTCAAAATTACAAAAATTACCAAAAAGTATGTAATTTCAATTCCTAAAATATTATCTTTAGTTTGAGTAAGATCTTTCATAAAAGGTAAAAAGTTAATTTTCTATTTTCATTGTGGGTTCGATATCTCGAAGCTTAATCAGAAAGTCCTATGTTACCTAATAACGATACAAATACTTGTGTAGAATCCCATTTTATAATAATAACAATAAAGTTTCATTTGCATCGACATCAAGTTTTTGGCTTCGTTGTAAAGAAAGAGATATAATTAAAAGGAAGTATAAAGTATAAACTCATAAAACATAAGCATAAATATAAGGGATTAAGTTTTTAGAACCGTTGCGAGAGGAAAATAAAAAAATAGTCAAAACAATATTTGAAGAAAATTTTCAGAAAAAGAATAGTTTTTACCTTTTAAAGTCTTATTTAAACTTGTTAGATTTATTTAAGGAAATTGTTGTGTTGTTTTTATATAAGTTCTTGTTTGTGTGCTTTAATTTATTTTGATTTACAATAGGGTATGGGTAGTTCAGGTTCTGAAGGACTTATACCTTACAATTCTGAATTAGAAAGAACTATTAGAACAATTAGAAAAATTAAAAGTACAAAAAAAAACAAAAATATTCAAGAAATGATAAATTAAAATAATCAAAATGCTTAAATCCATCAAGTATTTTGATGTTTAAGAGATTATGCTAACCCTACAGTAGATGAATTTCATGGTAGTATTCAAAATCCTGCTGTAGCGGCTAATTCATTTGAAATTGAACCTACCATTATCCAAATGGTATCTAGTATTTAGTTTGAGGGAGCACCAAATGAGTATCCAAATTTACATCTTGCTAATTTTCTAGAATTGTGTGCTAAATTTAAATATGACGGTGTTTCGAATGATGTTATTAAACTTATACTTTTCCTTTCTCATTGAGGGATAAGGTTAAGATGTGGTTAAATTCATTAGTACCTAAATCTATCAGCACTTGGAGTGATTTAGCACAAAAGTTTCTTGCTAAATATTTTCCACCATCAAAGACTGAGAAGCTTAGAAATGATATTACATCTTTTTGTCAGTTTGAAAGGGAATCTATTTAAGAAGCATGGGAATGTTTTAAAGTTCTCCTGAGAAAGTGTCCTCATCATTCGATACCAGATTGGTTAATAATTCAAAAGTTTTATAATGGATTAGTTGGATCTCTTAAATCTATTATCGATGCTGGTGGTGGTGGTGGTTCATTGATGTCTAAACAATTTAAAAGCTTATGCTTTAATTGAAGAAATAACTACTAATAAATTTTAATGACCTTCTGAGAGGATATATCCTAAAATGGTAGCCAATATGCATGAATCTGTTGTTTTTGCAATGTTATCAAATCAAGTTGCTGCAAATTCAAGGAAGATAGACCAATTTGGAATGAATTTTTCTCAGCCAATTTCCATAATTGAAGAAAATTCATTAGGCCAAATAGTAGATCCTCAAACATCATTAGAAACTTTGAATATTATAAATAAGACTAATAACCCATGTTACAATTATTATATCCCTGGTTGGAAGAACCATAAAAAATTTAACTGGAATAACAACAATTCGGGAGGTAGTAATCAATAATGGAGAAATAACCAAGTAAACCCATTAGGGAACTTGAACAACCAAGGTAATAGTAATTACCTATCATCCAGGTTTTAACAGTATTTCACAATTTAAGAAGAAGAAGTTATCTATAGAAGAAGTGGCGTTACAAATGGGAAATCAATTGCAAAGTCGAGGAGCTACAATTAGAAAGATTGAAAATCAATTGGGACAAACAACCAATTTTTTAAGTAATAGCTCCCAAGGAACACTTCCGAGTAATACAAAGATGAATCCAAGAGACAAAAATAAAGAGCAAGTAAAAGCTATTCAACTGAGTAATGGAAGAGAGTTGGTAGGTAGAGTTCAAAAAGAGATTGAATTAGATAAAGAAGAGATTGAAGAACTAAAAGAGGACGCTCTGAAAGGCTTGGAAAGACATATTTCTCCACCAAAAATTGATTTAGAAAAGCCACCCCCTCCATTTCCTCAGAAAATTTGAGAACAAAAGTTTGATAAGTAATTTTCAAAATTCTTGGAAATTTTTAAGAAACTTACACTTAATATTCCATTTTAAGAAGCCTTAGAACAAATGCCAAGCTATGTGAAGTTTATGAAGGATATTCTCAACAGAAAAAGGAATTTTGAAGTTAGTGAGACTGTTACACTTAGCTCAGAAGAAGCTACTTGAAAAGCTTAAAGAACCTGGTAGGTTCACAATTCCATGTGCAATCAGAGATAGATTTTATGGGAAAGCTTTATATGATTTAGGTGCAAGCATTAATCTTATGCCATTATCTATATTTAAAATATTGGGATTAAAAGAAATAAACTGACTACTGTAACACTGCAGTTAGTAGATCGTTCGATAACATATCTTAAAAGAGTTATAGAAGATGTTTTAGTAAAAGCAGATCAATTTATCTTTCCTGTTGATTTCGTTGTGCTATATATGTTGGAAGATAAAGAGATACCTATTATTTTGGGGTGACCTTTCCTAGCTATAGGATGAGCAATGATATATGTGCAGAATGGGGAATTAATTATGCACGTCAATGATCAAACTGTTACATTTAATATTTCAAAATAAATGAAACATCCTGCAAAAGGTAAAGATGTTGAATGTTATAAAATGGATGTTATAACATATCTGAGTGAATGCCATTTTAAAGCAACTTATGAAGAAAAGTCTGAAAGTGAAAGGTTGAATATAAGAAAGAATAGGAAGTACAATATTCTGATGATTTTCATAAGGAAGATTTAAACTATGTTCATGAAAGTTTTGAAGTTTTGGACATGACAAAGAAAGATGAATCTTTTAGTCCATCAATTGAAAAACCTCCTGAACTTTTATTAAAGTTACTTCATGCATATTTAATATATGCCTTTTTAGGTGATTCCTGAACTTTTTCTATTATAATTTCCTCAAAATTAACTTTAGAAGAAGAAGAGAGTTTGCTTGAAACTTTAAAGAAATATAAGAAAGCCTTTGGGTGGACAATAGCTGATATTAAAGGAATCAGTCCTTCAATTTGTATGCACAAAATCCTTATGGAAGAAAATTGCAAACCCATGACTGATCCTCAAAGGAGATTAAATCCTATTATGAAAGTTGTTGTCAAGAAAGAAATTTTAAAGTGGTTAGATGCTGAAATTATCTATCCTATTTCAGATAATGCGTGGGTTAGTCCTATTCACTGTATTCATAAGAAAGGAGGAGTAAATGTAACTGTTAATGAAAAGAATGAATTAACACCAAAAAAATAAGTTAGAAGGTGGTGAATATGTTTTAATTATAGAAAATTAAATCATGCCACCAAGAAAAATCATTTTCCACTACCCTTTCTAGATCAAATGTTGGATAGACTAGCTGGGCATAAATAATGTTGTTTTATGGATGGATATACTAGTTATCACTAAATACAAATTTCTCCTAGGATCAAGGGAAAACAACGTTTACCAGTCCTTATAGTACATTTGCTTTTAGAAGAATGCACTTTGGTTTATGTAAAGTCCCTGCTACATTTCAAAGATGTATGATGGAAATTTTTTGTGATTGAATTAAAAAAGCAATTGAGGTGTTTATGGATGATTTTTTAATGTTTAGAGTTTCATTTGAATCATCTATAGAACATTTACCTATAACTCTTAAGTGCTGTGAAGAAACAAATTTAGTCCTTCATTGGGAAACATGCCAATTTATGATAGCAGGAGGAATTGTTTTGCGACATCATATATCAGAACAAGGTATGGAAGTAGACCCTACAAACATTCAAGTGATCGCTAATTTACCTTGCCCAACAAATGTAAGGGAGCTTAGGAGTATTTTAGAACATGATAAATTCTACAGGTGTTATAATAAAGACTTTTCAAAAATTGCTAAGCCTCTATACCATTTATTGGAAAAAGATGGAAGTTTTAATTTTAATGAAGAATGTCTAAATGCTTTTATGCTGTTAAAGAGAAATTAATCACTACATCAATTATTATTTCACCAAATTGGGAAAAACCTTTTGAATTAATGTGTGATACAAGCAATTATGCTATTGAAGCTGTTTTAGGGCAAAAATATTAGAAGATTTTCAAAGTAATCTACTATGCTAGTAAAACTCTTAATGAAGCTCAAATTAATTATACCACAACTGAGAAAGAGTTATTAGCTATAGTATTTGCTTTTGATAAATTCATATCTTATTTAATTGGAACTAAATGTGTGGTGCATACTGACCATTATGCTATTAGATATTTAATGAAAAAGAAGGATGCAAAACCATGACTGATAAGATGGATTCTTCTTTTACAAGAATTAGACTTTGAGATAGTAGATAGGAAGTGTGTGATAATCAAATTACTGATAATATGTACAGGCTTCCAAATGAAAAATCTCTCTGTTATGATGAAGAAATTATGAGTATTTTCTTGATGAAAATTGTTCACTATTAATGAGTGGCGTGTTCCATGGTATGCAAACATTGTAAACTTTATTGTTAGTGATATTAGAATGAGAAATAATCTAAAAAAAAGAGAGAAAAATAGAATGATTCTCTTGCTCACTAATTTTCCTATGAATATGCACATAAAGGAAGGTTTTCATCTTTTTAGGTTCAATGCTTTACGCCTTTCCTTATACTTCTTTATTATAGAGGTTAAATAGTCAAGATTTCTTCAACTTTATGTAGATCAAAATCTTGAAACATAACCACCTCTAGTGAATCAAGGCTTTTGATAAGAGAGAAAGAGACCTAACAAAGTAATACAATGAGTAGGCTAGGAGAGAGATAAAGGTAAGGGAAGTAAGGAACGTGAGAAGAAGACATATATATTCTTAGTAGGGTTTGGTTAGGTCGTTAGCAGAGTTTTTGACAGAAAAGACCTGTCACACCCACTTAGGGCATACGCAAGAGTAGCAACAAGAAGAGGGAAGTTCCCAAGGAGTCTTATAGCTAGTGTCAGTGTGTGTCTCAGGACTCTGATAGGTAGTTTACTCTACCGAAAAAAACCCCAGTAAGATATTATTCTTCTCAGAGGTAAGTGACTAAGGGGTCTTAAAGGAAGGGAAAGTCACAAGCCCAAACAGGCTGGGCGAATCTCAGGCTACAGAAAGGACTCAATATCTTTGAGGTTATAGCTACCTTCCCACTATTGGCTCTAACTAAGCACTAACCTCCAAGGCTCGCTAAGCTCAAAGTTCAAGCTTGGGGCACTTGACAAGTTTTTGCGATGAAGGACTTTAGTGAGGTGCTAATCACATGTTTAGGGCCCAAGAGGAGCACATTAGGGACCACACGGCTGATAAACCGCCATAAATAGCTAGAAATGAGAATACGGGGGGTAATAAATTAGAGCTAAAAAAATAAAAGAAAGAAGTACACTGATTTCATTTTGAATTTTTAATTTAGAACTAACATATGATCTTTTATTAGAATAGAAATGAAAATGCTATGTGTCTTGGAATGTGATCCCTGCTATTCATGCTTAAGTTTTATGAGTTTATACTTGTACTTCCTTTTAATTATATCCCTTTGTTAACAATGATGCTAAAAACTTGATGCAGATGCAAATGAAAGTTTAATTGTTATTATTATAAAATGCCCAACTCTAAGGACTCCAAATCTCTCTTCTAATTCTATTACAATCTATACTAAAGTAAGTAGAAATGGAGAAGTGGAGTGGCGTGATACAAGAAGAACTATCCTACACACTAAAAATAAACCACACGCCCTCCAACAACAACCAACATCTGATCTTCAAGTCTTCTTTATAGATTTTTCTAGTAGGTGATTTGGTGTCTCTTCAAATTATGTCCAGATTCAATGAATCCTCCAAGAGATGCATCCATTCAAGTGTAATTTAAACGGTGTACCAAAGAATCAACCACACGCCCTCCAACAACAGCCAATAGGAAGTTATTTATGTTTGTACCAAAGGATGCCTCAAACACCTCTTCAAAATGGTGCCAAAATTTATTTAAATTCTCTAAAGTAACTGCAACACTTAAGTGCAGGGTCTCAGTGCTTAGGCGCGAGGCTCTCGAGCGTACCAGGTCTGGATGCTTAGCCGCCATAGATAAATTTTGCACTTTTCTTCATTTTGCTCTAAATTTGATCCTTTTTCACTTCTTTTATCACATTGATCCATTTAATCACCTGCAAGAAAAACACACAAAATACCTTCCTTTAAAGTGCACTATCATAAAAAATAAGTATAAAAATGTGTATAAAAATAATATATATTTTAGGTGTATCAAAATCCCCAAAACTTGAAATGTTACTTGTCCTTAAGTGACACTATAATCACATAAAATCAAACAAGCAAGCAAATTATGTGAATGATTTTCTTTAGGAGTTTTCAAAATTTTGTTCTAGAGATATGTAGTAGTCTAGATTAGAAAAAAATTTAGTAAATGAGACCAATTCACAGTTTAGAAATATCTTAAGTAAAGGTTTATGAAAAATATGAGTTCTTATCTTATTCAAAAATACTTGTAGATTTTTCAAAATATAGGGCTTAGGCATTTTATTTTCTTTACTTAAAAATCTTTACTAAAAATAATGATACTAACTATATTATATTCATAAGCTTCAAGATTTTCTCAAATCTTATACTCTAAAAAGATCAGGTGTGGAACCAATTTTTTATTAGGCCCTTTAATCCTCAATCTTCTCCTTCCTTTTCACATACTATTTCACTTTTTTTTCTTTTCTTTTCTTTTTGTTTTTTTTAAGGCTAGGTTACTATATCTAGATATGCCTTTAAAAATTTTGAATTCCACCCTTTATTTCCTAAAGCATAAGGTAGATATATATCTTTTACTTAAAAATATAATAAAATTTTTTAAAATTATTTTCAATAAAAGAAATTTAAGTATTAAAAATAAAAGTCTAATCCTTCTATTTTTCCAAAAATACAACTTTTCCTACTAAAGATAGTTACAAAATATTTATCATTTCTTAACTAAGAAACTTTTAATTTTAAATTTTAACTAAATTATTTTATATATTTCTATATTCAAAAATTTACTTCCTGATCCCCGAATATTTATGCTTACGTTTTTCTCTTTATATTTCTTTTCAATAATAATATCTCATTCTTTGCAACAAAGCAAAAAAATTGACTATGAAGCAAATAAGAACTACATTTCAATTGTTTTTTTAATATGAAATTATACACAAGTATACATATCGATTGTTAAGTAATATAAGACTTTCTGATTATGCCTCGAGATATCCAACCCACAGGAAAATGTCTAAAATTTTAAAGAAAGCAGAAAAACATCTTTTTACTTTTCAAAATGATTTTGTAAAGTTTGTTTTAAGATATAAAATTTTAAATTTGAAATTTGAAATTTTAAAATAGAAAATTTTAAATTTGATATTTTCTTTTAAGAAAAAGTAAAGCAAGCAACTAAAATTAACAAGACTATAAATTATATATTTGAAAGCAAATGATAATAAAATATCTTTTTCCTCCTTCAATGACTCAGTAATAATTATGAAATTTCATTGTGGAAGTATGTAAATGTGTTGTGCCAAATAAGAGGAAATATATTCTTTACCCTTACTTGGTTCTATAAAGAACATTGGTTAATTTGAAGTTTCGAAATCTTGTAGATGGGCTAGGCAGAAAAGATACTAGCTCTCACTCTAGAGTTCCCTCTTCTCCCTCCACATGGGGGGTAACATCTTATAACAAAATTTAAAACATCAAACCAAATTAGGGGCTTTAGCCCGTCACTCTAAAGTCCTCTAATTTTACTTGCCATTAAAAGGCATATCTCCCTATTCATTTGCACTCAAATATATGAACTACAATTCTCACCCATATAAATGCATGTGATTCACTCCAATAGTTGATTGAGACGATACCATATTGGTTCTTATATGTTCTCACAACAAATTTTAACATCTCAATTGGCCAAATCAAGAGGTAAATGAAGTTCAAGGTAGTGGAATCGTCACAACTTCTTCGAACATTAAACATCTATACTTCACAAAACTTCCTTCCATAATTTAATTACTTCTTCATTTGAAGAAAAAGGATTAAGAGAACTCCTTAGAACTCATGGAAAAAACACACACACAGTTTGATTTGAAAGAAGAAAACATAGTGAAAACACAATAAGTCTTTCTTTAAAATCAATTGTAAAAATAAAGATAAAAACTTATCTGAAAATCCTCTCCACAAGACTCTTGAAGCTCCTCTGAAACTTTTTCTTTCCACTAGATAAATCCTTAGAGGTTGGCGCCCAACTCTAAGGATTGACTCTCCTAAATTATAATACTAACTATGATAAAGTAAAGTGGAAAAGTAAAGAAAATATGGCGAGAAGAAGGCTTTCTTTCTTCCTCTTTCCCTTGAACCACTTCAAGCTTTTCTCCAACTTCTCCTACCAAAATTTCCCTTCAAAACTCTTCCCTTTTTCTGATCTTAAGTCTTCATTTCAATAATTATCTAAAATTTGTTTTGGTGTCTCTTCAAATTATGTCCAAATTCAATGAATTTACCAAAAGATACATCCATATAATCAAATTTTAAATGAATTTTGGTGCTAATGGGAAGTTACTGAAGTTTAAACCAAAGGGTGCTTCAAAAACCCCTTAAAATTTGTGCCAAAATTAATTTAAATTCGTCACTATAACCGTGGCGCCTTATGTGCACCAACCATCTGACGCTTAGGTGCAAAGGATAATTTTGTACACCTCTCAATTTTTGCTCCGAATTTGATCCTTTTTGCTCCTTTGATCGCAATCACTCATTTTCATCATACCTGCAAGAAAAACATGAAAATACCTTCCATTGAAGTGCAATATCATCAAAAATAGGTATAAAAATGTGCATTAAAACACTATATTTTTGGTGTATCACTTCCCTAACATAACTTCATACACATAATCATTTTTTTAATCAAAATCCAATTTATTTATAGCACATTTGAGAACAAATAAAAATTAAGTTTTTGAGAATTATTTTTTCATCCCCCCCAAACTTTAAAGTTTTTGTTATGATAAAACATTTCAACATAATAAAAAGATACATGGGTAGGAATTGAAAACTATAGTATCATGCTTACAGGAATTTTTATATCCTAAATATGCAAGTATAACAATTAAAAGTAAGAGTAAAAATAAGTCGATCAAATTTTAATTTTACATTATATATAAAAGAAATTCAAAAGACTTCTAAAGTAGTGGAGGTAACAAAAGAAAATTGACACATACTTAAACAAAAATCCACAAAAACGTACATAAAATATATATGGTAGTAAATTGAAAAGTTAAACATGAAATTAAATAATGGCTTCTAATAGTGTTCTAAACATTTCTAATAGTTTCTGGAATAAGTTCTACACTATATAAAAAATACACTACAAATTTGCTAACTCACTACCAGAAAAACACTAAACACTCACATTACATAACACAAACAAATAACATCCACAAATAACAAAAAAACTACAGTAGTTTACCAACCAGTACATTAGATTGTTTAATCACAACTACAACATAAAAGTCTAAATAACAACCACAAACAAAGAGTTCATAACACACATAAAATAACACTAAAGTCAAAACATAAGATTAATCCTAAGTCTCATCATCATTCTCATCTTTATCTCCCTCATCCCAAGCATGTGTAGGCTCATATGGGGTATAATGTGGATGTGAAGGTAACACAGTACTATAATCTCCTCTAATTAGTCTGTCCATATAACTTTTATAACACTCATCATACTCACTATGCTTCTGCATATAATCCCCTATATGATATACTTTTTCTTCAATATCATGTACTCGATCCACAATATAATTAATATTATTTTTCATTTTATTCAATAGTTCTATTTACAAATAAGTAAACTAACTTGGTGATGCATGAGAAGTTGAAGCACGAGACGAGGAAGCAACAGAAGTAAAAGCCCTGAAGCTCTAGAGAATCCTCCTCTCAAGCCAAAAATAGAATGCTCAGCGTAAGTCTTCACATTCACACTAGTAATAGGCTTAAGAGGCTGAAGGACCTCTTCCTAATTATCTGTTCTCACACTAGCCTGCTCACATAATGAATGAATAAGGGAAGCAAATCTCATACCTGCAGTAGTAGCAGCTCTGACAGAACTCCAATACACTCATAAATAATCGCTCCTATATCAACTGGCTTCCCCTACTGGATACAGTAGTTTAATGTGGCTCTCTCCCTCATGACTTCATTTAGATGATTGGTCGGAATCAGTTTAGATGATATAAAGTAACGCATTGCCTTAGAAGTGGCATTCATCTTTGAGGTAGGGAAGTTAATTCTTCTATCATTTATTATTTTCCATAGTCCTCTTCCATCATTCAAAGCAGATATAATTTCATCCAACTCCTCCTCCGTAGGATTATAATTAGAATAAAAACAATGTAGTATGTGGTAGCAGGTAAAACTTGTTAATTACCTCGGGCATGAAATGAACTAACTGGCCTAGAACTAACACGAAATTTTCTTCTACCTCAGGGAGATTTGCATAAAACTCCTGCACAACAGAAATAACAGCTATGGCCAATCATATCGTCTATCTCACCACCGGGTTTTTTAAAGCATCGCTCCTGTATCAATTTACGTGACTGTAGTGCCTGCACGTAACGATCCTAAGCTTTCAAACTCACATACTTGTCTAAATCAAAGGTGGTTCTCCCCTTGCTCCTATTTGTTTTTGGTGCCATTTCTAAGATTTCCATATAGATCACAATAAATTCTAAAATTAAACTAAAATGACTAAACTCAACTTCTAAAGGCTTAAGCTATTAAATCTAAGTAATTTCCAAAGCTTTTTTCTCAAATTTTCACTATGAATAGTAAATTTCAGAATTCTCCACATTTCTCTTCAAATACATGGTGAACATAAAAATTTTTTACATATGAGTAGTGCTTTTACCTTAAGAAGATCAAATCTAACAAATTTGGCTTGAAACGACTAAAAAATCTCCAACATATAGGATGCCATAGCCTTAAAATCAAGAAAATGGTGAAGAAGAAGATGACAGGAAGTAAAAGGAATGGTTATTTTTGATTTTTTTAGTGCTTGCGAACTGGTTTTCACGAACCAGCGCTTAAGCGCAAAAGTCTGGCGCATAGCCGCGAGGCTTTGGCGCGCAAGCGCCAGGTCTAAGTGCTTACCCGCGAGATTGCTAATTTCGATGTTTTCACTAAATACACTTTTAAGCTAATTTGATCAACCATAAATGGTCTTATTAAGTATATCTCCTCCTTGTACTCTTCTTATACTCCAAAATCACACTTTAATACAAAAATAAATTCAACCAAAGTTTCACACAAACAAACACTTCATTACCAACGAAAAAATAAGTACAAAATACAAATCTTCAATCCAAGATTCTTGGATAAGATTTCATCTTAACTCACACTTTAACACATTTAACAAAACAAAATACAAACACTTAAGACACAACAAACGTATAACACAAACAATACATAAACACAAAACACTAAAAACTAAACATGTCTGACTAACTGCTTAATACGACATATGAACTTAATTCCATTCTCCATTAGGTGGAACATATCCAGAACCTCCATTAGTTCCTTAATATGTATTTGGTATATAAATTTGATAAAACGGACGATGGTGAAGAACTCTTACTGAATCGTCTTTTATCCATTTATTCTTAAAAAATATCACTTTATCTGCCTCTTAAATATGACTAGTATGACAAAATTGCATCTTTCATTGCCATCCAATATGCACTAAATGTACATTAGTATCATTTAACTTTGCTTCGATTGAAGCTACGTCAGCATCAATCTTTGTAACTTCTCTGTTATTCCTTGGATACTAACAGCTAGAAATCCATTGTATAACTCTTGTGCACTCTCACAAATGAATTTATTCTTGTTCGCATCCTCTATCTTCATAATTTCACTCTCCTAAGAAGACATTTTTGCAACTTAAAATCTTTCCTTAGATTTTTAGGATGAAAATTTAGAATGGGTGAATATATCTTCTTCCGGTTCCTATTTATAGACTTTTGAAGCACTGAAACCGTCCCCCACATTCACAAACCACCAAATAATGTTCCATATAACTTCCCTATGATTAGGATGTCTAGAATCTCATTTTTCGCGTTTTGCATAACTGCGGCGCTTAAGCGCCAACTGCTGGCGCTTAGCCGCCAATGCTCATTTTAGCACAGGTCTGCTAAAAATCTAAATAATCATTCTAACTCATCCAAGTTATCAATTATGGTCTCATTAATCTCAACTAACATAATATAATAAAATACTACCACATAATTCTTACTTCAAAACAAACAAAAATCACACAAAACAAACTCAAAACAAATCACACCGATAACTATGGGTTGCCTCCCACAAAGCGCTTGGTTTTGCGTCATCAGCTCGACAAAAAATCATATTATCATCAAATTTAAGTTACTCCACTGAGAAATATGGTTTCAGTCTATGACCATTCACTTTGAAAATTTTCTCAGTTTTAGGATCTTTAATATCCAGAGCTCTATAGGGATAAAATTTTATAACAATAAATGGGCCCATCCACCTGGACTTAAATTCCAGCAAATAATCTTAATCTGGCATTATATAGTAAAACTTGTAGTCCTGGCTCAATATTTTTAGTCAAAATCCTACGATTATGCCACATCTTTATCTTTTCTTTATATATCTTAGCACTTTCATATGATTCATTCATTATCTCTTCAAGCTCATTTAATTGCAATAATCTTTTCTTAACACCACCCTTTTAATTATAATTGAACTTCTTAATAGCCCAATATGCTTTTTGCTTAAGTTCAACTGGTAAATGACATGTTTTCCCAAAAATTAGCCTATATGAGGACATTCCTATAGGGGGTTTTTATGCAGTTCTATAGGCCCACAAAGCAAAATCCAGTTTGATTGACTAATCATTTTAGTTTGGATTAACAGATTTTTCCAAAATTCTTTTAATTTCATGATTGGATAACTCAATCAAACCACTTATTTGAGGATGATAAGCAGTAGTAATTTTATAGTTGATATGATATTTCCTTATTAATTTCTCCATAATTGCATTTCTAAAATGACTTCTCTCATCATTTATGATTACACTTCGTATTCCAAATATACAAAATATGTTCTTTGTTAAAAATTTTGCAACACTTTGAGCATCACATCGAGGTAAAGCAGCATCTTCTATCCATTTAGATACATATTCTACTGCTAACATTATATATAAATTTCTGAATGATGGTATAAATGGTCTCTTGAAATCTAATCCCCAAACGTCAAATATTTCAACATTCAACATATAATTGAGGGGCATCTCATTTCTTCTAGAAATATTGCCTACACGCTGACATCAATCACAATTTTTAATATACGCATTAACATCCTTAAAAGTTGTAGGCCAATAAAATCCAGATTGTAGAATTTTATATGATGTTTTATCAACACCAAAATGTCCTCCAAAATCAGAATCATGACATTTTTGAATAATTTCATAAGTTTCTTCTAATAGCACACATCTTCGAATAATTAGATCCTTTCATTATTTATATAAAAATGGGTCATCCCATGAATAAGTCTTAGCTTCAGATAAAAATTTCTTTCTCTGTTGGTATGTCAAACCATAGAGTAGACTCTAAAGGAAAAGACAATGTCAGTCTCTGAATAGATGTAGCATTCCAATTGAAGATTCATAGCTCTCGGCTTCTTTTAGAACCTTTGCTTTCTTTTAACAAAACCAGATGTCAGTGGTAGAAAGCCATGTCTTTTTCATGTCGGTGTTTCTTCCGTCATCGCCAATTCGCTGTCGATGTTGATAGGAGTCACCACTCTGTTTATCTATCTTGTTTCCCTAGTCTTTAGAAGATATTATTTCTTAGGATAGAGGATCATCGGATAATAAGAAATAAAGGCTGATAAAATAGAGAACAATATAATAAAAATGTCGGTGATAATCCTTATAAAAGGAAACACTAGAATGCCTTATTCTAAAATTTCATATAAGGTGGATCACATGTAAGATTTTGATAACCAGAGATTTTTAGGTGTGGTATCTATTATGAGTTCTTAAATCTTTTATAGGAGCAAGCTCATATAGTTAATTACATCTTAGACAATCAAGATCATCTAACAAAACTTCTGATCAATTTTAATCACTTGTTTTCTAAGAAATTTCAATAAGTAGGAAAGAAACATTAATGTTCAATCCTAGGGTAATATTATGTCTTACCTTAAATGTTTGGTTTTGTTAATATCATTTGTCATGTCAGTGTTTTAGTTTTGTTATTTATCATTTTATTATCCTTTCTGTCTTGTAGTTCGTTATTTGTTTGGCGACTATCCTAAAGGTTTTGATTTTGTTTTGTTGTTATTTTGTTTTAATGTCATTTTGTTTTGTCAATGTTGTTTTGTTATTGTTATTTTTTTATTGTTTTGTTAATGTCATTATTTTGGTGTCATTTATTCTTATTTTGTTTTTTTGTTGTCTGTCCTGTTTTTAGAATGTCGTCCTGCAAAACAGAGTTAGCACATCCTATAATATGCAAAGAAAATCTAAAACAAAACTCGCCTTCATCCTGCAAGGGAAAAGAGTGTCAGATTTAAAAGAAACAATGTCAATTCTATTTCTTAAATCTTTATTTTAGTTGGTTAGATTTTAGATAACCCAGTTAAGATGTCACTGGCTCCGTCATCCCAGAGTTATCAGGGGCCTTAATCTACTTAGTTTGAAAGGTGTTTAAACCAGAACCAGAAGACTCTTGACAACAACCAGGATTGCGTCGTCTAAAAAATCTTCGTATATTATGAACACTGAGGTTCAAGTTGCATTTGGAGATCTTTTCATTAAGGTTTCATTTAAGTTTTAATGTTTTTTTCAGATTTTAGGTTGAAAAATTTTAAGTTGTTTTATTAACCAATTAAAAAAATTTCATGTGTCATTTTGATTGATATTTATATGTCAGTTTTGATTTATTTAATTAAGTCTAATGTATTTTAGACCTAGGGAAATGAGTTAAGTTCATTTAGATCTAATGTCTGTAAGATCTAATTAGGCTTGAGAAATTTAGATTCAGTGTCATTTGAATCTAATGTTTTTGAGTTTAAATCTAATATGAATTAAATTTAGGAATTTAGATTCAATGTCTTTTGAATTTAATGGTGTTAAGTCTAATGTAGATTAGTTGTGTAAGATCTAACCTAAGTTAGACCTTAGAATTTATATTCGATGTCATTTGAATCTAAAAGGAGTTAAGTCTAATGTAGATTAGACTATTGTGTAAGATCTAACATAAGTTAGACTATAGAATTTTAGATTCGATGTCATTTGAATCTAAAATGTGTTAAGTCTAATGTAGATTAGACTTAAATTGTGTAAGATCTAACATAAGTTAGCCTTTAGAATTTTAGATTCGATGTAATTTGAATCTAAAAGGTGTTAAGTCTAATGTGGATTAGATTTAAATTGAGTAAAATCTAACATAAGTTAGAATCTAGGATTTTATATTCGATGTCATTTGAATCTAAAAGGTGTTAAGTCTAATTTAGATTAGACTTAAATTGCAGCTAGAAATATTGACTTAAATTCAATATGGGTTGAGCTTAAGTTTGGTTTAACTTAGGTATAACTTAAGTTAGAAATGTTGACTTAAGTTCATATTGGTTTGAAGTTAAGTTTGAGTTAACTTGGGTTCAAATTAGGTTGAACCTCAGTTAGAAATGTTGAATTAAGTTCAATATGGGTTGAACTTAAATTTGAGTTAACATGGGTTCAGTTTAGGTTGACCCTAAGTTGAGATGTTAACTTAAGTTCAATATGGGTTGGACTTAAGTTTGAGTTAACTTGGGTTCAATTTAGATTGAACCCAAGTTAGAAATGCTGATTTAAGTTCAGTATGGGTTGAATTAAATTTGAGTTAACTTTGGTTCAATTTAGGTTGAAACTAAGTTAGAAATGTTAACTTAAGTTCAATATGGGTTGAACTTAAATTTGAGTTAACTTCAGTTTAAACTAGGTTAAACCTAAGTTAGAAATGTTGACTTAAGTTCGATATGGGTTGAACGTAAGTTTAAGTTAACTTGGGTCAATATTGGTTGAACCTAAGTTAGTAATGTTGACTTAAGTTCAATATGGGTTGAAATTATGTTTGAGTTAACTTGGGTTCAATTTAGACTGAACCTAAGTTAGAAATATTGATTTAAGTTCAATATGGGTTGAACTTAAGTTTGGATTAACATGGATTAAATTCAAGTTAGGTTTTAGTTGAGTTAGGTTCAATATGGGTTGAGCCTTAGGTTTGGGTTAACTTGGGTTCAAATTAGAATGAACTCAAGTTAGGTTTTGGTTGAGTTATGTTCAATATGGGTTGAACTTAATGTTTGGGTTTTGGTTGAGTTAGGTTCAATATGGGTTGAATCTAATGTTTGGGTTAACTTGAGTTCAAGTTAGATTGAACTCAAGTTAGGTTTTGGTTGAGTTAGTTTCAATCTGGGTTGAACTTAAGGTTTGGGTTAACTTGGGTTCAAGTTAGGTTGAACTCAAGTTAAATTTTGATGGAGTTAGGTTCAATATGGGTTGAACCTAATGTTTGGGTTAACTTGAGTTCAATTTAGATTGAACTCAAGTTAGGTTTTGGTTAAGTTAGGTTCAATATGGCTAAGGTTTGGGTTAACTTGGGTCCAAGTTAGGTTTAACTCAAGTTAGGTTTTGGTTTGAGTTTAATTAAAGATAGAATTTATTAGGGTTTAAGGTTGTTTAAGCCTATTTAAGTAAGGCTTAAAGGTTTAATTAGATCTAATGGGTTAGACCTAATTGGAGTTTAAGGTTGTTTAAGCCTAATTTAATTAAGGCTTAAAGTTTTAATTAGGTCATATGGGTTAGACCTAATTAGAGATTAAGTTTGTTTAATCTGAATTTAAGTAAGGCTTAAAGGTTTAATTAAACATAATTTTGGTAAGGTTTAATTGATTAATTAGGGTTAATTCTAATTTGTTTAAGTTAATTAAACCTAATTTTGGTAATGTACAATTAGACTTAATTAGGGTTAAGTCTAATTGGTTTAAGGTTAATTAAACCTAATTTAGGTGAGGTTTAATTAATTAATTAGAATTAATTAGGGTTAAGTCTAATTGGTTTAAGGTTAATTAAACCTAATTTAGGTAAGGTTTAATTGATTAATTAGACTTAAATAGGCTTAAGGTTAATTAAACCTAATTTAGGTAAGGTTTAATTGATTAATTATACTTAATTAGGATTAAGTATAATTATTTTAAGGTTAATTAAACCTAATTTAGGTCAGGTTTAATTGATTAATCAGACTTAATTAGGGTTAATTCCAATTGGTTTATGTAAAGTAAACCTAAATTATGTAACATTTAATTGATTAATCAGACTTAATTAAGGTTAAGTCTAATTAGTTTAAGGTTAATTAAACCTAATTTAGGTAATGTTAAATTGATTAGTTAGACTTAATTAGGTAAGTCTAATTGGTTTAAGGTTAATTAAACTTAATTTAGGTAAGGTTTAATTGATTAATTAGATTTAATTAAGGTTATCTAATTGGCTTATTATATTAATCATAATGTGATTAAGGTCTAATCTTGGTTTAATTAGGTGTAAATGGTGTCTTAGACCTAATTAGGGTTTAAGGTATTAAGCCTAATGTATTTAAGGCTTAAATAATTAATTAAGTCTAATAGGTTAGACTTAATTAGTGTTTAAAATATTAAGACTAATTTAGTTAAGGCTTAATGGATTAATTAGGTCTGATGGGTTAGACCTGATTGAGGTTTGATTTGTCTTAAACTTAATGTAATTAAGGTTTAAGATGTTTAATCAAGCCTAATGAGGGATTAAACCTAATTAGGGTTTGATTTATCAAAAATGCATTTTCGATTATTTTAAGGTTAAACTAATTTATTTAAACTATTAACTAAACAGAAAAAGCCAGGGAGCACATCGTGTCCTAGGATCTATCAAAAATGCATTTGATCCGCTATGGGGCTCTGAACAGTGGACCAAGTTGGATTAAATCAGAGCAGTCCATTTCCAAAACACGAAAATGGACGACATCCTTTCATCCTCTTCGTTTCACCCAACCCTTGAGCTATCCATTTAAAATCCTTAAGATCTCTGTGGATTCTTAATGGATTTTCATGATTTTTGGCTCTAAAGCTTCATCTGAGGGAGACGAAGATGTCATGAGGTGACTTATGGGTTATGAAATGGTTTTCTTCATAAAGGCTCAAGCACAAGCTCAAGTTGAGTCAAAAGATTCATACCTTGGCCTTGGTGGATGCAAGCTTAAATTGAATGTCTCTGAAGCTTCCTCTCGACCTCAAGAAGCTTTCCCCAAAGTCAATTTGAGTTAAAATCAGGTCTGTGTATGACTTTGATCTCAAGGTGTCTCGACTTGGGAGGAGGAGCTTGAACAGTGGGTTAGAACCTATGGGGATGGACAATTTCGATTGGGCTTGTCTTCGTAGGGTTCTAGAAAGCTTCTGGAGTGATCAATTTGAAGTTTTGAAGAACTTGATTTCAAACTCCAATTTTGTCCTATTTTAAGGTTTCAGGTTGGCTAAATTGGGAAGATTGAGTGGATTAAAGGGTCTGGAATCACTAGGGATCAACTCCTTAAGTCCTAAAGAATAACTTTGATGTTCAAAGTTAAGACTGTTGGACAATGTATAGGTGTCTCTTATTTTGGTCTCTCCTTTTGATGCTCTCGGGTTTGGCCTCTTTTATGACCATGGATGGCCTTGGCTGAGCATAGGCTTCACTTGAGGGAGGTGTCATCTTATCTAATGATGGCTGAGGATAGAGTTCCAGCTATGGGATAAGTTTGGTTCATCTTCCCAAGAGTAATCCATGTAGGGTTCATCTATGGTGAGAGTTTGGTTCCTAGTTTGGCTTTTCCATTGGCTCCTCCATGAGGTGGATAAGGTTGCATAAGAATGTCTTGAATCAACCTCCCCCATGTAATTTATTTAACTCATTTAATGGATCCAAGCTAAGGTGACACCTAAACTTTCTTTCCATCATTTCCCATGGCTTAGTTATGATGGTGCTTAACCATGGTAATGGGGTGACTTAAATGATGTTTCACTCTGATTGGTGAGTCCATGAAATGCTTAAGTGTCCTATCAGTTGGCTGGCAACCTCACTCCAGGAAAATGGATGATTCATTCCACGAGTAAAGAGGCATGTGACACATATTTTCTTTTCATAAATTTTACTTATTTTGGTCATGATGGCTCTTTACCATGAGTTTAACTTGGTTAATTCCATTAATTGGGTGAGATTGGAGGTGCTTGATTATTCACCAAATGTTTCTCCTAGAATTAATGAGGGAATAACACTTCATTATTACTTTCATGATGATTTCGTAATGGGGTTTTAACCATGGTTATGATGATGTGTCATGAGTCATCCAATGTGTTAATTTATGGGTAAAGTGTCTCATGGGTTATGTGTAACCCATATGATGTCATTAATTATGTCATTATTGGGTTTTAAAATTAAAAGCCATTTATTATGTCATGTGTGATGTCATATGTCCAAATTCATTTCATGGTCATTTAATTATAATTCCATTCTTAATTAATTATTTAATTAATTAAAATTATTGGGAATTATAATATTAACCAAAAATTGAAAAAATATAATTTTCAAAATTAATTATTTAATAATTTTTATCAATTTTGGTTCAAAATAAGGTATTTTGACCAGTTTGGTTAATATTGACTAGGTTGACCAATGTTGAACCAAAATTTATAAATGAGACATTATTTTGAACTTATTTTCTTCAGGGTGGACACTATTCTGGTTATTACAACTTCCTAATGGATCGAATTAGGGGCTACTCCATTGTTCATTATCTACTCTAGGGTTATTATTGTTCCAATTGATGTTTGGGTAGGTCAACCAATCTTGGCTATAAGTTTTTGAATAATTCATCAAATTTACTTGTAATTTCTTTCAACGATAGGTAATTCTCCCTAAATTGGGGTTTTGAGGTATCTTCTCGAGGTTAAGTTTGGAAAATGTGATCTATGCCCCAGTTGTTCTAATTTTTTATAGGTTTGGCTTGATTTTACCCCTAAACTTGGTTTTCTACACCAATGTCACTAATGTTCCAATTAAATTTTGGGTAAATCAACCAGTTGTGGTTGTAGGTATCAGAAAAGGGGTTATGGTCATTATTTCCTATAGATTTAATAGTTTCTAAATTAGAGATGTTAAGATCTATCACCAGTCCATGACTCAACCCATCATTTTGTGGAAGCCTTTACATTTAATTAATCCCCCAAATTATCAAATTTCTTAAGAAGCGTAGCTACTTGAGTCGTGAGAATACCTAATACATCAGTTTCATGAACACTGGCTACCTTCTGGGTGTATCGCTTTTAGTAATCCAATGGAAATAATTGGTGGTCATTTCTTTTATTAGTTGGTAGTCTTCATCAAAAGGTTTTGACATTAAGAATCCACATGTTGTGGCTTCTATGATCAATCTCAGGCAACCTGCCAATCCATTATAAAATGTTTGAATTATTAGTCAATCAAGAAGGGCATGATACTGGTACTTCATAAGTAATTCCTTAAATCTTCCCAAGCTTCTAAAATGGATTGTTCATCTATTTGTGTGAACGAAATGACATCATGACTAAGTGCCAAACCATACAAATGCACGGCGGGCCCATGTGGTGAAGATATGCCAAATTCCATCAAATCAAGTATACAAATGGAACCTAAACAGACATGTCCTCCAATTCTCTTTTCGAAATCGTCCACACTCTCACAATCCATCTTCTCCCCCAAAAGGAGATTTGATCCATGAACCAAATTTCATGCTGGGGCTGAGGGTCAAGTTGGGAAATTGTCCAACATCTCACCCTTTATGTGTCTAGATATCATATACACCTCAAAAATCAAGAGCTTTGAGTACTAGAAGTAAAGCACCTATACCTAAGAAAATATACATCAGATACAAAGTATGGAATGGTGTCGATATCTTCTCCACTGGGACCTAATCCCCACCATAGAGTAGCTAAGTGTAAAATACAAATATATCCATGTTCATACAAGGGTTCCTTTGACACGTAATGAGATAGGTTCATTGCTTTAGCCCATAATAAATTGAATCCAGTATGAGCTACGTGAGCCTTAATTAGTTGATCAGAAAAGTTTAGAAGTCTGACATTCCCAGCCCACCAAGCAAAAGCGGTGCTTTAGGTCACAACTGGCTAAGGCGAAAGTGCAATATAAGATCGTTCGGTGGGTATAACATCAAGGAATAGAATGTTTGAATGAGGCTGATCCTTAGACCTTCATTTTAGAGATTTGTAGAAAGTTGCAAATTCAAGATCTTTCGTTGCATGAATTTCTTAGGAAATGAAGTCATAGGCACATCGTCAGAGCTAGACCAACCAACCCAATAACACTCATCCATAAACTAGTGACTGGAAAAAAGTGCATAATAAAATGTAATGATGGATTGGTGTGGTTCCTTTACACCTATGACAACAGAATATTGAATCATGAATGAATCAGGGCATTAAAGAAAGATTATCTAGTGATTATGTGAGCCTAATTCTTTGTTGGAAGGGATGCCAAAATCCTCTGGCTTAGAATCCGATATAGAGGGAGGCACTAGTTTGGTTTTGAATGTTTTCAAACAGTTGAACAAAGAAAATAAATGGTGAGTGCCTGATTAAATTGATCAAGTCATGCAGGAATAAGGTCCAAATCTCTCGGCCTATTAGGATGCCTCAGATAAACACCTTTTGAAGCCCTGTGCCACATCTTGAATAAAAAAAATAAGTAGTAGCTCTTTTCGAATGCGAAAGAGTCCAGAAAGAAAAGGCGAGAGTTTTGTTCTTTTTCAGAACAAAAGGGCTTGTACTGGAGTAGTGAGATCCACCTTACCCTTACCACGACTTTGTTTTCTTTCAAAAGGATTCCTTCACCTAAAGAATAAGGAAAGCTCTGGTGTTGACCTCACTTTTTTTAGGATCATTTCTAAATCATTTTGAGAAAGGAAGTCTACCAACATTGTCCTTCTAAACCTTACCAATGGTCATTAAACACTAATGTCTAAGGTAAAACCCTAATGAAGACTTTTAAACCAAGATTTTAATGACATCTTAAATTGATCAAATCAGTAATGAGAAACCCTGATCTGATCAACCATTGACCAAATTGGTTAACCTTTGACTAAAATCGCTAATTTTTGTCAAACTGGTCAATCTTGGACCCAATGACCACCACATTGACCATACTAGTCAACCTTTGACCCAAATGGTCAATTTTGGTCAAACTGTTAATCCTTGACACAATGACCACCACATTGGCCAAACTAATCAAACATTGACTCAAATGGTCAATTGGTCAAACTGGTCAATCCTTAACCCAATGACCACCACATTGACCAAACTGGTCAATCTTTGACCCAAATGGTCAACTTTGGTCAAACTAGTCAATCCTTGACCCAATGACCACCACATTGACCAAACTGGTCAACCTTTGACCCAAATGGTCAACTTTGGTCAAACTGGTCAATCCTTGATCCAATGACCACCACATTAACCAAACTGATTGACCTTTGACCCACATGGCCAACTTTGGTCAAACTGGTCAATCCTTGACCCAATGACCACCACATTGGCAAGACTAGTTAACCTTTGATCCAAATGGCTAACTTTGGTCAAACTGGTCAATCCTTGACCCAATGACCACCACATTGACCAAACTAGTCAACCATTGACCCCATGACCACCATATTGAACTTATGATCAGACATTGACCTAATCAAGACAACATTGGTCAAGATGACTACTGTAGAACCCAAAAGTCACCATATTGATTATTGGGTCAACCTAAACTCTAAAATTGTTCAACATGAGCAAATCAAACTCAAAATGACAAAACCCATGGATCCTATAACTAACCCAACCATGCCAAAGTTGGAAAAGTTACATTGGTCATCCTTAGACTAGGATTGGTCAATTTGCGTCAGCGTGGGTCAACATTGGTCAACCTAGTCAATATTAACCAAACTGGTCAAAATACCTTATTTTGAACCAAAATTGATAAAAATTATTAAATAATTAATTTTGAAAATTATATTTTTTCAATTTTTGGTTAATATTATAATTCCCAATAATTTTTTCAATGAAGAATCTATTCCTCTTTTCAATGCACCCCCTTGCATTGTGAGTGAGATAGTTAAGCTCACCCATAGGAGTGCCCCAAGAGAAAGAGTTGGAAGAGTGCCCAAGGCAGGAGATTGTCCCAGTAAAATAAATCCTAAACTTAAAAAACCTAGGGAGATGCCACCCCTAGTTTAACAAACCTTGAATTATCTTATATGGACCCATTTTTCGCAACTATCGAAGAAAATAATAATCTATAAAAAATGGAATTAATTAAGAGAAAATTGTATTTAGAAAATATCCTTAGGAATGATCATCAAATAAAGCACCCTACAGACCATCTAGAAGACTACTATCAAACTAATAGGGATAGGTTGCAAGAAAAAATAAACTTTGAGGACTTGGGTAAAATTTTCAGGACCAATAAAATATTGGTGAGTGGTTGAGGATTACTAAAATAGAATTTTGATCCTGGGAAATCCTTTTTCTTTAGGCTGTGGACATTGAAAAAAATGTTATCATAGAAGACAACCAAGTGTTATCTGATGTAATGGACATGTTCTTACTTTTTGCTTTAGTTAATTTTTTTTTAAATTTTCATTAAAATTTACTTTGAACTTGATTCAAATTTTCATTTGAATTAATTTTTTATCTTGTCCCTCCACTGTGTGATGAATTCATTTGTTCCATATTTTATATTCTTTTTTTAAGGTTCATATAATCACTCTTATTTTTACTTTTTCCTACACTTACCTGCTTTTTAATTTACTTCTACTTCATGTTACTCTTATGTTAGGAAACGACAAGTTTTGGGCGAAGAAAAAATGTACCATTTTATAAACCTAAAAGTAGTTCCCATAACTCAGTTAAAGATTCAAATTTCATTTTGTAACTCTTGTTAGAAATTCTAATTAATTCAAAATGCTTACCATATTCTATGATAAGTGGATAAATGTCATTTAGAAAAGGTTAACCTTAATGAGTTGATAATAATATTTCAAAACATAACAACTTCAGACTTTTCTTAAGATAACCCTTAGATTATTAAAAAGACATGATTTAGAAATTGAGTAGCAAATAAAAATATCGTTATTCTTTTCATTCCATTTTAACTAAATTAATGTGATCTTAAGTTTTAATTTGAAAAGATACCTTGGACTTGGAACATTTAAATAATCAAGTATTAATTTTATTGCTAAAAGGACACTCTCCCTCTTCACATTTTAACAGTCAGAAAAGAAAATGTTGTCAACCAGATATAGTAATTCTCAAGAGGAAAAGAAAAAGAAAAAGAAGAAGAAGAAAATAAAAAAATTTCAATAAAAGAAAAGATAACATAAGAGAGTCTAGTGAGATTTAAGTAATAAACTTTGCCTTGATTCTTTAATTAAAACTATATTAAAAGATCTCTTCAAGGGTGATTGTTAAGTGAAGGTCAAGTTGGCAAGATCCACTAAAATTGTATTAATGGCATTCAAGGTTAGTGAAAGAGACTTTAAATAACACCAATATAAGGATCTATGATATCTTGTTATGGAATGAATGAAGAAAATTAAGTAAATATCAAGTTATTAATTATTAATGATAATTGATCCTAATGACATTTAAACACTTTTATTTACTCTCGGTAAGCAGGTTGAATAGTTGGAAACATACAGTAGTGACATACAATTCATAAGAATCCAAGCCGAGCTATATGATTACTTAAGGGCAAGAAACAGGGTAAGTTTTAGGGGTATTGACATGCATCAAATTTTCATGATTTCAAATGTTTTTATCATGCATTTTACATATTATTTTACTTCATTTAGCATGCTTTTGTGCTTATGGAAGGTTCTTTATGTTATTTTATGGGTTACATGTGTCAGACACACAAAAAAAAGTTAAAATACACAAAATAGGGTGAACTGGGCATGACTACACCAGATCTGGGCGAAACCATGATAGGGTCTAGTGTGCCACGCCGATGGCCACCATATCTCTTTCTAGAAGGCTTTTTCTTGCCAATTTTTGCTGAATCTTTAAAAGGGGAGCTGTGTTAAGAATTTAAACATGCTTGAGTGCATAAGTGAGTTGGAGACGGCTGGACTAGAATTTTTTGGGAGTTTTCCTTAGGTTTCTTCTTCTTCTCTTAGGGTTGAGGTTATAAGCTTTCTTCTACATTTCTATGTATTGTTCTTATATGTTTTGAGAGGTAATTGTATGAGAGATGTTGGTTGCTATATGTGAGGGAACAAATCATTTTGTATGGTTATGTTGGGATACTTTTTTGGTGTTCTTTTTATCATGTGTTGCTAAACCTTCTCTAATACCTCATTGATTTATGGGATGTGATTTTGTGGGTTTCTCAGATGATTTTATTCTCTATATTGTTTTTTCATGAATCATCAGGGCTCTTTCATTATTGTGTTAACCATATAATTTCATTTACTTCTAATCTGATCAATTAGGATGTTAAAAATTTTGTGATCTAAGACTCATATTCGCTGCACAGAAGAATGAAATCGCTAACCACAAAATTTAGGTAACAGTAGACATATTTTATCTGAGTTTTACAGCCTAGAAAGGAAACTAGAACAAATCTACATGATTAAATTGGGATAAAGCAAGCCTCAACTTCATTAATTCTAGCCTTTATTTGACCTAAAAATAGACATAAGGAGCACTTTCTATCCTTATTGACACAATGAAATTGGCAATATTCTAGGAAAATCACAAATCAACACATCACCCAAATTACTGGGGTACAGGCCTCATATACCTTAAAGACATAAGATTTATTTGCCACTATTTTTTCATATTCTCCAAACATGTTATCTTTTATTATTGCTTTTAAGTAGGATTTTAGGAAGAAAACATCTTTTTGTGATTACGTGAAACTAGATTTAGAAGTTTAGTAAACAAGATATTCGTCCATCATAATAGTTTTTAGCCCTTTCCTCATTAGATCGATACCCGTTAATATCGGTCATTAAAGTAATCGTTGTTGGATTTGGAACTTTTGGAGAGGGTAAAGTGTAGTTTTATAAAATAAAGTTTCAATTTAATTTAATATATATGGTTTTTTAAAAATAATATTTAAATTTGAAAAAATAGGAAATTAAACCGATCTCTTATAAAAGATAGTTTAAATAATCGAGCACTTCACTACAAGACATGTATCAATCCTGAAGAGTAGATACATGGCTTGGTGGTGAGGCTCGATCAAATAAACTGAAGAATTCATGACATCCATTTGGTATGCAAACCATTCATGTTGACCGACAATTTCTAGGGTTTATATTAATCTGGGGTCTTTAAGTTTCCTATAAGGGCAAGCCCTTATAGTTAATTACATCTTAGATAACCAAAGTCACCTAAGAAAACTCTTGATATAGATTAGGAAATATTGTACTCATGACTTCTAAAGGGTAAGGTTCTTCAAGAAAGAGTGGTGATAAGAGATCCAATACGTTAATGGCTCAAACTCCAGAACCTTTTTTTTGTAGGAATCTAAAGGAAGGAGAGACTAGGGGAAAGACATTAATCCAAGAGAGGCCTTGGTGTTTTTTCCCGAACTATCCTATGGTTTTGCTTTAATTTGAGATAGTTATTTGGTGTTTCATCCTACCAACTTTATTATTTAAGACTTATATTCACTTGATACCAATCTTGTGAATGGCCTGGAAGATAGGAGGGTTTTATGTCATACCCGATGACGATCTCGGAATCCTAACACAAGTTAGGACTTATATTGTACGAAGTGCAAAAGCTTAAAGGGATAAAGTGAGGGTTTATGCTGCACTGGGCAAGCTACCTTGAAGTCCTTTGGCTTGTTGTTTTAAGTTTTAAGGAGTTTCGCTGTTGAAGATGACCGTGCTTCCCACTGTGTCTATTCCAAGCTCCTCATTATAGCAGGTTTAGTTTAAATCAGTGTCAATTGAAGATATAAGACGTGTCATGTTTTGGATGTTTTCAATTTGAGGTATCTTAATGTCTTATTATGGGACAATGTTTAAGTTGATTAACCAGAACTAGTTAAGATCCCAAGCTTCCATCATCCTGAGACCACTATTTTCTTCAGATTCACTTAGTCCATATGAAGTTACTAAACTCAACTAAATGGGTTCCATACTTTCATTTAGACTGTGGGAAATCTCGTTAGCAACCGTAGATTGTATCCTTTGTGGTATTCTCGATCATCCAAAGAGACGTTCTAATTTAATTTCACTTGTGATTCTTGTTTTGTTTGTGATTAAATTTTGAGTTGTTTTATATTTTAAATATTATGGAGGTGAATTTTATCATATTTTGATTTTTAATTTTGATTTTGGTTTTCATTTTGTGGCTATCCTAGAAGTTTTAGTTTTTATGCAGGGTGACATTGTTGTTTAACATGCATGCATACAAACAGGAAGAGTAAAGAAAGTGCAGGAATGAAAGCACTGTAAGCTATAAAAGTGCACCTGGCGAGTCTTCTTGCTTCTCCACCTGAAACTTTAGTATCTTTTGCAATAAACATTTATAATATCCAAGAAAGTAAAAGCTTATAGATAGGTTCGTCACAGGCTTACCAAACTCTATGTCATAACTTGGTGGGTCTTATTTATTCATTTAAGAAATTTCTTCATTTAAAAAATATGATAAGTCCAGTTGTCCTACAAGGTGTCCAAAAGATTTGTGAAACGGGCCTAGGATGTACCAAGATATTTCACAATTTTTTTGAGTTTCCTTGAGGTCATTTTGGACTTATTATAATTATTAAATGACTCATCTATTTTATATCCTTATGCTGAGTGAGCCAATGTTTTAATCGTCCCAAAAGGTGGGGTAGTTATCATTTGATATGTTACTTACAAATTATGTAAGTGGGACTTTTAGAGGCAAACTTAATTTATGGAATAATTTAATAAATTTTGAAGGGCTTATAGTGTTTCAAAAGTGGTTTAAGATCAATTGTGTTTCCTTTTCTAATTCTTATTAGTCAATTCTTTTTCAATTAAGCCTAGTCTCGTGACCAAGCCCTTAAGATTTCAGTGGGTAAATATATAATTTTTGGAGAAATTGATTTAAGTGGCATTGACTTTATCAAGATATTTTAATATTATTTAAGCACCAATTAGGGGTATTAGATCAGTGAATTATTAGTTTACAAGGCCATACCCCTAATCTTAAAGATTATTTAATTTAATTTTCCCCCAAATTATAATGATTAATTAAATTATAAACTTATCCATTTAATTTAACAAAAATGAGATGGGTTTCTACCATTTATCCCTTTACATTTCAATCATTCAAACATAATAATTAAGATCATTCATTGCCCATTTCCTTCTTTAATTAAGCCTAAATATTGATTAAGGCTAAATTCTTTAAAATTCCATTTTTGCCCTTAAAGTCCTTATCACTTCATAATTCCTTAAATTTAACTCAAATGGCTTTGAAATTTTTATGTTACCCCACTTATGAGTCAATTAAAACATTAGAGGAGAAAATATGATTTTTCAAATTTGAATTTAATTTATATAATTATTTTAATGCAAAATTGGGGTTTCCAATGAATATTCAATAACTTGACCAAAACCAAACCTTTAACTTTAAAATTTTTATTGAAGGTAGACTTGACTAGAGGACCACATGGACCAAATTTCATGTTTCTTTGAGCTTTAATTTAATTATTAGAATTATTTTAAATTCTGGAGTTTTAACTAATTATAAAATATATTAAAGGTTGAAAATTAAGTTTTATATTTTTCTTGAATCTCTCTAAGGTCAACAAAGGTCAACAAACCTAGAGAAACAAATTTCATATTTTTCTGATTATTCTTTTAATTATTAAAATTATTTTAGTGGGAAGTTATGGAAATTTATCTTTTAGCTTTCAAAAATTAATTTAAGCCTTTGAAAATCAATATCTTGACCTAGGCTCTTGGGAAAATTATTTGGATGGTTCCTAAATGATAAGAAGACCAAGTGTGACAATTTAGTGGATTTTAATATTTTAGTAATTTTTATCATTTTTAATTATTTTTAAACTAACTTTTAGGATTAAAAAAAATGTTTATTTTAATTGCCATTTTACTTTCATAAAATCCCATTGGTCATGAGGAACTCCCAAAACCATTTTTATAAATTTTTTGCTTGTATTTTAATTACTTAAAATCATTTTAGTAGTAAAAAATGCATTTTAACTTGGAAAATTCAATTAGGTTGTTAAATGAATTCCAAATGACTTCAAAATTTATAGGGGAGTCCCTCTGACACTAAACCATAGCGGAGAATGATTTTTGAGCCATTTACACTTTTAGTTTGTTCAAATTAATTCCTCTTAATTTTTAAGTTAAAATGTAATTAGGTGCATTATTAAAGATTTAACTCAATCCAAATTTTTCCTAGGGTCCTTTGGTCAAAAGTAACCTACCAAAATTTAATTTTACATTTTTCTGATCAATTTTTCCTAGGGCCCTAAGCCACTTGGAGGGTTAAAATCAAATGTGGAGGTTTAAAGAATGAGTTTTCTATATGACTCTTTGGCCTTAGGATTGCCCTGGGTGGCCTAGTCTGTTGAGGGTAAGCTTGCACACACCACACTCCCACACACACATTCCAAACCCTAAAACTACCTTTAACCAATTTGACTCCCTGACTCATTTAGGTAACTCATATGGATGGACCTTGACCCCTAGGCCCCTGGCTAAGAGGGTTAGAACAACATATTGTGTGCCTAAAATGAGTCCTCTCATGGATTTTGTGAGCTTAATATGGCTTCATGGCTCAACCCAAATGGTCCCATTTTACTCACAACTAATTAATCTTCACTTTTCCAAAATTTCAATTTTTGACCCCCGGGATCCTATACCCACAAAGCCTACCAAATGCCTTTGAAATTGCCCAAAATTTGCAAGATTTCCAAAAATTTGCAAAATTGCCTAAATTACTCAAAACCAATCCTAAACATTTCCCCCCACTCAAATTGATCATCCATGACCAAATACACCAAAGTTTCCAAAAATACCCCCCAATACCCTCCAAATACCCAAAATACCCTTTTAACCCAAAAATTCCAAAAATTCAGAAAATTCCCATAAAATTCAGAAAATCCCAAATATTCCCAATTTCATTTTTTTCAACTACACCATAAGCCAATTTTGTTAATTTGGCCCACTTTTACCAAAACCCTCAATTTGACCTATTTTTAACCTAAGTGGACACAATGTCCAACCAAACCAACCCAATTGACCTCAATTTTGATCCAATTCAATTCTAAGATTCAATTCAATATCCCCAATATCAATTTAGACCAAATCCAAACCTAAATTTATCAACATGTGGATCCAATTTCAATTTGAAGCTTAAAGCCCAATTTTGGCCTATGACCTAAACTTAGCCCAAACCAACCCAACTCAACTTCAATTAACCCCAAATCTTTTCCTAAACCTTCCTAACATCCCCACAAAAAAAAACTAACATGATTTGCCCCAAATTTGAAACCAAACTCCACCCAAACTTAACCCAAACAAAAAATCCCTAATTTGGCCTAAATCCATCATGAACCCAAATGAGACCAAATCCCAAAATCAAAGCCCAGCCAAAGTTAAAAAACTCTTTGTCACACCCCCATAAACATTTCTCAACATTAATTTTACATCAAACCCAACATTAACCTAACCTTAGCCCAAGTTAGCCCAATTTGGCCCATTTTGACCACATTACTAAAAAAGCCCAAATTGAACCCATTTCAACTCCAAATGGCATCAAATCTCTTCTAAAATTCTCATGACACATTCCTAAACCAATCCCAACATTTATTTGACCCAACCCCTCACCAATTTTCTTCCATCAATTTATTTCAAAACCTAAAAGCCCACTTCCTTAAACCATTTTTAAAAGCCCATCCAAAATGATTTCAAAAAGCACAAAATTGGCTCTAAAGCCCACATGACAATTTCTTCTCATTATACCTTTAATTAATATCATCCCTAAGTTATAAATCAATCATCAAATAAATCCAAATCAAGCCTCATGCCAATTTCTCCTAAATCCATCAAAAATTCCAAAACCCATTTCTATGAAAATAAGCCAACCTTTTCCCAAGCCATGAGCAAGCCAAATGAAGCCATTCACAATTCATATGAAGCCATGAGAGCTTTGATACCTCACCAAGCCATTAATGGCAAGAAGAGGGGGCTCTTTCTTAAACCTTCATTAAGCATTTTTAACCTCATCCATGTTACACTCTAAACTAAGATTAGCCACATCACCTTGGATGGAGACTTCACCACTCCAATTCAGCCGACCCAAATGATTCCCTAAGCCTAAAACCAGGCCTTGGGTGGTGCACCAAGCCTAAAACCATGGGTTGACCAAATTGAACCAAAAATAAGCCTCCCCCATTCCATTTCAATTTAGCCCCTTTACACTTGGCCAACTCCAATTGACTTCAACAAATTCAAGCCCTGACCCTCCTGATCAGGATGGTGACCTGACCCTGGCCGGCCAGCCACCACAGTCACCAGAAAACACCAGGTCGAAAGCACCCATGTGAGCCAAATTTCAAATTCTTCTTTGCTGAGCTGTCTCATGGCCAGTGGACACCATGGCTATTCTTCTCCTCACCATAGCAGTTGATCTAAGCCATCAAACCCCCCTAGGATGCCCTCCAGCCACCTCTATTTAAGCACCACCACCTCTCGGCCAAAAGAGGTGCTGAACCAAACCTTACCAAAACTCTGCCAAAATCACTCCACACTCTTCTCTTAGCATAAAGCACTTGATCCCCACAGAAATCCAACCCTAATTTCTCCTCTGTGAGCTCAATTTTAGAGTTGAATTTCAAGCCCAAAACCAGGAAACTTCACCACAGTGAGTCAATCCTTAAATTGACTGACCCTACACCTTCACCAGATCAAGAGGAGAAGTTTTCCAGCAAAAGCCCCTTCACCAGGCCAACCATTTCTTCCAGAGACCAAAGCATGAAATTGAGTTTGGTGGAAGTTGTACCTAGACAATTCCTCAGAGCCAGAGACTTCATCTGGAGCTTCCCTAGGTTCAATCGAAGGTGCCACAACTCTCTGATTGAAGCTTCACTTCTCAGAGCAAAGGTATGGATCGCCTCCTTCCCTAGAGCATCCAGTGATTCTTCATTTCATTTGAGTCAATTTCATAGCATGTTATCCATATGGATATGTTCGTCTTGTCGAGACGAGTCCATAGAGCATAAGAACGTGAAGATGGGTTAAGTATCGAGTGAGATCTTAAGGTTTTAGGGTGGACGGATCTCAGGTTGAACCAGACGGAGATGATGACTAGGAACCGTCAAATCGCGTCTGTATCGAACAGACGATCCAGATCGCGTCGGACGAGTGAACAAGACATGAACCGCGGGCCCCAGGAGCTCTGAGTCAGATGGCGGTGTCGAATAGGGAGGCGACACATGGATTTTCGGAGCTGCCGAGGTTGAGTCAGTGCCGCGTGGATAAGTAGGAAATCAAGGGTATTTTTGATTTATTTAAATACCCAGAACTTCAAAAATCCATATCTTTGTGTAGAAAAATCACAAAAATAAGATAAAAATACCCTCTTGCTCAGTGAACAGAGGAGAACAATGTTAAAAAAGAATTAAGTTATTTTGATTAATATTTTATTTTTAATTAATTATTTTCTGATTTCAGTATTTTAATTCTCCATGCATCCATACAATTCACCATGGCATGACACCATAGGGCTTTTGTAGTCTCTGTTCTTAGGAACATTCCTTGAATTTTCCAAGGCTAGAGGCCATCTCTATGACAAGTTATTGATTTTTCAAATTTAAGTGTCTGTTTTGGAATTTTAATTCCAATAATTAGCATATTATTCAATAAATTCTAAGAAAATTAGGGGAAGTGCCTTAGGACTAGAGGACCCTAGAAAAAATATATTTTGAGTTAACTCATTAAGAATAAGCCTAATTAGCTTAAACACTCAAAACTGAACCTTAGTTAATTAAGAGTAACCACACATCAAAATTGATTGAAATCAATTCTCCACTGTTACTTAGGGTATAGAGAACCTCACATAGAAATTTGAAGCTAATTGAAAATGATTTGACCCACTAAATGGATCATTTAATTTGCATGGTCACTTTTACACTTTAAAAATTCATAAAACACAAAATACATTTCAAAAATTCACAAAAATGGTTTTGGGGCTTCTCTGTTGTTAGGGGAGTCTAAGAAAATTAAAATTAAAATTTTATAAAAATTTTCATTTTTAACCATATTTTCAATATTTTAATAATTAAAATGTAATAAAAATCATAAAAATATTAAAAATCATAAAAATGGCATATTTTGCTTTCTAATCACTTAACAACAAACCAAATTTTTTCCCTAAGTCTATAGGTTAAGATATTAAAATTTAAAGGGTTAAAACAATTTTTAATATTAAAAAAATGAATTTCCTTACATTTTCACTAAATTAAATCTAATAAATCAAAGAAAAATAAAAAAAATATAAAATTTTTATCTCTGAACTCCTTGAGGTTAGAGAGATTTATGAAAAATAAAAATCCTTTTTTTAAATTTAATTTTATTTTATAATTAATTAACACTCCAAAACTTAAAATAATTATAATAAAAAAAATATAATTCAAACAATCACCAAAATTGTCTAAATGGTCCTCTGATCAATAAAAACATTCCATAATTTTCCTAAGGACAGAAACCTTACCTTGGTCATGTTGTTGAATTTTCATTGAAAACCCATATTTTTCACAAAAATAAATATATAAATTAAATTAAATTCAGAAATATCACATTTTCTCCTCTAGTGTCTTAATTGACATATGAGTGAAGTGACATAAAAATTTTAAGTTCATTTGAGCTTAATTTGATTAGTTATGAAATGAATAAGCCTAAAGGGGCATAAAGGTAATTAAATGATTTTAACCTTACTTAATATTTAGGTTTAATCAAAGGGAGGGTAAAATATCTGATTTTAAAATTTTTATTAGATGATTGAAACCTAAGGAAGTAAGGGGTAGAAACCCATTAATCATCCTAAAAATATTTAAAGTAAATTTTAATTAATTAAACAATTTGAATTTTGGAAGAATAATTAAAATTTGGATTATTAAGATTAGGGATATGATTTAAAAAGATATCAATTCTTTAATTTAAAATCCCTAAATGAATCACTTTAATAATATTCAACTCTTAATCAAACTCAAAAATGATAATTGAAATTAATAATTAAATAATTAAAAGGAAAATAAACCCTTAATTAAATTAAAAGCTTAAAACATTAAGTAATTTAACAGTCAAATTAAAATAAGTTTAAAACATTAAGATTAATTTGAAATCATTTAAAAAAAACAAATCTAAAACAAATTTGAAATATTAAAGAAATCAACCTTAAGATAATTCATAATTAAAAACATAAGAAATCAAACCAATTAAAATTGACCTAAAGTGTTACAATTAAGTCAAATAAAATTTAAATCATTAAAAGTTTAATTAAATTGAATAATTTAAACTCCTCTTTCAAATCAAACAACTTAAAACACTTAAGAGAAAATCAACTTGAATTTTGAAACTAAATTAAATCATCCTAAATCATTAACTTAACTTTAATCAAAGCGGTTAAATTCTTTAATAAACTGATTTGCCCCCCTAAAGGCTTTCATTATTATAACTCATAAGTAAAGCATCAAGTGAAATGTCACTTTACTCATAGGATAATCAAACATCCAAATTCACAGAGCAAGAGAAAAACTAAACTAAATTTTTGGATGATCAATTCACCAATACAATAAAACTCATTTGGACTCAAAATAATCCCAAAAATATTGAAAAGATGTTTAGGACTCGTCGGGGTGTTTTAGAAGAACAATCAAACTTAATTGTTCTTTGGTGAAGAAAATCATCAACAAAAACAAAAGAACCTAGACGTCATAGGGATTGACTAGCAATAGGATTAGGATTTTGGTATACAATCAGAACCTTTCCTTAGCTTTACCTAGGTACTTGTTGCAAATATATAAATGCCTTAACATGTGTTTTAAGTGCAGCTTGGAAATGACGAGAAGACCCTCCGAGTACGCTTTTATTTTATTGCAATTTATTTACTTACCTGCACTGCACTTTACTTTTCTTGCATGTTAAACAAGATTGACACTCTGCATGAAAACTGAAACCTTTAGGATAGCAACAAAACTGAAACTAAAAACTAAATTAAAAGTCACAACAAGATAAAATCCACCGCCACAACATTCAAAATATAAAACAACTCAAAATTTAATCACAAACAGAACACAAAACTACAACTACAACTAAATTAAAACGTCTCATTGGATGATCGGGAATACCTCAGATGATTTAATCCACGTGTTGCTAACGGAATTTCATACGGTATAAATGAAAGTGTGGAACTCATTCAGTTGAGTTTAGCAAATTCATCTAGACTAAGTGAATTCGATGAAAATAACGGTCTTTGGGATGACGGAACCGTGGGATCTTAATCAGTTCTGTTTAACCAACTTTAAGATTTGTTTTAATTAAAACATTAAAGACATTTGGACTTTAAGACTTTTCTGAACCAAAACACTTCTCTCATCTCCTGATGTTCACTTTCTAAGACTAAACCTCTGCAACAACAAGGAGCTTGGAGCATAGTGGGTAGCACGACCTTCGTCGTCAGCAAAACTGGAATCTACATCAGCAAAACCCTTCTTTAGCATTAAATAACCAAGCCATAGGATTTTGAGGTAGTTTGCCTAGTGCAACATAAATCCTTAACTTTTCGTTAGGCATTTGCATAATCATGTTATGCAAATTAAGCTCTGACCGGTGTCGGCATATTTTTAGGTTGTAAGTTTAATTTTAAAAAGTGGTCGCCTATAGAAGTTGTCGGCGAATCATAAATTTTAAATATAATTTAAATATATATATAATTTAGAAAGTAGTATTTGATTTTGAAAATAACTTTAAGTTTCAAACTTTTAAGATATGAAATCAAACTGATCTCACATCCCCAAATAGTTTATATAAACGAGCACCACATCACAAACCGTGTATCTATCTCGAAGGACAAACACACTGCTTGACGATGGGCTCAATTAAATAAACTAGAAGATTTGTGACATCCATTTGGTCTGCGAACCAATTTTATAAGTCGACAAGTTCCCCTACTTAATATGAAAGAATTAAGCAGGGTTTATATTACCTGAGTTCTTAAAGTTCCCTATAAGGGCAAGCCCCTATAGTTAATTACATCTTAAATGATGGGAATCATTTAAGAAAACTCTCGATAATGATCAGTGGTTTTGCTCTCAAGAATTTCAAAGTTTAAGGTTTTCAAAGGATTAGATTTTGGAAATTTCAATAGGGATTAGCTCAAATTCAGAACAATTATTTTAAGAGTCCAAAGGAAGAGAAGTAGGAGAAGCTGAGGATCCAAGAAGAATATTGGCAACTTCCCAAACTATCCTATTGTTTGGCATCAATTTGAAAATTTATTTAATATTTCAATCTTGCCAATTTTAATTAATTAGGACTTATGTTTGTATGACATAATCATACAAATAGCCTCGAAGATGTGAGGGTTTATGTCGTACCGAACGACTACCTCGCAGTCCTAAGACCGGTTAGGGCTTAATTTGCATGACATGATTATGCAAATGCCTAACGAAGAGTTGAGGATTTATGTTACACTAGGAAAACTATCTCGAAGTCCTATGGCTTGGTTATTTAATTCTAAGGAAAGTTTTGCTGAAGTAGACCCGGGTTTTACTGATGACGATGGTCGTGCTGCCCACCATACTCCGAGCTCCTTGTTCTTGCAGAGGTTTAGTTTTAGAAGGTGAAAATCAGGAGATGAGAGAAGTGTTTTGGTTTAGAAATCTTAAACTCCAAATATTTTTATTTTAATTAAAACAAATCTTAAAGTTGTTTAAACAGAACCGATTAAGATCCCACAGTTTCGTCATCCCGGCACCGTTACTTTCATTGAATTCACTTAGTCCAGATGAATTTACTAAACTCAACAGAATGAGTTCCACACTTTCATTTAGACCGTGGGAAATCCCGTTAGCAACACGTGGGTTACATCATCCAAGGTATTCCCGATCATTTAACGAGACGTTTTAATTTAGTTGCAATTGTAGTTTTGTTATTATGTTTGTGATTAAATTTTGAGTTGTTTTATATTTTGGAATGTTGTGGCAGTAAATTTTATCTTGTGGTGACTTTTAATTTAGTTTTGGGTTTCAGTTTAGAGATTATCCTAAAGGTTTTGATTTTCATGCAACAATCTTGTTTAACATGCAATAAAAAGTAAAGTACAGTGCCTGTAAGTAAATTACAATAAAATAAAAGCGTACCTAGAGGGTCTTCCCGTCATCCCAAGCTGCACTTAAAACATATATTAAGGCATTTAAAGCTAAGGGAAGGTTTTGGTTGTCTACCAAAGTCCTAATCCTATAACTAGTCATCTCCTATGACGTATAGGTTCTTATGTTTTGTTTATGGATGATTTTCTTCATCAAAGAACAATTAAATTTAATTGTTCTTCTGAAACATCTCATCATATTGAGAAAGTGCTTAGGACGAGTCCTAAACATCTTTTCAGTATTTCCGAGATTATTTTGAGTCCAAATGAATTTTATTGTACGGATGAATTAATCATCCAAGGTTCTAGTTAACTTTTGTTTCTTACTCAGTGAATCAGGATGTTTGATTATCCTATGAGTGAAGTGACATTTCACTTAATACTCTATTTAAGAGTTATAATAGTTAAAGCCTTTAGGGTCAAGTTGATTTGTTAAAGAATTTAACCATTCTTAATTGAAGTTTAAGTTAATGGTTTAGAGTGATTTAGTCTATTTATGAGGTTTTAATTAATAATTTTAAGTTTGGAATAGTGTTCAAATTATTTTTGGTTTAAATCCTTATACTTTAAGTGATTTTAATATTTTGAACTTGTTTTACTTTTATTATTGAATGACATTAATTTAATATAATTTAAATTTGATTTAATTGAGTTTAACTTAATTTGATTTAATTTAATTTCAATATTTTAAATTTAATTTAATTTAATTGTTAAAATGTTAATTTAATTTAATTTTTACTTAATTTAATTTAAATTAATTTAATTATTAAATTATTTAATATTTTGAACTTTTCTTTAATTTAATGGTTATTATTTATTTTTAATTAATTTTTTTTAATTTTAATTTACTTAGTTTGGATCATCATTTTAATCTTAATTAAAAGTTAAATATTATTTAGGTGATTTATTTAGGGATTTTTTTATTAAAGAATTAATATCCTCTCAAGTTATATCCCTATTTTTAATAATTCAAATTTTCATTAATCTTCCAAAATTTAAATTTGTTTGAATAATTAAAGTTTCATTTTTTTTGGTTTATTAAAAGTGATTAATGGGTTCCTACCCTTTAAATTTCCCAAAGTTTCAATCATCCAAGAAAGCTAAGATCAAATATTTTACCCTCCATTTTAATTAAACCTAAAGTTTTAATTAAGGGTTAAAATCTTTAATTACCTTTATGCCCTTTTAAGCTTATTTATTTCATAACTCACTAAATTGAGTTCAAATGAACTTAAAATTTTTATGACACATCACTGATATGTCAATTAAGACATTAGAGGAGAAAATGTGATTTTTCTGAATTTAATTTATTTATATAATTATTTTTAATGAAAAATAAGGGATTTTCAAGGAAAATTCAACAACATGACCAAGAAAAAGGTTTCTATCCTTAAAAAAATTATGAGATGTTCCTAATGACCAGAGGACCACTTGCACCAATTTTGGTGATTTTGTTGAATTATATTTTATTTATTATAATTATTTTGAGTTTTGGAGTATTAATTAATTATAAAATAAAATTAAAGTTGAAAAATGGATTTTATATTTTTCTTAAAACTCTCTGACCTCAAGGAGTTCAGAGAAACAAATTTTACAATTTTTTGATTTTTTTCTTTGATTTTTTGGAATTAATTTAGTGAAAAGGTTGGAAAAATACATTTTTTAATATTAAAAATTGTTTTAAGCATTTAAAATTCAATATCTTTACTTTGAGACTTGGGAAAAATATTTGGTTTGTTCCTAAGTGATTAGGAGTCAAAATGTAACATTTTTATGATTTTTATTATTTTTGTGATTTTTATTATTTTTTAACTATTTAAAATATTAAAATATGATTAAAAATAAAAAAATAGAAAATTCCAAATTTAATTTTTTTAGACTCCTCTGATGCCGAGAGCCCATAAAACCAATTTGGTGAATTTTTTAAATGTATTTTTGAAGTTATGAATTTTTTTAAGTTTAATTTTGATCATGTGGCTTAACTAATCCATTTAGTGGGGCTAAATATTTCCAATTGACTTCAAATTTTTATGTGAGGTCCCTATGATCCCAAAGATCAGTAGAGAATTATTTTCAAGTTATTTTAATGTGTGGTTAACCCTAATTAATTAAAGTTCAGTTTTAAGTAATTAGGCCAATTAGGATTATTCTTAATGAATCAACCCAAGATATAATTATCCTAGGGTCCTCTGATCCTAAGAAAGTTAAATTTTTCTGAAATTTATTGAACAACATGCTAATTATTGGAATTAAAATACCAAAAATAGTGACCTAAACTTGAAAAATACATAACTTTTTATAGAGATGGCCTCTGACCTTGAAAAGTTCAGGGAATGTTCCCAAGATCAGAGGCTTCAAAAGCCCTATGGTCTCATGCCATGGTGAATTTTCTATGCAAGTGAAGAATCAAAATACTGAAATAAGTAAATAATTAATTAAAAATAAAATACTCATCAAATAACTTGATTTCTTTTCCATATTATTTTCCTCTGTTCACTGAGCAAGAGGGTATTTTTAGTTTATTTTTATGATTTTTCTACACAAAGATATAAATTTTCTAAGTTCTGGGTATTTAAATAAATAAAAAATTCCATATTTTTCTACTTATCCACGCGGCGTCGACTCATCCTCGGCAGCTCCGAAAACCCACGCGTCGCGCTCCCATTCGCCGCCACCATCTGACTCAGCGCTCCAGGGGCCCGCGGTTCATGTAACATTCCCTGGTCTGACGCAATCAGAACCGTTCACTCTATACACGCTCGATCGGACGGCGCCTGGTCATCGTCTACGACAGGTGTGCACCCGTGACCTTCCACACTAAAACCCTAAGAACTCTCTCATTTCTCAACGGATTTTCATGTTCTTATGCTTTATGGATTTGTCTTGAAGAGACGAACACATCCATATGGTTTACATGCTATGAAATTAAGTAAAACAAAATGGAGAATCACTGGAAGCTCAGGAGGAAGGAATGATCTATACCTTTGCTCTGAGAATTGTAGCTTCAATCAGAGGGTTGTGTCACCTTCGATTGCACCTAAGAAAGCTCTAGATGAAGTCTCTGGCTCTAGGGAATTGTCTAGGTATGAAAGTGTCCACAGCCAATTTCAAAGCTTGGTGGCTGGAGCAAATGGGTGGTCTGGAGAGGGGGCTTTCACTGGGGAACTCCTTCTCTTGGTCCTGTGCAGGTGTGGGTGAGTTTGTTTTGGATTTGGTGAAGGTTTTAGAGATGTCCTGATTCTGTGCAGAGAATTGAGCTCCAAAATTGAGCTCAATCAATGGGGTTTAGGGTTGGAGAGCAGTGGGGATCAATTGCTCTATGTGAGGAGAAGGTCCTGGAGCAATTTTGGCAGAGTTTTGTTTAGGTCTGGTTCATCACCTTCTTTGGCCGAGAGGGGGTGAGGTTTAAATAGACATGGCTGGAGGGCTCCCCAGGGGCAATTGAAGGCTTGGATCAACTGCTCAAGGCAAGGGAAGAACACTCATGGTGTCCATTTAGGTTTGGACAACTCAGCAAGGGGAATTGAATTTTTGAATCAATTTAAACCTCTCGACCATGGTGTTTTCTGGCGACTGTGGTGGCTGGCCGGCCAGGCATGGGTCACCCTTAGGGTCAGGGAGGTCAGGGCTTGATGTTTGTGAGATCAATTGGCTGTTGCCATGTGTAAAGAGGTTTGATTTAAATGGAGTGGGGGAGAGTGTATTTTGGGCTCATTTTGGTCCAAGGCATGGTTTAGGCTAGGTGCACCTCGCTTGACTTTGGGCTGGGAAGAATCATTTGGGTCAGCCAAGAGAGAGTGGTGAGGTCTCTTTCCATGGTGAGGTGGCTAAGCTTGGTTTAGAGTGTGACATGAGTATGGTTAAAAGGCTTAATGAAGGATTAAGAAAGAGACCCCCTCCATTTGCCATAAATGACATGGTGAGGTGTAAAGTCAATCCCATGGCTTGCATATGGCTTATGCATGGCTCCATGGCTTCATTTGGCTTAGGAAAAGATTTGGTCAATTTCATGAAAGGGGATTTTATGAATTTTGGCATTTTGGTGGAAATTTGGATGAAGCTTGATATGGAATGGTTTAATGATGATTTTGAAACTTAGGGGTGATTTAAATCATAGGGAATGATGAGGGAAAATTTCATGTGGTCTTTGGAATGAAATTTGGGCCTTTGAATTTGTTGGAAATGGGCTTTTAAAAAGGTTTAAGAAAGTGGGTTTTTTTAGATTTTAAAATGGACTTTTGGATGAATTGTTTGTAAAATATCATGCCAAATAAATGTTGGGTTTAGTTTAGGGATGTATCATGAGTGATTTGGATAAGGTTTGGTGTCATTTAGAGTTGAAATGGGTTCAATTTGGGCTTTTTGGTAAAGGGGCCAAAGTGGGTCAAATTGGGCTAACTTGGGCCAAGGCTGGGCTAAGGTTGGATTTGATGTAAAAGTTATGTTGAGAAATGTTCATGGGAGTGTCACAAAGAGTTTTCAACTTTGATTGGGCCTTAATTTTGGGATTTGGGCCCATTTGGGTTAGGTTTGAGTTTAGGCCAAAAATGGGGATTTTGACTTTGGGTTAAGTTTGGGTGGATTTTAGGTTCAAATTTGGGGCAAATTTTGTTAATGTTTTGTTTGTGAGGATATTAGGAAGGTTTAGGAAAAGATTTGGGGTTAATTGGGGTTGAATTGAGTTGGTTTAGGCTAAGTTTAGGTCATAGGCCAAAATTGGGCTTTAAGCTTCAAATTGAAACTGGATCCAAATGTCAATCAAATTGGACTTGGATTTGGTCTAATTTGATATTGGGGATATTAAATTGAAGTTTAGAATTGAATTGGACCAAAGTTGAGGTCAATTGGGTTGGTTTAGTGGGACATTGGGTCCATTTGGGTTAAGAATGGGTCAAATTGGGGGTTTTGGTAAAAGTGGGTTAAATTGACAAAATTGGCTTATGGTGTAGTTGAACAAAATGAAATTGGGAATATTTGAGATTTTTTAGAATTTTTTGGGAATTTTTGGAATTTATGGAATTTTTGGCTAACAAGGGCATTTTGGGTATTTGGAGGGTATTGATCCATGGAAAAAAGTACCTATTTTTAGTGTTCATTTCATGCCCACTTTATGCACATTTTTTTAAGATATTATACTATAAAGGAAGGAATTTTGCATATTTTTGTCTTCAAGAATAAAAATATGATTTTAGAGAAAATTAAGTAGAAACTATGCAATTTTGAGCCAAAATAAGCAAGAAAAACAAATTCTAACTTAACACATATTGATATGTCTTTTTATGCTTAATATCTTTTATATTTCTCACATGTTTTTGAATGAAATTATACTTTTGAGAAAGGTTGTTTTTATGTCTATCTTGTAAGTAAAGATGTTAGGAACGCAACACAACTGAAATGAGGCGAAACGGAGTTGAAACGAAGCCAAACGGAGCAAAATGGTGGAGCTGTGCATAGGGTGGCGCCTAGGCGCCAAACACGGCTCCTAGGTGCCAGTGACGAGAAGAAAACAGCGCCTAGGCGCCAGAATCAAGGCCTAGGCTCCATAATCATCCAGAAACGGTTATGTGACTGATTTTTGACGACTTTGGGAGTTTTTTTGACGGTGTTAAGTAGTTTCTCGGCCTTCTAGAAGCCTGAAAGTTATTACTAATATATAGGACATGTGATACAATGTATCTGGACACATTGGAACGGTTTTAATCGCGAAGAGGTGCGACCCAAAGTGAAGGGGTGCGAAGACTTGGTCAACGGAGTCCGATGCCTAGGCGCCAGAGTCCGACGCCTAGGCGCCAGATTCCGGCGCCTAGGCGCCATATTCCGTCGCCTAGGCACCAGAGATACCTTCTAGAAGATTCATTGAATTTGGACACATTTTGAAGAGGTGCCTCAAGGAAACCTTTGGAGCCTATAAATAGGAGGCCACTCCTTCAGAGAAAATCGTACCCTATAGTCTCTCTTTTTCCCCTTAGTCATTTTAGTCCTTTAGAGTTATGAAGATGTAGATTTTTACATCTTATGGAGAGATTGGTGAGGGATTTTGAGATATTTATGTAAGGGATGTACGAGCGTCGCATGGATCGGTGGGAAACTTTGGTGGAGAGAATTTCTTCTTTCTTTCAGAGGAAAAAGCTAAGTATTGTGTTCTTCATTTCTTTGTATTTGTTGTAAACTTTTTCTAGTGGATTTTCTTTGTTTTAAACCAAGTTTTCTGTCATGAATTATCCATGTTACGTAAGTGATTTCCTTTACTCTTTCTTTAAATATGAAGTAGTGGCATGCGTAGGAAAATCATTTTTATGATAGAATTAACTATTAAATGCTTCTAGGTGACAGATAGTTGCATAAATATAATAGAATACTAATGAAATAAGTTCCTTATTGGCACTTAATTTATTAGATAATTCTCTCAATGCTTTTACTTCTTATGTCATTAATTTCGTTTACTTTTGTTTTGTAATGAAATAGATGCATGTTAAGGAATTAATATTTGCTTAGATATTCTCTTATCAATTTATGGTGATGATATTCATACCGGATCTTCATTTACGTTACAAATTGATCACTTGTATTGTTAAAACCTGTTGAAGAATTCTGAGACCTAGAAGGAGATGAATTCTTAACTAGTAGATATCACATGAATCCTTGGGTAGTCGAAGGCCTTGTGCGGGTTATTCAAGGTAAAGTGCAAATAAATAGGGAGATATTATTTATTGGGCGCGGAATTGATTAGTTTTTAGAGTGACAGACTAAATTCTAATAATTTGGTCTATAGAAAGGGAACGTGTCACTGGTAGGGCCGACCATAGCCACCCTTGGACATCTAGTAGTGTGAGCCTAGATTAACCCATTCTACTAATAAAACATCCTGAACCGATCTATAGATTAGCCAATGCTCTTTATGCCTGGACCATAGGGTAAAAAGTAGGAATGCTTCTATTTGGCACTACTACATTAATTCTAAGCATATCTTTCTTACACATTATCTATGTAATTGCAAGAGAAAGGTAATTTTTAATATCTCGAATTTCTCCAAATCAATTTATCCATAAGATATCTTTTTATTTAAGAACTTTATTTAGGAGTAGTTATTAGAAAACTCATTTTAATCGACATTCCAAATTTAGGCCTTATAGAAATAGACTGGAATTAGCCTAAAGGATTTCTTACCTCGCTTCTCTGTAGGATCGATACTGGGGTTATAAAAAAAACCCTATATTACTTGAAACGATACGTATACTTGCGTAGTACCCCTAGTGTGTAAAATATTTTCTAAAATTTTACAATATTTTAATTTTATACACTAGCCGCTATTTATAAATTGGGTCAAGCTTTTGGCCATCTTTTGGAAACGAATATTACTGCGTTATTGCGGGTCGGGTCAGGTATTGGGGGGTATTTTTGGAAATTTTGGTATATTTGGCTAAAGATGATCAATTTGAATGGGGGGAAATGTTTAGGATTGGATTTGAGGAATTTTGGGTAATTTATGCAATTTTGCAAAATTTGGGCAATTCCGAGGGTATTTGGTAGGTTCAGTGGGTGCAGGGCCCCGGGGGTCAAAAGTTGAAATTTTGGAAAAATGAAGATTGATCAAGTTTGAGTAGAATGGAATCACTTTGGTTAAGCCATGAAGCCATATCAAGCCCATAAGAGCCATGAGAGGACTCATTTGAGGCATTCACTATGTTGTTCCTAACCCTCTTAGCTAAGGGCCTAGGGGTTAAGGTCCATCTATATGAATTACCTACATGAGTCAGGAAGTCAAGCTAGGTATGAATGGTTTTAGGATTGTAACGTGTGTGAAAGTGTAATGTGTGTGTAAGTCAACCCTCACCAGACCAGGCCACCCAGGGTAGTCCTAAGGCCAAAGAGTCCTATAGGGAACTCATCCTTTAAACCTCCACATCTGATTTTAACCCTCCAAGTGACTTGGGGATTTACAATCAAACTTATGGGGTTTGCAGGGAGTTTAAGGGGTGTTTAAATTTCTAAATGGTGGGTGCCATCTCTAATCCTCTGAGATAGTCAAAGGGAAAGCCTAAGGCTAGATCCTAAGTACTAAGGAGAGAGAAGAGAAAAGACCTCATCGAAAATGAGGTCAACAAATGGACCCCTAATAGGTGTGGTGTGCTAACCAAACACACCGCGCGTATTGTTGTTGACTAAAGAGATCGACAAAACCAACACAGACGTCCAAGTGACACACTTAGAACGGAGTAGAAAAAAATTTCTGCAGGGGAGTATCGAGTATATCTCCAAGACTAGAGGTCCCTAAACTCTCGCTGGGGAAAAGAGAAGACGGTGAATTCCAGATCATAAGATCTGGGGAAATTTGATTTAGATTTCATTTCATTTTATGTTTTAAGTTTTAATGTGTGAGTTTAGATTTCGATTTGTTATGAGTTTCAATTTTGATTGAGGTTTAATTTTAAAAAATCAATTTAAGGAAATCTGAATTTGAGATGAGAATGGGAACCTAGGTTCCAACCTCGGGATTGCGAAGAGAACTGGAATTTAGGTACCAGCCTCGGAGTGAGAATTGGAGTTTAAGTATCGATTGAAAAGGATGAGAATCAGAATTTAGGTACTGATCTCGAAAGTTTAAAGAGAACTGGAATCGGGTTCCAGCCTCGAAAGTCTAAAGAGAACTGGATTCTGGTTCCAGTCTTGAAGGTTTAATGAGCAATGGAAACTGGTTCCAATCCCGAAGATTTAATGAGAATTGGAAACTGGTTCCAATCTCGAAGATTTAATGAGAAATGGAACTGGTTCCAATCTCGAGGATTTAATGAGAATTGGAAACTTGTTCCAATCTCGAGGATTTAATGAGAATTGGAAACTGGTTCGAATCTCGAGGATTTAATGAGAATTGGAAACTGGTTCCAATCTCAAGGATTTAATAAGAATTGGAAACTGGTTCCAATCTCGAAGATTTAATGAGAATTGGAAACTGGTTCCAATCTCGAGGATTTAATGAGAATTAGAAACTAGTTCCAATCTCGAGGATTTAATAAGAAATGGAAACGGGTTCCAATCTCAAGGATTTAATGAGAATTGAAAACTGGTTCCAATCTCGAAGATTTAATGAGAATTGGAAACTGGTTCCAACCTCGGGGATTTAATGATAATTAGAAACTGGTTCCCACCTCGAGGATTTAATGAGAATTGGAAGGAAACTGGTTCCAATCTCGAGGATTTAATGAGAAATGGAAGCAGGTTCCTATCTCGAGGATTTAATGAGAATTGGAAATTGGTTCCAATCTCAAACATTTAATGAGAATTGGAAACTTGTTCCAATCTCGAAGATTTAATGAGAATTGGAAACTGGTTCCAATCTCGAGGATTTATCTGTATGAAGAGGTACCCAATCCCATGCCATCAGAACAAAATCAAACAAAGTTCGTGGCTTCATGTCAATAGAACTAGTCGATCCTCTAACACGCAGAGAAAAGATTTAAAAAGAACTGGTAAGTGAACCAAGTTGAAAAGACTCGACCCGGTGACAAGTCGAGGAAAAGATTTGAATTTCAGAAGAGTTTCAAACAGATTTCATTTTGAAGAATAATTGAAGGATTCAGATCGAGAATTCAGATTGAAGGATTTAGATCGAAGGATTTAGATCGAAGGATTCAAATTGAAGAATTCAAATCGAAGGATTCAGATTGAAGGATTCAGATCGATTTCATTCGTTTTGGTGATTCAATTTCAAAAATATTTAGAATTCGTCTCAGTTTAGAATTCATTTTGACATTTATATTCTTAAAAACAATTCTCGTTTATCTTCATTTTCCCTTTGTTCTTTGTTCGAAGTTCATTTAATCAAAACCAACCGCCCGTTCGACATTTCCCTGTGAAAAAAAAGGAAAGGATCAGGGGGTGTACCAAGAACAAGAACAACAGAAAAAATATTTGTTTATTAATGCAAATCTTTTATTCGTTTATTTTAAATTTAAATAGGAGTAGGAAAAGATCAAGAGAGATCAAGAGTGAGACTCGATTTGAAAGGAAGGATAAAAACTTTATTATCAGAATTTCACATGTTTTCTTTTTTAACATTTTTTTAATGATTTTCTTTATCATCCATTTTTTTATATTTTTGGGTTCGGACCCAGTCATAAGTAATTACTGTGCCCGTGCTTCTAGGAATGAGGATTCATCCTTCGAAACATCAGGTTGCGTAATACTTCTTTAGATATCGTCCATTAATTGGAAGCATAGGTCGCTCTCCACGGCAATTTACAAGCTGGTAGGAACCTCCTGAGTAAACTGTCTCGACCACAAATGGCCCTTCCCATGTTGGTTCAAATTTACCACCTATCTTGCGATGTGCAAGAATAGGTCTTCTGAGAACTAAAACCAAGTCACCGACTTTAAATGTCCTTGGGCGAACTAATTTATCATGGGCCTGGATCATCTTGGCTTGATATTGTTCCAAATTCTGCTGTGCTGAAAGTCGTTTCCCTTCCAAGCTTTCTAACTCTTCTAGTTGTAGTTTGACATTCTTTTCTGTAGTAATTTCGTTTGCAACTGCAATTCTGAGTGAAGGAAGCTGAACCTCTAAGGGTAGAACGGCCTCGGACCCGTATACTAAGGCGTAAGGCGTAGACTGGGTGGGTGTTCTGAAAGTCGTCCTGTAGGCCCATAAGGCTTCTAACAACTTCTCGTGCCAATTTCTCTTATTTTCGTTCAAAGTTTTCTTTAGGATTTGGACGAGAGTTTTATTAAAAGCCTCAGCCAAGCCGTTCGCTCTTGGGTAATAGATTGTTGAATAGCACCAGTCGATCCCGTGTCTTCTGACAAAATTGTTGATCTTTGTACTCTTGAATGCGGACCCATTATCTGAAATGATTCTACGCGGTACCCCAAAACGGTAGACAACTTGATTCTTGAAGAATTGCAGTACTTGATGTGCTTTTACTTCTCTGAGTGGTATAGCTTCTGCCCACTTAGAAAAGTAATATGTAGCTGCAAGAATGAAGAGATGTCCTCTTCAATAAGGCATCTCTATCGGACCCACGATATCTGTGCCCCAACACTCAAATGGCCATGACGCGATTGTCGGATGTAGCACATTTGGAGGTTGATGTAGAACCACTCCATGCACTTGGCACTGGTGACAACTTTTGGCGACCTTCATGCAGTCGGTCATCATTGAGGGCCAGTAGTACCCTAGTCTTTTAATCTTCATTTTCATTTTCGGACCTGACTGATGAGCGCCACAAAGTCCCGAGTGTACTTCTTTGACAATTTCACGAGCGTTGGACCCGCTCAGGCATCTTAGCCACATCTGATCAAAAGACCTTTTTGTATATTGTGTTGTTTATTAATGCGTAAGACAGAGTTCTTTTCTTGATTTGATGGGCTAACGACTTATCGTCTGGTATGTTTCCCGTTTGTAAGTAGTCTATTAGTGGCTACCGCCAATCTTCTGTATTTTCTGTTACTGCTGCAATTGTTTCTTCTGCTTTTTCTGCCGATTTGTGTATCGTATCCATGTCGAGCTGTGATAGGACCTGTCGTCCTTGAAATGACACTTCAACTGACTCATCCTGCAAGCAGGCAAATTCCTTTGCAAGGCGGGCTAACGCATCTGCGAGAGCATTCTCTCTTCTGGGAATCTTGTAGATCGTTACATTTGGAATCTGCTCCAACAATTTCATGGCATACTGGAAGTACTGCTCGAGTCTTGCCTTTAGAATTATGTACTATCCGGCGACTTGTTGAATGATCAACTGAGAATCCCCATAGATGTTGATATTCGTTATCCCCATCTGAATGGTTAATTCCAATCCGGTTATGAGGGCTTCGTATTCAGCTTCATTTTTGTACATGGTTCTGTTAAGTGGTAGGAATACCTTAACATCCCCCGCTCCGGCGTTATAAAGATTAGTCTGATTCCTGCCTTACCGGGCACTATTGTTTGCGATTCTTTGTCTTTCTGTGCTGAGGATGCTCCATCGAAGTAAAGTTCCCAACACTGATCATCGTGGTCTTCTAGGCTCATTATCTGCTCGTCTGACAAATTATCGTTGAGAGTCGATTCTGCCGGTAAAGGGTGTGCTGCGAGGAAGTCTACTAGGACTTGTCCCTTTACGGCACGAAGAGGAACAAAAATTATATCGAATTGCAATAGTATCATCAACCACCTAGCAAGTCTGCCGGAAAGTGTCGGTTGGGTCATCAAATATTGCAATGGATTGAACTTTGAAATAAGGTTGACCTTGTGAGAAAGCATGTAGTGCCTGAGCTTCTGTGCGGCGAAGATCAGGGCCAAACAATGCTTTTCAATTGGAGGGTACTTTACTTCCGTCAGAATCAGACGATGGCTTAAGTAGTAGAGGGCATTTTCTTTTCCCTCATCATTGACCTGGGCTAACAGGGCTCCGAGAGAGTCGTCTAAAGCTGCGGTATAAAGTATCAACGGTCTACCCGAGACTGGGGCTGCTAAGATAGGAGGTGTCATTAAGTATTGTTTGATGTCATCAAACGCATGTTGACATTTGGAGTCCCAAGTAAACTTAGCATCCTTCTTAACCAAAGCAGAAAAAAGGCTGACACCTTCCTGACAAATTCGAGATAAAGCGTCGAAGATATGCCAATTTTCCTTGAAAGAATCGTAATTGTTTCAAGGTTTTGGGAGGTGGCATTTCTAAGATAGCTTTAATCTTTTCCGGATCGATTTCAATTCCACGATGTCGAACAACAAATCCTAAGAATTTCCCAGAGGTGACGCCGAACGCGCATTTCAAGAGATTCATCTTAAGGTTGTATTGTCTTAATCGCTTGAAAACAATTCTCAAATCATACAAGTGATCTTCTTTTAGTTTACTTTTGATGACCACATCATCCATGTAGCACTCGACTCGGTTGTAAATGAGATCAAAAAAATTCTTGTCATTGCTCTTTGATAGGCTGCTCCTGCATTCTTCAATCCAAACGACATCACTGTGTAGCAATATACTCTAATTGGCGTTTTGAAAGCTGTAAGCTTTTCATCTTATGGTGCCATCTTTATCTGGTTGTACCCTGATGATCCATCCATGAATGAGAAGATTTCATGTGTTGAAGCGATGTCGATCATCAATTCTGGAATTGGTAGCGGAAATTCGTCCTTTGGACATGCTTTGTTTAAATCTCTGAAGTCTACGCAGATTCTGGTCTGATTATTCTTCTTTCTGACCGGTACCACATTGGCTAACCAAGTTGGATATTGTTCTTCGCCGATAAATTTAGTGTCTATTAGCATCTTAACTTTAGCTATAACTTGTTGTTCAATCTCTAGACGCATTCTTCTAGGAGCTTGTCTAACTGGAACAACAGTGGGATCCACTCCTAACATGTGAACTGCAACTTCTGGAGCTAATCCTGGCATTTCATCGTAACTCCAAGCAAAACAGTCCTTGAATTCCATCAATAGCTTGATTATCTTTTCGGAGTATTCTTTATTGAGTAAGGAGCTAACAAAGGTCGGCCTAGGCTCTTCGCCAGTATCTAAGTTAACTTCCATTAATTCGTCTATTGTAGATTTAATTTCTTCTTTGAATTCTGGCGGAGCATCTCCGATTGGTAGATCTTCTAGATCTTCTGAAGCTTCCAAGCAGTCTTCATTAGGCTTGCAAGTGACAACCAAGCAAAATCCCGTATCGTCGACTGATCCTACTGTGCCGAATCCGAGACCATGTTTTGAATTGGGAGGCCGACTGGCATTATTCCATAATTTTTCAAAATGTTGTGATTGACCTTTTGTCCATCGTCGAGGTAAGACACCACGTTGAATTAAATTTTGAACACAGGGAGAGTACCACTCAAAAGGCAGTTCCATTAATTCAGAAGAAGTAACATCTTCAAATTGTACATCATTTTCAGTATTGGAAGAAGAAGCGCTACGATAAAACTTGATCGGCTTAGCACCACCACCATGCACTTCCTTGACCACCATACCCTCGATCTTATTAGAAGGGATCGGGGTCATGGTCATAGTATGTACATAATGGTTAATCTTCTCGTACATTGATTTGTATTCTTCATTCTTTTCGTCTTCGAGAGAGATCTTGAACTGGGGTTTCTTTTGATTCTTGTTGCTACTTCTTTCTTGATTTCTTCTTCTTCGGAACTGGTCTCCCAATCAATGTTGATGACTGGTTTCTTCTGTCCAACTATTCCAATGTCTCTTCCACGACCTCGTCCCCGGCCTCGACCTCGGGTGCGAGTTCTGGAGAAACCTTCACCATCTCGCCGTAAGGGAGTGGTGAGTAACTGTTGGACTAGAATTTCTGGCTCTTTATCGTCTTGCACTTCTTTTGCTTCATTAGGTATGACATTTCTGGAAAAGATTGCTTTCTTCGGAGGCGCGTAATAGGCTGCATCTTCATGAATTCCGATTTCATGCACGGAGAATGGTTGCAAGTCACCTTTGATACACTGTTCTCCTCCTTCGTAATTCTTTATGCATTGGTGCAGAGACGACAGTACCATCTGGTTTTCATGGATCCATGGTCGACCCAGTAGAGCGTTGAACGATGTCTCAGAATCAATTATGTGGAATTTTACGGTTGTCTTTGCCAAATAACCGGTCTTCATTAACAGTGTTATCGATCCGAGTGCTCTTTCTCCTTTCTGATTGAACCCTCTTAATAACATCTTATCTGCTCCAGGTTCGCGAGCATCAATTTCCAAATATGCTAACATTCGAAGGCTCATTATGTTCATTGATGCTCCCGGATCAACCAACACCCTGGAGAGCGTAAACTTTCCAACAGTGACTGAGATGTACAATGGTCGATTGTGATCAGCCGTTCCGAGTAGTAAATCATTGTCCGTGAAGGTAACACCTCGCTGTTCTTTTAACAAGCAAACCTCTTCGAAAGAATTACCAGCCATTTGAGCTAAACAAATCTCTGGATCAAGTAGAGCCTTGATCAGAGCTTCCCTCATCTCCTTTGACAGGATCAGAGCGTCGTATATGCTTAGTTTGGCTGGTAGCTTCCTAAGATGGGCTAGCACATTGTAGTCTACTTTATTACCATGTTCCTCGATTTCTTCCCGAATGGGCATTTCCTCTGCTGGGGTTGGCTCTTCCTGAGCAACTATCTGCTTTCCTTTATCCTTTGGACCCATTATTGGGGGTAGAACTTTTCCATTTCTTAGATTGACTTATGTTATTTCTTCTGAATCTGGTGTTGAATCTTCCGGTGTATTCTCTTGAATTGGAATGACTGGCTCTTTTGGTGTTGCTTCGAAATCTAATGACTCTAATTCTATTGCGATTGGGGCTCCTCGAAAATCGCAAATAGACTCGTTGCTTGTTGAGCTTTCGTAGCCATCTTTGTAAACGTCTTCTTCTTCGTCGTGGTCATTGAGGTTTAGTATGATTTGAGAATCATTATTTATATCAGAATTGAGATCCGGATTAGGTTGGTTTTTGTTAGTTACATAATCATTAGAAACAGTCAAAACGTAGCCGACGCCAAAACTCTTATCATTATAAGATCCCGCCGGGGCGAGCAACTAATCATACAGAGTTAGAGGTTCGAGGAATTTCTCCCCTGAATCGGAAACAACCATCCTAGGATAAGCAGCCCCTAGTATACTCTTTAAAGCCTCGGTTTTCTTCTTTTCTGCGATCTTCTCTTCCTTCGGGGGCGGTTCTTCAATTGCAAGCGATAGTGCCGGCTTGGCAGGTTTCAAACTTTGAGTTGAAGCACGCACCGAAGCGGTTTGGATGTGATCTAAGATTTTCCTTGGTTTCTCTATGGCGGTGATAGGCTCTACTCGCGGTCTGAGGCGATATCTAGCTGGCACTCGTCCCATTCTTCTTAGGATTTTTGACACATGGCATCTTTCTTTCTTTGCCAATTTTTTTATCACGGCTTGCAGTCGAGCAAATGGCATAGTCTTAACCCTTTTTCTTTTGTAGTTACTATAGTATGCAGGTTGGGGTAGTGTAGCGGCAATCCTTCGGACATCTTCTTCATCTGATGCAGCAGAGAGGGGGTGAAACCTACTCCCTTCTAACGGAGGTATATACTCGGGCGGTTCTTCTCTTTCCTCGGGAATTTCCTCTGAAAAGGAACTTCGGCGGCTTTGGCCTTCTCGATCACGGCTATCTTTCGCTTCTAGTTCTCCTTTGAGTCCGAGTTAGGGGTGCAACTCTTGAACTGGACCCAATATCGAAAATAGATGGTATTGTAGCAAAATTTGTACCCTCCACGGTGACAGGCTCATCACAGACTTGGATTTCCTTCCCATTTAGTTTGGCAGAAGCCGGGGTAGGTGTAGAGATGACTAGACCGGTGGGGGTAGAGACAACAGTCCTCCTACGAATAGCAGTACTTCTTTCAGCTGGAACCCTTTGCAGGGGAGGGAATTCTTGAGCCAACTTCAAGTTGAACTCAATTACAAGCTCTTTAGTCTCTGGCACTTTGTCCATTAGTGCGAAGAGAGTGACGTCAGCGAACTTGATATCTGTATTATCGAATCCTTGTCCAAAACGGATGATCTCATTGTCAGGCAGCTCATCCTTATAGACGGCGAAGTCCATTCCATTGGTGAAGGAGAAAATTAACTTTGGCGCAGTCATTTTCTGCAGGGTAGATTCTGAGTATTAGTCCCAAATTATGCTTCCTTTTGTCGCAAAACTTAGGACAAAAAAGAAAGAGTCCGAACACATTTTTGTTTATCTTAATGTATTCATTATTTAAAAGAGTTTGTTTAAAGGGTTATTTATTAGAAGATTCGTTTGTTAAGAACGAAATGATTAAAGGTATAGAAAAGGTAAAGGACCTGATTAAGAATTGGAAAGGAAGAGAAAGTCTCGCAAAACTTCTCAACCCGAAGGACTGCTCCTAAGCTAACACCTATTGGGGGTCCACCCCACCTCAGAAAAAGAGGTAAAAGGATTTCAGAACCTCTCTGTTTAGGAGTGTCTAAACAGTAGCTCCTAAATCCGAGAGAAGTTGGCTATACCCGTTCAAGATAGAAATGAACGTGGTACGCCAACAGAAAGAATGGTAGTTTGCTCCACTAGGGACATGGATATACCACTGATTTATGAAAGCAAAACCATCTGATTAAAATGGAGAGAGGAACTAGTCCCCAGCGGAGTCGCCAGAAGCTGTCGGCATATTTTTAGGTTGTAAGTTTAATTTTAAAAAGTGGTCGCCTACAGAAGTTGTCGGCGAATCTTAAATTTTAAATTTAATTTAAATATATATATAATTTAGAAAGTAATATTTGATTTTGAAAATAACTTTAAGTTTGAAAATTTTAAGATATGAAATCAAACCGATCTCACATCCCCAAACAGTTTATATAAACGAGCAGCACATCACAAACCGTGTATCTATCTCAAAGGACAAACACACTGCTTGACGATGGGGCTCGATTAAATAAACTAGAAGATTTGTGACATCCGTTTGGTCTGCGAACCAATTTTATAAGCTGACAAGTTCCCTTGCTTAATATAAAAGAATTAAGCAGGGTTTATTTTACCTGGGTTCTTAAAGTTCCCTATAATGGCAAGCCCCTATAGTTAATTACATCTTAAATGACGGGAATCATTTAAGAAAACTCTCGATAATGATTAGTGGTTTTGCTCTCAAGAATTTCAAAGTTTAAGGTTTTCAAAGGATTGGATTTTGGAAATTTCAATAGGGATTAGCTCAAATTCGGAACAGTTAATTTAAGAGTCCAAAGGAAGAGAAGTACGAGAAGCTGAGGATCCAAGAAGAATCATGGCAACTTTCCAAACTATCCTATTGTTTGGCTTCAATTTGGGAATTTATATAATATTTCAATCTTACCAATTTTAATTAATTAGGACTTATGTTTGTATGACATAATCACACAAATAGCCTCGAAGATGTGAGGGTTTATGTCGTACCGAACGACTACCTCGGAGTCTTAAGACCGGTTAGGGATTAATTTGCATGACATGATTATGCAAATGCCTAACGAAGAGTTGAGGATTTATGTTGCACTAGGCAAACTATCTCGAAGTCCTATGGCTTGGTTATTTAATTCTAAGGAAAGTTTTGCTGAAGTAGACTCGAGTTTTGCTGGTGACGATGGCTGTGCTGCCCACCATGCTCCGAGGTCCTTGTTGTTGCAGAGGTTTAGTTTTAGAAGGTGAAAATCAGGAGATGAGAGAAGTGTTTTGATTTAGAAATCTTAAAGTCTAAATATTTTTTTTTATTTTAATTTAAACAAATCTTAAAGTTGTTTAAACAGAACCGATTAAGATCCCACGATTCCGTCGTCCCGACACCATTACTTTCATCGAATTTACTTAGTCCAGATGAATTTGCTAAACTCAACTGAATGAGTTCCACACTTTCATTTAGACCGTGGGAAATCCCGTTAGCAACACGTGGGTTACATCATCCGAGGTATTCCCTATCATTCAACGAGATGTTTTAATTTAGTTGCAATTGTAGTTTTGTTGTTATGTTTGTGATTAAATTTTGTGTTGTTTTATATTTTGGAATGTTGTGGCGGTGAATTTTATCTTGTGGTAACTTTTAATTTAGTTTTGGGTTTCAGTTTAGAGACTATCCTAAAGTTTTTGGTTTTCATGCAACAATCTTGTTTAACATGCAATAAAAAGTAAATTGCAATAAAATAAAAGCGTGCCTGGAGGGTCTTCCCGTCATCCCAAGCTGCACTTAAAACATATATTAAGGCATTTAAATATTTATAACAAGTACCTAGGTAAAGCTAAGGGAAGGTTTTGGTTGTCTACCAAAGTCCTAATCCTATAACTAGTCATCTCCTATGACGTCTAGGTTCTTATGTTTTTTTTATGGATAATTTTCTTCATCAAAGAACAATTAAATTCAATTATTAATCATATTGAGAAAGTGCTTAGGACAAGTCCTAAACATCTTTTCAATATTTCTGAGATTATTTTAAGTCCAAATGAATTTTATTGTACAGATGAATTAATCATCCAAGGTTCTAGTTAACTTTAGTTTCTTGCTCAGTGAATTAGGATGTTTGATTATCCTATGAGTGAAGTGACATTTCACTTAATACTCTATATAAGAGTTATAATAGTTAAAGACGTTAGGGGCAAGTTGATTTGTTAAAGAATTTAACCATTCTTAATTGAAGTTTAAGTTAATGGTTTAAAGTGATTTAGTTTAATTATGAGGTTTTAATTAATAATTTTAAGTTTGGAATATTGTGTTCAAATTATTTTTGGTTTAAATCCTTATACTTTAAGTGATTTTAATATTTTGAACTTGTTTTACTTTTATTATTGAATTATGTTAATTTAATATAATTTAAATTTGATTTAATTGAGTTTAACTTAATTTGATTTAATTTAATTTCAATATTTTAAATTTAATTTAATTTAATTGTTAAAATGTTAATTTAATTTAATTTTAATTTTAATTTAATTTTTACTTAAATTCAATTTAATTTAATTTAATTTAATTTAATTATTAAATTATTTAATATTTTGAACTTTTCTTTAATTTAAGGGTTATTATTTATTTTTAATTAATTTTTTTTTATTTTAATTTACTTAGTTTGGATCATCATTTTAATCTTAATTAAAAGTTAAATATTATTGAGGTGTTTTATTTAGGGATTTTTTTTACTAAAGAATTAATATCCTCTCAAGTTATATCCCTATTTTTAATAATTCAAATTTTCATTAATCTTCCAAAATTTAAATTTGTTTAAATAATTAAAGTTTCATTTTTTTGGTTTATTAAAAGTGATTAATGGGTTCCTGCCCTTTTATTTTCCCAAAGTTTCAATCATCCAAGAAAGCTAAGATCAAATATTTTACCCTCCATTTTAATTAAACCTAAAGTTTTAATTAAGTGTTAAAATCTTTAATTACCTCTTATGCCCTTTTAAGCTTATTTATTTCAGAACTCACTAAATTGAGTTCAAATGAACTTGAAATTTTTGTCACTTCACTCATATGTCAATTAAGACATTAGAGGAGAAAATGTGATTTTTGTGAATTTAATTTATTTATATAATTATTCTTAATGAAAAATAAGGGATTTTAAGGAAAATTCAACAACATGACTAAGGAAAGGTTTCTGTCCTTAAGAAAATTATGGGATGTTCCTAATGACCAGAGGACCACTTGGACCAATTTTGGTGATTTTTTTTAATTATATTCTATTTATTATAATTATTTTGAGTTTTAAAGTATTAATTAATTATAAAATAAAATTAAAGTTGAAAAATGGATTTTATATTTTTCTTAAAACTCTCTGACCTCAAGGAGTTCATAGAAACAAATTTTACAATTTTTTGATTTTTTTCTTTGATTTATTGGAATTAATTTAGTGAAAAGTTTGGAAAAATACATTTTTTTAATATTAAAAATTGTTTTAAGCATTTAAAATTCAATATCTTTACTTTGAGACTTAGGAAAAATTTTTGGTTTGTTCCTAAGTGATTAGGAGTCAAAATGTAACATTTTTATGATTTTTATTATTTTTGTGATTTTTATTATTTTTTAATTATTTAAAATATTAAAATATGATTAAAAATAAAAAATTTAGAAAATTTCAATTTTAATTTTTATAGACTCCTCTGATACCAGAGAGCCCATAAAATCAATTTAGTGAATTTTTGAAATGTATTTTTGAAGTTATGAATTTTTTTAAGTTTAATTTTGATCATGTGGCTTAACTAATCCATTTAGTGGGGCTAAACATTTCCAATTGACTTCAAATTTTTATGTGAGGTCTCTCTGATCCCAAAGATCAGTGGAGAATTATTTTCATGTTATTTTAATGTGTGGTTAACCCTAATTAATTAAAGTTTAGTTTTAAGTAATTAGGTCAATTATGATTATTCTTAATGAATTAACCCAAGATATAATTATCCTAGGGTCCTCTGATCCTAAGAAACTTTCTTTTTCTGGAATTTATTGAACAACATGCTAATTATTGGAATTAAAATACCAAAAATAGTGACCTAAACTTGAAAAATACATAACTTTCTATAGAGATGGCCTCTGACCTTGAAAAATTCAGGGAATGTTCCCAAGATCAGAGGCTTTAAAAGCCCTATGATCTCATGACTTGGTGAATTGTCTATGCAAGTGAAGAATCAAAATACTGAAATAATTAAATAATTAATTAAAAATAAAATACTCATCAAAATAACTTGATTTCTTTTCCACATTATTCTCCTCTGTTCACTGAGCAAGATGGTATTTTTAGTTTATTTTTATGATTTTTCTACACAAAGATATGGATTTTCTAAGTTCTGGGTATTTAAATAAATCAAAAACTCCATATTTTTCTACTTATCCACGCGGCGCCGACTCATCCTTGGCAGCTCCGAAAGCCCACGTGTCGCGCTCCCATTCACCGCCGCCATCTGACTCAGCGCTCCAGGGGCCCGCGGTTCATGTAACATTCCCTGGTCCGGCACAATCTGAACCGTTCACTTGATACACGCTGTATCGGACGGTGCCTGGTCATCGTCTACAACTGGTGTGCACCCGTGACCCTCCACTCTAAAACCCTAAGAACTCTCTCATTTCTCAACGGATTTTCATGTTCTTATGCTCTATGGATTAGTCTTGAAGAGACGAACACATCCATATGGTTTACATGCTATGAAATTAAGTAAAACAAAATGGAGAATCACTGGAAGCTCGGGAGGAAGGAATGATCCATACCTTTGCTCTGAGAAGTGTAGCTTCAATCAGAGAGTTGTGTCACCTTCAATTGCACCCAAGGAAGCTCAGATGAAGTCTCTGGCTCTGGGGAATTGTCTAGGTATGAAAGTGTCCACAGCCGATTTTAAAGCTTGGTGGCTGGAGCAAATGGGTGGCCTAGAGAGGGGGCTTTCACTGGGGAACTCCTTCTCTTGGTCCTGTGTAGGTGTGGGTGAGTTTAATTTGGATTTGGTGGAGGTTTTAGAGATGTCCTGATTCTGGGCTGAGAATTGAGCTCCAAAATTGAGCTCAATCAATGAGGTTTAGGGCTGAAGAGCAGTGGGGATCAATTACTCTAAGTGAGGAGAAGGTCTTGGAGCAATTTTGGCAGAGTTTTGTTTAGGTCTGGTTCATCATCTTCTTTGGCCCAGAGGGGGTGAGGTTTAAATAGACATGGCTGGAGGGCTCCTCAAGGGCAATTGAAGGCTTGGATCAACTGCTCAAGGCAAGGGAAGAACAACCATGGTGGCCATTTAGGTTGGGATAACGCAGCAAGGGGAATTGAATTTTTGAATCAATTTAGACCTCTCGGCCATGGTGTTTTCCGGCGACTGTGGTGGCTGGCCGGCCAGGCATGGGTCACTCTCAGGGTCAGGGAGGTCAGGGCTGGATGTTTGTGAGATCAATTAGCTGTTGTCATGTGTAAAGAGGTTTGATTTAAGTGGAATGGGGGAGAGTGTATTTTGGGCTCATTTTGGTCCAAGGCATGGTTTAGGCTAGGTGCACCTCCCCAAGGCTTGACTTTGGGCTGGGAGGAATCATTTGGGTCAGCCAAGAGAGAGTGGTGAGGTCTCTTTCCATGGTGAGGTGGCTAAGCTTGGTTTTGAGTGTGACATGAGTATGGTTAAAAGGCTTAAAGAAGGATTAAGAAAGAGGCCCCCTCCATTTTCCATAAGTGACATGGTGAGGTGTAAAGTGACTCCCATGTCTTGCATATGGCTTATGCATGGCTCCATGGCTTCATTTGTCTTGGGAAAAGATTTGATCAATTTCATGAAAGGGGATTTTATGAATTTTGGAATTTTGGTGGAAATTTGGATGAAGATTGATATGGAATGGTTTAATGATGATTTTGAAACTTAGGGGTGATTTAAATCATAGGGAATGATGAGGGAAAATTTCATGTGGGCTTTGGAATGAAATTTGGGCCTTTGAATTTGTTGGAAATGGGCTTTTAAAAAGGTTTAAGAAAGTGGGTTTTTTTAGATTTTAAAATGGACTTTTGGATGAAATTTTTGTAAAATATCATGCCAAATAAATGTTGGGTTTAGTTTAGGGATGTATCATGAGTAATTTGGATAAGGTTTGGTGTCATTTGGAGATGAAATGGGTTCAATTTGGGCTTTTTGGTAAAGGGGCCAAAGTGGGTCAAATTGGGCTAACTTGGGCCACGGTTGGGCTAAGGTTGGATTTGATGTAAAATTAATGTTGATAAATGTTCATGGGAGTGTCACAAAGAGTTTTCAACTTTGGTTGGCCCTTAATTTTGGGATTTGGGCCCATTTGGGTTAGGTTTCGGTTTAGGCCAAAAATGGGGATTTTGACTTTGGGTTAAGCTTGGGTGGAGTTTAGGTTCAACTTTGGGACAAATCTTATTAGTGTTTTGTTTGTGGGGATATTAGGAAGGTTTAGGAAAAGATTTGGGGTTAATTGGGGTTAAATTGGGTTGGTTTGGGCTAAGTTTAGGTCATAGGCCAAAATTGGGCTTTAAGCTTCAAATTGAAATTAGATCCAAATGTCAATCAAATTGGACTTAGATTTGGTCTACATTGATATTGGGGATATTAAATTGAAGTTTAGAATTGAATTGGACCAAAGTTGAGGTCAATTGGGTTGGTTTAGTGGGACATTGGGTCCATTTGGGTTAAGAATGGGTCAAATTGGGGGTGTTGGTAAAAATGGGTTAAATTGACAACATTGGCTTATGGTGTAGTTGAACAAAATGAAATTGGGAATATTTGAGAGTTTCTGGAATTTTCTGGGAATTTTTGGAATTTATGGAATTTTTGGCTAAGAAGGGCATTTTGGGTATTTGGAGGGTATTGGGGGGTATTTTTGGAAATTTTGGTATATTTGGCTAAGGATGGTCAATTTGAATGGGGGGAAATTTTTAAGATTTGTTTTGAGGAATTTTGGGTAATTTAGGAAATTTTGCAAAATTTGGGCATTTCCGAGGGTATTTGGTAGGTTCAGTGGGTGCAGGGCCCCGGGGGTAAAAAGTTGAAATTTTGAAAAAATGAAGATTAATCAAGTTTGAGTAGAATGGAATCAATTTGGTTACGCCATGAAGCCATATCAAGACCATAAGAGCCATGAGAGGACTCATTTGAGGCATTCACTATGTTGTTCCTAACCCTCTTAGCCAAGGGCCTAGGGGTTAAGGTACATCCATATGAATTACCTACATGAGTCAGGAAGTCAAGCTAGGTATGAATGGTTTTAGGATTGGAATGTCTGTGAAAGTGTAATGTGTGTGCAAGTCAACCCCCACCAGACCAGACCACCCAGGGTAGTCCTAAGGCCAAAGAGTCCTATAGGGAACTCATCCTTTAAACCTCCACATCTGATTTTAACCCTCCAAGTGACTTGGGGATTTACAATCAAACTTATGGGGTTTGCAGGGAGTTTAAGGGGTGTTTAAATTTCTAAGTGGTGGGTGCCATCTCTAATCCTCTGAGATAGTCAAAGGGAAAGCCTAAGGCTAGATCCTAAGTACTAAAGGGAGAGAAGAGAAAAGACCTCATCAAAAATGAGGTCAACAACCGATCTTAGGACTCCGAGATAGTCGTTTGGTACGACACAAACCCTCACATCTTCCAGGCTATTTGTATGATCATGTCATACGAATGTAATTCCGAATTAATTGAAATTGGCAAGATTGAAACGTTAAATAAATTCTCAAATTGAAACCAAACGATAGGATAGTTTGAGAAGTTGCTTAGATTCTTCTTGGATCCTCAGCTTCTCCTACCTCTCTTCCATTGGACTCTTAAAATAATATGTTCCAAATTTGAGCTAATCCCTCTTGAAATTCCAAAATTCAATCCTTTGAAAACCTTAAACTTTCAAATTCTTGAGAGCAAAACCACTGATCATTATCAAGAGTTTTCTTAAATGATTACCCATCATTTAAGATGTTATTAACTATAGGAGCTTGCCCTTATAGGGATCTTTAAGAACTCAGGTAATATAAACCCTGTTTAAATTCTTTATATTAAACAGGGGAACTTGTTGGCTTATAAAATTGGTTCGCAGACCAAACAGATGTCACAAATCTTCTAGTTTATTTAATAGAGCTCATCATCAAGCAGTGTGTCTATTCTTCAAGGTAGATACACGGTGTGTGATGCGGTGCTCGTTTATATAAACTATTTGGGATGTGAGATCGGTTTGATTTCATATCTTTAAATTTTCAAATTTAAATTTATTTTCAAACTCAAATGCTACTTTCCAAATTATATATATTTATATAAATTAAATTTAAAATCTAAAATTCGCCGATAATTTCTGTAGGCGACCCCCTTTTTAAAATACAACACAAACCTAAAAAATATGCCGACAGCAACGCTCCCTGATTTGACGTTGCCATCTAACTCAACTCTGCCCTTTATGCATCTGATATCCATCTGAATTCATCCTGGCTATCCAAGCATTACACGTGTGATCGAACGGTCCTCCTTCATCATCTTTGACTAATTCATCTCAAGAGTCGTCCACCTTCTAGCCTTAAGAACTCAAGCTACACTAAACCAAAACACATGGGGTTTGTTCCTAGAGCTTCATCTGACCTAGGCGAACCTATCTATGCGGCTGGAGAATCAAAATAAGCTCGGGAGGAAAGTGAGGTTCAATACCTTTGTCAGAGAGGGTAGGCTTAAATCAGATGGTTGTGGCAGCTTTCAATTGGTCCCAAAGAACCTCCAGATAAAGCCTTTTGCTGTGGTGAAATGTCTAGAGCTGAGTTCGACCAATGATGATTTTAGGTGTTGATCAAAGTCTGGTGTAGAGGCTCTCTATGATGGGGCTTTGATGTGGGATCTTCTTCTTTCAGTGCTGTAAAGGTGTGGGTGCAATTATTTTGAGTTTGGTGCACTGTAGAGCTGTGGTGAAATGTGTCCAAGTTTCAGCTAGAATTTGAATGGAGAAATTAGCTCTGGATAGTAAGGATCAAAGACTGAAGGAAGTGGGCTTGTACTCAGAAGGTCTCAGGGGAGCTGCGGGGAATTTTGGTGGGGTTTCCTTGAGAAAATTTCAGCATTCGCCCCTTAGTCGTGAAGGATGGCTTTTATAGCCATGGACAATGGGTGGAGCTCAGGGCTCTAATTTGGGGATGCCTCACTGAAAAAGCTCAATTTTGAGTTTAAACGGGTATGGGGGCATTTGGGCTTAGTTGTTCTGGCGGCTAGGGTGGTCAGCAAGGACAGGGATGGTGGCAGGCAGGCTGATGAGAGGTAAGAGAGGAGCTCAGTGCCATTAATTTGGTTTCTTACTTGAGGGTTAAGGGGAGTTATGGGTTAGCCGAAAAGGGTGAGGTCCATGGTCCAAAGTGAGGGACCATTGGTCCATGGCTCAATGGACTTGGGTTTGTTTGGTCTTAGCTGGTCCCTAGTGTTCCAAAATTGGCTATGGTGGAGCCAATTTGTTCATTTTGATTCACGTTAAGTGACACTGGGTCATGGGTTCAATTTAGGTCATATTGGGTTTAGGTTGGTCTAGGCTTGGTTTAAGCTTGGTTTAGACCCAATTTATTGTTCAAAATGATGTATATGATTGTCATAAAGTGTTTGAAAGGGGATTGGAGTGGTTTTAAATAGGTTTGGGGGTTCAATTTGGCTTAATTTAGGATTTTAATCAATTTTAGGACACTTGGGTTAGCTTGGGTTTAGGTTGGGTTAGAGTGGGGCTAAAGGCCAATTGGTGGTTTCAAATGTTCTATGGGGATGTCATAAAGAGTTTTCAACATTAATTGGGTGGAGATTTAGGGGTTAGGGCATTCAATTTGATGGATTTTTCATATGACACATTTAGGAGAAAATTAGGGATTTGGCTATGTTGGGCTTGGTTGAGGCTTAAGCTCAAATTAGGGGCCATTGAATGTTGCATTTGGTATATAGATATTTCATGAGAAGTTTGGAATTCAAATTGAGGGGAAATTGATTGACATTGAGTCAATTTGGGGTGAATTGGGTCATATGGTCAAAACTGGGGCTTTTAAATTTAGATTGAAATTGGGCTCAAATCTTGATCAAATTGGGTTTGTATTTGGTTTAGATTGAGCCTAGATATGTTGAATTAAAGTTTGGAATTGAAATTGAGCAAGATTTAAGTCAATTGGGTGGACATTGTGTTTAATTTGGGCATTTTTTGAGTTAAATGAGTCAAATTGGGGCTTTTGAATAAATTAAGCTAAATTGGTCAAATTAGGTCATGTGGTAGTTGAGGAAATGAAATTGGGAATAGTTAGGTGTTTTTGTGAATTTTTGGAATTTTTTAAATTTTGGGCTAGGAGGGCTATTTTGGTAATTTTACAAATTTTGGAGTTATTTTCAAAATTTTGGATTTTGCTCAAATTGGTTAATTTGAGTGGTGGGTAATTCTTTGAAATAGTTTTTGGAAAAAAATGGGTAATTTGGGTAATTTTTGGTCAAATTAAGGTTTAGGGGTGCTTTGGGTAAATTTAGGGGCAAGGGATCAAAAATTGAAATTTTCAAATTTTGGAACAATTGAGGTTGATGAGGGGTGATTAGTATGGAATTGTTTAGGTTGAGCCATGGACCAAGGGTAGCCCTCATTTGGTCCTCTATGTGTTGGTACTAACTAAATCTTTGTTTGGGGCTAAGAGCTTAGGAAAGCCAAGCACATGAGTTTCCAAAAAAAGTCAGGAGATCAAAGTGGAGTGTGCTTTGTTTTGGGTTGTGAGTGTAAATTGTTTGTATTGTGCAAGCTCCAGAACTCCCAGGGTAAATCTTAAGGCATGACCACCTATAGGATACTTCCCCTAGGCTTCCTTATGCTTGATCTTTTCCTCCCAAAAGCTGGAGGTTAGGCCTTAAGCATATGAAAACGCCCAGTGAAGTGAGAAAGGTCTAAATTTCTAAGGGGGAGGGTTCCAAGACTAGTCTTCTAAGAAAGTCATAAGGAGAGTCCTATGGCTAGAACCTAGGCTATTCTAAAGGAAGACTAAACCTCGACCAAAAGTAAGGTCAACAAATGGACCCTTAATAGGTGTGGTATGGTGTGCTGGGCAAGCACACTGTATGTATTGGTGTTGACCGGCAAGATCAACGAAACCAACACAACTATCCGAGTCAAAACTTAAGGCAAAATATAAAATTTAGCGAGGAAGTTTCCTCTGGGGAATATTTGGGTATAGGACCTCCAAGTCCCGGGAACTCCTGCTGAGGAAGGAAAATGGAATACCCTCATGGGAGGAGCTATGAATTTCAAGCCTCCAAACTCTGAAGGTGTCCGATCCGAATCAATTTGAATTTGGGATTTAGATTAGGAATTTGATTTGATTTCAGATTTTGATTTGAATCTTATGGAATTTTTAATTTGAGCTTTGAGTTTGAATTTAAATTTTGAATTGATTTTGAGTCTTTATAGAGTTTATGGAAAGTTAGGATTTAAGTAATTTTGAATTTAAAAAATTTAATTTCGTAGGAAATTTTGAGTTTTAAGTGAGTGCAGAGGGAGAATCAGAATTTTAGTACCGATCTCGGAAGGTGGGATTCAGAATTTAAGTGCTGATCCCGAAGGATGAGAACTAGAATTTAGGTACCAGTCTCGAAAATGAGACCAATCTCGGAAATGAGAATAAAAATTTTAGTACCAACCTCAGAAGCTTGGAGTCAGAATTTAGGAACTGATCTCGAAGGATGAGAATTGGAATTTCGGTACCAGTCTCAAAAATGAAAATCAAAATTTTGGTACCGATCTGGAAATTTTGTGGGTGTGGAAAATTTCTCGGAAAGGAAATGGAAATATAGGGAATTTAAGGAATCAGACGACTGTGCTCTGATCCTTGAATTTCATGGAATGCGAAAAATTTCTCAGAAAGGAGATGGAAATATAGGGAATTTAAGGAATCATACAACTATGCCCCGATCCTGGAATTTCATGGAAGGTAGAAACTTTCTCAGAAGGGAAATGGAAATATTAGCAATTTAAGGAATTAGGCGGCTAAGCTCCGATCATGGAATTTCATGGAAGGAGGAAAATTTCTCATAATGGTAATAGAAATATAAGGAATTTAAGGAATCAGACGATTGTGCCCCGATCCTAAAATTTCATGTAAGGAGGAAATTTTCTCAGAAGGGAAATGGAAATATAGGGAATTTATGAAATCGAACGACTGTACCCTGATCTTGGAATTTCATGGAAGGCAGAAAATTTCTCAGAAGGGATATAGAAATATAGGGAATTTAAGGAATCATATGACTGTGCCCCGATCCTGGAATTTCATGGAAGGAAAAAAATTTCTCGGAAGGGAGATGGAAATGTAGTGAATTTAAGGAATCAAACGACTGTGCCCCGATCCTGGAATTTCATGGAAGGCGTAAAATTTCTCAGAAGGGAGATGGAAATATGGGGAATTTAAGGAATCAGACGACTGTGCCCTAATCCTGGAATTTCATGGAAGGCGGAAAATTTCTCGGAAGGGAGATGAAAATATAAGGAATTTAAGGTATCTTTCACCACATTGAGGAGGAACGCTCAGGGACTCACATTCAGCTCAAGATGCAGCAGAATACCACATTAGGAAAGAAAGCACAAGGACTCACATCCAACCCAGAGGTGACAGAGAGGAAATAGAATTTAAGTACTCATCCCGAGATTTCAAAGATTTAGAGAAAATTTGACGTTGACTTTCGAAGAAAGTAGAATTGGTGTAGTTTATCTTAGACTGGCAGTCATTGCAAGGTTTGTGAAATTTTTGTGAAGTTTGGAATTGTGAGAAGTGACATTGTGTAAAGCGCCAAATTTCGCGGAGTAAGTTCAAAAATGAAGGATTTGAGGACGGGTATAAAGACTCGGAGTTTCAAGAGAGAAAATCATCTTATCGTTTATTTTTTTTAATTCGTCATTTTTTTTCAATTTGTTTTATTAGACTTCATTTGTTTTTATTTTTTTGGATTTCATTTTGTTTGGTTTGATTTTGCTTGATTCTATTTCAGATTAAATTTTCTTTTAATTTCGTTTCATTCCATTTGATTTTGTTTTGACCTTTTTTTGATTTGTTATTGTTTTTATTTATATTTTTATATTTTCTTTTGTACTGTTCTTTGTTCGTTTTAATTTGGGACCAATTTATGGTCTTACGGCTCTCGACCGTTAAGTTGAAAAGAAACACTTCCAATAAACTTGGTGAGCTAGAACAGAAATCTTCATTAATTTTTGTTGATATCAGTAATACAATTGATCATATGCTGACAAGCATCCAAAAGGTCGATCCAAAAGTTCGATCAAGCGTGCAAAGCTGAACAAAGCTATCATATCATATCTTGCTGACACAAATGTAGTAACGATTGTTGTAAACCGTCGTAGAGGTAGTAGATTTCTACTGTTTGAGACTGCTCCGTGGATATGCCAACCTACAAAGGCTACACTATGGAACATAAGTCCCCTTGCAAACACCTGGAGGTACTACTGTCACAATGCAAGGGGTGAAGATTTTCCAGTTCTGGATCTGGCTCGTAGTAAAATTGTGTCTTACGTTATCCATCCTTCTGAAGGTAACTGATACCCTCTGTCCTGTAACTCCTGAGATGCAGTGTTTTGCAAGATCTGCTCTGTTTCCTTTTAGTACCACCACTGACCCGACCAGTAGAGGGAATTCAATGGAACCTCAGAATTTTCTCTGTCCGACAATCTGAATTTCCCGACCAAATAATATATTGCATTCACTTATGAAGGAGACCGTGCAGAAGGGGCTCACAAAGTCATGGTGGTTGATATAAGGTGGGATGCAGCCCCCATCCTCATTAATATTTATAATGCAGCTGTTGGGAATACAGTCTGCAGGCAAGACGTGCCACTCGACCATCATTTTTATCATCTTCTTGATCTGTTGCGGCATCGGATCCACCTCGTCGTGTTGTAAAATCCCTGGGGAATTGCCCTGTCTGTCCTTTACAAAATTGTAACAGCAGCCACACTGAATCATGACTCTGACTTTTCCTATTTTCCATTTCATTAGCTCTGTGTACGTCCTTTGCTTCAGACGACCTGCTCTGCCCATGTTTTAGAGAGCAAAGACACAATCTAAAATCTTTTCTTGATCTTTCTTTGAGAATACATCTGTATATAACTCGAGGCCTTCCAGGATATTGACGAACATTCCTTATATTTCTTCATAATGTAGAAATTTGTTCTTTCTAATTCTTGTGATCTTTGCCATGATGTGATGTAGAACTATTCAGGGTGACAGTGGCAGAACGAACTGTGGTACGTATGGCCCTACATCAGGATGCTCCCTGCTCATCGAAGTGGTTGCATACGCCTCCGTTGGAAGAAAATGCTTCTATCATTGAAGGCAGTCTTGGTAAACCTGAGCTGCAAGTCAAACACCCAGTAAAGATTTCTTCCAACAGATCCCATGTTGGTGCGAGGTACTCAGCGGCCTCTGGCTCAATATCTGTGTGTAGCGCGCTGTCGTCAGTTTCTTTCATTTCTGGTTCGTAAAATTCTTCTGGAATGGGTGGTAGCTCGGCTGCTAACTCCCGTGCATGCCTCATCTCCATCCTGTCCAGGAGGCGATGCTTGCGGCGATTTGCATTTCTTCTTTTTATACGTGCAAATGGCGCGTCCTGAACTCTTTCACCTGTAGTGGTGACAAGCTCGCCCTTTGGAGTGGTGATCATAGACGAGATTTGACTGGGCCTACTGGCGAGAAGGTGTGACTCACCAAAACCCCCAGTTCCTTGATGTCCTGACATCTGCCAGGTCTCTCTACGATTGCTTCTCTTTATCGATTTCATACTTGCAACCTTCTTGTATGTACTTTTTCTCTTTTCTATAGAACGCAAGGTCCAAGCTGTTTTTGAAAGCAAATGCCACACGACCTGACACTTTCTGCACAATAAGACAAGAAAAATGTCAGTGTCTAGTGCTTTGCATGAATAAGAACAATAGAAAATTTATTATTATTTATTTAACAATTTTTATAATTATTTTAATGAAATTATCTTATTTAATAAGATTTTATAAGATTTAGTATTAGAATTTAATCTTGCAAGAGTATTTTATGAATTTTATTTTTATTTCATTTAATTTTACTTTATTACAAAATTTGGACTCAGTCACAGACACTTGCCACATGACTACATCAGAATGAATATCCTTCTTCAAGTTTTGTCATGTCGCATAGTATTTCTTTAGATATCGTCCATTTATAAACAACATAGGTCTACCCCCTTGAGAATCCACCAACTGGTACAACCCTCATGAGTAAACTTTTTCGACTACGAATGGCCCTTCCCATGTTGGTTCGAATTTTCCACCTATCTTGTGGTGAGCAATTATTCTAAGGACAAGCACGAGGTCACCAACTTTGAACGACCTCGGGCGAACCAATTTATCATGGGCTTGAATCATCTTCGCTTGATAGAGTTCCAAGTTCTGTTGCACAAGCAATCTCTTTCCTTCAAGGCTATCCAATTCTGCAAGTTGTAACATGGCATTCTCTTCTATCATAATTTGGTTAGCGATGGTGAACTTGAGCGACGGTAGCTGAACTTCTAGCAGAAGTACTGCCTCGAACCCATACACAAGTGCATAAGGTGTAAACTATGTTGGCATTCTGTAAGCCAACAAAGCTTCCAGTAACTTCTCGTGCCATCCTCTTTTGTTGTCGTCAAGTGTCTTCTTTAAGATCTGTACAAGTGTTTTGTTGAAGGCTTCTATCAAGCCATTCGCTTTGGGGTAATAGATGGTTGAATATCACCAGTCTATTCTGTGACGTCTGAAAAAGTTGTTAATTTTAGTGCTCTTCAAAGCAGACCCATTATCTGAGATGATTCTTTGGGGTACACGGAAGTAGTAGACAACCTAATTCTTAAAGAACAGTAGCACCTGTTATGCTGTGACTTCTCGTAGCGGCACTGACTCTACCTACTTGGAAAAGTAGTTCATAGCGGCACGTATGAATCTGTGTCCTCTAGAGGACGAAGGGTCTATTGGACCTACTATATCCGTGCACTAGTGCTTGAATGTCCACAAAGCAATCTTGGGGTGTAGAACATTTGGAGGTTGGTACAAGACCACTCCATGCACTTGGCATTGATGACATTTCTTTACTATGTCCATGCAGTCTGTCATCATTGCTGGCCAATAATATCCAAGTCGTTTGATTTTTATTTTCATCTTTGGTCCTGACTGGTGAGCTCCACATAATCCGGCATGTACTTCCTTACGATTTTTTGTGCTTCCGCTCTGCTGGGACATCTGAGCCACATTTGATCGAAGGATTTTATGTGCAAAACATTATCGATTGAGGCATATGAGAGGGCTCTCTTCTGAATTTGATGTGTTGTTGATTTGTATTCTGGTAGTCTTTCTGTTTGCAAATATTCTATTATCGGTTGACGCCGGTCTTTTATATCTTCTTACACTGTAGCTGCTATTTCTTCTTCTCCAATAATGTGCAAACTGTTGAGGTCAATCTGTAACAAAACTTGACGCCCTTGCACTGTAATATCTATAAAATCTTCAGGTGGACAGAATAACTCTTTAGCAAGATTAGCTAAGGCGTCCACCCGGGCATTGTCTGCTCGAGGAATTCTATAGAATGTCACACTTGGAATTTGCTCCAACAATTTCATCGTGTACCGATGGTATTCTTCTAATCTTGGTTTCAGAATCTTATATTGCCGGGCCACTTGTTGGTTGACGAGTTGTGAGTCTCCATAAATGACAATGTCTGTTATTTCCATTAAGATTGCCAATTCCAAACCGGTGATTAGAGCTTCATATTCTACTTTGTTATTGGTGCACGGCTCTATCAAGTGGTAAGTGAACCTTAACATCGCTTGCTCTGGAGTTATGAAGATTAAACTGATTCCTGCTTTGCCTGGTATCACTGTCTATTTTCCTTTATCTGCTTTGGCTGATGACACCCCATTGAAGTATGTTTCCCAACGTTGAGCATTGAGGTATTCCACTTGCATTATCTGTTCATCTGGTAGTTCATCGTTGAGAGGGGACCCAGTAGGTAGTCGGTGCGCTACGAGAAAATCCGTGAGAATCTGCCCTTTGATAGCGCGAAGGGGCACAAAGGTTATATCGAATTGCAATAGTATCATCGACCACCTTGCTAAGCGTCCAGAAAGTGTTGGTCGGGTCATCAAATATTACAACGGATTAACTTTCAAAATCAGGTTAAACATATGAGACAACATGTAATGTTTAAGCTTTTGAGCAGAGAAAACTAAAGCTAGACAATGTTTCTCAATAGGAGGATACTTTACTTCCACCGGTGTTAGACGTCGACTCAGGTAGTAGAGTGCGTTCTCTTTACCCTCATCATTGACTTTAGCAAGTAAGACTCTGAGGGACTCATCTAAAGCCACTGTATAAAGTATAAACAGTCTATCTGGGATAGGGGCTGCTAAAACAGGAGGTGTCGTTAGGTATCATTTAATTTTTCAAAATCCTGTTGGCACGATTCTCCCCAAAAGAATCTGACATCTTTTCAAAGTAAATTTGAAAAGTGTAGTCACCTTCCTAATAGATTAGATATAAAGCGTCTTAGGTATGACAATTTTTATTGAAAGGATCGTAATTGTTTCAAGTCTTTGAGAGGAGGAATTTCTAAGATAGCTTTAATCTTTTTTGGTTCGATTTAAATTCCCTGATGACGGACAATGAATCCTAGAAATTTCCCTGAGGTAACGCTGAAGGTGTATTTTAAGGGATTAATCTTTAGATTGTATTGTCGTAATAGTTCAAATACGATTCTCAAATCATACAGGTGATTTTCTTTTACTTTGCTTTTGATGAAAAAATCATCCACGTAATGTTCCACTTGGTTGTGGATGAGGTCATCAAAAATCTTCTTCATTGCTCTTTCGTACGTAGCTCCAACGTTCTTCAAACCAAATGGCATTACGGTGTAGCAGTAAATCCCGATCGGAGTTCTGAAAGATGTAAGTGTTGCATCTTCTGGATCCATCTTGATTTGATTGTAACCTAACTATCCATCCATGAAGGAGAAAATTTCATGTCATGACACAATGTCCATCATTAATTCTGGTATTATTAAGGAGAATTCATCCTTTGGACATGCTTTTTTCAAATCCCAAAAGTCGGCATACACTCGTATCTGTCCATTTTTCTTCTTAACGGGTACAATATTGGCCAATCATGTCAGATATTGTTCTTCTCAGAGAAAGTTAGCACCTATCAATTTCTTTTAATTCATCGATGGTTGACTTGATTTCTTCTTCAAACTCTGGCGGAGCATCTTCTATTGGTTGATCTTCGAATTCATCTTGAATGTCAAGGCAATCTTCTGTTGATTGACTAGTAACAACCATGCAAAATCCAGAGTCATCGATGGGTCCGATCGTACCCAAGACCTTCTCTTGAATTAATTTTCCTTCCTTTTGTGTTCCATAATTTTACAAATGATTGTAACTTATCTTTTGGCATTTGTTTCTACACATATCCTTGTAGAATAAATTTTTGCACACATGGCGAAAAGTAGCCAAAAGGTAATTCCATTAATTCATTAGAATCATTTTCTTCGAGAATTACACAAGGTTCAGAAGTAGAAGGAAAAGCTCGATAAAACTTGATCGGTTTAAAACCATCGTTATGAACTTCCTTGACCTCCATACTCTCGACCTTTTGAGGATGGATCAGAGTTAGGCTCTTGGCTTAAACATAATGGTTAATCCGATCATGCATTGATTCATATTCATTCTTTTTTGTGTCATCTGAAAAGATTTTGAACTGAGGTTTCTTCTGTCTTATCATCATTGTTTCTTCATCCTCTTAAGAGCTTCCTTCTACATCGATGCTGATCGCCGGCTTCCCCCGTTCAACAATCTGGTGAGTTTTTCCTAGCCCGTGTCCCCAACCTCGACCTTTGATGAGTGGCCTAAGAGAACCTCCACTAAATCGTTGTGAATGTGTGGTGAGAGATTGCTGAATCAGAAGCGTATGGTCCCGTTCTTGTAATATTTTTGAATTTTCAACTTTGCTTGTCACGACTTCTCTTGGAAATATTTTTTTTTCTTCGGGGGAGCATAGTAGGTGGTATCTTCTTGGATGCCTACTTAATGTATGTAGAAAGGTTGTAAGTCTCCCTCAATGCAATGTTCTTTCCATCTCTGTAGTACTTAATGCATTGGTGAAGTGACGACAGGACCATATTGTACTCATGAAGCCACAGTCGACCAAGCAGGGTATTGAACAAGTATCTGTGTCGATGACATGAAATTTTACTGTTGTTACTAGATCTCCAACCTTCATTTTTAGTGTTTTAGATCCAAGGGCTCTTTCTTCTTTCTGGTTGAATCCTCTTAGCATCATTTTATCTGTAGTAAGCTCTTATTCGTCGATGTCTAAGTAAGTTAATGTTCGCGAACTCATTATATTGAGTGACGCTCCGGGATCTACTAACACTCTGGAAAGTACAAACCTGCCGTTGATGATAGAAATGTAGAGCGGGCGGTTGTGATCGGCTGTACCGAGAAGCAAATCTTCATCTGTGAAGGTCACACCAGGTTGTTCTTTCAAAGTATAAACTTCATCTCAGGATGTGCTAGCCAACAAGGCTAAGCAAATATCTGGAACAAGTAGAGCCTTGATCAAAATTTCTCTCATCTCCTTTGACAGGATTAGAGCATCGTAAATGTTTAGTTTGGCTGGCAACTTCCTGAGATGAGCTAGTAAGTTGTAGTCCACTTTGTTTGAATTTTAAATCTCATTTTGAATTTGTACTTCTTCCGTTGCTGGAGGACCTCTTCTTGAGTAACTATCTGTTTTCCTTTATCTGTTTGAGCTGTCCTTGGTGGCAGCTTCTTTCCACTTCTTAAATGTACTTCCATTATTTCCTCTTCCCCTGGACCCAGAGGTTCTCCTGTTAATTTAGTTGGCTCTTCTGGTGTCGTTTTTGTATCTGAGAGATCCAGGTTGATTGCAAGTGGTGTTCCTTTGCATTCGAGGACTGGCTCCTCACTCCTCGTACTGTCTTAATCGGTATTGTCGAAGTCTTGTTCATCTTCGTCAACGTTTTCATCAGGAACTAACATGATTTGAGGATCATTATGGGAATTGAAATCGGGGTTAAACCAATTGTGATTAGTTACGTCATCACTAGAGACAGTAAGAACATAGCCAAAACCATTTCTATTATCATTATGCGACCCTGGAGGGGCATAAAGATAATCGTACAAAGTCAGGGGTTCGAGGGGATTCACCCCTGTATCCGAGACAACCATTCTAACAGAGGCATCCTCTATCCTACCCTTCATGCTATCATCCTTAATTTCATTTGCGATCACCTTCTTCTTTCTTTCTCACTACGGTAGTCTCCTTGGTGCAGTCTTCGTCTAAGACTGAGCTGGTGGAAGATCTGGGCAGCGGCTTTCTTTGAAGTAGACTAGAACAGATCCAGGACTCTCTTGAGCTCATTCCAAATTGTACACCATCCACCCTTGCCTGCATACAGATCAATCAGAGAGATTGGCTTGGCTGAAATCATATTTATAGAATCTCTTTCAGGTTCTTTCAAATATTCTTTCTGTATTTTTATATTCCCTTCTTTGTAGTTTCTTTCGAGCCAATCCTTAAAGCTGAATCGATTTTCTATGGTGTGGCCGAGCACCTGTGGTAGGGGAAAAAGTTAGGTTGATTCTTCTTGTCATCTCTTCCGGTTTCTTCGGCTCGGGCAATCTGAACTCGGGATTTTTCAACAAATTTTTTAATATCTTTGCTACATCATCTTCCTTGAAGGAGTAGTTCCTGTGTAGCCATCCTAACATTGTTGGACCCTATCATCCGTCTGTCCTGTATGACCTTTGCTGCTGACCAGACTGACTGCTCTGTTGTACGCGAGGCTGACCATACTGTTGAGACTGACTGTATGCGAGAGGATTGATCGTGTTGCTGCGGAAATCGTTCAGCCTGAATCCTTATCGACTATTTTCCTTTATCGACTATTGCCATTACGCCAGATCTCTTTTCTTGATTTGGTGAGCCTTGATTTCTCTGCTTTCTCTGCAGACTCCATATGCTTGACTTCTTCTTGTAAACTGTTGGCCTTACTGAGTAGCTTCTCGAAGGATTGATGGTGAGAACCTTAAGCATGAAAGCCACCGGATAGTGAATAATGTTGAGTAGTATCTCGATCACATGTTGTTCTTGTAGTTGAGGTTCTCACTTCATGCTTAAGTTTCTCTATCTCAAGATGAAGTCAACTAAAGTCTCATCGGGCTTCTGTCGCTCCACTACGAGATCTCCTATAGTGACATGGTGCTGGGCACCGACGAATCTCTTCATGAACATGTTTTCCATCTCTGTGAATGTCTTTACTGATCCATTGGGAAGCTCGACATACCAATCAAATGCTATCCCTGACAAGCTGCCAACAATGCTTCACTCCCTCCTGTGTTGCAACAACTACCTATGAAGTGTGCCACATGCTGATGAGGATTTCCTGTATCGTCGAACGTCTTGAAAGTCAGGGGCAGGAAGCCTTTGGGGTAAGGCACGACATCAAACTCCTCCGGGAAGGGTCTACCCTTTGAAACTAATGCTCCACCTTTAGACTGAGCCAAGGCCTCCCGAACCTATTGTTCGACCATTTGCTTGATATCCTTTTTTCAGTAGACTGGATTTGAATCTTTCTTCGGTGGTTCATCTTCATTAGCAGAAGCAATTTTTCTTATTTCATATGTTATATGTATAATTTCAGGCTTGTTGAGATTTGGAGATACAGCTGGTTGTGACTGTGACTGTTCGTGGAGTGTAGCCATGGCGGTCATGGTGGTGATAATCTCCTCCATCTTCTTCTCCAGACGACTAATTTTTTCATCTCTTGTCAGAATGGTCCTTTGAAGCTCATCCGCGGTGCTCTCCTCACTAGGAGCATCGTGCGTACCATGATTTCTTTGTCCATGTAATATGTTAGGAATTAATCCTCATCATCGATATCCAACCTTAGTTGTCTTTGTAATTCAGAAATTTCTGCTCGGAGCTTTCAAACTTTATCATCAATTGTTTTATCTTTTGTCAATTTTAAATCTGTGGGCTTTTCTCAACTATCACTTTCTCTGCAATAGACTCAGAAGCAACGGTGGTAGTGGCAACAGGAATATTAGACTCGTGATCCATCTGGTAGTCAACAGAACTTTCGGAATGTACTAGTGTAGCGACCTTCGGTAACCACATTTTCCTTTTAAAAGTCGACACCTTGAGAGGAGGTCTCTCAGCGGGGACCTTGGAGGAGTGAGGGGAAGCGTGCTCCCTAGGGTGCAGACCATGCCCAGATGAGAATAATCTTCTCCCATTCTTTCTCTTTCGGGATTCCTTATAGTCATTGGTGGCTGATATTCTTGGATCCAGCCGGGACTTGATTGATCTATGCACCTCGGGTGTTGGAACGGCAGTACCATCATCTGCGGTAGTGGCATCAATATGTTTTCCTAAGCGGTGTTTGACGGACACTCGGACGGGTATTTCCATCTTTAGAATTTCATTCTTTATTTCAGGGAATATTGCACATCCCATCCTTTTGAGGAGCTTAGCCACAGAGCATCTTTCCTTTTCAGCTAATCTTCGAAGAAGGGTGTGAACTCGGGTGATGGGTGTGGGCTTCTCCCTCACCTCATTATGGCCATGTGGTGATGGCAGCGTAGCAACAATCTTCTAGAGCTTTTCTTCTCTGGTAGTGTCAACTAATAGGTGGAACCTACTCCCTCGAAGGAGATGAGAGGTATCCGATAAACCGAGTTCCTCCTGTTGAGGGATCTCATTAATCACTGGCAGACTTGTAACTTGTGCCCTGGCGGCTTTGAGAGCCCTGCTGTTGCAGTTCTGCCTTTGAGATCTAGTTTGAGGGGAACTCTGGAGCTAGAACCAATCTAAAAAACTGACAATGGGGCAAGAAAAGCATTGCTAGAATCTTCTTTGTGCAAAATTTCTTTCCCTTTTGCAGATGGGAAAGTAGGTGCAATGATGGCAAAAACAGTAGTGGTAGGGGTGACAACTCTCCTGGGCACGGAGATGACTGACCTAATGAGGGCAGTAGAAATTTTCACCTTCTTAGCAGAAGGGAAATCCTGGTGGGAGTTCAAGTCGAACTCAGAAGATCGTTCTTGAACTTCAGGGGTGGCAACTTTCACGGCCCCGATTGGAACTTTTCAAGTAGAACTTCAAACTCATCGAAGCCGGTCCCAAATTAAATCATTAGTGTTACAAGGCGGGCCTCATGAAAGGTGGGAAAGTTGTAGGAGAAATTTAGTGTAGGGGTTGACATCTTTTGACTGTCAAAGGAAAATAACTCTGGAAATTAGCAAGGGCTTAAACCCTTTAATCATAGCACAAACACTATGAAAAGGAAAGTTGTTTTGTGAACTGGCACAATTTCATTTCATCTTGATATTTATTATTATTATTATCTTTCTTTTAGATACATTTATTAAAAGGTGTCTTAAGATTTTAAGAAGGAATGGGTCAATCTGCCAATGGCATGATTGAGCCTGGGAAGCATAAATAGGAGGTGAAGTATGGGACCCCATCCGGGATCCCCTTCACAACGCATATTGCCCTAATGGAACTTATTCGCCAACACCCCTATTGAGGGTCTGACCCCATAAAATCAAGAAGAATCCTAAGAGATTCTTGAACCCTTTTGTTTAAGGATGGTTAAACAGATGGTCCTGAAATCGTGGAAAGCTTATTGTATTTTTCCCAAGAAAGAAATAGGTAAAGTATATTAATGGAAGAATGGTAATCTAGTTCACGAGGGACATGAACTCATTACCAATGAATGAATATAAAATTTCCTGATCTTAATGAAGAGAGAAACTATCCCCAGCGGAGTCACCAGAAAACTGTCGGTCGTTAAAAATAATCGTTGTTGGATTTGGAACTTTTAGAAAGGGTAAAGTGTAGTTTTATAAAATAAGGTTTCAATTTAATTTAATATATAAGGATTTTTAGAAATAATATTTTAAATTTGAAAAATACGAAATCAAACCGATCTCATATAAAAGATAGTTTAAACAATCGAGTGCTTCACTATGATCCACTGAAAATTTGATAGCTTTTTAATGTCTATTTCATACCTATGTTTGAAGATACTGCACTTTAAAGAAATGTATTTTTTATTATTTCATGAGGGTACAATGATTTGAGGCCTTTGGAAGAGAAGGAAGCAAAAAAGGAGCAAATTTTTAGCAAAATGAAGCAAAATGCATTTTAATGAACTAGCGCTGTCACCAGTGTCGGACCGCACAAATTTACAGAGAGTTTTGACTAGAGGGCGAAAAATAGCGCCGGACGGCACCCTATCTTGTGTCAGACCGTGCCCTATCCCGATTTTAAACTAGATTAAAAGTATTTAGCCAGATTTTGGAGGGATGCTTGAGGAAACTATTAGGAAATTAGTTATAGCTGAATTCAAACTGTTTTGGTGCCAAGTATAAAGAGGGGGAGAGTCTTTTATATGTGTGAGTGAAGAGTGAGTGTCTTTTTCATTGTTTTAGTATAGAGAGTTCATCTAGGTTTTGTGTGTGTTCTCTTCTAAGGAGTGTAGAAGGAGAGTAAAAGTGAGAGATTTCTTTTTCCTTACTTATCTAAATAGAGAATTGTGTGTTGTTGTGAAGAAAGAAGAGGAGTCAAAGGAATTTTTTGAGATTCACTTCGGGAAGAGTTTGAGATAAGTTGTCTTTTCTTTACTCTATGTGTATGACGTTGCTTTTATATATAAAATCCATCTTTTGTCATCTTTTCCTCATGACTCTTAAGTAGATTTCTTTGTCTTCCTCCTTTCATGTGATGTGTTGATGTTGTGCTATAGAAACGATTTGTCTATTTATTATGGAGAATTTGTGATGACCTTTTCACTTTGTACTTCATTTACTTTTGGATCTGACCAATTGAATTATTAAAACTTGTTGGAAACTATATGTTCCGAACGGATTATGAGTTACACAACAAAAGTGAAGGTCACATTCAATGTCCATGAATGAGTGACATAGTTCCTGGGGGTTGGGTGAAAATAAATAGGGAAATATTATTTAATGGGCGTAGAATTGGAGATTTTTGAGTGACAGGATGAAATCCCCAATTTGGTCCTAGGGTTTGGAAACCAAAGCGAGAGTTAGCCTTCAGGTGAAGGGAAGTGGGAGCTCTAGAGTGAGAGCCAGTATCATCCCAGCCTAATCACAGATTTGGGGACTAAACTTAGGATTAGCCAAAGTTTTTTATGCGCTCGGAAGAGGGCAAAGAATATGAATGCTCCTATTTGGCCCATTACATTTCCATCACTGATCTATTTCACTAGATCACACATTATTACTGGAGAGGAGGAGGATTCTTTCTTACAATTGAACTATTGTTATAAATTTAGTCTTGTGTTAATTAACTTTGCTAGAAAGTTATAACATACTTTGGTAGAATTAGTAACTGTAATTATTTATTCCTCTTTTATTATTAGTAATTTCCTGCAACTGTGTTGTGATCCGTGAAGTGATTTCTGCGCTACATTATCAAATTAATTGCCTCCTCATGGGATGGATAACTAGGACTCCATTAGAGCCCTGTATTACTTGAGTGATACGTATACTTGCGTTTAATTGTGTGACTCAATAGAAAACTAAAACAATATATATATAAATCTGAATTCATAAATTTTGGCAATTTAAAAAAGTCGCACAAAGTTTTTAGTGCCATTGCCGGGAAGGTAACTGTAAAAATTAATTTTGTAGTATTTGAAAGCTTATATTTGAATTACAAGTCATAATTGTGTGTGTTTGTTTATTGTTAGTGTACTTATTATGATTGTATGCGTAGTATTCGATCTATAGGGCTAGTGCCTTACGATTCTGAATTAGAGCGTACTATTAGAAAAGTTTGAAAACAATAAAAATAATATGAAAATCCTCACAAAATGACGAACAACTTGAACAATAAAAAACAATCAAAATGCGAATATACCAAGACCTTTAAGATATTATGTTAATCAAATAGCAGATGAAATTCACAAAACTATCCAAATTCCTGATGTTGCTGCTAATTCATTTGAGCTTAACCCTGCTATTATCCAAATGGTACAGAATAATCAACTTGGAGGAACACCTAATGAAGATCCTAACATACATCTCACTAGTTTTCTAGAATTGTGTGCAGCCTTTAAATATGATGGAGTGTCAAACGATGTTGTTAGGCTTAGACTTTTTCGTTTTTTATCAAGGGATAAGGCTAAGGTGTGGTTAAATTCGTTAGCACCTAGATCTATCAGAACTTAGGGAGAACTTTCACAAAAGTTTCTGTCTAAATATTTCCCTCCTTCAAAAACTGCTTAGCTGAGGAATGATATCACATCTTTTAGTCAATTTGATGGAGAATCTATATATGAAGCTTGGGAAAGATTTAAAGATCTTCTGAGAAAAGTATCCACATCATGTTGTACCAGACTGGTTAATAATTTAAACATTTTATAATGGATTAGTGGGATCTTTGAGATCGATTATAGATGCTACTGTTGGTAGATCATTAATGTCAAAACCTTTTGATAAAGCATATTTGTTAATAAAAGAGATGGCTACTAATACTTTTCAATGGCCCTCTGAGTGGGTAAATCCTAAGAGAGTAGCGAGTATTCATGAATCTGATGCGATAACTATGATAGTCTCTCAAATTGCTGCACTTTCAAAGAAAATAGATCAATATGGAACGACGTATTCTCGAAGACCACCAATTTCATAGGAAAATTCATTAGGGCATATGATAGACTCTCAAATATCTTATGAAACCTTGAATGCTATAAATAATAAACTCAACAATCCTTATTCGAATTATTATAATCTTAGTTGGAAGAATCACCCAAACTTCAACTGGAATAAAACAATGCTATTGTTAACCCACAATGGGGAAACAATTCTATGAATCCAGTTGGAAATCCGAACAACCAAGGAAATACCAATTATAGACCTTCTTATCCTCCTGGTTTTAATAGTAACCCACAATTTAAGGAAAAGAAGTTATCTACTGAAGAAATAATTCTGAATATGGATATTCAAATTCAAGCTCAAAATGTTGCGATGACGAACATTGAGAATCAATTGGCACATATTTTTACTGGGCTTAATAATAGAACTTATGGAAATCTTCCTAGCAATGTTGAGATTAACCTAAAAGACAAAAAAAGGAGCAAATTAAGGCTATTCAATTAAGGAGTGGAAATGAATTGGAAACAAAAGTACAAGAAGATGTTGAAGTTGAGAGAGAGGAAGTGAACATTGAAAAAGGTTCTAATAAGATATATCTAGACTTAGAATATCTGATTGAACCAATGAAGATTACTACTGAAAACCCCCCTCCTATGTTTCCTCAAAGACTAAGAAAACAGAACAGGGATAATAGATTTGCAAAATTTTTGTAAATCCTTAAGAAATTAACGATTAAAATTCCCTTTGTTGAAGCATTAGAGCATATGCCTGATTATGCAAATTTTATGAAGGATATTCTTAAAAAGAAGAGAAAGTTCAAAGCCCACGAGACTGTTGCACTTAGCGGTGAGTGTAGTGCAATTATTCAGAAGAAGCTTCCTGAAAAACTTAAAGATCCTGGTAGTTTCACTATCCCGTGTGCTATAGGTGAGTAATTTTTCAGAAGAGCTTTATGTGATATGGGAGCTATTATTGATCTTATGCTTTTATCAACTTTCAAAAGATTAGGAATTGGAGAAATTTCACCTACATCTGTGACTCTTCAATTGTCTGATCGTTCTATCACTTATCCTAAAAGACTTGTGGAATTTCTATTAATGAAGGTGGATAAATTTATCTTTCCTGTGAACTTTATTGTATTAGATATGGAGGAAGATAAAGAAATTCCAATTATTTTGGGAGGACCCTTCCTTTCTACTGGGAGAGCTATGATCGATGTTCAAAAATGAGAATTAACTATAAGAGTTAATGATCAAGAGGTAACTTTCAATATTCTGAAATCTATGAAATACCCTTGAGCTGAAAAAGATGATGAGTGCTTTCAAATGGAAATCTGCGATTATTTAAGAGAAGATCATTTTAAAGAAGTGTTTGAAGAGAATTTGGAATGTGAGGATGAAAGTGAAAGTGAAGATGATCTGGATGATATGAAAAATGAAAAGTTTGAATTTGTTCAAGAAAGATTTGAATGATTGGATACTCTGGAAAGTGAAGATAAAAGTTTAATTCCATTTATCATAAAACCCCCTGAACTTGAGATGAAAATTCTCCCTAACCATTTGAAGTAAATGTTTTTAGAAGAATCATCTACCTTACTAGTCATTGTATCTTCGGATTTAAATGAATATCAAGAACAAAAATTACTGGATACCTTGAAAAGGTACAAGAAGTCTTTTGATTACTTTTTATGCAACATTTCAATGATGTATGTTGTCCATATTTAGAAAATAAATAGATGATTGAATAGAAGTGTTTGTGGACGATTTCTTAATATTTGGAGATTCATTTGATGCATGCCTATGCAACTTAGAAAAAGTTTTAAGATATGTAAATGAATAAATTTAATCCAAAACTGAAAAAAGTGTCAAATTTAGGCGCCAATAAATACCAAAACCAAGCATTTACTTGAGATCCCAAAGATCTGACACCATAATCCTAGCACTTAGGTTCCATATTAGTGCTTAGACACCTAAGGACTAGGCACCAGTCACAGCTCGGGCGATGAATTTTGGCTATTGATTGGTGTTATTTGGACTGCCGATGCACTAGAATGGCATGCTTCTTAATGATGAACCTCAGGGTAGAAAAAGAGGTTAAAGCAGGCTAAGGAGCTTTATGTGGGCATCCTAGTCATGTTAGCAGCTAAGCTGGTTTAAACAGGCTAAAGCCTCACTTTCCCCCCTCTCTCAATCGGCTATCACCATGGCAATTCACAGAAGAGCGATTTGAGCTTCTTAGTGAGGGAGCTTGGAGAACCTTAGGGAGAGCATTTGGAGAGGGTTCTTGAAAGAGTAAGTGGGCAAGATCACCACCTTCCTTAATAAGAGAAAGTCTAAGAGAGCTCACCTCCCTCATTTCTTCTTCTCCTTTAACCCTTCTTCATCATCTTCTTCCTCCCTCTTCATGTCATCTCTTGAGGGGTGAGGAGGTTTTCTTGAGGAAGAAATCGGTGAGTAGGGCATCATCTTAGCTCAGTTAAGGCCAGCTGGAGGTTTGTTAGAAGTTTGGGGCAGCGCTGGAGCACCATCGTGGGCTTCTCTCCTACTGTTAAAAGGGCATCATCCTGAATTATTTGGACATCAAGCAAACTTCACAGTGGTGTAAACTTTGAATCCTCCATCTTCTCCTTGTTAGCTAGCCTTAGGTTTAGTTTTGATAGGAGTGTGGGTACGTTCACCAACACGGGGTGAGTGCGCCAGTTAGCATTAGTAGGTAAGGCCACATGCCTCTGTGATGGACTGTTGCTTTCCTAGAGAAGGACCTAGGGTAGGATATTTGTGCATGGCCAAACCACTCACAGAGCAGAGTGAATCCCTTTATGTGAACCTAAGACCAAAGTCTTAAAGGGTTGGATTTACAATCTCCCATGCTTTGCCATTCCCCAATCTTCCCTAGAGAGGTTAGACTAGGACACTCCAACCTGATTCATACCTTGTGTATTCAGTCAAGTGTAGCAACTGAAGGTAATGATGAGGTAGTCTACCCCCTGATGCCAATAAGTAAATTAAACTTGAAAACCTATGAAGCCCATGTAGGATGGAAATGGAGTAAGAAAGATGATGTACCTTCTTCTAGTCAGGAGAGACCACCTACATCTAGGGAATCTACTCTGCATGATGTTATGGATAAGTTAGAAAAGCTGAATACCAGAGTAGAGGGACTAGAAGCGAGGAATAAGATAAATGATGATTATCAAGTGCAGTGGCGAGAAAATGATATAGCTTTTCAAGACATACAGATGAGGTTCCTCAGAGGAGACACTAGTGCTGCATTCCCTACATACCCTGAGTACACTCCATACCAGCTCGATGAACCTGATGATGGTGGAGCTCCTGCATATGATGATTGATAGTTTAGTATTTTTATTGTCATTGCATTTTGTATTTGTTGATGTATTTGTGATGTACATGGGACTCTGATTTGTATTTGTGATGTAATTTATATTTGGATGTATTTGTTGTGAACTTTATGTGAAATTGTGATAGATGTAATGTCATTGTATTTAGTTTATTAGTTTAATCTGTGATTGTAACAGTTGGATGTTAATGTGTTATGTGTGTGGTTGATATTTTTTGTTTTAAGATTTCAAACCTCTTCTCCTTGCAAATTTCTAAACTATATTTGTGTGTAGAATGCTCTTAATTATTTCAGACCTACTGTTCTAAATTTATGAAGAAGACCTGTCTAAACTCAAAGGTATAAAAAGCCCAACATATTAAGGTATGAATTACATATATGTTTAGATCTTTTCTTTCTACCTATGCTAATCTTATTCATATTCAAAAATTTAAGTTTGGGAGAGGGAAAGAATTAACTATTATTTTTCTCATTTAAAAGTGTTTTCAAAATTATTAACATGATTTCCTGTGATAGAGCTCAATTTCTGATAACTGTATTTTGATTTTATTTAAGTACTATGGTGAACTTGAATGAAAGTTTTTGGTAATGAAAAGTAATTATGCAAGCTAAGATATTTTGTATAAGAGAATAGGACTATAGTTAACTATTCAAAGTAAGAAAAACTGTATGTTTGAAATATTAAGTATCTTAAAACTTTATGTGAAAGTAAATGATTGGGACTTTATGATGAATCGATAATAAGCTAAAGAAATGCCTATAAGGTAAGGGATTGTGATAAGTTTCAAATTAGGGTGAAGTTCAAAATTATTAAAGGCTATCCAGATATAGTAATCCTTAATTGAAAAAGAAAAAAGCAAAAGTAATAAAAAAAGGAAAAGAAGAGAAAAGAGAAAAGAAGAAAAAGAAAAGAAAAAGTGAGGAGAAGCTTGAGAAGATGCCTAATAAAAAATTGACTTCACTTGGACCTACCTAAAGGGAAAAACTTAATTACTTTCCAGAACTTATATGTATGGATTAGCATCTTTATTAGTAGTGTTTTCATAATCCTTTTAAGTGCCTTAATAGGACAATCTACAGTCATTTTTGAATTGAATAGAAGGTTAGAACTCTTAGACTTGGTGACTTAATAGTCTTACACCTGCAGGATTTACTTGAATTATTCAACGATCTTTCTAAAAATTTTACTACTGTATTTATCTAAGTCAAAATTATGGTATTCTAGAAAGAAGGTGCATTGCAGTGGATCATTATTTTATGTATTAACTAAATTACTTGAGGATAAGTAATAGTTAAGTTTGGGGGATCTTGATCCACTGAAAATTTGATAGTTTTTCAATGTCCATTTTATATCTGGTTTGGATGATATTGCAGTTCAAAGAAAGGTATTTTTCATGATTTCATGCAGATACAATGATTTGAGGTCTTTGTAGCAAAAGGAAGCAAAAATGAGCAAATTTGGAGCAAAATGAAGCAAAATGAAGCAAAATGTATTTTATTGAACTAGCGCTGAATGGCGCTGTCACCAGCGCTGGACCGCGCCAATTTACAGAGAGTTTTAACCAGAAGGCGGGAAATAGCGCCGGACGGTGCCCTATCCTGCGTCGGACTGCGCCGTATCCCGATTTTAAACTTCATTCAATGTATTTTGCCGGATTTTGGAGGGATGCTTGAGGAAATTCTTGGGAAATAAGTTATAGCCGAATTCAAACTGTTTTGGAGCCAAGTACAGAGAGGAGGAGAGAGTCTTTTGTGTGTGTGTGAGTGAAGAGTGAGTGTCTTTTTCATTGTTTTAGTGTAAAGAGTCCATCTAGGGTTTGTGTGTGTTCTCTTCTAAGGAGTGTAGGAGGAGAGAAAAAGTTAAAGATTTCTTCTTTCTTTTTTATCTAAAGAGAGAATTGTGTGTTGTTGTGAAGAAAGAAGAGGAGTCAAATGAATTTCTTGATATTCGCTTGAGGAAGAGTTTGAGATAAGTTGTCTTTTCTTTACTCTGTTTGTATGACGTTGCTTTTATATATAAAATCCATCTTTTGTCATCTTTTCCTCGTGATTCTTGAGTAGATTTCTTTGTCTTCCTCCTTTCCATGTGATGTGTTGATGTCGTGATATGGAAATGATGTGCTAATTTATTATGGAGAATTTGTGATAGCCTTTTCACTTCGTGCTTCATTTACTTTTTGATATGGCCGATTGAATTGTTAAAAATTGTTGGGAAACATATGTTCCAAAAGGATTATGAGTTCCACAAAAAGTGAAGGTCACATTCAATGTTCATGAATGAGTGACATAGTTCATGGGGGTTGGGTGGAAATAAGTAGGGAAATATATTCTGATGGGCATAGAATTGGAGATTTCAGAGTGACAGGCTGAAATCCCTAATTTGGTCCTAAGGTTTGGAAACCAAAGGGGGAGTTAGCCTTCAGGCAAAGGGAAGTGGGAGTTCTGGAGTGAGAGCCAGTATCCTCCCAGCCTAACCATGGATTTGGGGACTGAACTTAGGATTAGCCAAGGCTCTTTATGCGCTCGGAAGAGGATAAAGAATAGGAATGCTCCTATTTGGCACAATACATTTGCATCACTGATCTATGTCACTAGATCATCACAATATTACTGGAGAGGAGGATTCTTCTTACAATTGAACTTCTGTTATAAATTTAGTCTTGTGTTAGTTAACTTTGCTAGAAAGCTAGAATGTACTTTGGTAGAATTAGTAACTGCAACTGTTTATTCCTCTTTTATTATTAGTAATTACCTGCAATTATGCTATGATTCATGAAGTTATTTCTGTGCTGCATTATCACATTAATTGCCTCCACGTAGGATCGATAACCAGAACTCCATTAAAGCCTTGTATTACTTAAGTGATACTTATACTTACGTTTAATTGTGTGACTCAATAGAAAACTAAACCAATATATCTATAAATATGAGTCTATAAATTTTGGCAATTTAAAAAAGCCACACCACACTACAAGACATGAATCTATCCCAAAGAATAGATACATGGCTTGGTCGTGAGGCTCGATCAAATAAACTGAAGAATTCATGACATCTGTTTGGTCTATGAACCATTCATGTTGACCGACAATTTCTCCTATATGATATGAAGGAATCAGATAAGGTTTATATTAATATGGGGTCTTTAAATTTCTTATAAGGGCAAGCCCTTATAGTAAACTATATCTTAGATAATTAAAGTCACTTAAGAAAACTCTTGATATAGACCAGGAAATATTGTACTCATGACTTTCAAAGGGTAAGGTCCTTCAAGAAAGAGTGGTAATAAGAGATCCAATAGGTGAGTGGCTCAAATTCTGGAACAGTTTTTTTGTAGGTATCCAAAGGAAGGAGAGACTAGGGGAAAGATAGATCCAAGAGAGGTCTTGGTGTTTTTTACGAACTATCCTATGGTTAGGCTTTAATTTGAGATAGTTATTTCGTGTCTCATCCTACCAATTTTATCATTTAGGACTTACATTCACTTGATGCTGATCATGTGAATGGCCTAGAAGATATGAGGGTTTATGTCATACCCGAAGACGACCTCAGAATCCTAAGACGAGTTATGGCTATATTGCACGAAGTGCAAAAGCCTAAAGGGATAAAGTGAGGGTTTTTGCTGCACTAGTCAAGCTACCTCAAAGTTCTATGGCTTGTTATTTTAATTTCAAAGGAGTTTTGCCGTTGAAGATGGTCGTTCTTCCCACTGTGTATGTTCCAAGCTCCTTTTCGTTGCATGTTTAGTTTAAAGAAGTGTCAATTGAAGAGAGAAGAGAAGTGTCATGTTTTGGAAGTTTTCAATTTGAGGTTGTCGGCATATTTTTAGGTTTGTGTGTTGTATTTTTTTAAAAAAAGGGGTCGCCTACAGAAGTGGTCGGCGAATTTTAAATTTTAAATTTAATTTAAATATATATATAATTTGGAAAGTAGTATTAGATTTTGAAAATAATTTTAAATTTGAAAATTTTAAGATATGAAATCAAACCAATCTCACATCCCAAATAGTTTATATAAGCGAGCACCGCATCACAAACCGTGTTTCTATCCCGAAGAATAGACACACTGCTTGATGATGGGGCTCGATTAAATAAACTAGAAGATTTGTGACATCCGTTTGGCTGCGAACCAATTTTATAAGCCGACAAGTTCCCCTGCTTAATATAAATCAATTAAGTTGGGTTTATATTACCTGGGTTCTTAAAGTTCCCTATAAGGGCAAACCCTTATAGTTAATTACATCTTAAATGACGGGAATCACTTAAGAAAACTCTCGATAATGATCAGTGGTTTTGCTCTCAAGAATTTCAAAGTTTAAGGTTTCAAATGATTGAATTTTTGAAATTTCAGTAGGGATTAGCTCAAATTCGGAACAGTTTATTTTGGGAATCCAAAGGAAGAGAAGTAGGAGAAGCTGAGGAACCAAGAAGAATCTTGGCAACTTCCCAAACTATCCTATTGTTTGGCTTCAATTTGGGAGTTTATTTAATGTTGCAATCCTGCCAATTTTATTTAATTAGGACTTATATTTGTACGATATAATCACACAAATAGCCTCGAAGATGTGAGGGTTTATGTCGTACCAAACGACTACCTCGGATTCCTAAGACCGGTTAGGGCTTAATTTACATGACATGATCATGCAAATGCCTAACAAAGAGTTGAGGATTTATGTTGCACTAGGCAAACTACCTCGAAATCCTATGGCTTTGTTATTTAATTCTAAGAAAGTTTTGCTGAAGTAGATTCCAGTTTTGCTGATGATGATGGCCGTGCTGCCAACCATGCTCCAAGCTCCTTGTCGTTGTAGAGGTTTAGTTTTAGAAGTCATAAATCAGGAGATGAGAGAAGTGTTTTGGTTTAGAGGAAATCTTAAAATCCAAGTGTTTTTAATATTTTAATTAAAACAAATCTTAAAGTTATTTAAACGAAGCCGATTAAGATCCCACGGTTACGTCATCCCGGCACCAGATTATTTTCATCGAATTCACTTAGTCCGAGATGAATTTGCTAAACTCAACTCGAATGAGTTCTACACCTTCATTTAGATCGTGGGAAATCCTGTTAGCAACACGTGGGTTACATCATCCGAGTTATTCCCGATCATTCAACGAGACGTTTTAATTTAGTTGAAATTGTAGTTTTGTTGTTCTGTTTGTGATTAAATTTTAAGTTGTTTTATATTTTGGAAGGTTGTGGCGGTGAATTTTATCTTGCAATGACTTTTAATTTAGTTTTGGTTTCAGTTTAGGGACTATCCTAAAGATTTTTCTTTTCATGCAACAATCTTATTTATCATGCAAGAAAGGTAAAGCGCAATGCATGTAAGTAAATTGCAATAAAGTAAATTGCAATAAAATAAAAGCGTACCTGGAGGGTCTTCCCGTCATCCCAAGCTGCACATAAAACACATGTTAATGCATTTAAATATTTCAACAAGTACCTAGGTAAAGCTAAGGGAAGGGTTTTGGTTGTCTACCAAATTCCTAATCCTATAACTAGTCATCTCCTATGACCTCTAGGTTCTTGGTTTGGTTTAAGGATGATTTTCTTCATCAAAGAACAATTAAATTCAATAGTTCTTCTAAAACATCCCGTCATATTGAGGAAGTGCTTAGGACGAGTCCTGAACATCTTTTCAATACTTCTGGGATTACTTTGAGTCCAAGTAAATTTAGTTGCACATATGAACTAATCATCCAGGAGTTTAGTTAAACTTTGTCTCTTGCTCAGTGAACCTGGGTATCTAATTTCCTGATGAATGAAGTGACATCTCACTTAATACTCTATTCAAGAGTTATAATAATTAAAGCCTTTAAGGGCAAGTTGGTTTATTGAGAATTTTAATCATTCTTAATTAAAAGTTTGAGTTAATGATTTAAAGTGATTTAATTTAATTATGAGGTTTTAATTAATAATTTTAAGTTTGGAATAGTGTACAAATTATTTTAAATTTTAATTTAAATCCTTACACTTTCAATTATCTTAGTATTTCAGATTGATGTTCATGTTTTAGTCTTACTTAGATAAAAAGAGGTGTTGAAATTATTGATATGTTTTGATTTAACTCTCAATGATTTCATTTAGGTTTTTGTTAAGTAATTTTAATTTAATTTAATTTAATTTAATTTAACTTTAGTTTAATTTAATTTAACTTTAATTTAATTTAATTTCATTTCATTTAATTTAATTTAATTTTAATTTAATTTCAATTTTAGTTTAATTTTAATTTAATTTAATTTTAGTTTAATTTAATTTTAGTTTAATTTAATTTAATTTAATTTAATTTAATTTAATTTAATTTTAATTTAATTTTAATTTAGTTTTAATTTAATTTTAATTTAATTTAATTTTAGTTTCAATATTTTAAAATTAATTTAATTTAATTGTTAAGATGTTAATTTAATTTAATTTAAACTTTGACTTGACTTAATTTAATTTAATTTATTTTAATTTCAAGATTTTAAATTTGATTTTAATTATTGAAATATTTAACATTTTAAGCTTTAATTCATTTAAGAGTTATCTTCTTTTAATTTTTAATTTATTTATTTTGGATTATTATTTTATATTTTAATTAAGAACTAAATATTATTGAAGTGGCTTATTTAGGGATTTTTAAATTAAAGAATGAATATCCTCTTAATAATATTCCTATTTTAATAATCCAAATTTAAATATATTTTTTCCAAAATTCAAATTATTTAATTAATTAGAGTGTCATTTTGATATTTTCAAAGTGTTTAATGGGTTTCTTCCCCTTAATTTTTCTAAGTTTCAATAATCCAAGAGGAAGTTAAGATCAAATATTTTACCCTCCATTTTGATTAAACCTAAAGTTTTAATTAAGGGTTAAAATTCTTAATTACCTTTATGCCCTTTTAGGCTTATTTATTTCATAACTCACAAAATTGAGCTCAAATGAATTTGAAATTTTTATGTCACCTCACTCATATGTCAATTAAGACATTAGAGGAGAAAATGTGATTTTTCTGAATTTAATTAATTTATATAATTATTTTTAGTAGAAAATAGGGGTTTTCAAAGAAAATTCAACAACATGACCAAGGAAAGGTTTCTGTTCTTAAAAAAATTATGGGATGTTACTAATGACCAGAGGACCACTTTGACCAATTTTTGTGATTTTTTGAATTATATTTTATTTATTATAATTATTTTGAATTTTAGAGTATTAATTAATTTTAAAATAAAATAAAAGTTGAAAAATAGATTTTATATTTTTCTTAAATTTCTCTAACCTCAAGGAGTCCGTAGAAACAAATTTTTTAATTTTCTGATTTTCTTTGATTTATTAGAATTATTTAATGAAAAAGGTTGAAAATTCATTTTTTAATATTAAAAATTACCTTAAGCCTTTAAAATTCAATATCTTATCCTAGGGACTTAGGAAAAATATTTGGTTTGTTCCTAAGTGATTAGGAGTCCAAAATGTGACATTTTTATGATTTTTAATATTTTTGTGATTTTTATTAATTTTTAATTATTAAAATATTAAAATATTGTGAAAAATCAACCATTAGAAAATTCCAATTTTAATTTTCCTGAACTCCCGTGATATTAGAGAAGCTTCAAAACCATTTTTGTGAATTTTTAAAAAGTATTTTTGGGGTTATGAATTTTTAAAGTTCCAATTTGCTTATGAGGGTTAATCAATCCATTTGGTGGGGTTAATCAAGTCCAATTGATTTCAAAATTTTATGTAAGGTTCCTCTAACCCTAAAGAGCAATGGAGAATTGTTTTCAAGTCAATTTGATGTGTGGTTAACCCTAATTAATTCAAATTCAATTTTGGGAGTTTAGGCCAATTAAGGTTATTATGAATGAATTAACTCAAAATATATTTTTCATAGGATCCCGGTCCTAAGAAACACCACCAAATTTTCCTAGAATTTATTTTACAACATGCTAATTATTAGAATTAAAATGCCTAAAATTGTGACATGAACTTGAAAAATCAATAACTCTTCACAGAGATGGCCTATAACCGTGAAAAATTCAGGGAATGTTCCCAAGATCAGAGGCTTCAAAAGCCCTATAGTCTCATGCCATGGTGAATTGTCTATGCAAATGGAGAATCAAAACATTGGAAACAGTAAATAAATTATTAAAAATAAAATACTCATCCAATTAACTTGATTTCTTTTCCACTTTATTCTCCTCTGTTCACTGAGCAAGTGGGTATTTTTATTTTATTTTTGTGATTTTTCTATGCAAAGATATGAATTTTTGAAGTTCTGGTATTTAAATAATTCAAAAATACCCTAATTTCCTACTTATCCGACTCGACGCCACGTCATCCTACGGCGGATCGAAAGCCCACGTGTCGCTCTGTGATTCGGCGCCGCCATCTGGTTTAGTGCTCCAGGGGCCCGCAGTTCATATAACATTCTGTTGTCCGGCTTGAACTCGACCGTCCGCTTGATAAACGCGCGATCCAATGGCTCCTAGTCATCGTCTACGACTGGTGTGCACCCATGACCGTCCACACTCAAACCCTAATATCTCTCTCGATTCTCAATGGATTTTTGAGTTCTTATACTCTTTCAATTCGTCTTGAAGAGACGAACACATCCATACAGTTTATAAGCTATGAAATTAACCCAAACAAAATGGAGAATTGTTGGAAGCTCGGGAGGAAGAATGATACCTTTGCTCATAGAAGTGAAGCTTCGATCTGAGGGTTGTGTCACCTTCTATTGAGTCCAAGCAAGCTTCAGATGAAGTCTCTGGCTCTGGGGAATTGTCTAAGTATGAAAGTGTCCACAGCCGATTTCAAAGCTTGGAGGCTGGAGCAACTGGGTGGCCTGGAGAGGGGGCTTTCACTAGGGAACTCCTTCTCTTGGTCCTGTACAGGTGTGGGTGAGTTTAATTTGGATTTGGTGGAGGTTCCAGAGATGTCCTGGTTTTTGGGTGGATTTTCAACTTAGAAATTGAGCTCTGTTAATGGGGTTTAGGGCAAAGGAACACTGGGGATCAACTGCTCTGGGTTAGGAGAAGGTCCTGGAGTAATTTTGGCAGAGTTTCCTTAAGGTCTGGTTCATCACCTTGTTTGGCCAAGAGGTGAGTGGGTTTAAATAGAGGTGGCTGGAGGGCTTCCGAGTGGCAATTGGAGCTTGGATCAACTGCACAGGGCAAGGGAAGAACAGCTGCAATGGCCATTTAGGTTGGGACAAGTCAGCAAATTCAAATTAAATTTTTGATTCAAATTAAGCCTCTCGGCTCGGTGGTTTACGGCGGCCGTGGTAGGCTGGCCGGCCGGGCATGGGTCACCCTCGGGGTCGGGGAGGTCGGTGCTTGAGTTTTGTGAGTTCGATTGGCAAATGCCAAGTGTAAAGGAGTTGAATCAAAGTGGAAGGGGAAGGGATCATTTTGGGCTTGGTTTGGTCAAATGCATGGATTTGGGTTTGGTGCACCCACCAAGGCCTGATTTGGGCTGAAGGGAATCATATGGCTCGAGCTGAATTGGAGTGGAGAAGTCTCCATCCATGGTGAGGTGGCTAAGCATGGTTTAGTGTGTATCATGGATGAGGTTAAAAAAGCTTAAAGAAGGCTTAAGAAAGGGGCCCCTCCATTTTCCATAAATGACATGGTGAGGTGTCAAAACTCTCATGGCTTCATATGGCTTGTTGATCACAGAAAAATATGTTAAGAAATTCATACCCATTTTTTATGAAATTGCACTTTAAAGAAAGGTATTTTCTTTATTTTATTGCAGGAACGAAGATTTATAAGTGATGGAAGAAAGAAAGCATAAAATAGAGCAAATTTGGATCAAAAAGGAAGAAATACATCCAAATGAACTAAGTCGCCGACGGCGAAATCGAGCCCGCCGACGGCGAGATTATAAAGAGAATTTCTTAAAGGTTTGCAATTACCTCGCCGACAGCGAGCCCGAGCCCGCCGACAGCGAGATCACACGGTTTGAAGACCTTCTAGATGCCACGCTGATGGCGAGGTCGTTTCTCGCCGACGGCAAGACCGTTCAAAATGCCAGATACATTGAACCTGGACGCTTTTTGAAGAGGTGCTTAAGTACCCCTTGGACCTTTGTCTACCTCTATAAATAGAGGACGAATTCTAGTATGTAGTGTGTCTATTTTAGGAGTCTTAGAGTATTCTATTAGTGTGCTTTTGAGTCTAAGTTGAAGTTTAGTGTGAGTAAGTGTAAGTAGTGAGTTAAGAAGTGTCTTGTACTTAGAAGGAAAAGTCAAAGGAACTTCAAGGAGTCTGCTTGGGGAGGAAATTGAGATAAGTATCTTTGTTTATTGTTGTTAACTTTAAATGAAATTCATTCTTTGTTTAATTCCCATGCATTTTAAGTAGTTTTCTTAGTCTTTCTCCTTGTTTATGAAAGTATGTGAATTGATGAAATTAAATAGAAGTGCCTAATATATTAAAATAAATTGTGATAATATTTTACTTAAAACTTAATTTACTTTCAATCTGGCCAATTGAATTGTTAAAATATGTTGAATTATAAACTATAGTAAAGATTACATCCAATATTCAGGGAAGTCAAAAGCCTTGGAAGGAGGGTGCAAATAAATAGAGAAATATTATTTATCGGACGTAGAATTGGACATTTTAGTATGACAGACTAAAATATTCAATTTGGTCCTATTGTTTGAGAGCTGAAGTTTAGATGTTAGCCCTCAAGTGAGGGGAATGTGGGAGTTCTGAAGTGGCAGCCAGTATCCTCCCAGCCTAGCCGCAGATTTAGTAATCAAACATAGGACTAGTCAATGTTCTTTGCACCTGGACCAAAGTGTAAAGAATAGGAATGCTTCTATTTGTCACAATACAATAAAAAAATCTATTTGAATTCATCATTCACTTAAGTTTCTAAAAACAAGGGGAAGGATACTTTTTCTGAAATCTTTAAATCAACTTTATTTAAAGCATTAGTTTACTTTAGATCGCTTTAGTTAAGTATTCTAAATTACGTATACTATATTAGTAAGTAAATCCTTTTAAATTTAGCTGTTACAAATCTTTTAAAACTTCCCTGTGGGATCGATAACCAGGACTCCACTAGAGCCCTGTATTTTTTGATACGATACGTATACTTGCGTAGAATCCACATTATACATTCCATCATAAAATTAAATATATATTAAGCGGGATCAAGTTTTTGGTGTCGTTGTTATTTTTGTAAACATTAAAAAGTGGGCCAAGTTTTTGGCACCGTTGCCGGGGAAGTAAAGAAATTATTTACTGGAGTAACGGACTATTTTAAAATTTATTTTACAAAATTGTATGCGTAAATTTGGAAACGAAAATTTAACACCTTACAATTCAGAATTAGAGCGTACAATTAAAAGAATTAGAAAACAAAAAAGAGAAATTATAAATTTAACACAAATGGAGAATATTCCTGAAAATGAAAATATCAATCAACAAAGACCATTAAAAGATTATGCCAACCCTACATTAGATGAAATTCATTTAACTATTCAAAACCCTGATGTAGCTGCTAACTCATTTGAACTTAAACCTGCAATTATCCAATTGGTACAAAACAATCAATTTAGTGGTTCACCTACTGAAGATCCTAATTTACATCTTGCTAGTTTTTTAGAACTATGTTCTACTTTCAAATATGAAGGAGTATCTAACGATGCTATTAGACTTAGACTTTTTCCTTTTTCTTTAAGGGATAAGGCTAAAATGTGGTTAAATTCATTAGCATCTGGATCTATTAAAACTTGGAGAGACTTATCACAAAAATTTCTATCCAAATATTTTCCACAATCTAAAACTGCTAAGCTTAGAAATGATATAACTTCTTTTAGTCAGTTTGATGGAGAATCAATATATGAAGCTTGGGAGAGATTTAAAGAACTCTTAGGAAATGCCCACATCATGCGTTACTAGATTGGTTAATTATTCAAACTTTCTATAATGGATTAGTAGGATCTCTTAGATCAATCATCGATGCTCTCTTCTTGGAGGATCATTAATGTCAAAACCATTTGATGAAGCCTATGCACTAATCGAAGAAATGACTACCAATAATTTTCAATGGCTCTGTCGATAGAATGAATCCAAAAAAGATAGCCAGTATTCATGAAAATGATGCAATATCTATGTTAGCTTCACAAATCGCTGCTATATCTAAAAAATTAGATCATTTTGGAATGAATTACTCTCCAACTATATTAGAAGAAAACTCATCTGGACAACTTATAGAATCTCAACCTTCATATGAAACTATGAATGCTATTAATAACAGACCCAATAATCCTTATGCGAATTATTATAATCCTGGATGGAAAAATCATCCTAATTTTAATTGGAATAATAATACTACTAATCAACCATGGATGAACAACATAACACAACCATTAGGAAATCCCTCTAACCAAGGAAATTCTAATTATAAACCTAGTTATCCACCTGGATTTAATAATAATAACCCTCAATTTAAAGATAAGAAATTATCTATAGAAGAATTAATATTAAATATGGGTCAACATTTACAAAATCAAGGAAATCAATTACAAATACAAGGAAACCAATTACAAAATCAAGGAACAGCTATTAAAAATATTGAAATTCAACTTGGGCATATTGCTACCACTCTTATTAATAGAATACCTGGAACATTTCCTAGTAATGTGGAAATAAATCCCAAAGACAAAGGAAAGGAACAAATTAAAGCGACACAATTACGAAGTGGAAAAGAATTAGAATCTCGAATTCAGAAAGAACTTGAAAGTCAAAAAGAGGAAGTGGAAATCGAAAAGGAAAAGAATCAACAAGATCCAAACTTAGAAAATCCTTTAATACCAATGAAAATTTCTGTTGAAAAACCTCCACCACCATTTCCTCAACGACTAAATCAACATAAAAAAGATAAACAGTTTGCTAAATTCCTTGAAATTACGAAGAAATTAACAATAAATATTCCTTTCGTAGAAGCTTTAGAACATATGCCAAACTTTGTAAAATTCATGAAAGATATTCTAAATAAAAAAAGAAAATTTACTGATAATGAAACGGTCGCACTTAGTGAGGAGTGTAGTGCTATTATTCAGAAAAAGCTTCCTGAAAAATTAAAAGATCCTGGTAGTTTCACTATTCCCTGCAGCTATTGGAGAAAAATTCTATGGAAAAGCTTTGTGTGACTTAGGAGCAAGCATCAATCTAATGCCTCTATCAATTTTTAAGAGATTAGGATTGGGAGAAATTTCACCTACTTCGGTAACCCTTCGATTAGTCTGATCGTTCTGTTACATATCCTAAGGGAGTTATTGAAGATGTTTTAGTAAAAGTGGATAAATTTATCTTCCTTGTAGATTTTATTGTTTTAGATATGGAAGAAGATAAAGAAATTCCTATCATCTTAGGAAGACCATTTTTAGCCACTGGGAAAGCTATGATTGATGTTCAGAAAGGAGAATTAACTACGAGAGTAAATGACCAAAAAGTTACTTTTAATATTGCTAAATCAATGAAATATTCTGCACTAGAAAAAGATGATGAGTGTTTTCGAATGGAAGTACTCAATCATTTATAAAAAGAACATTTTAAGGAATATTATGAAGAAAAATTAGAAAAAGAAAATACTGAATTAATTGAAAAAGCTGATATAAAAGAAGAACTAGATTATATTCAAGAGAAATTTGAATTTTTGGATAATACAGAAAACACTGAAAAAAATATAGTTCCATCGAATATTAAACCTCCTGAACTTGAGTTAAAAATGTTACCTAATCATTTGAAATATGCTTACTTAGGTAATTCTTCAACTCTACCGGTTATTATTCCATCCGAATTAAATGAATCTCGAGAACAAAAACTTTTAGATACCTTAAAAAAATATAAGAAAATTTTTTGTTGGACTTTAGCGAGATATTAAAGGAATTAGTCCTTCAATCTGTATGCACGAATTATTTTAGATAATGAACATAAGCCTAAAGTAGATCCCCAAAGGAGATTAATCCCGATAATGAAAGAAGTAGTCAAGAAAGAAATTTTAAAATGGTTAGATAATGATATTATATATCCTATTTCTGACAGTGCTTGGGTAAGCCCAATTCACTGTGTGCCTAAAAAAGGAGGAGTGACCGTAAAAGCTAATGAAAATAATGATCTTATCCCTATAAGACAAGTTACTAGATGGCGAATATGTATTGATTATAGAAAATTAAACGCGACCACCGGGAAAGATCACTTCCCTTTACCATTTCTAGACCAGATATTAGATAGATTAGCCGGACATAAGTATTTTTGTTTCTTAGATGGATACACTAGTTATCATCAAATACAAATTGCTCCTGAGGATCAAGAGAAAACTACATTTACTGGCCCTTATGGAACTTTCGCTTTTCGAAGGATACCTTTTGGATTATGTAATGCACATGTAACATTCCAGAGATGTATGATGCTATATTTAGTAAATTAATTGATAATGGAATAGAAGTATTTATGGATGATTTCTCTGTGTTTGGAACATCATTTGACACATGCTTGAATCATCTTGAAAAAGTTTTTGATGTATGTGAGAAAACTAATTTAGTTCTTAATTGGGAGAAATGTCAATTTATGGTTGCAGGCGGCATTGTATTAGGGCATAAAATTTCGGAAAAGGGCATGGAAGTAGACCCTGCAAAAATTCAAGTTATAGCTAAATTACCACCTCCAACTACGGTGAAAGGGGTAAGAAGTTTTCTTGGACATGCTAAATTCTACAGACGTTATATAAAAGATTTTTCAAAAATTACTAAACCTCTATGCCAACTTCTTGAAAAGGACAAGAAATTTGAATTTACAATTGAATGCCTAAATGCTTTTGAATTATTAAAAGATAAATTAATTACAACACCTATAATAATTTCACCTAATTGGGAGAAACCATTTGAGCTTATGTGTGATGCTAGTGATTATGCTATAGGAGCAGTTCTTGGGCAAAGATATGATAAGATTTTCAAAGTTATATATTATGCTAGTAAAACTCTAAATGATGTTGAAATAAATTATACGAGTTCTTGAAAGAGAATTATTCGCAGTTGTATATGCTTTTAATAAATTTCGGCCTTATCTAATAGGAACTAAATGTATTGTGCATACTGATCACTCTGCTATAAAATATTTAATGCAAAAGAAGGATTCTAAACCAAGATTACTAAGATGGATATTATTAATGCAAGAATTAGATTTTGAGATCGTTAACAGAAAGGGAACTGATAATCAAATTGCTGATCATTTATCAAGATTAGAATATTATGAATTATCCGATACTGATAATGAAACTATAGACGAGTTTTCTCCGATGAACAACTTTATAATATAAATGAGTGGAAAATACCTTGGTATGCTGATATAGTAAATTATATTGTAAGTGACATTTTACCGCCTATGTTAACTTTGCAACAACAGAAAAAATTCATTCATGATACTAAAAACATACTTTTGGGATGAACCATACTTATATAAGCAATGTAAGGATCTAATTATTAGAAGATGCGTGCCTTATGAAGAAACTGAACCAATTATTCAAAAATGTCATGATTTTGATTTTGAAGGACATTTTGGGACAGATAAAACTGCGTATAAAATTCTACAATCTGGATTCTACTGGCCTTCTATTTAGAGATGTATACAGATATATAAAAACCTGCGATAAATGCCAAAGAGTAGGAAATATATCAAGAAAAAATGAAATGCCTCTGAATTTTATATTAGAAGTTGAAATTTTTGATGTTTGGGGATTAGATTTCATGGGACCTTTTATTCCTTCATTTGGAAACTCATCTATATTAGTAGCTGTTGATTATATTTCCAAATGGATTGAAGCGCAAGCTTTACCTAGGTGTGATGCTAAAAGTGTTTCAAAAATTTTAATGAAAAATATTTTTACTAGATTTGGAATGCCGAGAGTGATTATCACTGACGGAGGAACTCATTTTAGAAATAAATATATTCACAAACTAGTAGAAAAATATAATATTATTCATAAGATATCAACTGCTTATCATCCACAAACTAGTGGATTAGCTGAAGTTTCTAATCGAGAGATTAAGCGTATTTTAGAAAAGTCTGTAAACCCTAATAGATTGGACTGGTCTATAAAACTAGACACTGCATTATGGGCATACAGGACTGCTTATAAAACTCCGATTGGAATGACTCCTTACGAGCTTATATATGGAAAAACTTGCCACTTACCGGTTGAATTAGAACATAAAGCATATTGGGCGATTAAAGAATTTAATTATAATATGAAAGAAAGCTGGTGAGAAGAGATTGTTGCAATTAAATGAATTAGAAGAATTAAGGAATGAATCATATGATAATGATAGGATTTATAAAGAAAGGATGAAATTATGGCATGATCGGAAGATTAATCAGAGAAATTTTGAACCAGGGCAAGAAGTTTTGCTATATAATACTAGATTGAAATTATTTCCTGGGAAATTGAAATCTCGATGGTTAGGACCTTTCACTATAACTCAAATATTTTCATATGGAACTATAGAAATTGAAGATCCAAAAACAGGACATAGATTTAAGGTAAACGGACATAGATTTAAGGTAAACGGACATAGATTAAAACCATATTTCGAAGGTAGAAGACCAAATTTTAAAGAGGTTTTAATGCTTAATGGACCTGATTACTAACTGAAATTAGGTCGGGCTGACGACGTTAAACCAAGCGCTTTATGGGAGGCAACCCATAGTAGTCTTTTATTTTAATTATATACAAATTAGTGAGTTTGTAATATTAAAATAAATCTTACTATTCAATTTTTAATTAGAATCATCACAAATTCAAACTTATATGATGAGATCAGAAAATATTCGGACCAGAGTGAAATTGGGCAATTTTACTGAATCTCGCCGACAGCGAGCCTGAGCCCGCCGACAGCGAGATCGCGTGCCATATCTTTAAATCAGTTTTATAACTAGCTCACCGACGGCGAGAAACTTCCCGCCGACGAAGAGGCAGTTGAAAAATTGGTCTCTTAAGTTTTATGTGTGGTTTTGGACGGTTCTAAAGCCATTTCTTTGTAGAAAACCATCCCAAATTCATTTTTACACTTTTTTCTTCCCAAGAAACAACTAGAGACCATTCCTTTCAATCTGAAATGGCCACCAAACTCTTAGAAACCACAAAAACTGGAGTTTTCAACCGAAGAAAATTCGTCAGTTCGGAGATGCAGTGTATTTTCAATAAAGTTTTGATGAAGAAGCGACTTATTAAAGAAAGGGGATTTGTCAACAGAGGAGTAGAGAATTCCACCACAAAAATTGAAGAAATGATCGTGCAGCAGCATTGGAAGGTATTTTGCTATACGACATCCGCTATAGTTATTCCTGTAGTTAAAGAGTTTTATTCTAATCTACATGCGATCAACAATGGAGGTGTCTACGTCAGAGGAAGATGGGTAACATTTACTCCTTCAAGGGTAAATGAATTATTTTCTATAGAGAATACCCCTGTCTGTCATTATTCAAACTTTGTTCCTTCAAGATACAATATGAACGAGATTTATAGATACCTGACCGACGAACCTGATGATTGGGAGTTGCGCGAAGACGGGTATGTCAGTTTCTCTGCATCACTTCTTAACCCTGTCTCAAAGCATTGGCATTTCTTTATCTCATCAAAATTATTACCCACTATGAGGGTAAATAAGGTTTCAAAGGAATGCGCTATATTAAATTATTGTATTCAAATTGGACTACCTATCGATGTTGGATCAATTATAGTAAAGTCTGCATTGGGATTGATTGTGCATGGGTCAGTTCATGGACTTGGACACCCATCGACTATATTTGCTTTATGCAGTCAGTACCAAGTTTCTTATGAGGCGTGGGAAAAGGTAATTTTGCCATGGAAACCACTCGATCCTACGGATATGTTTCCAACTTTGGATAACAATGATGAGATTACCATTATTTCTGATAGAGCATCACAAAACAATCTTTTAGTGAGGCCCCTTACTGATAAAACAAATTTCATTCTGAAAAAGATTAAAGGATTAGAGAAAGAGTTACAAAACGTGATGAATTCCATCGATAATATCTCTGATATGTTTGATCACATTGACTGGAGGATGAAGGAGCACTTTGATCATACTGGACATCTGGAGGCCGAGTTTTATTCATTTGCCGAGACGAAAGGGTGGATTGATTAAGAATCTACTGCGGAATTCCCTTTCGGGCCTTTCTACAATCTATTTGTGCACTGCGTCACATCGGGAATATCGGAGAGGATGTTAGTTCGGACAACGAGGAGTAGTAAAGATTTCTATCTTATGTTATATTTGTGTGTATATATGTGTTGATTTGGATTTAGGTTTTAATATGATTTAAAATTTAAATTTGATCATCTCAGATTTGATGAAATTATATGTATTTGTTATGTCTCAGCATTTAGAGTGTTGTGGTGTGGATTGCAATGTTGAGTATTTATGAGAGTTTGAAGTATTGAAGTCTTAAGTGTTAGTGTTTAAAAGTGTGAAGTTTGTAAGTATTATGGATTTCATATATAAAGTTATATTGTTTGTGTGAACTTTTGTGAGTATAAGTATCTAGTCTGCATACTAAATTATCAAATTAAGTGATTGGAAGATTAATTAGGGCCAAATCGAGGTTGAAAATTTTTTGGAGCTCTCCGACGGCGAGAATTATCCCGCCGACAGCGAGGGAAAACCTGCTGACAGCGAGAACGATCTCGCCGACTGCGAGATTTTCCAGAAACTTTGGCCTTGGTAAATTAATTAGCTCGCCGACGGCGAGAAAAATCTCGCTGACAGCGAGATCGCGAAATGTCCTATATTTGACCAGTCAACCGACACTATTCATTATCCCCTTCCTCAGAACTTTGAAAAAAACCGACCTAAGGCTCATTAGATCTTGGATTTGAGGCGATTTCAACACTTTTTGACACCGAATTTCATCTCCCCTTGGTAAGTGCTTCACTCCTATGCAAAAACTTTTTATTTTCACCATGAATTTCTTCTACATTAGGAAATTTTGGAAAAATTTGAAATATGGAGAAAATACTTGGAAGAAATTCATGGAGATCGATTTAAATGGATTTTAGTTGCTATAGGAAGCCATTTTAGTAATAATTGGAAGTTTAGTTAGAATTTTTGTGATTTTCATAGATCGAACGAAATGGCTCCTTGACAAAGACGAAGGATGGATTACAACAAAACCCGATTCATAAATGCAAGAGAACAAACTCGATACTTTCAAAACATTCAAGCAAGAAAATGCATACAGGATCGAGTTTTCAAGAATCTGGGCGGAGAAGTGGAATGAATAATTAAGGAAAGAGGATGGGAAAATTTTTGCTACACCACAAACGAAATTGCTCTGTAGAAGTTGTCAAGGAATTTTATGCTAATCTGACTGCAATTGAAGATGCACCGATCAAAGTAAGAGGATTTTTTGTTGAATTCAGTGCTACTAGGATTAATTTGTTTTATGAGGTACGTGACCTGCATACCAGTGACTATGATACTTTTGGAATAATGGAAGGACCACTGGAAGAGGTGATAAACTTTCTCACTGATGAGAAAGGAGTTTGGAAGATAAAGCAGCGCGAAAGGGTAAATTTTCCTCTTTCAATGTTAAATGCATCATCTAAAGCTTGGCACTACTTTATTTGTTCTACATTGTTACCTACTTACCACCATAGTGAGGTGACAATAGATAGAGCAGTTCTGAATTTCTGTATTCAGAACCAAAAAAGTATTAATGTGGGAAGTATACTTTATAAGAATATATTAGCCACTGCACGAAGTGAAAGTGGAGGAGGACTAGGACACCCTGGTCTGATTTTTGCACTCTGCCAACTCGCTGGAGTTGAGGCTAGAGATGATGAGGAATGGGTGGAACCAATGAAACCCATCACTCAGGCTAATATTAAGATGTATGAATCCCACGAAGGATGGAGATCAGGGACGAGGAATTATATGCCTTCATCGAGTAGAGATATACCTTCTACTAGTTATGACCCCCTCAGTACACCACCCCTACCCTTCATGATCTGATGAATGAGCTGACCCTACATAGAAAGAGTTTTGAAAAATTTGGAGAGAACATGGAAAGGAAGTTTGAGCATATGGACCAAAGGATTGGAGGCTTAGAGAGAAGACATGATTATGATAGTGAATATCTCCAGCGACATTCAGAATATGAAATAGCATATTATGAGGCTGAACGTCGTTACAGGAGAGGTGAATTAGATGTTGTCTTTCCTGAATGCCCCCGCTACACACAGTATCAGCCTGCTCAGCCTTCTCAGCCTGGAGATCAGGGAGATGATATAGTTTGGGATTTTGATGCTGAATATTAGAGACTTTATTTGGTGTGTTTAGATTAATTGTTATTTTAAGAACTTTATTACTTTGTGTGTAATTGTTATGTACTTTCTGTGGACTGTGGAGTTGGTGTGTTTGTTTTAAATTGCTTAAGCTGATATGTTAGACTTTTTATATATGTTAAATTAGTATGCAAATTCTCTTTAAGGTAGTATGTTAGTTTTTCTTTAAATGTGTTGTTTAAGTTTTATAAATTGTGAACTTTAATTTTAGATTGTTTTAGTAACCTAGTTGATTGGATGTGTAATAGTAGATTAAGTTTTAATCTGTTTGTGTTTTTATACTTATTTAAAAATTTCTTTACCCAGCACTATCTTTTAAATACTAAATATATATGGAAGAATACTAACAGTACATGTTCTTTAAATAATGAAAAAGCCTGCAAAAATTTCAAGGAAAAGAAATACCTAAAGCTCAAAGGTATGATGTAAATTCATTGTATATTTTCCTTTTCACCATTTAGAAATAGATAGAAAAATTTAAGTTTAGGGGAGGAAACATACAAATTTAATAATTAAATTGTTCTCAATTTCTATGTTTAAAAAAAATTATTATTATTTGATTTTCTGTAATAATTTTTAAATCGGTAACTTGAATTAATTTATATAATTATTATAGAAAGTTGAATAGAATATTTCTAGAAATCCAAATTAATTTAATAGAATAAGATATTTGGTTAAAAGGAATAAGAATATAGTAAACTATTTAAAGTAAGGGAAACTATATTCTAAAATTGAAATTCTTAAGTATTTAGGTGAAAAAGAAGAGATTGAAACTCAATGAAGTAAAGGCTATAAAATACATATAAGCAAAGAAATATTTTAAGTTTCAAATTTAGGAAGAGAAAGTTGAAGTTCAAAATTATTACCAGACTATCCAGATACATTAATCCTCACTTGAAAAAGAAAAAGAAAAGGATTGAAAATCAATCCAAAAAGAAAAAAAGAAAAGAAAAGAAAAAATATAAGTGAGGAGAAGCTTGAGGAGACGCCTTATCAAAAAATTGGCTTCAATGGAATCAACCTAAAGGGTAAAACTCAAATATTTTTCTAAACTTATATATATGGATTAGTATTTTACTAAATAGTGTTTTATTGAACTTCCTATCATCTAAATATCTTAAGTAAATTACTCTTTTTAATATAGTCTTTCCTGAAATAAATAGAGAGCTAGAAATCTTAGATCTGATAACTAAATAATCTTATATCTATAAAGTTAATTTAAGTACTTAAAAATATTTCTATTTAACTTTACTATAGTATTATTTAAATTTAATTTATAGTTTATTTGAATTAAAAAATTCTATTACAAAAATCATTGTTTTTATTTAGTATAAAAATTACTTGAGGACAAGTAATAATTAAGTTTGGGGGATTTTGATCACAGAAAAATATGTTAAGAAATTCATACCCATTTTTTATAAAATTGCACTTTAAAGAAAGGTATTTTCTTTATTTTATTGCAGGAACAAAGATTTATAAGTGATGGAAGAAAAAAAGCATAAAATAGAGTAAATTTGGATAAAAAAGGAAGAAATACATGCAAAATGAACTAAGTTGCCAACAGCAAAATCGAGCCCGCCGACGGCGAGATTATAAAGAGAATTTCTTAAAGGTTTACAACTACCTCGCCGACAGCGAGCTGAGCCCGCCGACAGCGAGATCGCGCCATTTGAAGACCTTCTAGAAGCCCCGCTGACGGCGAGGTTGTTTCTCACCAACGGCGAGACCATTCAAAATGCCAGATACATTGAACCTGGATGCTTTTTGAAGAGGTGCTTAAGTACCCCTTGGTCCTTTGTCTACCTCTATAAATAGAGGACGAATTTTAGTATGTAGTGTGTACATTTTAGGAGTCTTAGAGTATTCTATTAGTGTGCTTTTGAGTCTAAGTTGAAGTTTAGTGTGAGTAAGTGTAAGTAGTGAGTTAAGAAGTGTCTTTGTACTAGAAGGAAAAGTCGAAAGGAACTTGAGGAGTACGCTTGGGAGGAAATTAAGTTAAGTATCTTTGTTTATTGTTGTTAACTTTAAATGAAATCCATGCTTTGTTTAATTCCCATGCATTCTAAGTAGTTTTCTTAATCTTTCTCCTTGTTTATGAAATTATGTGAATTGATGAAATTAAATAGAAGTGCCCAATATATTAAAATAAATTGTGATAATCTTTTACTTAAAACTTAATTTACTTTCAATCTGACCAATTGAATTGTTAAAATATGTTGAATTATTAACTATAGTAAAGATTACATCCAATATTCAGGGAAGTCAAAAGCCTTGGAAGGAGGGGGCAAATAAATAGGAAAATACTATTTATCGGTTATAGAATTTGACATTTTAGTGTGATAGACTAAAATATTCAATTTGGTCCTATTGTTTGAGAGTTGAAGTGTAGATGTTAGCCCTCAGGTGAGGGGAACGTGGGAGCTCTGAAGTGGCGACCGGTATCCTCCCGGCTGACCGCGGATTCGATAATCAAACATAGGACTAGTCAATGTTCTTTGCACTGGACCAAAGGGTAAAGAATAGGAATGCTTCTATTTGTTACAATACAATAAAAAAATCTATTTGAATTCATCATTCACTTAAGTTTCTAAAAACAAGGGGAATGATACTTTTTCTGAAATCTTTAAATCAACTTTATTTAAAGCATTAGTTTACTTTAGATCGCTTTAGTTAAGTATTCTAAATTTCGTATGCTATATTAGTAAGTAAATCCTTTTAAATTTAGCTGTTACAAATCTTTTAAAACTTCCCTGTGGGATCGATAACCAGGACTCCACTAGAGCCCTGCATTACTTGATACGATACGTATACTTGCATAGAATCCACATTATACATTCCATCATAAAATTAAATATATATTAAGCGGGATCAAGTTTTTGGTGCCATTGCTATTTTTGTAAACATTAAAAAGTGGGTCACTTGTAAATGGCTCACATTTAGGTTACATTTGGCTTGAAAAAGGTTGGCTTGTTTCATGAAAAAGGATTTTAAGGATTTTTTGTATTTTTGATGAATTTAAGGGAAATTGGCATGTGGCTTGATTTGGAATGACTTGATTATTGATTTAGGACTTAGTTATGATTTCAATTAAAGGTATGGTGAGAAGAATTTGTCATGTTGGCTTTAGAGCCAATTTTGGGCTTTTGGATTTGATGAGAATGGGCTTTTAGAATGGTTTAAGGAGGTGGGCTTTTAAGTTTTAAAATGAATTAGTGGATGGAAATTTTGTGAAGGGATATGCTGAATGAATGTTGCATTTGGTTTAGGGGTGTGCCATGAAAGGTTTGAAACAAGTTTGGGGTGATTTTGAGTTGAATTGGGTTGAATTTGGGCTTTTTAGTTAAAGGGGCCAAAGTGGGTTAAATTGGGCTAACTTCGGCTAAGGTTGGGCTAATGTTGGATTTGATGTAAAACTAATGTTGGGAAATGTTTATGGGATTTTTACAAACAGTTTTCAACTTTGGTTGGGCTCTAATTTTGGGATTGGGCCCATTTGGGTTAGGTTTGGGCTTAGGTCAATTTAAGGGATTTTGGTTTTGGGTTATGTTTGGGTGGAGTTTAGGTTCAAATTTTGGGCAAATTAAGTTAGTGTTTTGTTTATGGGGATGTTAGGAAGGCTTTAGAAAAGATTTGGGGCCAATTGGAGTTGAATTGAGTTAGTTTGGGCTAGGTTTAGGTCATGGGCCAAAATTGGGCCTTTAGGCTTCAAATTGAAATTGGGCCCAAATGTCAATCAAATTGGACTTGGATTTGGTCTAAATTGATATTAGGGATATTGAATTGAAGTTTACAATTGAATTAGACCAAAATTGAGGTCAATTGGGGTGGTTTGGTTTGACATTGGGTTCACTTGGGTTAAAAAAAATGGGTCAAATTGGTGGTTTTGGTAAAAGTGGGGTAAATTGGCAAAATTGGCCCATGGTGTAGTTGAACAAAATGAAATTGGGAATCTTTGGGATTTTTTGGAATTTTCTGGGAATTTTTAGAATTTTTAGACTTTTGGGGTAAAAAGGTATTTTGGTAATTTTGGGGGCTTTAGGGGTATTTTTAGAAATTTTGGAATTTTTGGCCAAAGATGGTCAATTTGAGTGGTGGGAAGTGTTTAGGATTAATTTTGAGGGATCTTGGGTAATTTTAGGTAATTTTGCAAATTTTGGGTTATTTTAAGGGTATTTGGTAGGTTTGGTGGGTCCGGGGCCCCGGGGGTCAAAAACTGAAATTTTGAAAAAAGGAAGATTGATCAAATGTGAGTGAAATGGAATCACTTTGGTTGAGCCATAAAGCCGTATTAAGCCCATATGAGCCATGAGAGGACTCATTTGAGGCATTATTTATGTTGTTCTAACCCTCTCGGCCGGGGGCTTAGGAGTTAAGGACCATCCATATGAATTACCTACATGAGTCGGGGAAGTCGAAGTTGGGTGAGAGTGTGGTTTTAGGGCTTGAAATGTGTGTGAGAGTGTAGTGTATGTGCAAATCGACCCTCACCGGATCGGGCAGTCCGGGGTATTCCTAAGGCGAAAAGTCTTATAGTGAACTCATCCTTTAAACCTCCACATTTGATTTCGACCCTCCAGGTGATTAGGGGTCTACAATCAAGCTTGTGGGGTTGGTAGGGAGTTAAGAAGTAGTTTGAATTTCTAAATGGTGGGTTCCATTTCTAGTCCTCTAAGATTAGTCAAAAGAAAAGCCTAAGGCTAGATCCTAAGTACTAAAAAGAGAAGCAAAAGACCTCACCAAAATTGAGGTCAACAAATGGACCCCCAATATGTGTGGTGTGCTAACCAAGCACACTGTGCTTATTGGTGTTGACCAAAGAGATCAACAAAACCAATACAGATGTCAAAGTAACAAACTTAGGACGAAGTAGAAGATTTTCCACTGGGGAGTATCAGGTATATTTCAAGGCGGAGATTCCGAACTCTCGCTGGGGAATGGAAAAGGAGGTGAACTCCAAATCACAAGATCTGGGGAATTCGATTCAGATTTCATTTTACCTTTAAATTTCAAGTTTTAATGTGTGAGTTTAGATTTCGATTTGTTATGAGTTTCAATTTCGATTGAAGTTTAATTAAAAATCAATTTAAGGAAATTTTGAATTTGAAATTTGGATTTGAAATGAGAATTGAAACACAGGTTTCAACCTCGGGATTGCGAAGAGAACTGGAATTTGGGTACCAACCTCGGAGTGAGAATCAGAGTTTAAGTATCGACGGAAAAAGAATGAGAATCAGAATTTAGGTATTGATCTCGAGAGAGTGAGATTTGAAATTTAAGTATCAAACCTAAAAGAGAATCGAAATTTAGGTGTCGATCTCGGAAAGAGAGTCAAAATTTGGTACCGACCTCAAAAGGAGAGAACTGGAATTTGGTACTAGTCTCAAAAGAGAGAATTGAAATTTGGTATCAATCTCGAAAAAGAATCGAAATTTACGTATCGATCTCGGAATGAGAACTGGAATTTGGTACCAGTCTCGGAAATTTAGAATTGAAATTTAGGTATCAATTCGAATGAGAGTCGAAATTTGGTACCGACCTCGAAAGGAGAGAACTGGAATTTGGTATCAGTCTCGGAATTTAGAGGATTGAAATTTGGTATCAACTTCGAAATAGAATTGAAATTAAGGTATCGATCTCGGAATGAGAACTGGAATTTGGTACCAGTCTCAGAAATTTAGAATTGAAATTTAGGTATCAATTCGAATGAGAGTCAGAATTTGGTATCGACCTCGAAAGGAGAGAATTGGAATTTGGTACCAGTCTCGGAATTTAGAGGATTGAAATTTGGTATCAACCTCAAAAGAGAATCAAAATTTAGGTATCGATCTCGGAATGAGAACTGGAATTTGGTACCAGTCTCAAAAATTTAGAATTGAAATTTAGGTATCAATTTGAATGAGAGTCGGAATTTGGTACCGACCTCGAAAGGATAGAACTGGAATTTGGTACAAGTCTCGGAATTTAGAGGATTGAAATTTGGTATCAACCTCGAAAGAGAATCGAAATTTAGGTATCGATCTCGGAATGAGAACTGGAATTTGGTACCAGTCTCGGAGATTTAGAATTGAAATTTAGTTATCAATCTGAATGAAAGTCGGAATTTGGTACCGACCTCGAAAGGAGAGAACTGGAATTTGGTACCAGTCTCGGAATTTAGAGGATTGAAATTTAGGTATCAATTCGAATGAGATTCGGAATTTGGTACCGACCTTGAAATGAGAACTAGAATTTGGTACCAGTCTCAGAAATTTAGAATTGAAATTTAGGTATCAATTTGAATGAGAGTCGAAATTTGGTACCAACCTCGAAAGGAGAGAACTGGAATTTGGTACCAGTCTCGGAATTTAGAGGATTGAAATTTAGGTATCAATCTCGAAAGAGAATCGAAATTTAGGTATCGATCTCGGAATGAGAACTGGAGTTTGGTACCAGTCTCGGAAATTTATCTGTATGAAGAGGGACCCAATCTTATGCCATCAGAACCAAATCGAACAAAGTTCGTGGCTCCGTGTCAATAGAACTAGTCGATCCTCTAAGACACAGAAGAAAGAGAATTGAAAAGGGCTGGTAAGCGTACCAAGCTGAAAAGACTTGACTTAACGACAAGTCGAAGAGAATATTCAAATTTCAAAAGAGTTTCAAACAGATTTCGATTGAGAGAAGAACTGAAAGGTTGGAATCAGAGGATTCAGATCGGAATTCAATTTGAGATTTAGATTCGTTTTATTTGTCCTTTATCACATCCCATTTTATTATTATTATTTTTTTTTATTTAGTGTTCATGTGAAATTGAAGTTCAGTTTAATATTCAGAATTTTAGGAAAAGTTCTCATTTATTTTCTTTTCTTTTCTATTCGTCGTTCAAAGTTCATTTAACTCTAATGGCGTTTCCTACTCAATTTGCACAAAAAGAGGTGAAGGCAAAATATGACGTAGTCGTTTTCATTCCAACTTGTTGAAAATACATCATACAACTTAATCTAATCATGATGGCATTTTCCTCGGAAATTTTATGTCTCATACAATCCATGTAAATCCAAAACGGATTGTGTAAGATTCTTATTGATCCATCCAAAAGCGTCTGTTAAAAATCCATGTCTGAATAGTAAGAAACATGGGCAATAACATCACCTTCCAAGCTACCCTTGGCAGGAATGCCGCATGGATGTGTATTGGAGGTGTGCTATTTCCCATGTAACTCACAGCTCGTAGGGCCAAAGACTCTCCAATTGTGGATCTGGCTTAAAGTGGTAAGGCATTTTTCTGTCGTCCATTCTTCTAAAAATAGCGAGATCCGCTCCACGAGCACTCCTGGAATGCGATGCTTCGCAACGTACGCTCCGTTTCCTTTTAACACGAGGACGGAACCTACGAGTAGTGGTATCTCCACCGACACTCGGAACTCACCGGGGCCTGCAATCCGGAGGTTAGATCCGAACATGATGTTGCACTGGTTGACGAATGACACTGTGCATAAGAGTCTAACAAAGTCATGATGGTCTATATGTGGAGGTATGCAGTCGCCTTCCTTGTAGATGTTAATAATGCAGCTATTGGGTATGTAATCTGCAGGTAATACCCTCCATGTTATCATCCTTTTCACCATCCTCTTAATGATTCTTGGCATCGGATCCACCTCACTGCGACAGAGTATCCTTGGTGGATTTCCTTTTCTGTCTATGGCAAAATTGTAGCAACATCCGCATTGGATTGTAACTCTTCCCATTCCTGGCATCCATCTTCGGGGTTCTGAATATGTCTTTTCTCTCAGGCGGCCAGCTCGGCCCATTTGCTGTAATTTGAGGATGTAGTCTATAATTTGTTGTTGCTCATAATCTGAGAACACATCTGTATGCAGCTCGAGGCCTTCCAAGATGTTGACCCTCTTGTCTCCAATTCTTTCAAAGTATTCAAAGGTTTTCTTCTCAGCTAGTTGCATTTTCTCTAGCTCGTATTCGGGATTATACGAAGTCCTCGGTGTCTAGTAACATACTGTGGGATGTATGGCTCAACCCCAACACGTTCTTCTGCATGTCTCGACTCCTCGAGGATAGTCTCCGTAGGGACATCCTCTGAGGTTGCTTTCGCAACAAGACTCTTCGGTTCCGGTACCTCTGCATAGCGTCGAGGTACTGACTCTATTTCTGCTTTTCTTGGTATTTCTCTTATCTGTTCCAACCTTCTTTGAGTTGACTTTCTTCTTTTTGGTTCCTGATGAACCGGTCTCCTTGGAGCATTTGCACTAACGGTATCCACTGTCTGTTTATGTAGATCTTCTGCTAATTTGGTCAACATTTTGCAAATGTAACAATTCTTATTTCTTCGCTGGGTAGCAGTGAGAGTAGCTCTCCTTACCCTTTGAATTTCTGCAGGTGCGGCACTGACAAGCCTACCCTCTGCTGTGGCAACCATAGACTTAACTTTTTTATCTTCTCCGGTTGCATGAGTGGCGTTTTCTTTTCTTTTCTTGCTGCTGGATTGGTGGCTAGGGCCACCCATTTTCATCACTGTCTGGCTATGAAGTTCTTCTCAATCAACTAGGATCCAATCATTTTCTTCGTATTGTAAGCCGGATGGTGTGAAGTCTGAGTCAATCTCTATCACTGCTCCATCCCTCACCCTCTTTTCATCAAGTGCTAGACTCACGCCCAACCGCCCGTTCGACATTTCCCTGCGAAAAAATAAGGAAAGGATCAGGGGCTGTACTAAGAACAAGAACAATAAGAAAAACACTTAAAAATTCTTATTCACTTCATTTAAATTTAAAGGAAGTAGGAAGAGATGAGAAAATATCAGGAATGAATGGATTTAAAAGAAAAGATTGACATTTTATTATTACAATTTCCCATGTTTTCTTTTTAACATTTTCGTTGATGAGATTTTTTTTATCATCCATTTTATTTTGTTTTAGGTTCGGACCCAGTCACAAAGTAATTACTTCACCCGTGTTTCTAGGGATAAGATTCTACTTTAGAGGCCACCCTTCGAAACATCAGGTTGCGTAGTACTTCTTTAAATACCGTCCATTGATTGAAAGCATGGGTCGTTCTCCACGGCAATTCACTAGTTGGTAGGAACCTTCTGAGTAGACTGTCTCGACCACGAACGGCCCTTCCCATGTTGGTTCAAATTTACCACCTATCTTGCGATGTGCATGAATAGGTCTTCTGAGAACCAAAACCAAGTCTCCGACTTTGAATGTCCTGGGACGGACTAATTTATCATGGGCCTGGATCTTCTTGGCTTAATGCAGTTCCAAATTCTGCTGCACGGAAAGTCTTTTCCCTTCCAAGCTTTCTAATTCTTCCAGTCGTAGTCTGGCATTTTCTTCTGTAGTGATTTTGTTTGCAACTGTAATTCAGAGTGACGGAAGCTGAACTTTCAGGGGCAAGACGGCCTCGGACCCGTACACTAAAGCGTAAGGCGTAGACTGAGTAGGAGTCCTAAAAGTCGTCCTGTAGGCCCATAAGGCTTCCAACAACTTCTCGTGCCAATTTCTCTTGTTGTCGTCCAAAGTTTTCTTTAAAATTTGAACGAAAGTTTTATTAAAAGCCTTGGCTAAGCCATTTTCTCTTGGGTAGTAGATTGTTGAGTATCGCCAATCGATCCCGTGTTTTCTGACAAAATTGTTGATCATTGTACTTTTGAATGTAGACCCATTATCTGAAATGATCTTGCACGGTACTCCAAAATGGTAGACAACTTGGTTCTTGAAAAACTATAGCACGTGGTGTGCCTTCACTTATCTGAGTGGTATAGCTTCTGCCCATTTAGAAAAGTAGTATGTAGCTGCAAGAATGAAGCGATGTCCTCTTGAAGAAGGTGGTTCTATCGGACCCACTATATCTGTGCCCCAACACTCAAATGGCCACGACGCGATTTTCGGATGTAGCACATTTGGAGGTTGATGTAGAACCACTCCGTGCACTTGGCACTGGTGACAGCTTTTGGCAACTTTCATACAGTCGGTCATCATTGAAGGCCAGTAGTACCCTAGTCATTTAATCTTCATTTTCATTTTTGGACCCGACTGATGAGCGCCACAAAGTCCTGAATGTACTTCTTTAACGATTTCACGAGCCTCAGACCCGCTCAGGCATCTTAGCCACATCCGATCAAAAAACCTTCGTATAATGTATTGTTTATTAATGCGTAAGACGAGTTCTTTTCTTGATTTGATGGGCTAACGACTTATCGTTCGGCGGGTTTTCTTTACGTAAGTAGTCGTATTAATGGTGACGCCTTGATCTTCGTATTTTACGTCATCTGCTGCGATTGTTTCTTCTGCTTTTTCGATTTGTGTACTGTATCCATGTTGAGTTGTGATACAACTTGTCGTCCCTGAACTGACATTTCAACTGACTCATCCTGCAAGCAGGCAAATTCCTTTGCAAGGCGGGCTAACGCATCAGCGAGAGCATTTTCTTTTCTGGGAATCTTGTAGATTGTTACGTTTGGAATTTGTTCCAACAATTTCATGGCGTACTTGAAAGTCTTGCTCGAGTCTTGGCTTTAAAATTTTGTCTTGTCCGGCGACACGTTGAATGATCAACTAAGAATCTCCGTAGATGTTGATGTCCGCTATTCCCATCTGAATGGTTAACTCCAGTCCTGTTATGAGGGCTTCGTATTCTGCCTCGTTGTTTGTACACAGTTCTGTTAAGTGGTAGGAGTATCTTAACATCCCCCGCTCTGGTGTTATAAAGATTAGTCCGGTTCCTGCCTTACCGGGCACTATCGTTTGTGATTCTTTGTCCTTCTGTGCTGAGGACGCACCGTCGAAGTATAGTTCCCAACGTTGATCATTGGGGTCTTCTAAGCTCATTATTTGCTCGTCAGGCAAATCATCGTCGTGAGGTGAATCCGCCGGCAAAGGGTGTGCTGCGAGGAAGTCTGCTAGGACTTATCCCTTTACGGCGCGAAGAGGAACGAAAGTTATGTCGAATTGCAATAGTATCATCGACCACATGGCAAGTACGCCGAAAGCGTCGGTCGGGTCATCAAGTATTGCAACGGATTAACTCTCGAAATAAGGTTGACCTTATGAGAAAGCATGTAATGTCCGAGCTTTTGAGCGGCGAAGATCAGGGCCAAACAATGCTTCTCAATCGGAGGATACTTTAATTCCGTCAGGATTAGACGACGGCTTAAGTAGTAGAGAGCATTTTCTTTTCCCTCGTCATTGACCTGGGTTAGCAGGGCTCCGAGAGAATCATCTAAAGCCGCGGTATAAAGTATCAACGGTCTACCTGAGACTAAGGCTGCTAAGACAGGAGGTGTCATTAGATATCGCTTAATGTCCTCGAAGGCCCGCTGGCATTTTTCTTCCCAAATGAATTTGGCGGCTTTTTTAACCAATACCGAGAAGGGCTAACACCTACCTGACAAGTTTAAGATAAAGCATCGAAGATATGCCAACTTCCCTTGAAAGGATCGTAGTTGTTTCAAAGTTTTGGGAGGAGGCATTTCTAAAATAACTTTAATCTTCTCCAGATCGATTTCAATCCCGCGATGTCGGACAACAAATCCTAAGAATTTCTTGGAGGTGACGCCGAAGGCGTCATTTAAGGGATTCATCTTAAGGTTGTATTGTCTTAGTCGCTCAAAAATAATTCTCAAATCATACAGGTGATCTTCCTTCAGTTTACTTTTGATGACCACATCATCCACGTAGCACTCGACTTGGTTGTGAATGAGATCATCAAAAATCTTCGTCATCGCTCTTTCGTATGTTGCTCCTGCGTTCTTTAGTCCGAATGGCATTACTGTGTAGCAATACACTCCGATCGGCGTTCTGATTGCTGTGAGCTTTTCGTCTTCTGGTGCCATCTTTATATGGTTGTATCCCGACGATCCATCCATAAATGAGAAGATTTCATGCGTCGAAGTGATGTCGATCATCAGTTCTGGGATTGGTAGTGGAAATTCATCTTTTAGACATGCTTTATTTAAATCTCTGAAATCTACGCAGATTCTGATCTGAACATTCTTCTTTCTGGCTGGTACCACGTTGGCTAACCAAGTTGGGTATTTTTCTTCACGGACAAATTTAGCGTCTATTAGCTTCTTAACTTCGGCTATTACTTGTTGCTCAATCTCTAGACGCATTCTTCTTGGAGCTTGCCTAACTGGAACAACAGTGGGATCCACTCCTAATTTGTGAACTGCGACTTCTGGAGTTAATCCTGACATTTCGTCGTAACTCCAAGCAAAACAGTCCTTGACTTCCATTAATAGCTTGATTATGTCTTCGGAGTCTTCTTTTTTGAGTAAGGAGCTAACAAAGGTAGGCCTAGGCTCTTCGCTAGTACCTAAGTTAACTTCCGTTAACTCGTCTATTGTAGATTTGATTTCTTCTTCGAATTCTGGTAGAGCATCTCCGATTGGTAGATCTTCGAGGTATTCTGAAGCTTCCAAGCAGTCTTTATTAGGTTCGCAAGTGAAAACCAAGCAAAATCCCGTATCGTCAACTGACCCTACTGTGCCGAATCCGAGACCATGTTTTGAATTGGGAGGCCGACTGGCATTATTCCATAATTTTTCAAATTGTTGTGATTGACCTTTTGTCCATTGTTGAGGTAAGACTCCACGTTGAATTAAATTTTGAACACAGGGAGAGTACCACTCAAAAGGTGGTTCCATTAATTCAGAAGAAGTAACATCATCAAGTTGTACATCACTTTCAGTTTTGGAAGAAGAAGCACCACGGTAAAACTTAATCGACTTAGCACCACCACCATGCACTTCCTTGACCACCATACCCTCGATCTTATTAGAATGGATTGGGGTCAGGGTCATAGTATGTACATAATGGTTAATCTTCTCGTACATTGATTTATATTCTTCATTCTTTTCATCTTCGAGAAAAATCTTGAATTGTGGTTCCTTCTGACTTATTGTCGCTGCTTCTTTCTTAATTTCTTCTTCTTCTTCGGAACTGTTTTCCAATCAACATCGATGACTGGTTTCTTCTGTCCAACTATTCCAACGTTTCTTCCACGTCCTCGTCCCTGGCCTCGACCTCGGGTGTGAGTTCTGGAGAAATCTTCACCATCTCGCCGTAAGGGAGTGGTGAGTAACTTTTGGACTAGAACTTCAGGTTCTTCATTGTCTTGAATTTCTTTTGCGTCATTTGGTATGGTATTTCTGGAAAAGATTGTTTTCTTCAGAGGTGCGTAGTAGGCCGCATCTTCATGAATTCCACTTTCGTGCACGGAGAACGGTTGCAAATCACCTTTGATGCACTGTTCCCCTCCTTCGTAATACTTTATGCACTCGTGCAGAGACGACGGTACCATCCGGTTTTCATGGATCCATGGCCGACCCAGTAGAGCGTTGAACGATGTCTCAGAATCAATTATGTGGAATTTTACGGTTGTCTTCGCTAAATCACCAGTCTTCATTAGTAGTGTTATCGATCCAAGAGCTCTTTCTCCTTTTTGATTGAAGCCTCTTAATAGCATCTTGTCTACTTCGAGCTCGCGAGCATCAATTTCCAAATATGCTTAACGTCCAGAAGATTCATTATGTTGATCGATGCTCCCGGATCAACCAACACTGCGGAGAGCGTAAACTTTCCAATAGTGATTGAAATGTATAATGGTCGGTTGTGATCAGCTGTTCCCAGTAATAGATCATTGTCCGTGAAGGTAACACCTCGCTGTTCTCTTAACGAGCAAACCTCGTATAAGGAATTACTAGTCATTTGAGCTAAACAAATCTCTGGATCAAGTAAAGCCTTGATCAGAGCCTCCCTCATCTCCTTTGACAGGATCAGAGCGTCGTATATGCTTAGTTTGGCTGGTAGCTTCCTAAGATGGGCTAGCACGTTGTAGTTCACTTTATTACCATGTTCCTCAGTTTCTTCCCGAATGGGCAGTTCCTCTGCTGGGGTTGACTCTTCCTGAGCAACCACCTGCTTTCCTTTATCCTTTGGACCCATTCTAGAGGGTAGAACTTTTTCGCTTCTTAGATTGACCTCTGTTATCTCTTCTAAATTTACCGGTGTCTCCTCTTGAATCGGAACAACTGGCTCTTCTGCAGTTGCTTCGGTGTCTGATGGTTCTAATTCTATCGTGATCGAAGCTCCTCGGAATTCACAAATGGACTCGTTGCTTGTCGAGCTTTCGTAGCCTTCTTTGTGAACATCTTCTTCATCGTAGTCATCGAGGTTATGTATGATTTGAGAATCGTTATTTGTATTGGAATCGAGATCCGGATTAAGCCAGTTGTTGCTAGTTACGTAATCGTTAGAAATAGTCAAAACGTAGCTAACTCCATAACCCTTATCATTATAAGATCCCGTCGGGGCGAGCAGATAATCATACAGAGTCAGGAGTTCGAGGGTTTTCTCCCCCAAATCGGAAACAACCATCCTAGGATAAGCAGCCCCTAGTCTACCCTTCAGAGCCTCGGTCTTCTTTTCTTCCACGATCTTCTCTTTCTTCTGAGGCGGTTCTTCAATCTCAAGTGATAGTGCCGGCTCGACAGGTTTCAAACTCTGAGTTGAAGAGCATACCGAAGCGGCCTGGATGTGATCCAAAATTTTCTTCGATGATCTAGTCCAGACAGTACTCCATCCATCATCAGTCGTGTACGGGTCTATCGGAACAATGGGATCCGTTGAAATAACATTGACGGAACCTCCTTTCTGGGGTTCCTTCACGTATTCCTTTGGGATCGTTTTGTTCTCTTTCCGGAGATTGTCATCAAGCCAACTCTTGAAAGTGATACAATCCTCTATCTTGTGTCCGAGCATCTAGTGGTAAGGGCAATAGTTTGGATGATCTTTCTTATTGACTTCCTCCGGCCTCTTGGGCTCTGGTAGCTGAACATCTGGTGTCTTCATTAAAGTGCGGAACATCTTCGCTATTGCTTCAGTTTTGAATGGATATTCTCTATTTAGAAGTTCTCTTAAGGTACGCGATGAACGAGGAGGTTGTTCATAATGCTGAGGCGACTGATAGCTCAGACAAGGTTGTTGATAGCCCTATTGGGTTGCTGATAGCCCTGCTGAGGTTGCTGATAGATCTGTTGCGGTTGTTGGTAAGTCCGTTGTGGTGGTTGGTAACTAGGCTGTGGCCGCTCTGGCGGTATCTGCATTGGCTGCTTGCCCTTATCTACTGCCGCGATGATTCCAGATTTCTTTTCGAATGTTTTCACGGGATTCTGCTTATCATTCTTGTCCACGAAACTTAGTTGCTTTGCCTCTTCTTGCAAGCTCCCGGCCTTGCTAAGCAACTTCTCAAAAGTCTTGATTGTAAATCCTTTAAGGAGAAGTGTTATCGGGCCATGGATACTCTTAATCAAGATGCCGACTGTATGTTGTTCTTGAAGCTGTGGTTCACACTTCATGCTTAAATTCCTCCATCGAAGTATGTAATCTACTAAAGTTTCTTTCAGTTTCTGTTGCTCCACCACTAGATCACCGATAGTGCTGTGGTGTTGAGCCCCGGCAAACCCCTTAACGAAGAGATTCTCTAGTTACGAAAAGGTCTTTCTTGAACCATTCGGCGGTCTGCGTACCGGTCGAAGGCAATTCACGATAAGCTGGCGACGAGCCGATGGAAGAGTAAGCGTCACTCCCACTAACATTGCGACAAGCCTAGCACAAAAATGTTCGACATCTTCGCTGAGGGTTTCCCGTTTCATCGAAAGTCTTAAACAGAGGTGGTACGAAGCCTTTCGGGTATTGGACTGCATCGAACTCTTCGGGGTAAGGTCTACCCATCTGAATAGATGCTCCACTCTTAGATTGTGCTAGGGCTTCTCGCACCTGCTGTTCTACCATATTTTTAATGTCCTTTTCTGGAATCATGCTTTGTGCAGAATCCTTCTTTGGTGGCTTGTCTTCGTTGACCGATGTGATCTCTTTTCCTCCTCTGCAATATGGATGATCTCTGGGGGTGTTTCTTTCTGAGGTTGTATCTGACTCTGGAGAGTGGCTAAGGCAGCAGCCATCTCTTCCATCCTCTTTGCCATCTAGGAAATTGTGTCATCTCTTTCCCGAAGGCTGTGCCCTCATCACTTCCGGTTCATCTCTTCTCGCAAGCTGCTGAAGCACCTTGTGAAGCTGATGATGCTCGCTTCTCAACCATATTGATCTTGGCATACTCCTCATCCATGAACTCTGATGAGTCAACTTCATTTTCCAAATTTTCTTCTGATTCAAGTCTCCTGACGAGACTTTTCTTCTCAGGACATTATTTTGGTCTTAGCTCGCTAGTAGTAGGTCGCCATACCATCCTTCTCGCAGCCGGAAGCCTAGGACCGGATGGTCTGTTGGCTATATGCTGGAAGGTGGTATCCTCACTAATTTGTAAATCTGATACAACAACAGGTGAGATGGATTTTATCTTCTTCTTTGGTTTCTCTGTGGCAGCAACAGGCTCTATTCGCGGTCCGAGGCGGGATTTAGCTGGCACTTGTCCTATCCTTCTTAAGATTTCTGACACAGGGCATCTTTCTTTCTTTGACAATATTTCTATCACAGCTTGCAGTCGATCAAATGGCGTAGTCTTATCCCTTTCCTTTTGTAATTGTTGTAGTACGTAGGTCAGGGTAATGCAGCGGCGATCCTACAGACATCCTCTTCATCTGATGCGGCAGAGAGAGGGTGAAACATGCTCCCTCCGAACAGAGGTATATACTCAGGCAGTTCTTCTCTTTACTCAGAGATTTCTTCTAGAAAAGCAACTTCATCAGCTTTGGCTTTCTCGATCTTGGCGATCTTTCTGCTTCTATTTCTTCTTTGAGTCCGAGTTAGGGGTGCAACTCTTGAACTGGACCCAATCTAAAAAACAGATGGTATTGTAGCAAAATCTGCACCCTCCACTATGAAAGGCTCATCACAGACTTGTATTTCCTTCCCCTTCAGTTTGGCAGAAGTCGGGGTAGGTGCAGAGATGACTAGACTGGTGGGGGTAGAGACAACAGTCCTCCTACGAACAGTAATACTCCTTTCAGCTGGAACCCTTTGTAGGGGAGGGAATTCCTGAGCTGACTTTAAGTTGAACTATATTACAGGTTTCTCAGTTTCTGACACTTTGTCCATTAGTGTGAAGAGAGTGACGTCAACGAACTTGATATCTGTGTTTTCGAATTCTTGTCCAAAACGGATGATCCCATTGTCGGGCAGCTCATCCTTGTAAACGGCGAAGTCCATTCCATTGGTGAAGGAGAAGATTAACTTTGGGGCAGTCATTTTCTGCAGGGCAGATTCCGAATGTCAGTCCCGAGTTATGCTTCTTCTCGTCGTAAAGTTTAGGACGAAAAAGAAAGAGTCTGAACACATTTTCATTTATTTTGGTGTATTTGTGATTTTTTAAAAAAGATTGTTTATTAGAAGGTTGTTTATTAGCGGGTTCGTTTGTTAGAAAGAAAATGATTAAAGGAGTAAAGGGCCCGATTTAGAATTGGAAAGGAAGAGAAAGTCTTATGCAAGACTTCTCGACTCGAAGGACCGCTCCTAAACTAACACCTGTGGGGGTCCACCCACCTCGAAAAGAGGTAAAAGGATCTAGGAACCTCTCCGTTTAAGGGTGTCTAAACAGTGGCTCCGAAATCCAAGAGGAGTTGGCTATACTCGTTCAAGACAGAAATGAAAGGGGTATTCCAATGGAAGAATGGCAGTTTGCTCCACTAGGGACATGGATACACTACCGATTTATGAAAGCAAAACCATCTAATCAAAATGGAGAGAGGAACTAGTCCCCAGCGGAGTCACCAGAAGCAGTCGGCATATTTTTAGGTTTGTGTGTTGTATTTTTTAAAAAAGGGGTCGCCTACAGAAGTTGTCGGTGAATTTTTTAAATTTTAAATTTAATTTAAATATATATATAATTTGAAAAGTAGTATTTGATTTTGAAAATAATTTTAAATTTGAAAATTTTAAGATATGAAATCAAACCGATCTCACATCCCAAATAGTTTATATAAGCGAGCATCGCATCATAAACCATGTATCTATCCCGAAGAATAGACACACTGCTTGATGATGGGGCTCGATTAAATAAACCAGAAGATTTGTGACATCTGTTTGGTCTGTGAACCAATTTTATAAGCAGACAAGTTCCCCTGCTTAATATAAACTAATTAAACGGGGTTTATATTACTTGTGTTCTTAAAGTTCCCTATTATGGTAAGCCCCTATAGTTAATTACATCTTAAATGACGGGAATTACTTAAGAAAACTCTCGATAATGATCAGTGGTTTTGCTCTCAAGAATTTCAAAGTTTAAGGTTTTAAAGGATTGAATTTTGAAAATTTCAATAGGGATTAGCTCAAATTCGGAACAGTTTATTTTGGGAATCCAAAGGAAGAGAAGTAGGAGAAGCTGAGGATCCAAGAAGAATCTTCGCAACTTCCCAAACTATCCTATTTTTTGGCTTCAATTTGGGAGTTTATTTAATGTTGCAATCCTGCCAATTTTATTTAATTAGGACTTATACTTGTACGATATAATCACACAAATAGCCTCAAAGATGTGAGGGTTTATGTTGTACCAAACGACTACCTCGGAGTCCTAAGATCGGTTAGGGCTTAATTTACATGGCATGATCATGCAAATGCCTAACAAAGAGTTGAGGATTTATGTTGCACTAGGCAAACTACCTCGAAATCCTATGGCTTTGTATTTAATTCTAAGAAAGTTTTGCTGAAGTAGATTCCAGTTTTGCTGATGACGATGGCCGTGCTGCCCACCATGCTCCAAGCTCCTTATCGTTGTAGAGGTTTAGTTTTAGAAGTCATAAATCAGGAGATGAGAGAAGTATTTTGGTTTAGAGAAAATCTTAAAATCCAAGTGTTTTTAATATTTTAATTAAAACAAATCTTAAAGTTATTTAAACAGAACTGATTAAGATCCCACGGTTCCGTCATCCCGGCACCGTTATTTTCATCGAATTCAGTTAGTCCAGATGAATTTGCTAAACTCAACTGAATGAGTTCCACACCTTCATTTAGACTGTGGGAAATCCTGTTAGCAACTCGTGGGTTACATCATTCGAGGTATTCCTGATCATTCAACGAGACTTTTTAATTTAGTTGCAATTGTAGTTTTTTTGTTTTGTTTGTGATTAAATTTTGAGTCTTTTTATATTTTGGAATGTTGTGGCAGTGAATTTTATCTTGCAATGACTTTTAATTTAGTTTTGGTTTCAGTTCAGGGACTATCCTAAAGGTTTTGGTTTTCATGCAACAATCTTATTTATCATGCAAGAAAAGTAAAGCGCAATGCATGTAAGTAAATTGCAATAAAGTAAATTGCAATAAAATAAAAGCATAACTGGAGGGTCTTCCCGTCATCCCAAGCTACACTTAAAACACATGTTAAGGCATTTAAATATTTCAACAAGTACCTAGGTAAAGCTAAGGGAAGGGTTTTGGTTGTCTACCAAATTCCTAATCCTATAACTAGTCATCTCCTATGACGTCTAGGTTCTTGGTTTGGTTTAAGGATGACTTTCTTCATCAAAGAACAATTAAATTCAATTGCTCTTCTAAAACATCCCGTCATATTGAGGAAGTGCTTAGGACGAGTCCTGAACATCTTTTCAATACTTTTGGGATTATTTTGAGTCCAAGTAAATTTAGTTGCACATATGAATTAATCATCCAGGAGTTTAGTTAAACTTTGTCTCTTGCTCAGTGAACCTGGGTATCTAATTTCCTGATGAATGAAGTGACATCTCACTTAATACTCTATTTAAGAGTTATAATAATTAAAGCCTTTAATGGCAAGTTGGTTTATTGAGAATTTTAATCATTCTTAATTAAAAGTTTGAGTTAATGATTTAAAGTGATTTAATTTAATTATGAGGTTTTAATTAATAATTTTAAGTTTAAAATAGTGTTCAAATTATTTTAAGTTTTAATTTAAAACCTTACACTTTCAATTATCTTAGTATTTAAGATTGATGTTCATGTTTTAGTCTTACTTAGATAGAAAGAGGTGTTGAAATTATTGATATGTTTTGATTTAACTCTTAATGATTTCATTTAGGTTTGTTGTTAAGTGATTTTAATTTAATTTAATTTAATTTAACTTTAATTTAATTTAATTTAATTTCATTTAATTTAATTTAATTTTAATTTAATTTTAATTTTAGTTTAATTTAAATTTAATTTAATTTTAGTTTAATTTAATTTAATTTAATTTTAATTTAATTTAATTTAATTTAATTTTAGTTTAATTTAATTTTAATTTAATTTTAATTTAGTTTTAATTTAATTTTAATTTAATTTAATTTTAGTTTCAATATTTTAAATTTAATTTAATTTAATTATTAAGATTTTAATTTAATTTAATTTAAACTTTGACTTGACTTAATTTAATTTAATTTAATTTAATTTAATTCCAAGATTTTAAATTTGATTTTAATTATTGGAATATTTAACATTTTAAGCTTTAATTCATTTAAGAGTTATCTTCTTTTAATTTTTAATTTATTTAATTTGGATTATTATTTTAATTTTTAATTAAGAACTAAATATTATTGAAGTGGCTTATTTAGGGATTTTTAAATTAAAGAATGAATATCCTCTTAATAATATCCCTATTTTAATAATCCAAATTTAAATATATTCTTTCCAAAATTCAAATTATTTAATTAATTAGAGTTTCATTTTGATATTTTCAAAGTGTTTAATGGGTTTCTACCCCTTAATTTTCCTAAGTTTTAATCATCCAAGAGAAAGTTAAGATCAAATATTTTACCCTCCATTTTGATTAAACCTAAAGTTTTAATTAAGGGTTAAAATTCTTAATTACCTTTATGCCCTTTTAGGCTTATTTATTTCATAACTCACAAAATTGAGCTTAAATGAATTTGAAATTTTTATGTCACCTCATACATATGTCAATTAAGACATTAGAGGAGAAAATGTGATTTTTCTGAATTTAGTTTATTTATATAATTATTTTTAATAGAAAATAGGGGTTTTCAAACAAAATTCAACAACATGACCAAGGAAAGGTTTATGTCCTTAAGAAAATTATGGTAAGTTACTAATGACAAGAGGACCACTTAGACCAATTTTTGTGATTTTTTGAATTATATTTTATTTATTATAATTATTTTGATTTTTAGAGTATTAATTAATTTTAAAATAAAATAAAAGTTGAAAAATAGATTTTATATTTTTCTTAAATTTCTCTAACCTTAAGGAGTCCACAAAAACAAATTTTATAATTTTCTGATTTTTCTTTGATTTATTAGAAACAAATTTTATAATTTTCTGATTTTTCTTTGATTTATTAGAATTATTTTAATGAAAAAGGTTGAAAATTCATTTTTTTAATATTAAAAATTACATTAAGCCTTTAAAATTCAATTTCTTATCCTAGGGACTTAAAAAAAATTTGGTTTGTTCCTAAGTGATTAGGAATCAAAATGTGACATTTTTATGATTTTTAATATCTTTGTGATTTTTATTATTTTTAATTATTAAAATTTTAAAATATTGTGAAATATCAACCTTTTTTAGTAAATTCCAATTTTAATTTTCTTGAACTCCCCTGATATCAAAGAAGCTCCAAAACCATTTTTGTGAATTTTTAAAAAGTATTTTTGGAGTTATGAATTTTTAAAGTTCCATTTTGCTTATGAGGGTTAATCAATCCATTTGGTGGGGTTAATCAAGTCCAATTGATTTCAAAATTTTATGTAAGGTTCCTCTAACCCTAAAGAGAAATGGAGAATTATTTTCAAGTCAATTTAATGTGTGGTTAACCCTAATTAATTCAAATTCAATTTTGGGAGTTTAGGCCAATTAAGGTTATTATGAATGAATTAACTCAAAAAATATTTTTTATAGGATCCCCTAGTCCTAAGAAACACCATCAAATTTTTCTAGAATTTATTTTAAAACATACTAATTATTAGAATTAAAATGCCTAAAACAGTGACATGAACTTAAAAAATCAATAACTCTTCACAGAGATGGTCTCTGACCTTGAAAAATTCAAGGAATGTTCCCAAGATCAGAGTCTTCAAAAGCCTTATGGTCTCATGCCATGGTGAATTTTCTATAAAAATGGATAATCAAAACATTATAAATAGTAAATAAATTATTAAAAATAAAATACTTATCCAATTAACTTGATTTCTTTTCCACATTATTCTTCTCTGTTCACTGAGCAAGAGAGTATTTTTATTTTATTTTTGTGATTTTTCTATGCAAAGATATGAATTTTTGAAGTTCTGGTATTTAAATAATTCAAAAATACCCTAATTTCCTACTTATCCGACTCGGCGCCGCATCATCCTACGGTGGATCGAAAGCCCACGAGTCACTCTGTGATTTGGCACCGCTATCTGACTCAGCGCTCCAGGGGCCCGCGATTCACGTAACATTCTGCTGCCCGACTTAATCTCGATCGTCCGCTCGATACACGCGCGATCCAATGGCTCCTGGTCATCGTCTACGACTGGTGTGCACCCATGACGTCCACACTCAAACCCTAATATCTCTCTCAATTCTCGATAGATTTTCGAGTTCTTATACTCTACCGATTCATCTTGAAGAGACGAACACATCCATATGGTTTGTAAGCTATGAAATTAACCTAAAAAAATGGAGAATTGCTGGAAGCTCAGGAGGAAGAATGAGTTCATACCTTTGCTCAGAGAAGTGAAGCTTCGATGCGAGGGTTGTGTCACCTTCGATTGAGTCCAAGCAAGCTCCAGATGAAGTCTATGGCTCTGGGAAATTGTCTAAGTATGAAAGTGTCCACAGCCGATTTCAAAGCTTAGAGGCTGGAGCAACTGGGTGGCCTGGAGAGGGGGCTTTCACTGGGAAACTCCTTCTCTTGGTCCTCTGCAGGTGTGGGTGAGTTTAATTTGGATTTGGTGGAGGTTTCAGAGACGTCCTGGTTTTTAGGTGCATTTTCAACTCAGAAATTGAGCTCTATTAATGGGGTTTAGGGCAAAGGAACACTGGGATCAACTGCTCTGGGATAGGAGAAGGTCCTGGAGCAATTTTGGCAGAGTTTCCTTAAGGTCTGGTTCATCACCTTGTTTGGCCGAGAGGTGAGTGGGTTTAAATAGAGGTGGTGGAGGGCTTCCCGGGGGAAATTAGAGGCTTGGATCAGCTTGCTCGAGGCGAGGGAAGAGCAGTTTGCGAGTGGCCATTTAGGTTGGGACAAGTCAGCTAATTCAAATTGAATTTTTGATTCAAATTAAGCCTCTTGGCCTAGTGGTTTCCGGCTGCTGTGGTGGCTATCCAGCTAGGCATGGGTCATCCTCATGGTCAGGGAGGTCAGTGCTTGAGTTTTGTGAGTTCAATTGGCAAATGCCAAGTTTAAAGGAGTTGAATCAAAGTGGAAGGAGGAAGGGATCATTTTGGGCTTGGTTTGGTCAAATGCATGGATTTGGGTTTGGTGCACCCACCAAGGCCTGATTTGGGCTGAAGGGAATCATATGGCTCGAGTTTGAATTGGAGTGGAGAAGTCTCCATCCATGGTGAGGTGGCTAAGCATGGTTTAGTGTGTATCATGGATGAGGTTAAAAAAGCTTAAGGAAGGCTTAAGAAAGGGGCCCCTCCATTTGCCATAAATGACATGGTGAGGTGTCAAAACTCTCATGGCTTCATATGGCTTGTAAATGGCTCACATTTGGCTTACATTTTGGCTTACATTTTGGCTTGGAAAAGGTTGGCTTGTTTCATGAAAAAGGATTTAAAGGATTTTTTGTATTTTTGATGAATTTAAGGGAAATTGGCATGTGGCTTGATTTGGAATGACTTGATTATTGATTTAAGACTTAGGGATGATTTTAATTATAGGTATGGTGAAAAGAATTTGTCATATGGGCTTTAGAGCCAATTTTGGGCTTTTGGATTTGGTGAGAATGGGCTTTTAGAATGGTTTAAGGAGGTGGGCTTTTAAGTTTTAAAATGAATTAGTGAATGGAAATTTTGTGAACGGCTATGCCAAATGAATGTTGCATTTGGTTTATGGGTGTTCCATGAAAGGTTTTAAACAAGTTTGGGGTGATTTTGAGTTGAATTGGGTTGAATTTGGGCTTTTTAGTTAAAGGGGCCAAAGTGGGACTAACTTGGGCTAATGTTGGGCTAATGTTGGATTTGATGTAAAATTAATGTTGGAAAATGTTTATGGGAGTGTTACAAATAGATTTCAACTTTGGTTGGGCTTTAATTTTGGGATTGGGCCCATTTGGGTTAGGTTTGAGCTTAGGTCAATTTCAGGGATTTTGGTTTTACGTTAGGTTTGGGTGGAGTTTAGGTTCAAATTTTGGGTAAATCAAGTTAGTGTTTTGTTTATGGGGATGTTAGGAAGGCTTTAGAAAAGATTTGGGGCCAATTGGAGTTGAATTGGGTTGGTTTGGGCTAGGTTTAGGTCATGGGCCAAAATTGGGCCTTTAGGCTTCAAATTGATATTGGGCCCAAATGTCAATCAAATTGGACTTAGATTTGGTATAAATTGATATTGGGGATATTGAATTGAAGTTTAGAATTGAATTGGACCAAAATTGAGGTCAATTGGGGTGGTTTGGTTTGACATTGGGTTCACTTGGGTTAAAAAAAATGGGTCAAATTGGGGGTTTTAGTAAAAGTAGGGTAAATTGGCAAAATTGGCCCATGGTGTAGTTGAACAAAATGAAATTGGGAATATTTGGGATTCTCTGGAATTTTCTAAGAATTTTTAGAATTTTTGGATTTTGGGGTAAAAGGGTATTTTGGTAATTTGGGGGGGGTTAGGGGTATTTTTGGAAATTTTGGTATTTTTGGCCAAAGATGGTCAATTTGAGTGGTGGGATGTGTTTAGGATTGATTTTGAGGGATCTTGGGTAATTTTAGGTAATTTTGCAAATTTTGGGTTATTTCAAGGGTATTTGGTCGGTTTGGTGGGTCCGGGGCCCCGGATGTCAAAAACTGAAATTTTGAAAAAAAAAAGGAAGATTGATCAAATGTGAGTGAAATGAAATCACTTTGGTTGAGCCATGAAGCCATATTAAGCCCATATGAGCCATGAGAGGACTCATTTGCGGCATTCACTATGTTGTTCCTAACCCTCTTAGCCATGGGCTTAGGTGTTAAGGACCATCCATATGAATTACCTACATGAGTCAGGAAGTCAAGTTGGGTGAGAGTGTGGTTTTAGGGCTTGAAATGTGTGTGAGATTGTAGTGTATGTGCAAGTCAACCCTCACCAAACCAGGCCATCCAGGGTATTCCTAAGGCCAAAAAGTCTTATAGGGAACTCATCCGTTAAACCTCCACATTTGATTTCAACCCTCTAGGTGATTAGGGGTCTACAATCAAGCTTGTGGGGTTGGTAGGGAGTTAAGAAGTAGTTTGAATTTCTAAATGGTGGGTTCCATTTCTAGTCCTCTAAGATTAGTCAAAGGAAAAGCCTAAGGCTAGATCCTAAGTACTAAAGAGAAAAGCAAAAGACCTCACCAAAATTGAGGTCAACAGAGGTGTCTTAATTTCTTATTATGGGACAATGTTTAAGTTTATTAAACGGAACTGGTTAAGATCACATGGTTCCATCATCCCGACACCACTATTTTCTTCGGATTCACTTAGTCCAGATGAATTTATTAAACTCAACTAAATAAGATTCATACTTTCATTTAGACCGTGTGAAATCTCATTAACCACCATAGGTTGTATCCTATGAGGTATTCCCGATCATCCAAAACGATGTTTTAATTTAATAAAACTTGTGATTCTTGTTTTGTTTGTGATTAAATTTCGAGTTGTTTTATATTTTGACTGTTGTGGCGGTGAATTTTATCTTATTTTGATTTTTAATTTTGATTTTGGTTTTGGTTTTATGGTTATCCTAGAAGTTTTAGTTTTCATGTAGGGGACTGTTGTTTAACATGCAAGCTTATAAACATGAAGAGTAAAGAAAGTGCAGAAAAAGAAAGTGTTGTAAGCTATAAAAGTGTACCTGACGAGTCTTCTATTTCCTTCACTTGAAACTTTAGTATATTTTGCAATAAACATTTATAATTTTCAGGAAAGTACAAGCATATAGATAAGTTCATCACAGGCCTACCAAACTCTATGTCATAACTTAGTGGGTCCCATTTATTCATTTAAGAAATTTCTTCATTTAATAAATATGATAGGTTCAGTTGTCCTACAAAGTGTCCAGAAGATTTCTAAAACGGACCTGGGAGGTACCTTGATATTTCACAATTCTTTTGAGCTTCCTTGAGGTGATTTTGGGCTTATCATGATTATTAATTGGCTCATCTATTTTATATCCTTATGCTTAGTGAGCCAATGTTTTAATCGTCCTGAAAGGTGGGTAATTATCATTTGATATTTTACTCACGGATTATGTAAGTGGGACTTTTAGAGGCAAACTTAATTTATGGAAGAATTTAATCAATTTTGATGGGCTTGTAGTGTTTCAAAAGTGGTTTAAGATAAACTGTGTTTCCTTTTCTAATCCTTATTTGTCAATTCTTTTTCAATTAAGCCTAGTCTCGCTACCAAGCCTTTAAGATTTCAGTGGGTAAATTTATGATTTTTAGAGAAATTGATTTAAGTTGCAGTGAATTTATCAAGATATTTCAATCTTATTTAAGCACCAATTAGGAGTATTATATCAATGAATTATTAGCTTCCAAGGTCATACCCCTAACCTTAAGGATCATTTAATTTAATTTTCCTCCAAACTATAATGATTAATTAAATTATAAACTTATCCTTTTAATGCGACAAAAATGAGATGGGTTTCTACCATTTATCTCTTTACATTTTAATCATTCAAACATAATAATTAAGATCATTCATTGCACATTTCCTTCTTTAATTAAACCTAATTATTGATTAAGAATATATGTTCAAAATTCCACTTTTGCCCCTTAAGGTCTTATCACTTCATAATTCCCTAAATTCAACTCAAATGACTTTGAAATTTTTATGTTACCCCACTTATGGATCAATTAAAACATTAGAGGAGAAAATGTAATTTTTCAAATTTTAATTTAATTTATATAATTATTTTAATGCAAAAATAGGGGTTTCCAATGAAAATTCAATAACTTGACCAAAATAAAACCTTTGACTTTGAAATTTTTATTAGAGGTAGACCTAGAACATAGGACCACTTGGACAAAATTTCATAATTCTTGGAGCTTTAATTTAATTATTAGAATTATTTTAATTTTTAAAGTATTAACTAATTATAAAATATTTTGGAGGTTGAAAATTAAGTTTTATATTTTTCATGAATCACTCTAAGGTCAGAGAACTATGAGAAAAAAATTTCATATTTTTTTGATTTTTTGTTTAATTATTAAAATTATTTTGGTGGGAAGTTAAGGAAATTCATCTTTTCGTCTTCAAAAATTAATTTAAGCCTTTGAAAATTAATATCTTGATCTAGGGGCTTGGGAAAATTATTTGGATGGTTCCTAAATGATTAGGAGACCAAGTGTGATAATTTAGTGAATTTTAATATTTTAGTGATTTTTAGCATTTTTAATTATTTTTAAATTCACTTTTAGGCTTATAAATGAAATGTTTATTTTAATTTCCATTTTATTTTCATAAAATCCCACTCATCATGAGAAACTCCTAAAACCATTTTTTTTAAATTTTTGGCTTGAATTTTAATTACTAAAAATCATTTTAGTAGTAAAAAATGCCTTTTAACTTAGAAAATTCAATTAGGTGGCTAAATGAATTCTAAATGACTTCAAAATTTTTAGGGGAGTCCCTCTGGCCCTAAACCACATTAAAGACTGATTTTTGAGCCATTTACACATTTAGAAATAAATTCCAGTTAATTTTTTGGTTAAAATGACAATTAGGTGCATTCTTAAAGATATAACTCAATCCAAATTTTCCTAGGGTCTTCTAGTCGCAAGTAACCTAACAAACATTATCTTGCAGTTTTCTGATCAATATTTTAATTATTATAATTATTTTACCAAAATGGACACAATATATTAAAAAAGAAGGATCTCTTCATAGAGATCTCCCCTGGTATTTGAAAAATCAGGGAAGATCCCCCGTGACAGAGCGATCAAAACCCCTAAATTTCATGTCATGGTGAAATGTCTAAGCCAATGAAGAATTAAAATACTACAGACTGTATTTAACTAATTAAAAATAAAAAATGCATCAAATAAACTTCAAACCATTTCAACATTGTTCTCCTCTATTCACTGAGCATTAGAGTGTTTTTCTTTTTTTTCATGTATTTACTACACCAAGTTATGGATTTTTAAAATTCCACTGATTTAAATAATTCAAAATTTTTATATTTTCTCTGTTAAACCACACGGTGCTGACTGTATCCTCGGCAGCCTCGCATAACCACGCAGCACTCCTTGATTCGACACTGCCATCCGACTCAGCTCCGTGCTTTATGTATCTGATCTCCATCTTACTTCATCCCGGCCATCCAAGAATTACACACACGATCAAAAGATCCTCCTTCATCATCTTCGACCGGTTCATCCCGAGATTCATCCACCTTCAACCCTTAAGAACACGAGCTACACTAAACCAAATCACACAAGGTTTGTTCTTATAGCTTCATTTGATCTAGACAAACCTATCTATGCGGCTAACCTAGTCTAAAATTGACCCAACATGTACGAAGAATCAAAATAAGCTCGGGAGGAAGGTGAGGTTCAATACCTTTGTCTGAGAGGGCAAGCCTCAATCAGATTGTTATGACAGCTTCTATAGGTCCCAATTAACCTCCAGATGAAGCCTTTTACTGTGTTGAAATTTCTAGACCTGAATTCGACCAAGGCTGATTTTAGGTGTTGATCAAAGTCTGGTGCAGAGGTTCTCTGTGATCGGGCTTTGATGGGAGATCTTCTTCTTTCAGTGCTGTGAAGGTGTGGGTGCAATTAATTTAAGTTTGTTGCACTGTGGAGTTGTGGTGAAATGTGTCCTGGTTTTGGCTAGAATTTCAGTGGATAAATTGGCTTTGGATAGTGGGGATCAATGGCTGAAGATAGTGGACATGCACTCATAAGGTCTCAGGGGAGCTCTGGGGGCAATTTGGTGGGATTTTCTTGAGAAAATTTCAGCATCCCCCTTGGCCATGAAGGATGGATATTATAGCCATCGCCAAAGAGTGGAGCTCAGTGCTCTAATTTAGGTGCTTTAGGCCACTTAAGGTGAGGGCTGATCAGTGTAATTGATTACTTAGGGGATGCCTCACTCACAAAGCTCGATTTTGAGTTTAAAGGGATATAGAGGCGTTCGGGCTTAGTTGTTCCGGTGGCTAGAGTGGCCGGCAAGGACAAGGATGGTTGTTGCAGGATGATGGGAGGTAAGAGAGGAGCTCAGTGCCATTAATTTGGTTGCTTACTTGAGGGTTAAGGGGAGTTATGGGTTTGCCGAAAAGGGTGAGGTCCATTGGTCCTAAGTGAGGGACCATTGGTCCATGACTCAATAGACTTGGGTTTGGTTGGTCTTGGCTGGTACCTAGGGTCCCACGGTTGGCTATGGTGGAGCCAATTTAGTCAATTTAGTTCAAGTTAAGTGACATTGTGTCATGGGTTCAATTTAGGCCATATTGGGTTTAGGTTGGGCTAGGTTTGGTTTAAGTTTGGGTTAGACCCAATTGATTGTTTAAAATGATGTATATGATTGTCATAATGTGTTTGAAAGGGGATTAGAGTGGTTTTAAATAGGTTTGTGGGTTCACTTTGGCTTAAATTAGGATTTTGGTCAATTTTAGGACACTTGGGTTAGCTTAGGTTTAGGTTGGGTTAGAGTGGGGCCAAAGGTCAATTTGTGGTTTCAAATGTTCTACGGAGATGCCATAAAAAATTTTCAACATTAATTGGGTGGAGATTTTGGGGTTAGGGCATTCACTTTGATGGATTTTGAACATGTGACACATTTAGGGCAAAATTGGGGATTTTGGCTAAGTTGGGCTTGGGTGAGGCTTAGTCTTAAATTTGGGGCCATTGAATGTTGCATTTGGCATAGAGGGATGATGTTGAATTAAAGTTAGGAATTGAAATTGGGCAAGATTGGGGTTAATTGGGTGGACATTGGGTTTAATTTGGGGATTTTTTGGTTAAATGAGTAAAATTGGAGCTTTTGAATAAATATGGCTAAATTAGTCAAATTAGGTCATGTGCTAGTTGAGGGAAATGAAATTGGGAATATTTAGGAGGTTTTGAGAATTTTCGGGAATTTTTAGATTTTTAGGCTAGGAGGGGTATTTTGGTAATTTTGCAAATTTTGGGGTTATTTTGGAAATTTTGGTAAATTTTGGTTAAATTGGTTAATTTGAGTGGTGGGGAATACTTTGAAAAAAAAATTTGGAGGAAAATGGGTAATTTGGGTTGAGGTTTAGGGGTGAAGTGGTCAAAAATTAAAATTTTGGAAAAATGGAAGTTGATAAGGGGTGAATAGTATGGAATTGTTTAGGTTAAGCCATGGACCAAGGGCAACCCTCATTTGATTCTCTATGTGTTGGTACTAACCAAATCTTAGTTTGGGGCAAAGAGCTTAAGAAAACCACACACATGAGTTTCCAAAAAAAGTTAGGAGATCAAAGTGGGGTGTGCTTTGTTTAGGGTTGTGAGTGTAAATTGTGTGTATTGTGCATGCTCCAGACCTCCCGAGGTAAATCTTAAGGCCTGACCACCTACAGGATACTTCCCCTAGGCTTCCTTATGCTTGGTCTCTTCCTCCCAAAAGCTGTAGGTTAGGCCTTAAGCATATGAAAACTCCAAGTGAAGTGAGAAAGATTTGAATTTCTAAGGGGGAGAGTTCCAATACTACTCTTCTAAGAAATTCATCAGGAAATTCCTATGGTTAGACCTTAGGTTATTCTACAGATAGACTACACCTCGACCAAAAGTGAGGTCAACAGTTACTCTACTAATTAACCCACTTACGCCCACTTAGTTTGGTTTTCCTTTGATTTCCCTTATGATTCATGAGCAATCCTTTCCAAAACCCTTAGTGCTTTGAGCCAATGGTCGAGATTTTGTTACTCTCAAATGGTTTTTGGTAACTCTACTCTTTTATAGAGAGATTAGAGCCTTTGAAGCTTGAATACTGAAACAGCCCCTTGAGTATTTCAATATTGAATTTGTGAAGGATATGGTCTTGAAGAATCTTTCATCTCATGAAGGGGTTTTTTCATGGAAAGTTCTTCATCTCGTTTGTCAATAACTGGATGTAGGTTATTCGTTATTGTACGCAATGATTAGTTACTATGTATCCATAATTAAACCTAGATCCTATGTGAGGCTGACAGTGCGAGCTCGATTTTCCATCAAACACATTGGGTTCATTGCTTAGATGCCTTCTATGCCAGTGTGCATATGTCTTTTGCTTATGTCATTTTCACCGGCTGGACACCTAATCCTGGTCGGTTATCATGGGCTCCTCAATTGATCAACCTTCTCAGTTTAATTAATTGGTTATGTTTGTTTGGTTGGCCATCGTGGCTGAGCTAACCCATTGTTTGCCAATTGATCAACCAGTCACTTCAGCCTTGCTGACCACCCTTAGCCAATTTGATGGATCAATTGGCCAACTTCATTTTTATGCTACATCTTTGTATTGATCTTTAAATCATTTGCACCTAGACATTACTATTTTTGAGTTTCATGTTTTTATGCATGTGAAAATTATTCTGACCGATGTTTGAGATATTAAAATTATTGCATAAAAAATTTATATTTTTTGTTGGTATTTGCTTGCATGCGTGTCTCTTGTGTGTCTAGATTCTTTTTTGGTGAGGGGTGGTTAACATGTAAAGCCTACCGGTGTGTAATTCTATTTAACGAGAATTATGTCACCTCACCTCCTATGGAAACAAACTTGAATGTAGTAGATATTTCATGTTGTGCTACTTGACATGGGTAATGCTCTAGAGCCACTTAACTCATTGAGTGTACAATATGTGTGCACCTTCTGTTTCATCTTGCATTTTTCTTAGATATGAAATTGCATGAGCACATACTCTTGCATTCTTTATTGTGTATTGAGTGTGGCATTCCTGCATTTGCACTTGCATGATGTTTGGTCCACCTTCTTGGCATTCATTGTCACTGCTCGTACTTCAATCGAGTGATCATAATATGTAGTCTTTCTACATGTTGTTGTGCATTATCTGATTTTCTTGATGGAAAATGTTTCTTGATAGACGAGTGACTTATTGTTGGTTATAATACTTAAACAAGCATTGCTTGTGAGGATATCTCAGTGAGCAATGCGAGTTTTGTATTTTGATCAACACATGGTATGATTGTGTTAAGGTTCAAAGAAACCTAAATTACGTCACTTGCATGGTTCAGACCCATATTTAATGGTCATATTTTTAAACATAAAAAAATATTTTCTACTATGTATCATTTGTCCTACTTTAAAATTAAATGAGTTTGACCATACTTGAGGCCATCTTTTTTAAAAATTTCATCTCCTAGCAGTGTACATTAGATCTTTTGGATCATCAGGATAAAGCCGGTGTTAGCGACCCCATAAAAATTATATCATAGCATTTGCTCATACTTTGCATACTTTTGGCATCAATTTTTTGTCTCAATTGTATGGTGTCCACTTAAATGACTCGAAATGAGTTGTTGTCCGTTCATACCATCTTGAAGCTCATGATACCCATCTAGACGTTCTGGTACATGCCATAAACATGGAATCATGATCGGTACCGATTTTCCCTAACTGCTTAATTCATCATGGGATGGGTTTGGCTCAAGCTTGGTACATGTTTGAAACCTTCCTTGATGACTATAGATCTTAACCCATCAATCTAGGCTTATTTATGGTAGCCTAGAGTCACGAAACTCTCTCACAGACACTACCAGGTGAGAGTTCGGGTTTAAGACAACTTTGCATTGTCTGGGGATGTCCACTATTTTAAAGAGTTATTCTAGTGTTATGGTGCATGTATAAGCCTTTTTTGATGGTTATAGATCACTCTCCAGATGTTTAGGATCTTCCAGAGCCAAGGGAACTCATCCAAAACCTCCACCGGCTCTAAATACCTAACCTTAATTTTTGATCTAGCATGGTCACACCAAAATGATCCAGAACATGGTGTAATTAGGCCACTAATGTGGAATAGCCATTCTAAAACACTAGCATGACCATGCCAATTTTGGGTGTAGTTAAGTCGACTTTCAGAAATGCCTTTGGCCTAGCATGATCATTTCAGTTTCTGGCAAAAGCAGCTTGGACTAATATCTATGAAACAATAAATATTTAGATCACCACAACCAAAGATTCTGTTGTGTTTGCCTGTTTTGGGGTCTAGAGTGCTCCCAAGAGGAGTTTATCATCAGAATTAGGTTACGAGATTAGAATTTGGATTGCGTTTAAGGCTGGTGTCTTAGGATTTGGGACTTCAAAATTAGGTTTGAAATAGGGTCTCTGAACTTAGCATAAAATTAGACTTATTTTGAAATGGAAATGAGTGAAGTTTAAACATAATATTGGCTAAAAGGGAAGATAAGTTGGAGAGAATTATAGATGGAGTGAAACCCTAACTCCAACTACTAAGGAAACTGATGGGTCAACTTACCTAAATCTTGGAGATAATGTACTCAGTGAAGATACCATTGGCTTTTCATCATTCTGGGTACATTGGTGTCCTCAGAGTATTAACCTTATGCATAATCAAAGTTCCTCCTTGTTACCATAAAAGTGGCTAACGAATATCATCCAGCTATGCATTGGTTTGGGGTGCCTTTGTTAGTAACCATAGGTTACTTCATCCTTAGGCATTCATGTAATCCAAGGGGTTATGTTTATTATTTTATATGTTATAATCCTTAAATCTAATCTAAGTGGGGACCTAATAACTAACCTAGGGTTTCTAGATGGGACTAATCTTAAGGTATGTGTGTGGTCCTAGGTTCTTGCCTACCTAGGGGCATAGTTTGGAACTACCCTAATGTGTGGTTTATAATTATTTTTGGCATTTGATAGCTAATAGTGATTATTTTCTCCTAAAAATCATCATTCATTGTGAAAAATCAAAGTTTTTATAAGTGTTATTTGGTTATTTTTTTCTGTTATAGGAAGAGTTCTTGTATAATTGTTAATTAGATATTGTTTTTATATCTTATGTTTCAGTTTTCTTCCTGAAGCTTTATTCTCTCACACATGTTTTAATTGTGGTTGAGAGATATATTCTGAACAAATGAAAATGAGTTTCTTTATTTACATTTCCCATATAAAAGGTTTACTTTTATTCCCACTGAAGTAATAAAAAAGGTATTCTTTTCATAAAAAATATTTGAATCTTTCTAAAAATAATTTTTCCAGTCTCTGTGTTGTAAGAGTTTGTAAGTGTATCTGAGCCAAATCATTCTTCCATACCTGCTTAACAAATGGGTAACTAAAGAAGAGATGTTGGATTGATTCTTCTTATTGTCTGCATAGCAAACATCAAGAGGGCCTCTCAACCTTTTAGTTTCAATATGTCTTCTATAGGAAGAAGCCTTGAGAATAACCTTTAACTAAAGAAGGACATAGAGGGGGAAAGGAATTCCCCCATATTTTTTTCCCTCAATGAAGCTGTGATATAACTATAATATATAATAATTTTATACACATTTTTATACCTATTTTTATGCTATTACACTTTAATGGAAGCTATTTGTGTATATTTCTTTCAAGTACAATTAAATGGACTAAATATGTCAAAAGGAGTGAAAAAGGATCAAATTTGGAGTAAAAACAAAGAAGATTTTAAATTGAACTGGGGTGCCTAAGCACTCATATTTGGTGCCTAAGCGTCAGTAGATAGAGAAGGTCAAACCTAAGCGCCAAAGGCCCCCGCTTAAGCTCAGGGTTGTTACTTTGCAATTTCAAGACCTTTTTGTTGGATTTTGAAGGGGTGTTTGAGGCTACCATTGGTACAAACGTGGGTAACTAATCAAGGTCATGAAAGAGACATTCAAATAGCACACAAAAGGATGCATCGCTTGGGAAGATTCATTGAATATGGACACATTTTGAAAAGACACCAAGCCACCTTTTAAGAAAATATAAAAGGAACGACTTGAAGAGGAATTAAAGAGGCTGGAAAAGTGTGTGTAGAGAGAGTTAGGAAAGATTAGTTATAGTGAGAAGTTGTAGGATTATTACTTAAGGTTTCTTCACACTTATCTCATTCCTAGTGAAAGAGAAGGTGGGTAGAGACTTTTAAGTAAAAATTCATTTTTTTAGAGAGATTTTAACCCTCTAGGGTTGGGCGACCAGTCCTAGTGAGGCTTGAAAGAGAAAGGAAGAGATTCAAAGGAACTTCAAGAGTTTGGTGGAGAGGAACTTGAAATAAGTTTTTATCTTTGTACTTCATTTAGTTTTAATTGAGACTTTGTGTTTCTACATGATTTCTACTTTTAAAACTATTTTTAATTGTGTTTTCTCCATAGATTCTAAATAGTTTTCTTTATCTTTTTCCTTAAAAGTAAAAGTAATGAAGTGTTAGATGGAAGTTGTGGAAGTATTGTTCTTTAATGTTGGAATAAGTGGTGATGATTTAATCCTTACACTTCATTTACTTCTTGATTTGGCCATTTAAGATGTTAGCATTTGTTGTGAGAACATTTAAGATCCTTGTAGTTATTGCCTTAGTCAACTATTGGTAGAAAGCATATGAGATTGTATGGATGAGAAAGTAATTCATATAATTTTGTGAAAATAAATAGGGAAATATACTTTGATGGGTATAAAATTTGAGGACTTTAGGAAGACGGACTAAAGCCCCCAATTTGATTTATTGTTTTAAGTTTTGATACACAAAGTTAGCCCCCATGTGGAGGGAAAGGAGGGAACTCTAGAGTGAGAGCTAGTATCTTCCCTGCCTAACCCATCATCAAAACTATTCAAACTTTAAACTAGCCAATGTTCTTTATAGCAACTCTAGTAAGGGTAAAGAATAATATTGCTATTTGGCACAACACATTTTGAATACTTCCACAACAGAACTCCCATACTTAATACTTATTCATGATAAGGAAAAAGATATTTTAATTTATACTTCTTTTACCTTACAAAAAAATCTCATTATAGTTAGTTAATCGTCTACTTTATTTTCAAAATATACCAAAATACCAAAAAGAATTGAATTTTCAATCTTCTGATATCTTAATCTGTTTAAATAAGTGTCTTTTTGTCTAAATATATTTTGTGATCTAATTCCTTATTATTAAATATCCAAAGATTCCATGTGGGTTCGAGATTTCGGGGATTAATTAGAAAGCCCTATATTACTTGATAACGCTAAGTATACTTGCGTAGAATCTCTCAAATTTAAATATTACTGTTAAACTCTTATTTACATTGAAATTAAATTTTTGGTGCCATTGTAAATAAGGAATGTTATCATAAATATTATATCATAAATATTATATCATAAATATAATTATAAATTATATCACCACAAATATAAATATCAGGAGGGATCAAGTTTTTGGCGTTGTTACCGGGAAAATCGAATTGGATTTAAATTGAAAAGAAAAATTAGCATGAATTTTTAAAAAACAAATTTTATATTTTTAGAAAGTCTTATTTAATCTTTTTATTTATGTGTGTCGTATTATATTTTCATTGTTGTGTTGTAATAGTGTATGCGTAGTTCAGGTTCTAAAGGACTAGTGCCCTGCGAATCTGAATTAGAAAGAACTATTTAAAAAATTAAAAAATTTAAAAATACATAAAAAAATTCAAAACTTTCAAGAAATGGGAAATCAAAATAATCAAAATGTTGAAATTCAAAAAAAATTTAGACCTTTAAGAGATTATGCAAACCCTAAGATGGATGAACTTCATGGTAGTATTCAAAATCCTGTTGTAGCTGCTAATTGATTTGAACTTAAATCTGCTATTAACCAAATGGTGTCAAATAATTAGTTTGAGGGAGCACCAACTGAAGATCCAAACTTACATCTTACCAATTTTCTAGAATTGGGTGCTACATTTAAATATGATGGTGTTTCAAATGAAGCTATTACATAGGATTTTTCCATTCTCACTTTGGGATAAGGCTAAGATATGATTTAATTCATTAGCACCTAGATTTATCAGAACTTGTTATGATTTAGCTCTGAAATTCCTTACTAATTATTTTCCACCAGCAAAAACCTCGAATATTAGAAGTGATATTACATCTTTTGGTCAGTTTGAAGGGGAATCTATTTATGAAGCTTAGGAATGATTTAAAAAACTCCTAAGAATGTGTCCACACCATGTTGTGCTAGATTGGCTAATTATTCAAATTTTTTATAATGGATTAGCTGGTTCACTTAGATCTATTATCGATTCCGCTGCTGGTGGTTCATTGATGTTAAAACCATTTCATGATGCTTATTCTTTAATTGAAGAAATGCCTAATAATAATTTTCAATGGCCTTCTAAAAGGGTACATCCTAAAATGGTAGCCCATATTCATGAATCTGAAGCTTTTGCAATGTTAACAAATCAAGTGGTTACAATCTTAAGGAAGATAGACCAATTTGGAATGAATTTTTCACAAACAATTTCAATGAATGAAGAGAATTTATTAAGCTAAATGGCAGATTCTCAAACATCAATAGAAACTTTAATGATATAATTAATAAGTTAAATAACCCATAATCAAACTATTATAACCCAGGTTGGAAAAACCATCCTAACTTTAATTGGAATAATAATTCAGGTGGTACAACCAGTAATAGGGTAACAACCAAGTAAACCCATTGGGTAAATTGAACATCCATGGTAATAGTAATTAAAGACCTACTTATCCTCCATGTTTTAATAATAATCCACAATTTAAGGATAAGAAGTTGTCTATAGAAGAAGTGGTGTTCCAAAAGGGAAATCAGTTATAAAGTCAAGGAGCTGCAATTAGAAATATTGCAAATCAATTGGGATAAATTGCAAATTAATTAAGTAATAGAACCCAAGGAACACTTCCTAGTAATACATAAGTGAATCCAAAAGACCAAAATAAAGAGCAAGTAAAGGTTGTTCAACTTAGAAGTGGAAGAGAGTTTGAAGGTAGAGTTCAAAAAGAGATTGAAGTAGAGAGAGAAGAAATTGAAGAACCTAAAAGGGATTCTTCAAAAGGTTTTGAGAATTCTATTTCTCCACCTAAAATTGATTTGAAAAACTGCCATCACCTCTATTTCCTCATAGACTTCATCAACAAAAGTTGGATAAACAATTTTCAAAAATTTTGGAAATATTTGAAAAGCTTACAATTAATATTCCTTTTGCTGAAACCTTAGAAAAATACCAAGCTATGTGAAGTTTATGAAAGATATTCTTAACAGAAAAAGGAAGTTTGAAGATAACGAGATTACTGCACTTAGTGAGGAGTGCAGTGCTGCAATTCAGAAAAAAAACTTCCTAAAAAGTTAAATATCTTGGAAGCTTCACAATTCCGTGTGTGATAGGAGACAGATTTTTTGGGAAAGCTTTATGTTATTTAGGTGCAAGCAATAACCTCATGCCATTATCTATATTTAAAAGACTAGGATTATGAGAAATATCCCCTACAACTGTAACTTTACATTTATCAGATCATTCTATAACATATCCTAAGGGAGTATAGAAGATGTTTTGGTAAAAGTGGATCGATTTATCTTTCGTGTTGATTTCATTGTGCTGGATATGGTGGGAGATAAAGAGATACATATCATTTTAGGGAAACTTTTCCTAGCTATAGGAAGATCAATGATAGATCTGCAAAAAGGGGAACTAACTATGTGCGGCAATGATCAAACAATTACTTTTAATATTTCAAAATCAATGAAATATCGTGCAAAAGGTAAAGATGATGAATTTTTCAGGATGGATGTAACGAGGTATCTTAGTGAATGCTATTTCAAAACAACTTATGAAGAGAAATCTGAAATGAAAGAATTGGAGCATGAGCACGATGAGGAATTAGAAAATTTTAATGATTTTATTGAAGAAGATTCAAATTTTATTCAAGAAATTTTTGAAGTTTTGGACATGACGGGAAAAGACAATGTCCATCAATTGAGAAACCTCCTGAACTTGAATTGAAGTTACTTCTGAAACATTTAAAATATGCATTTTTAGGTGATTCCTCAGCTTTGCTGGTTATAATTTCTTTAAATTGAACTTCAGAAAAAGAAAAGTGTTTATTGGAAATTTTGAAGAAATATAAGAAAGCCTTTGGATGGACAATTGCTTATATTAAAGGAATCAGTCATTCAATTTATATGCATAGAATTCTTATGGAAGAAAAATGCAAACCCAGAGCTGATCCTCAAAGGAGATTAAATCCCATTATGAATGAAATTGTTAAGAAAGAAATTTTAAAGTGGTTAGATGTTAGGATTATCTATCTTATTTCTGATAGTGCATGGGTTAATTCATTACATTGTGTTCCAAAGAAAGGAGGAGTGATTGGAACTAGTAATGAACAAAATGAACTAATACTGACAAGACAAGTTATAGGATGGAGAACATGCATTGATTATATAAAATTATACCTTGCCACTGGGAAAGATCATTTTCCATTGCCCTTTCTAGATTAAATGTAGACTAGCCGCGCATAAATACATTTATTTTATGGACGGATATACTGTTTATCACCAAATATAAATTGCTCCGGAGGATCAATAGAAAACATGATTTACTAATCCTTATGGTACATTTGCTTTTAGAAGAATTTCATTTGGTTTATGTAATGCCCCTGATACATTTCAAAGATGTATGATGGCTATTTTTTGTGATTTAATTGAAAAAGGAATTAAAGTTTTTTTGATGATTTTTTCTGTTTGGAACTTCATTTGAATCATTTTTGAACATTTATCATGAGTTCTTAAACGCTGTGAAGAAACAAATTTAGTCCTTAATTGGGAAAATGCCAGTTTATGGTAGCATGAGGACTTGTTTTGGGACATCACATTTTAGAGAAGGTATGGAGGTAGATCCTGCAAAAAATTCCATGTGATCTCTAATTTACCTCCCCCAACGAATGTAAGGGAAATTAGGAGTTTTTTAGGATATGTTGGATTCTACAGGTGATATATGAAAGACTTCTAAAAAAATGTTAAGCCACTATGTCATTTGCTTGAAAAAGATGTAATTTTTAATTTTGATAAGGAGTGTCAAAAAGCTTTTGAGCTTTTAAAAAAAAATTAGTGACTGCCTTAGTTATTGTTTCACCAGATTGGAAAAAAACATTTGAATTAGTGTGTGATGCAAGTGATTATGCTATTGGAGCTATTATGGGATAGAAATATGAAAAAATTTTCAAAGTAATTTAATATGCTAGTAAAACTCTTAATGAAGCTCAAATTAATTATACAATAACTAAGAAAGAGTTATTAGCAATAGTATTTACCTTTAATAAATTAGATCATATTTACTTGGAACTAAATGTGTGGTATATATAGATCATTCTGCTATTAAATATTTAATGAAAAAGAAGGATACAAAACCAAGACTGAAAAGATGGATTCTTCTTTTGCAAGAATTTGATTTTGAAATAGTAGATAGAAAGGGAGTCGATAATCAAATTGCTTATCATCTATCCAGGCTTGAATCTGAAAAATCACTTTGTTCTGAAAAAGAAATTAATGAATATTTTCCAGATGAAAATTGTTCAATATTAATGAATAGCATGTTCTATGGTATGCAGACATTGTAAACTTTATTATTAGTAACATTATACCTTATGATCTGACACACCAATAAATAGAAAACTTTTATATGAAGCTAAAACTTATTTTTGGGATGACTCATTTCTATATAAACAGGGGAAGGATCTAATTATTCGAAGATGTGTGCCTTTAGAAGAAACTATTAAAATTATCCAAAAATTCCATGATTTTGATTTTTAGAGACATTTTGGTGTTGATAAAATAACATACAAAAGTTCACAATCTGAATTTTATTGGCCTACTATTTTTAAAGATGTTAATGCTTATATTAGAAATTGTGATCGTTGTCAACATGTAGGCAATATTTCTAGAAGAAATGAGATACCCTTCAATTATATTTTGGCAGTTGAAATATTTGACATTTTGGGATTAGATTTCATGGGACCATTTAAACCATCTTTCAGAAATTTATATATATTATTAGCAGGAGATTATATGTCTAAATGGATTGAAGTTGTTTCTTCACCTTGATGTGATGCTCAAAGTTTTGCAAAGTTTTTAAGAACAAATATATTTTGTAGATATGGAATGCCGAGAGTGATCATAACTGATGGAGAAAGTCATTTAAAAAATGTGATAATAGAAAGATTTGTAAAGAAATATCATATCAATCATCAAATTTCTACTGCTTATCATCCTCAGATAGGTAGTTTGGCTGAAGTTTCCAATTAAGAAATCAAAAGAATTTTAAATAATCTATAAATCCAACAAAAATGGATTGGTCAGTCAAGCTTGATTATGCTTTGTGGGCTTATAAGACTGCATGCAAAACTCTTATAGGAATGTTACTATTCAGATTAATATATGTAAAAGTTTGCATTTACCAGTAGAAGTTGAGCATAAAACTTATTGGGCTAATAAGAATTTTAATTGCAATTTGAAGGATGTTGATGAAAAAAGATTATTGCAATTAAATGAGCTCAAAGAAATAAGAAATGATTTTATGAGAATGCTAAGATTTATAAAGACAAGATGAATAAGTGGCATGATCGGAAGATTCATACTAAAAATTTTGAGCCAGGGCAACAAGTTTTGCTTTATAATGCAAGATTAAGTTATTTTCAAGCAGACTAAAGTCCATATGGATGAGCCCATTTATCGTGATACAATTTTATCCCTATGGAGTTGTGGATGTCAAAGATCCTAAAACCCTAAAAATTTTTAAAATGAATGGTCGTAGACTAAACCCTATTTCTTAGGGGATTAAACTAAATTGAATGATGTTTTGATGTTGGGTCACCCAGAATAAGCAATAAATTTCATAGAAGGGCTCGTTGGAAAGGTTTAGTTGAGGTGAATGAAATGGTGATGTTCATTTTAAAAAATAATTAGTTGTTGAAAAAAAAAGTTTTGCGTGGGCCCACTTTTCATGCATGGAAACCCTAGGAGATTTTTCTATCAAATGGTGTTCTATGGCCATTGAGATGGTTTGCATGCTTCTTAAACATGATTGAGAAAAAAATGTAACTTAAATAAGGAAATGTAAAAACCTTTTAAGGAAATAAGAAAATTATATTTTTACTTTTTAAATGACTATTGAAATTATGTTTTGATTTGTAAAGTTTGAAAGTTGTTTTTGGTATTTTTGATAAAAAGCTAAGCAGGAAATGAAAATTATCAGAACTTTAAATCACGATATAAAACATTAGGAAATAAAATATCTTTTTCTTTCTCTTACAAAGCAGTAATAATTATGAAAGTATTGTTGTGGAAGTATTTAAATGTGTTGTGACAAATAGGAGCAAATTTATTCTTTACCCTTACTTGGTTTTATAAAGAACATTGGTTAATTTGAAATTTTAAATTTTTGAAAATGGTTAGGTAGGGAAGATACCAGCTCTTACTCTCGAGTTCCCTCGATTCCCTCCACCTGGGGGCTAACTTCTCATAACAAAATTTAAAATATCAAACCAAATTAGGAGGATTTAGCCTGTCATTCTAAAAGTTCGCTAATTTTACTCCCATTAAAAACATATTACCTAATATATTTGCATTCAAGTATATGGACTACAATTCTCACCCATATAATTGCATGTGATTTTTACCAATTGTTGTTTGAGACAATATCACTTTGGATCTTACATAATCTCACAACAAATTTTAACATCTTAACTGGTCAAATTAAGAAGTAAATTAAGTTCATGGAATTAAATCTTCACAACTTATTCCAACTTTAAACACTTATACATTCCACAACAATCCTACATAATTTAATTACTTCTTCATTTAAGAAAGAAAAAGATAAAGAAAACTACTCAGAACTCATGGAGAAAACGCAAGCACACATTGATTTGAAAATAGAAATCATAATGAAAACACAACAAGTTTTAATTAAAAACTAAATATAAAAATAGAAGTAAACACTTATCTGAAAATCTTCTCCACATGACTCCGGAAGTTCCTTTGAAACTTGACTTTCCACTGGACAACACTAGAAAGCTTGGCGCCCAACTCCGTTGACTCCAACTCTGACTTTAGACTTCAATAAAAACTAGATAAATGGATGAAAGAAAATTGGTGGAATAAAAGTTTCACACCAACCCTTTCTCCTTTAAAACTAAACTAACTCTAAAAGACTTTAAAACTATAAACAATAAAAGACTAAAAGTAAAACTAGAAGAGGACTCTTTGAAACTAAAAGAGGACTCCTTGAAACTAAAAGAGGACCCCTTGTATATTTTTCAAAAAGGTGCCTTGGTGTCTCTTCAAATCATGCCCAGATTCAACTTATCCACCAAAAGATGCATCCCTTCATTCAAATTTGCAGCCCATGGGAAGTTAAGGTGTTACCACCAAAATTCGCTTCAAACACCCCATGAAAATGGCGCAAAAAATGAAAAAATTTGATTTTTAACTATGGTGCCTAAGCGCCGACCAGGCGGCGCTTAGCCGCCAATGTCCAATTTTTCATTTTTTTTCTTTTTTTTTGCTCCAAATTTGATCCAATTTTGCTCCTTTCATCACAATCACTCATTTTCATCATACCTGCAAGAAAAACACAAAATACCTTCCATTAAAGTGCAATATCATCAAAAATAGGTATAAAAATGTGTATGAAAACACTATATATTTTAGGTGAATCATATTAATTTTAGAATCAAAAGAAGAATAACGTAAGAGGTATAGAAAAACTCTCACTAAAGCAATCAGTCCTTACAATACATTATTAATCTCTCTGTTCAATACAAGTTACTTGATGATCTCATCTCATACAAATTCACACAACCTCTCCTCTCACAACTCATCAGACCTCAATACACCACATGAAATGATAAAGAAAAAAAAAACTACCCTAGAAGTTTCTCCTTCAAGAAACTAGAAGAGAATTGTAGTGTTTGCATTCAAACCCTCAAATTTTTACTAGAGAGCCTCCATATGTCTCTTAATTTCTTTATGAAGTTGCTCTAGAAAAAATTTTAAAGCCTTGGACAAACCTAGCATGAAAATACTTGCCAAATGAGATTAGGTCTTCTCGTAATGTGGTCACACCCGAAAATAGCGTGGTCATGCCCATATCTAGCGTAGTCACGCTGTTAAGCACCATATCATGTGTTTTGACTTCATTTTGCAAACTCAACACCTATAACCTATAAAATACCTTAAAGAACCTTACACATGCATAAAATCATGAAAATTGACTAATAAAATATAGTATTTTATGCAAGAAAAAATACACAAATTTACCTAGTATCAACAAGTCATCCTAATAAATGATATATATCCAAATGAAGTTTTGGATGACATCTATAGTAATCCAAAAGAGAACTTTTTCTTCTATCCATTTTTAAAACTATTTTATAGTGACTATAAAGAACTTGCATTGGCCCTTCGAAAGGGGAAACAATCCAATAATGTCAAGCTTTTAGATGGTGAAAGGTTAGAGACTGACAATCGTCTGCAGCTTTTGAGCCAACTAGTATTGCAATGGAATATATTTATGGTACTATACACATAAATTTAAAAATTCATATGCATCATTCCTGAGGTTCGGCCAAAAGTATCTTTGCCTCTAAACTCGATGTGCTAGTCTTTCCTCTGGAATGACTCCCACATTTGCTAGAGTGCACCTTCTGAAGGATTTCTTCCACTTCAGTTTTCATTACACATCTTAGGAGTAATGAAGTGGCTGAACTTCAAAAAAAATTTCCTTCAATGATGACTTATTGTGCAGCATTAAACTTCAGTCTCCTTTGAACTATTATAATCTTCTTGGATCTTTCCAGTATGCAGATATTAGAGAGAATCCACTCAACTCTTCTCTAGTTTCTTAGTGGTAGGCGAAAGAATCCTTCGATGCATTTAGTCTCTAAAGAAAATATTCCTTAATAGAAGGTATGCTACTTGATTTTCTTTTCAACTGACGTGATTGATCTTGTAGTCTATAAATTTTCACCTTTACTTTTGTTGTATTCAAATATTTGATCAACATCTAAATACTGGCTTTAATATCTCTGTTGACTTGTTTTACTATCATACAAATCTGAATTTACTAGCAGAGGTTGGATGCCCATTTTGAGAGTCAAGTTTTGACCAACTATTACTGCTTCATAATTTGCCTGATTATTTGTGACCTCAAACTTGAGGAATTGATTAATAGAGATGCTCTCTGGTTGGACATATCAGTACTAGTTTGATTCCTGCTCTCACTTGACTTGAGGCTCCATCAGTGTGCAAATTCTAGTTTTGGTTTCTAGTATTTGCTCCATTTCTCGATTTGCCTTATTTAAATTATTTTGTTATAGCTTAAGCTTTAATTTCCATTTGGTATGTAGATGATATTATATTCACCGAACTCCATAGCCCACTTTATAAGCTGACTACAATGTTATGGTTGAGTTACCATGAATTTGAGAGGATGGTCAGTGATGAGCATAATTTAGCGCATTTAAAAATATGATTGAAGCCTATAAGCCGTGGGATAGCTTTTCTAAAGACCTGACTAGGGTATTAGATGGGGAATTATTTTTCGAGTTCCATGATCCCACCACACGAATACTGGTATATTTGTATATTTATACTTGTAGTAATAAGATTATAATTATATTTATGATATAAAATTTTCTTCTTTACAACGGTGCCAAAAACTTGATTTCGATGGAAATAAGAATTCAACAGTTGTATTTAAATTCAGGGATTCTACGCAAGTATACGTATCATTATCAAGTAATATAGGACTTTCTGATCAAGCCCAGAAATATTAATCCCACAAGGAAAAGTTTTGCATATTTAAAAAATAAAAAAGTTTTAGATCACAATCTATTTAGAAAAAGATACTTAAACTGTTAGATAATAGAAAACTTGGAAATGCGATTCTTTTTTGTATTTTCTTAAATTATGAAATGAAGTGAACAATTAATTAACTATAACGAGATTTTGTAATATTAAAGAAGTATAGATGAAAATATATTTTTCCTTATCATGATCAAGTAATAAGTTGTGAAAGTATTCAAAATGTTTTGTGCCAACAAGGAGCAATAATATTCTTTACCCTTACTAGAGATATTATAAAAAATATTGGCTAGTTTAAAGTTTGAATAGTTTTGAAGATGGGTTATGTAGGGAAGATATAAGCTCTCACACTAGAGTTCCCTTCATTCCCTCCATCTGGAGGCTAACATCTCACATAAAAAACTAATACAATAAACCAAATTGGGGTCTTTAGCTGTCACCCTAAAGTCCTCTAATTCTACACCCATCAAAGTATATTTCCCTATTTATTTGCATAAAATTATATGACTTACTTTCTCATTCATACAATCTCATGTCATTTCTACAAATATTTATTGAGACAATACCTACTAGGATCTTACATGTTCTCACAACAAATGTGAACATCTTAATTGGCCAAATTAAGAAGTAAATGAAGTGCAAGGATTAAATCAACACAACTTCAACCAACATCAAAGATCAATACTTCCAAAACTTCCATCCAACACTTAATTACTTTTTATTTTAAGGAAAAAGACAAAGAAAACTACTCATAATCCAAGGATAAAACATAACAAGTAATTTTAAATGTAGAAACTATGTAGAAAACACAAGAAGTCTCAATTAAGACTAAATGAAGTATAATGATAAAAACTTATCTCAAGTTCTACTCCACCAAACTCTTGAATTTCCTTTGAATCTCTTCATTTCTCTTACAAGATTCCCTGCGACTGGTCACCTAAGAGGGTTTAAATCTCTCTAAAATAATGGATTTTTACTTATAAAATTCTAGTCACATTTCCTTTCATTAGGAATGAGATAAGTGTGAAGAAATCCTTAGTAAGAATTCTACAACTTATTAGCATAACTACTCTCTCTAATTAATCTAATTCTACTTTTTAACTGCATCTCTAATTCTTTTTCAAGTCTTTTCTTTTATACTTTCTCAAAAGGTGTCTTGGTGTCTCTTCAAAATGTGTCCCTATTTAATGAATCTACCCAAGAGATGCATCATTTCAAGTAAAATCTAAATGTCTTTTGGTGCCCTTGATCAGTTACCCACGTTTGCACCAAAGGGTACCTCAATCACATCTTCAAAATTTACCAAAAAATCCTCGAAACTGCAATGTAACTACCCTGTGCTTAAGCACGAGGCCTCTAGCACTTAGGTGCAACCTTCTCTGTCTGCTGGCGCTTAGGCGCCAGATCTGGGCGCTTAGGTGCACCAGTTATTTTTAACACCTTCTTCATTTTTGCTCTAAATTTAATCATTTTTCACTTCTTTTGACATATTTAGCCCATTGAATTGTACCTGAAAAAAACACATCAATACCTTCCATTAAAGTGCAATATTATCAAAAATAGTTATAAAAATATGTATAAAAATATTATATATTATAGATATAACAAATTCCTGCAAACTTAAAATGTTACTTGTCCTCAAGTGACACTACAATCATTCAAAACTAACATAAGCAAATTATGTAAATGAGCTTCTTTAAGAGATTTTAAAATTTTGTTCTAGAAATGTAGTTTCCCAATTTATAAAAAACATTAGTGAATGAGACCAATTTAAAGTTTAGAAAATTTTTAAAGTGATAAAGTATGAAAATATGAGCTCCTAACTAATTCAGAAAAACTTGTAGATTTTTCAAATATAGTGTTTAGGCATTCTATTTCTTTACTTAAAAATTTTCATTAAAATTAATTATACTCACTATACTTTATATTTAAGCTTAGGAGTTTCTTAAATCTTATGTGTTAAAAAGATCGGATGTGAAACTAATTTTTAATTAGGGACTAATCATCAAGCTTCTCCTCCCATATATATATATATATATATATATATATATATATATATATATATATATATATATATATATATATATATATATATATATATATATATATATATATTAATCAAAAAACTTTGTTGCTATTAGAAGTTAGGTACAAAAAGGTTGAGAGGGGCTCCATCCCTCACAAACCCAAAAAGGAAGCAAAACACCTAACATGCTAACTAACAGAAGTTTAAAGAATGTTAAAAAACAAACGACCTACAAACGGGCACAAAACAATGCTATCATGCCTGAGAAAATAAGGGTGGGGGTAGAGAGGCCCACCAAGCCCCGGTTAGTGAATAATTCTTATGTGAGGGACTTTTAGGATGTCACTACCAATAAGCGAGGATAGGCCGGGGTGAGGGGGTATGGGATATGACTACTTCACCGAGAATTAGCTCCCAATTTGGCTAACTAATCACCGGCCTGGTTAGCTTCTCTATAGGTGAAGTAGAACTGAGGTTGGATCAGAGATCGAATGGCATGAATTCTTTTAACCCAGTAGAGATGGTGCCAGGGAAGAGTGGTAGGGAGATCGGTTCCTTCTTGCTCTTTATGGCAAGTTCAGCATCACTTTCGACCTCGATATGATGCCAATGAAAATTCCTAGCAATGTTCGAGCCCGGTAAATGGCAATAAGCTCGGCTTCCATGGAATCGGTGGCTTGCACGGGAGCATGGAAGAAAAGACGAGCAATTACCACCATCTGTTTCGAAGAGACCACCAATGCGGCGAGAATTAGGACGATAGGCTGCCATCACGATTGACTTTGAGGTAATGGGGGGAAAGCCAAGGTACTAGTCCAATCTTGAAGGAAGGGAGACAGTTTGAGAGTTCCAGGCAGCAGATATTAGGGAATTTAGTGTATCTGATGAGTTTTTGGATGTAAGAAAGACACTTTTTGGTAACTTGAAGCTCACTAGGTATAGTTCCATCATAGTTAACTTTGTTTCTTTCCATCCGGATAAACCGAGCAATGATAAAAGGAATGGCTCCCATACCAATTGCATTCCGACCTAGCCGGTAAGAAGACAGGAGATCCCAGGTCAAACTCTGAGTGTTTAAGTGGAAATGCTGGGTGAGTTTTCTCCAAACAGCTTGGGAGAAAGTGCATTTGAAAAATAGATGAGGGATGGATTCTTCCTCTTTCCAGCAAAGCTTACAGCATGAGGGGCCTCTAATTCCTTTCAATTTGAGGATATCATCAGTGGGAGCTTCAAGAAAGTTCTCCAAGAAAAAAAGCACATGGAAGGAGAAAGGTATTTATTCCAGGGCGCCTCTCCCCATTGCACAGTGTTCCAGTTATAAAGTTTGGAATAGATGACTTTAGATAGGCTGTGGGAGAGGTGGCATTGCCAGCTTATGGAGTCTTTCTCTTTGTTGTTGAATTTGATTGTAGCCACTTGATCAGCAGAATCTTTACTCAGCACCTTAAGTAGTGATGGAATAGACCGAGTTGTCCCCATTCCAGTAGTCAGCAACTTTAAGTTTAGGATCAGGTGAGGTAGGGAAGGGATGGAGCCAACCAGCTGGGCACCAATGATCCAGCCAGAAAGACAGATTTCCATGTCCTAAGTTCCATATGTACATATGTCGGCATATTTTTAGGTTTGTGTGTTGTATTTGTGAAAAGAGGTCGCCTACAGAAATTGTCGGCGAATTTTTAATTTAAATAAATAATTTGAAAAGTAGTATTTGATTTTGAAAATAATTTTAAATTTGAAAATTTTAAGATATGAAATCAAACCGATCTCACATCCCGAATAGTTTATATAAACGAGCACCGCATCACAAGCTGTGTATCTATCTCGAAGAATAAACACACTTATTTGGTGATGGGGCTCGATTAAATAAACTAGAAGATTTGTGACATCCGTTTGGTCACGCGAACCAATTTTATAAGCCGACAAATTCCCTCGCTTAATATGAAAGCATTAAACGGGGTTTATATCACACAGGTTCTTAAAATTCCCTATAAGGGCAAGCCCCTATAGTTAATTACATCTTAAATGATGAGAATCACCTAAGAAAACTCTCGATAATAATCAGTAGTTCTGCTCTCAAGAATTTCAAAGTTTAAGTTTCCAAGGGATTGAATATTGGAATTTCAATAGGGAATGGATCAAATTTGGAACATTTTGTTTTGGGAATTAAAAGGAAGAAAGGTAGGAGAAATCATAGATTCGAAGCGAACTTCAGTAATTTCTCGACTATCCTATTGTTTGGCTTGAATTTAGGAAAGTCCTAATGTTTATTTAATGTTTTGATCTTGCCAATTTTAATTAATTAAGACTTATATTTGTATGATAAAATCATACAAATAGCCTCGAAGATGTGAGGGTTTATGTCGTACCGAACGATCACCTCGGAGTCCTAAGACCGGTTAGGGCTTAATTTGCAATGCAAATGCCTAACGAAGGTTGAGGATTTATGTTGCACTAGGCAAACTACCTCGAAGTCCTATGGCTTGGTTATTTAATTCTAAGGAAAGTTTAGTCGATGTAGAGTTGTTTTCGTCGACGAAGATGGCCGTGCTCGCCCACCGTGCTCCAAGCTCCTTGTTGTTGCAGAGGTTTAGTTTTAGAAATCATAAATCAGGAGATGAGAGGAGTGTTCTGGTTTAGAGAAGTCTTAAAATCCAAGTGTTTTTAGTGTTTTAGTTAAAACAAATCTTAAAGTTGATTATAACAACACCGGTTAAAATCCCACGGTTCCATCCTTCCGGCATCGTTATTTTTATCGGATTCACTTAGTCCGGATGAATTTGCTAAACTCAACCGAATGAGTTCCACACTTTCATTTAGACCGTGGGAAATCCCGTTAGCAACACGTAGGTTACATCATCCGAGGTATTCCCGATCATCCAACAAGACGTTTTAATTTAGTTGTAGTTGTAGTTTTGTTGTTCGTTTGTGATTAAATTTTGAGTTGTTTTATATTTTGAAATGTTGTGGCGGTGAATTTTATCTTGTAATGACTTTTAATTTAGTTTTGGTTTCAGTTTTAGGGACTATCCTAAAGGTGTGGGTTTTCATGCAACAATTGTTTATCATGCAAGAAAAGTAAGTGTGATGCGATTAAATAAATTGTAATAAGGTAAATTGCAATAAAATAAAAGCGTACCTGGAGGGTCTTCCCGTCATCCCAAGCTGCACTTAAAACACAATTAGAATAACTAAGCATTTAAAGCAAGTTCCTAGGTAAAGCTAAGGGAAGGGTTATGGTTTTCTACCAAGTTCCTAACCCTATAGCTAGTCATCTCCTATGACGTCTAGATTCTTGTATTTTTGGTTTGAGGACGATTTTCTTCATCAAAGAACAGTTAAGTTCAATTGTTCTTATAAATATCCTATCATATCGAGAAAGTGCTTAAGACGAGTCTTAAACATCTTTTCAATATTTCTAGGATTATTTTAAGTCCAAGAGAATTTAATTATACGAATGAATTAATCGTCCGGGAGTTCAAGTTTATTATCTTGCTCAGTGAACTAGGACATTTGAATATCTTATGAATGAAGTAACACTTCACTTAATACTCCATTTAGGAGTTATGACAACAAGAGCTTTCGAGGGCAAATGGATGTTCAAATGATTTATGATTTAACTTAATTTCAATTAATGGGCTTAAGTTTGGAATAATGTTCAAGTTGTTTTAGATTTATTTTTGAATTCTTTATGTCTTAGGTGATGTTATACTTAATTTAATTTAATTTGATGTAATTTAATTTAATGTGGTTTAATTTAATTTAATTTAAATTAATTTAATATAATATGATTTAATTTAATTTAATTTAATTTAATTTAATTTAATTTAATTTAATTTTAATTTAATTTTAATTTAATTTAATTTAATTTAATTTTTAATTTGATTTAATTTAATTTAATTTAATGTGTTTTAATTTAATTTAATTTAATTTAATTTAATTTAATTTAATTTTTTAATTTTAATTTAATATTTTATTTTAAAAGGGTTTGATTTAAATAATTTAACTTTAATTTAATTTAATGATTAAGTCTTTTAGCATTTTAAATCTCAAGTTTGAATTATCATTTTAATTAGGAATTAAATATTATTGAGATGATTAATTTAGGGATTCTTAAATTAAAGAATAAATCTCTTTCTAATAATATCCCTATTTTAATAATTCCAATTTGATTATTCTTCCAAATTTAATTAATTATTTTAATTAAAGTTCATTTCAATTATTTTTTTGAATTGTTTAATAGGTTTCTATCCTTTAATTATTTAAATTTCAATCATCCAAATCGGATTAAGATCAAATATTTTACTCTTTCATTTTATTAAGCCTAAAGTTTTAATTAAGGGTTAAAATTTTAATTACCATTTTGCCCTTCAAGCTTAATAATTTCATAACTCACTAAATTGAGCTCAAATGAATTTGAAATTTTTATGTAACTTCACTCATATGTCAAAAAAGACATTAGAGTAGAAAATGTGATTTTTCTGTATTTAATTTATTTATGTAATTATTTTTGGTGGAAAATAAGGATTTCCAAGGAAAATTTAATAATATGACCAAGGAAAAGTTTCTATCCTTAAGAAAATTATGGGACATTCCTAATGACTAGAGGACCACTTGGACCAATTTTGGTGATTTTTTGAATTATATTATTTTTATTATAATTATTTTGAGTTTTGGAGTATTAATTAATTTAAAAATAAAATAAAGGTTGAAAAATGAATTTTATATTTTTCAAAAATCTCTCTGATATCAAGGAAATCAGAGAATCAATTTTTATAATTTTCTGATTTTTCTTTGATTTATTAGAATTATTTTAGTGGAAATCCTAGAAAATACATTTTTTTAATTTTAAAATTGCCTTAGGGCTTTAAAATTTAATATCTCATCATAGAGACTTAAGAAAAATATGGGGTTTGTTCCTAAGTGACTAAAATTCAAAATGTGACATTTTGGTGAATTTTATTATTTTTGTGATTTTTATTTTTTTTTAATTATTAAAATATTAAAATAGTACAAAAAAATCAACTTTTTTAGAAAATTGAAATTTTAATTTTATTAAATTCCCCTAATATCAGAGAGGCTCCAAAACCAATTTGGTGAATTTTTTGAAAAGTATTTTGAAAGTTATGAATTTTTTAAAGTTTAAATTGGCTAAATGGCCTAATCAACCCATTTAGTAGGGCTAACCAAGTCCAATTGACTTCAAATTTTTATGGTGGGTTCCTCTGATCCTAAAGGTCAGTGGAGAATTGATTTCAATTCAATTTGATGTATGATTAGCTCTAATTAATTAAAGAGCTATTTTGGGTGTTTAAGCCAATTAGGGTTATTTCAAGTGGATTAATTCAAAACCTATTTTTCCTAGGGTCCTCTCGGTCATAAGAAACATCACCAAATTTTCCTAGAATTTATTTCACAACATGCTAATTATTGGATTTAAAATACTCAAAATAGTAACATCGAATTTGAAAAATCAATAACTTCTCATAGGATGGCCTCTGACTTTGGAAAATTCAGGGAATGTTCCCAAATTCAGAGGCTTCAAAAGCCTTATGGTCTCATGCCATGGTGAATTTCCTATATGCATGGAGAATTAAAACAATGCAGACAGTAAATAAATCATTAAAAATAAAATACTTGATGAAATTAAATGATTTCTTTTCCACATTATTCTCCTATGTTCACTGAGCAAGAGGGTATTTTTATTTTTTTTTTCTGATTTTTCTACACAAAGTTATGCATTTTTGAAGTTTAGGGAATTAAATAAATAAGAAAATACCCTAATTTTCTACTTATCCACGCGGCGCTGCGTCATCCTAGGCATCTCCGAAGCTCCACGCGGCGTCTTCTGATTCGGCGCCGCCATCCGACTCGCCGATCCGGGGCCCCGCGGTCACGTACCAACGCGCCGTCCGACTCAATCCGTACCATCCACTCGATACACGCTCGATCCGACGGCTCATGGTCATCGTCTACGACTGGTGTGCACCCGTGACCGTCAACCTTCTAACCCTAATTTCTCACTCAATTCTTAACGGATTTTCGTGTTCTTATGCTCTATGGATTCGTCTTGAGGAGACGAACACATCCATATGGTAAACACGTATTTAAATTGACTCAAGTTAAATGGAGAATCTCTGTAAGCTCGGGAAGAAGAGTGAGACCATACCTTTGCTCGCAGAAGTGAAGCTTCGATCCGAGAGTTGTGTCACCTTCGATCGGGTCCAAGCAAGCTCCGGATGAAGTCCCTTGGCCCGGTGAATTGTCTAGCTATGAAAGTGACCACGCCCGATCACAAAGCTTGGAGGCCGGGACAATCGGGTGGCCCTGGAGATGGGGCTTTCGGTGGGAAACTTCTCCTCTTGGTCCGGTGAAGGTGTAGGACCGATCAATCTGGGGATTGATCCACTACGGAGAAGTGTCCCGGTTTTTGTGTCGAAGTTCGAGCTCAAAATCGAGCTCACCGGAGGGAATCGGGGCCGGAATTCAGTGGGGATCAAGTGCTCTATGTGTGGAGAGTGATCCGGAATGATTTTGGCAGTAGTTTCCTTAAGGTTTGGTTCAAGCACCTTTCATGGCCGAGAAGGGGTGGTGTTTAAATCAGGAGAGGGCGGAGGGCCTCCCGTGGGGAGTTAGGGCTTGGGATCAGCCTGCTCTTGGCAAGAGAAGAACAGCCATGGTGGCCATTGGGCATGGGGCAGCTCAGCGAGTGAGAATTCCAAGTTTGGGCTCACATGCGAGCTCTCGGCCCGGTGGTTTCCGCTGGCCGTGGTGGTCGGGCCGGCCGTGGTCGGTCACTCGTTGTCATCGTGGAGATCGTGGCTGGGGCTTAATGCGACCAATCGGCATTAGCCATGTGTAAAGGGCTTGGATTAGAATGGTATGAGAGAAGGCTCATTTTGGCTTGATTTGGGTCAACCCATCATTTTGGGCTTGGTTCACCCTTCAAGGTGGCTTTGGGTGTTGTGGGAGTCAAAGGAATCACTGGTTTGGCATGGAGAAGTCCTTATCCAAATATATTTGGATTAAATTTGGGTTAGGGTGAAACATGCTTAAGGCTAATGACTTTTAGGAGGTGCTTAAAGGACCTCCTCCTTTTGCCATTTAAGGAGGGTTGACAACTTAGAGATCCTCATGGCTTGCCAATGGCTTCGCATGTGGCTTCATGGCTCCATGTGGCTTGGGAAAAGATCGGGTCAATTTCATGAAAAGGGATTTTATGGATTTTAGCATTTAGGGGTGATTTGTCATGAGGCTTGATTTGGAATCATTTGATGATGGGATTGGAACTTAGGAAATGTCTTTGATTAAATGGATGACAAATGAAAATGTCATATGGGCTTTAGGGTAGATTTTGAGCTCTTTGAAATGGTTTTAGATGGGCTTTTAAAGTGATTTAGGGAAGTGGGTTTTTTGGTTTGGAAATAAATTTATGGATGGGAAATTTGTGAAGGATTGGGCCAAACAAATGTTTGGTTTAGCTCATGGATGTGTCATGAATGATTTGAAATGAGTTTGGAGTGATTTAGGTTTGAATGGGGTTGGATTTGGGCCTCTTTGGTGAATGGGCCAATATAGGTCAAATTGGGCTAACTTGGGCCAACGTTGGGCTAGGGTTGAAATTGATGTAAATTAAATGTTGGGAAATGTTTATGGGAGTCTTTCAAAGAGGTTTTGGCTTTGGTTGGGTTTTAATTTTGAGGTTTGGGCTTATTTGGGCTAGGTTTGGGTTTAGGTCAAAATTGGGCTTTTTGATTTTGGGTTGAATTTGAGTGGGGTTTGGGTCTAAATTTTGGGCAAATAATGTTAGTGTTTTGTTTTTGGGAATGTTAAGGAAGGTTTAGAAAAGATTTGGAGTTAGTTGGAGTTGAATTGGGTTAGTTTGGGTTAGGTTTGGGTCTTGGGTCCAAATTGGGCTTTAAGGCCAAAAGTGAAATTGGATCCCAATGCCAATCAAATTGGGCTTGTATTTGGTCTAGATTGGTGTTGGGGATGTTGAATTGAAGTCTAGAATTGAATTGGACAAGAATTTGGGTCAATTGGGTAGGTTTGGTTTGACATTGGGTTCACTTTGGGTTAAAAATGAGTCAAATTGGGGGTTTTGACAAAAGTGGGGTAAATTGACAAAATTGGCCCATGGTATAGTTGAACAATATGAAATTGGGAATATTTGGGATTTTCTGGAATTTTCTGGGAATTTTCTGAATTTTTGGATTTTTTGGCTAAGAGGGGCATTTTGGGTATTTGGAGGGTATAGAATTTTTGGTATTTTTGGCTATGAATGATCAATTTGAGTGATGTGGGAATGTTTGGGATTGGTTTTGAGGAATTTGGGTGATTTTGGAGAATTTTGAAAAATTTGGGTAATTTCAAGGGTTTTGGGTAGGCTAAGCGGGTGTAGGGTCCCGGGGGTCAAAAATTGAAAATTTGGAAAATTGAAGCTTGGGTGAATGTAAGTGGAATGAAATCATTTTGGTTGAGCCATGAAGCCATATCAAGCCCACATGAGCCATGAAGGGACTCATTTGAGGCACCCACTATGTTGTTCCTAACCCTCTTAGCCAAGGGCTTAGGGGTTAAAGACCATCCATGTGAATCACCTTTATGAGTCAGGAGATCAAGTTGGGTATGGGTGTGGTTTTAGGAGGTGTGTGAAAGTGTAGTCTATAGGTGTAGTGTGTGTTTAAGTCAGCCCCTTCACCAGACCAGGCCACCCAGGGTAGTCCTAAGGCCAAAGAGTCCTATAGAAACTCATCCTTTAAACTTCCACATTTGATTTCAACCCTCTAGGTGATTAGCGGTCTACAATCAAGTTTGTGGAGTTTGCAGGGAGTTAAGAAGTGGTTTGAATTTCTAAGTGGTGGGTCCCAATTCTAATCCTCTAAGATAGTTAAAGGAAAAGCCTAAGGCTAGATCCTAAGTACTAAAAAGAAGAAGAGAAGACCTCATCAAAAATGAGGTCAACAACATATTCTCAGCATGGGTTTTATTTTTCACCATGGCTCTCCAGATTTTAGAATCACCAATTTTACTAGTTGCTTGGGAAGGGTGAATGTGCCTGCAGTATTTTCCAGAGATGTATTGAGCCCAAAGAGAGGTTTGGGATCTGAATTTGAGCCAGAGTTTGCATATGTTAATTTGGGAAATCTGCTGGAGGGTCTTGAAGCCCATCCCACCTGCCTAAATAGGTTTAGCTACTTTATGCCAGGATGACCAGTGAAGTTGCTTCCTTTGTCCAACCCATAAGAACTGATTAAAGGCTCTTTCAAACAGGTATTGTGTGCCTTTATTCATACCAGTTGTTTGGAGAGCATAGTTTGGGAGAGTTGTGAGGATGCTCCTGAGAATGGTTATTCTACCCCATTTGAGAGATAATTGTGAGTCCAATTAGCCAGGTAGGTGCTAATCTTGTTCAAGGTTTCATCAAATTGTCTTTGCTAAGCTCTGCCTAGATTAAGTTGGGCCCCAAGGTAATTGATAGGTAGAGTGGTGCTGGAAAAACCAGTGAAGAAAGTAATCCAGTGTTTAGTATCAGCAGTAATTTTATGGGGGAAAATCAAGTAGCTTTTGGCAGGATTGAACTCCATCCCAGAACACAGTTGAAAAGAGTGCAGGCATTTCATGGTTTTCTTAACAGAAATTTTAGAAGCATTAGAAAGATTCATGACATCATCAGCATATATCAGATGGGAGATGGTAATATTTGATTTATGATGATACCTAGTGGAACCATGCATTGTAGCAGTTTGGTTAAGGAGCCTAGCACGGATAGTCCATAGCCAAGATGAAAAGAGTAGGTGATAGAGGGTCCCCTTGTTTAAGACCCCAGTGGCAGCGAAAGTAACCCCAACCGGAACCATTAAGAATTATGGAGTGAGCATTAGCTTTTAACCATCTTTTGATGAGGTTGCGGAAATTGTTCGAAATCCCTCAGCAGCAAGAGTTTCCAACGTAAAATTCCAATTAATGGTGTCATAGGCCTTCTTGATGTCCAACTTATAGATTAGGTTTCCACTTCTACACTTTTTATTAAGATCTAATAAGCAATTCTTGAGCCGACAATATGCTATCGGATATGGATCTTCCTTTCGACAAATGCAGTTTGGTTGAGGTCGATGAGATGGTCCAATAGGGGTTGCGATCCGTTAACAATAATCTTACTAATTAGTTTGCTAATAACAGAAGTAAGGGATATAGGTATGTAGTGATCCCAAGTGGTCTGCATACTGCCTTTGGGAATTAGCACAAAGCTAGAGTTGTAGAAGTATTGGGGAATATCTCCACCTTGGAAGAAATTAACAATGGCTTCAATGATGTCATTTTTTATGATTGTCCAAGCCTTTTTATAAAAATCAGAAGTGTAGCCATCTGGGCCAGCTGTTTTGGATGAATCAATGGAGGAGAGGGCCTCGCCGCATTTCGGTCTCGAAGGGGGAAACCGAGATCTTTCCCAGTTAGGAGGGGCTGCTGGTCCCTGAAAGAGCAGAAGAAATTGGGGTTCTATTCATGTGAGGCTGTTGGAGCAGCTTTCTGAAGTGTTGAGTGGCACTCCTGCCAATATCCAGATGATGGGAGATCCATTCCCCAGAATCCTTCTTTATTTGGTGAATGTAGCCGCATTTTCTTCTATACTCGTAAGTAGGCATGAAAATAGGTCGTATTCCTATCTCCCTCAACAAAATGCTTGATGGAAGCCTTCCGCTTCAAATACATATCTTGGATATCAATGGATTTCAATAATTTAGCTTCAACTGCCAGCGAAGGGATTTAGATCATTGTTATGTTGGGTCTTCTCCTCCAATGACAAAACTTCTTGTTCAGCTTCGTTCAACTCGCGAAAAGACATTGCCAAATCGTCGCCATCCCCACTTATTCAGCTGGGGACTCAGGTTCTGATGTAATAAGCATAATCTGATCCAGGGGTCCTGCTAAGTAGAAGCTTTCCAGTGGTTCTTGACAAATGGAAAAAATTCGAGGTGAGAAGACCGAAATTCTGATATCTGAAAGGGGGTTTAGATTGCTGATTAGGAGGGATAGTTAGGGAGATCAAAAGGGGTTTATGATCAGAACAAGTAAGAGCCAGGTGGGTAATTTGGGTGTGGAGGAAATGGGATTGCCAGAGCTCATTGGACGAGTACCGTCAAGCCTTTCCCGAACATGATTCCTCTTCCATGTGAAAAGGGGGCCCATGAAACCCAAATCAAACAAGTCCAAGTAGCCTAGGATGTTATCCCTGAAGTTGCACATGGTCCTAACATTAGGCCTTCTACCACCTAGTTTTTCAGCTGGAGTAGATATGCAGTTAAAATCCCCACCTACAATCCAGGGGGAATTGATATGGGTACTAAGTGCATGAATTTTCTCCCAAAGTTGGGATCTGTCAATGCTCCTGCAGCCAGCATAGATAAAGGAGGCAGCAATGGAGTGGCCAGCAAATTGGAGAGAGAGATGAACAAATTGGGAGTGGTCCAGAAGGACAGTCCAAGTGATTTCTTTTCTGCAAAGAATCCAAATTTTGTTGTTGGAGTTGGCAAAGTGGGAAAAACCAGGAAACTTTTTGATAATTTTGGAAGGAGCTTGATGAACAAGGGGTTCAAGGATGGCAAGGCACCAAATAGAGTGTTTTTTGGTAAGGTAAATGAGTCTTTTTAGAGAGGAGGGTTGGGCCACACCTCTAATGTTCCAACAAAGGAAATTTATCATGGGTTAAGTGGATAGTGGAGGGGGGATGAGATTTAGATCTGGTTCTGCCCCTAGTAGAAAGGGGGGTAGGGCTGGGAGGGGTCTCTGGATGAGGAGGGGGTTTCTAGTAGGATCCGATTTGGATTTTTCTTTTTTTTTGAAGTCCGAACTTCCCAAGCTTGTTCCAAGGACTCTCGAAGCTCTCCAACAGAAGGGCTTCGAGGTAAAATAGAAGGAGAAACAAGCACTAGCTCGGTTGGGGTGGGGAGATGAAAGGAGAGGAGGTGGGGGGATGGTAGGAGAAATGGGATCGGCTCCGTGAAGGGGGAACTCTGGGGGGTGAAAGTTTTGGGTGTTCCAAAGGAGTAGAGGGGTTGGGAGTGTGATCAGTGGGGATAGGGGATGAGAGGTGAGCCAGGTTGTTAGTAAGGGTAGTAGTGATGGAAGGGGATATTGGTGAAAGGTTTGTAGCTGGATTGCTGGTGGGGGCAGGTCTCCCTGTTGTAGTGGAGTTGGGTTTCTTAGAAGTTGGCTGGAGCCTGAAGCACCTTTCAACTGTATGCCCAAACATTTTGCAATGGTTGCAATAATAGGGCTTTTGCCGCATTATAACCTCCCCGCAGTAGCCATCGAAACGTACCCTACCCAAATCTTCTTGATCTCAGGCAAAGATATGTCTCTTTCAATTTGAATTATGGCAGCATCAGGCATCCCCCTGGTGAAAGTAGCTACATCCATCCTTAGGGGAGTACCAATACCCCTAGCAGTTTGGAAAAGAGTGTTATGGTTGAAGTATCTGTAGGGTAGTTTTGGGAACTTGAACCAAATGGGAACAATAGGGGGTTCTTTGCTTGGGTCAAAGTCTGGTGTCCATTTAAGTAGCTTCATATCCATGCCAGCAATTGTCACCATTTGCTTAGCAAATAGCCTAGCATAGTCCTCTTCAGTGGATAGATGAATGAGAAGATGTCTCCCATCTAAGAGACCCATTTTCCAGCTGCCAATAAAAGCCAGGGAATCAAAGAAAGCTCTAACTAATTCCATTTTGGGATGGCCAAGAGTGAATTTCCCAATAAGGGTTAGTTTGACTTCTTCATTTAGAGCTTCCAGTTCAGCATCAGAGAAAAAAATGGCCGTGCAACCCTCCTTTTCACCAACAAGGTGGATGAAAGGGCAATGGGTTTTACCGCAGACAGCTTTCATGAAATAATTGGGGAAAAACCAGCTTGCTGGAAGGTAGAGAGGGGGAATGGCCTACCACTCCAAGCATATGAAGTCTTAGACCCATCCAGTCTATTAGGAGGGTCGATAGGATTATCCATTTAGGTGCGACAGAGAACCAAAACTAGAAGGCGAGAACGGTATGAATGAAAACCGTAAACACAACCCTGAGCGAACCAACCAAAGACAAAGGCTCAACCAAGATCCCGTGTAACCCCAGGAGGGGGAGGGAAGGAGAGGACCACTCCTCACCCAAAAGCAAAACAAAGCAAGAAGGAACCAATGGAACAAGAAAATTCAAATTTATGGAGCCCGGGATGGAGAAAACCACCAAAGTAAGACAAAGAGAACCAAACCACACCAAGAAATCTTTTCTCCTCAAGCAAGAAAGCCACCCCACCTTACCCGAGCCACGACACAAGGAGCCGCCGCCAGCCAGGTCATGCTAGAAACCCTAGCAGAGCACCAACGACCACCATATCGCTCATAATATATATATATATATATATATATAGTGTATATATATATATATATATATATGTGTATATATATATATATATATATATATGTGTATATATACATATATATATATATATATATATATATATATATATATATATATATGTATATATACATATATATATATATATATATACATATATATATATATATATATATATATATATATATATACATATATATATATATATATAGATATACATATATATATATATATACATATATACAAAACATGGTGGTCGAGGAGAGAGAGGCTCGCTAGGGTTTGATGGGTGATTCAGTGGCGGCCGCCGTTCTGGAGGTGCCGGTGGGTGGCCGAGTAAGGTGGTGGTGAGGAGTCGCTCCTATTCGGATCTGTTTCTCCGGAGGTCGGAGTCTTCCTGGGCTCCCCCCCTCTTTTTTTCTCTTACTACTGTTCCATTGGTTTGGCCATCTCTGGCTGGTTTCCTTGCTTCCTACTGGTTTGGCTGCTGGTTTCCCTCTAGAGCTCCCTCTTCAGGGGCTGCTGGTTTGCTGAGCAGCTATTTTTGAGCTTCCCGGGCAAACTATTTTTTCAAATTTCTGGTTGTCTACTGTTGTATTGGTGCCCCTCTTCCCTGCTACTTGGTTCGGGAGGAGGATTTTTCCCCATGTCTGAAAACCACCTGGGTGTTAGACCCTACATTGGGGCCTCTTCCACCTATGCTTCTGCTGTTAGCAAAGGCTTATCCACTCCAAAGTCGGTTGATCATTTAATTTTTCCCCAGCTGTTACATGATGCTGCTGCTGGCCGGTCAGACTGCCCTTTTATTAGACCCCTTGGTTCTAAAGAGGGTAGACCTGCTGTCGCCTTTACTTCCCAGAAATGACCTCATTAGCGAGAGGCCATTAAATTCACCATCATTGGCCGGCCTAGGCTTGGGCACCCCAAAATGGAACCGGTCGACATTCTTCGAGCGAGATGCACTTTGTTGGTCAATGGAAATTGGGAATCATGGATGGCAGGCATCTCTTGATTAGATTGTCCAGTGAAGAGGACTATGCCAGGCTTCTTGATATGGAAGCTTTACATATTGCCAAAACTACTATGAAACTAATGAAATGGTATCCAGGCTTTGATCCTGCCAAGGAACCACCTCTTAAGCCAATGTGGTTTATTTTTCCTAATCTCCCCATACAATTATATCACACTCATGCCATATTTCAAATCAGCAGAGCTCTTGGAACTCCTTTAAGAGTAGACTCCCCAACTTTTGAGATGGGCAGCCCTAATGCAGCTAAAGTCCTGGTGGAAAGAGATGTGTCCCTCCCAGAACTGGATAAAATATGGATTACAACCTCAGATGAAGGGGAAGGATTCTGGCAGGATGTGATCCTAGAGCATAAACCCATTTTCTGCCATCATTGTAGAATGTTTGGTCATTTAAAAGAGAAGTGCTACGGATCGAAGCCTCCTCCTAAAATACCAAACAAGACCAGTAGCCGTGGTGACTCAAGCCACCGACCCCGGGCTCCCTTGTGTTCCACTACTCCGAGACTCGTACCCCGCAGCTTATCTCGGAGTAAACTTAGAGACGTATTCGGGCCTGTGGGCAGATCTTGTAGAACCTCCACATAATGGCAATAACAACAACAAAGGCAAGGAGCAAATCAATCAGGATACCACATTAGACATTGATGAGGTAGAAGAAGCTGAGGAAGAAATCCCAACACAGACCCCTGGTCCTGCTCTGGACACCATCAACACTATGCAGAATAAAATGGTAGGGGTTTGGCAGACACAAAAGGCAAAAAAGAAGAAAAAACTAACATCAGAGCTCATTAAATTAGCCCCTCAATCACTTACAAGCACTGAAAATTCTGCTCAACCAGGTTCCCCTCCTGGTACCAGCAGGGGCAGGACTAGATCCCAATCCCACCTCTACCACTCCCCCCCTCCCCATCAATCCTTAGATGTTTAATTTCCTTTGCTGGAATATTAGAGGGGCTTCTCACCCCCTCTCTTACAAGAGATTACTTCATCTTTACAAGAAACACCATCTTTGGTGTATTGCCTTACTTGAACCTATGGTTCAGAATAACCAGAAGAGATGGCTATCCAGGTTCCCTGGGTGCTCCCTTTTCACTAATATTTCTAATAAAATCTGGATCATTTGCAGGAAGGAGATTCAGTGGAGTGTGAAGATTGATCATTCACAATTTGTTCATCTCCAACTCAGCCTGAATGGTTTTCATTTAGATGTTACCTTTGTGTATGCTGGGTGCACCAAGAGTGCTAGGCAGGAGCTTTGGTCTGAAATTCATAATATCAACATTAGTGATCACTCCGAGTTGGCCGATTGGGGGAGATTTCAACCGTATAGCCGCCACTCGCTGAAAAAATTGGGGGAGGACCCCTCATCTCACTAAACTAATCGAGTTCAATGATAACATTCAAAGAGCTCGGGCTTTTGACTTAGGCTTCAAGGGAATCGTTTCACATGGAGAAGAGGCAAAATCTGGGAGAGGCTTGATAGATTTCCGGCTAATAATAATTGGCACCAAAACTTCCTCCACACTATTATATCCCACTTAAACTTTGCTCGGGTCCGACCACGTACCACTCCTTATCACCATTACTCGCTTCTTCCAAAGCCTCGTCAACCCTCCACTTTCGCATATCTTAATTTCGGTCATCTCATCCCAATTTCCTTGCTTTGGTTGCCGAACATTGGATCCCCGGGACCCATGACAATCCTTTCACAACTCTCCAGAGAGTTGCAAGTGCTTGTGGGAAGGAAGCTAAGGTCTTGGAGCTGGAACACCATTGGCAACATTTTCCGTGAAGTTGCCCATGCCGAAAAGGTGGTGGCTGATCTTGAGATTGCTACCGCTGCCGATGATTCTAGTTGTGGGGACTTTGTGGCCGCCCAGAAAAACTTCTTACTCTTATTGATTGGCGTGACCGGCTCCTCGAGCAGAAATCGCTATTAGCAAATTCAAAGAGGGAGATAGGAATACCGGATTTTACCATGCTTTCATCAATTACAGGAGGAAATGTAATGCCATTCATTCTATTGTGAATGAGCATGGGCGATTGCTTAGAAATGAGGTTGAGATTGCCATGGATGCCGTCGGTTTTACAGAACCTACTCACACACAACTCGCCGACGTACCACCCATTGATTCTCAACTCTTCGCAAGGAGTTTGCTTACACCCAATCCCTCGCTCCGGAGGATATTCCCTCTCGGGAAGAGATTTGGTTGGCTCTAAATACCATTGATAGCTCCAAAGCAACTCGGACTCGATGGTTTCTCACTCGATTTCTATAAGAAAGCCCGGAATATTTGCAAAGATGAGGTAACTAATGCCATCCAAAGTTATTTTCGTGGAGTTGATCCGCCCCAATATTTTCATGCCTCCACTATGATCCTTATCCCCAAGAACTCGCCACCAAGGACCGGAACCAATCCGGACCCATCGACCTCACATCCGTAATCAGTAAGATCATCGGCAAAATATTGGTGGGAAGGTTACAGCCCCACCTGGACAAGATCATTAACCCTACTCGATCCGCCTTTGTGAAAGGTAGATCAATATCCGATAATGTCCCGCTAGCCCAAGAATTGCTCGCTTGATCCGGATAGGCCTTGTAGGGGTGGCAACCTCATCTACAAGCCGGACATCAAGAAGGCATATGACACTCGTTGATTGGAACTTTGTATTGGATGTGCCGAAAGCTAGAGGCTTTTCCCTGAATTTTTGTCAACTTATCGACAGATGGCTCCACCAAAATCACCACTCTCTCCTCATCAATGGCACCTCGTTGGGGTGGTTTTCAGGCTACCAGGGGACTTAAACAAGGAGATCCCCTATCTCCTACTATCTTTATCCTAATTATGGACTATTTCTCTAAGATGTTGGAAGCTCAAGTTTCACCTTATCACTATGCCAATTACCATCATAGATCCAACATCACCATCTCCCACTTGATGTATGCAGATGATATTATGGTGTTTTCCAGGGCTAATAAACCTGCTGTTAAGAAGGTAATTAGTTGTTTTCTTCAATTCCAGCAAAGCTCAGGCCTCCAATTCAACCATGCCAAATGTGAGTTAATTTTACCTAACCACATTGCTTCTACTGTATCTCACTGGATATCTCAGACCACAGGCTTCTCCAAGGCAAACCTTCCCCTGAAGTATTTGGGGGTACCTCTGATAAAAGGTAGAACCAAACAGGTCCATTTTGATGAGATAATTGGTAAGATCCATACCAAGCTCTCAAGCTGGGCTCACTCCTTTTTATCTAATGGTGGGAGGATTACTGTGCTTAACAGTATCCTTACATCCTTCCCATCTTACATCCTTCAAATGTCCCGTATGAAGAAAAGCACCGTAATACAAATTGAAAGAAGTTTCAATAGATTCCCGTGGTCCAGGACTAGGAAGCGTTGCCTTGGGCTAGCCGGCGAAGGTAGCTAAACCATATGGGGCTGGTGGTTTGGGTTTCAAAGGGTCGAGCAGCTTCACAGGTGAACTTTTGCAAACTTTGGATCCATTTCGAGCAGCGAGAAATCCTCGTGGGCCAAGTACATGTTTGGGAAATACTGTAAAGGCACTCACCCCAATTTAGCCCAGATCAAACCTGGGGCCTCTAGAATCTGGAAGCACATGATCAAGAATAGAGAGCTGGCTGATTCCATGTACCATTGGGAGTTGGGAAGAGGGGACATCTTATTCTGGCAGGATCATTGGTGTCCTCAGGATATGCTCACAGGCTTACCCCATATAATTAAAAATCGGCTTCCCGTGTCCGTTTACCGGAATGAGGATCAATGGGATACTCCTCGCCCTTCACCAAATTCTCCAGGATCATTCAGTACAACAAATTATCAATATTCCTTTTGATAGAACAAAGCCTGATAAAATAATATGGCAAGATGGGAATCTTAACAGCCTCACCAAAACCCTCTACCTGAAAATTAATAACTGGAACTCTACTGGGTCGGGGATCAAAGCTTTGGAACAAATTTCTCACCCCATCTATGTCCTTTCCGAACCGGAAGATTTTCCACCATTGCCTTCCAACCGATGACATTCTCAAGCTTAAAGGAATTAGAGGACCTTCTAAATGTTCTCTTTGTGGCTCGCAAGCCGAATCACTTCAACATTTATTCTTCTTCCGTCCTTTCTCCCCGAAGGTGTGGACCTCTCTTGCCGATCCGTTGAACATCAACACTATCAACTTGGATTGCGTGAATTTTTTCACTCATTGGCTAGTCTTGGCGAAGATTAAGCTGGGAGTTATCCCTTATATTGTGGCTTGGTTCATATGGATGCACAGGAATGGGGTGAGGTTTAATGATCTTCCCTGTAAAGTTACCACTGTTTTGGGAAACTGCCACTCCTATATTTCTAAGCTCATCAGATTTCAAAAGTTCCCCAGCATCCTCAAAATTCCCCCCCAAGATTCAATCAAAAGTTTCAGGATTCTCAAGATCAATTGGAAGGCTCCCACTTATCCATTTATCAAAGTCAACGCTGATGGTGCTTGGTCTGCAGATGGGGCTGGCTTTGGTGGTGTGTTCAGGAACCATTTTGGTAAATGTGTTTGCTACTTCCACTCTCCTACCCATGTGGCTGACCACCTGGAGGCCGATTTGTCTGCTGTCTACTGGGCAGTTTACTTTGCTGTCCTCAATAACTGGAGCTATTTAATTGTGGAGGGGGACTCCAGTATGATCATAAATTATATGCATGATAGTGATCCCACACCTTGGCACCATCTTGTTTGGAAACAAAAAATCAAAGCTCTGATCCAGAACCACTCCATTACTTTCTCATTCATTTATAGGGAGGGAAACAGACCGGCAAACTGGTTAGCCAGGAATGCTATCTGGTCTCAGGACATTATGGTCTCCACAAAGCCCCCTCCTCAATTACGGTTCTTGGCAGCACTGATGCTTTCCGTGCCCCACATTTCGAGATTGTGGATTAGTTTTTGGATTGGGATCTCCGATCACTTTTTGCCGTTGCACCTCCACCAACAAATTCTGCTCTTCATGGTCTCCATACTTATGTTACTCTCAGGCCAGTCTTGGATTTAGTTTTGGTGTTTTTTGCTTTTGTTTCTACACCATTTTTGGGTATAGGAGTCTTACAATGTAACTAACTGTCTGTGGGGTAGTGGGACCTAGTTAGTCTAGTTTTTCTTTTGGGTCTTTGGAGGCTGGGACTCCTAAGTTTTGTTGGGGACCCCTCTTTATGGTGTATCCTTTTTACTTTTGATTAACATGTAGGGAGTCTTGCTTCTCAAAAAATATATATATATATATATATATATATATATATATATATATATATATATATATATATATATATATATATATATATATATATATATATATATATATATATATATATATATATATATTGTTTTTGTTTGGTTGAAGGAGCAACTCATGGCTCCCTACATGTTAATATAAGAAAAGGGGTATAAGTGAAGGAAGGGCGAAAGGATCCCCATCTAAACACAAAATCAAAACTTAGATAGTCCTATGGGGGTCCTCTTTCCACATTAAAACTCCACACAAGTAAAAAAAACTAGAAGAAACATGATAACAAAGGTACAAGTAAACCAGATAACCACAACCCAAAAGTATACCCTGAACCAATTAAGTACACCAAAAAAAGTCCAATACAAAAGAGTCATAGTTGGGGGCAGCAGCAGAGGAGGATGGAGCAGATCTCTCGGGAGACATCTAGCCAGCACAGATCACAACCTGGTGAGGAGTTAATAAGTACACCAACTCCAACTTAAATTAAAATGAAACCTCAAACTTCAACTCAGATTTATATTGGTCTCTAATCTGGGGGGGCAGCTAGCAGATCCCCATCCATCAAAACTTTTAACTGAGGAGGGGGAGAAGTAGAAAGTACCACAGTAGAAGAGTGAGTAGCAGACCTGGCAAGCCAATCAGCTGGTTTATTCCCTTCTCTGAAAATGAATTGGAAGCTGACTTCAAGTTGAGGTCTGATATGCTGAATTTTTTGTACCCACTGAAAATGGTGCAATGATATGGGGCTATCAGAGTTGAGCATTTGAAACATGACCTGGGAATATCCCTCCACTATTAGATGAGTCCACTGAAAAATTCAGTGAAAAATTCAGGGCCAGTTTAATTGCCCAGTATACTGCAATTAATGCAGAATCCAAGGCATCAACATCAATGAGGGGAGCATGGAAGAACAGCAGGCATTCACCCTTATGGTTTCTGAATAAGCCCCCCATACTAGCTTCCCCCCCCCCTACTGAAACTATCATTTGTATTGACTTTGATGAAATTGTTGCTAGGGGGTGCCAGTTAACCAAAATGATTTTGGAAGGATGCAGGTTTTGAAATGGAGTGATTGAGCATATGTTGGGGAAATTTTTAACTCTGATAAGCTTATAGAGGTGGGAGAGGCAGTTCCTGGCCACCTTCTGAGCACAAGTTGTAAGGCCCTCAAAAGTGGCCTTGTTTCTTGCCATCCAAATGAACCAAGCAGTGAGCAAAGGGACAGCACAAAGATTATGTCATCCAGTCCAACAGGTGAACATGTTGTCCCATTGTAGATGTAGAGTACTTATGCTGAAATTCTTAATGAAGTTCTTCCAAACTTGTTGGGAGAAACTACAAGCAAAAAATAAGTGAGAGATAGTTTCTTCATCCTTGTAACATAATCTGCAGCATGGGGGGCCTCTCAATCCCTTCAGCTTGAGGATATCATCAGTAGGAAGGAACTTCTTGAAGATTCTCCAGCAAAAAAGGTTCATGGAAGGGGAAAGGAACCTGTTCCAGATGAGATCACCCCAAGGAATAGATTCCCTTTGGAAAATATTAGAGTAAATAGCCTTGGAGATACTTTGATTTTTTAGAGCATTCCAAACAAGGGAATCAGGTTTGCCCCTATCAAACTGCACAGAAGCAACTTTTCTAGCAGATGGAGCTTGCAGACTGTCCGAAGAGCTGGGTAAACACCAACTGTCCCTGATCCAGCGAGCTCAGCCACTCGAAGGTTCAAATTGATATTAGTAGTGCAGGGTTGCAGCCAATCAGTGGGGCACCAGTGATCTAACCAGAAATTAAGCTCCCCTTTGCCAAGGTTCCATAAAAATAGCTGTTCAGCCAACTGCTTATTCTTGAGCATAGTTCCCCATCGTTTTGAGTTCCCCAATTTTTTGGACACCAAGGAAGGATGAGAGTGTTTGCAGTATTTTCCTGAAAGAAAATTGGCCCACAAAGAGTCCTGGGTCCTGAACTTAATCCATAATTTACATAGGTTCATTTGGATAACCTGATTGAGCTCATATATATATATATATATATATATATATATATATATATGGCGGCCGGGAACCTCCCTAGTGCTCTGCTAGGGTTTCAATGGATGTGGTGACCTTCCTGACAGCGGCGGCGGTTCAAAGGTGGTGGTGGCTGGTTGCTGAAATATTCTCTGAAGTTGGTTTGGCTTGGTTAAGGCTGGTATTCTTTCCCGGGTCTTGTGAATTTTTGATTTTCTGGAGTTGTTTACTGTTCCATTGGGATGGCTGAGGAGCTCACTAAGGCGGATCCTAACTTTATGGGGAAAGGAACCTTTGCTGAGGTTACAGTTAGAAGAGAGGGTGGCTCTACTGTGGGTGACAAACTGGTATTTCCTCAGTTATACCATGATGCTATAGCTGGGAAGGCTGAATGTGAGTTTATAAGGAAATGTACAAAGAAAGCAGGGAAACTAGCACTTATTTTCACTGAAGAGGAGTTGGAGAAATTATCTGAGCCTTATAAATTTACTTTAGTGGGTAAGTTTCAATTCGGCCATCCAAAGCTAGACATTTTGAGAAAGGTCGTTGATGACTTTAAACTTGTGGGAAGCCGGAAAATTGGAGTCTTTGATAGCAGTGCACATAATGCTCCAACTAACTAGAGAAGATGATTATGCCCAAGTGTTCTCTAAAAAGGTGATTATGATAGATGGTAAACCTATGAAATTATTGAAATGGACATTGGATTTTGATCCTTCCAAAGAACCACCTATTGTTCTGTTTGGTTTAGCATGCCCAACCCGAAACTTCCATTTATTAATCATAGGATCATCTATGACATTGCCGACTCCATGGGCCGACCCCTCAAGCTTCGATATACCCTCTCGCTAATGTTACTAGAATCTCTAAAACCAGATTCTTAGTTGAAAGGGATATTACCCTCCCTATATTGATGGTGTGTGGCTTGGGACTCGCTAATTGTGGGTATTGGCAGCCTATTGTGCTTGAATACCAACCCTTGTATTGTAAACATTGTCACATTTTTGGGCATACTATGGAACAGTGCTTCAAAATTCACCCTGAATTAAGACCTTATAATGCTGCCAATAAAAGTAATAAGGAGTCAGCTCCTCAAGGAAGTCCTAATGTTGTCCCAACTCCACACTGTCCTCATATGGAATCAAGCCGAATGATATAACTCTACCTCAACCTATTCAGAATTTGCCCTTACAGTTTTCTAATAACTTCCCACCTGAGAACGAAGAGCAGCTGAACAGGAGATAGTAATAAGAGATGGTCAGGGAGTGGGTGCACAATCCAGTCTAGAAGGGAATTTCCAAAATCTGGAGTCCCAAGTTCTTGTGACAAGGCAACTGGAAGGTCAAGTGATTGATAATGTAATATCTCAGGAAGTTGAAGAGCAAGCCCAACATACACAATTGAATATTAAGGAGACTACTGATGAATTCAGGACTCAACATTGCTCTGATAGAAGAGATCTCTTATCTTCCTCACAAAATAGATCCTGTGGGATGGAACTAGTGATACAGAGGGGGCCAGCTGAAGATGAAGATTTACATTACAGCTTCCGAGGTCGGAGGTACCTTTATCACTCCACCCGATCCCGATCCGGATAATCGCTTAGCACAACCCATTTTAGCCGATTTGGCAATGCAAAAAGAAGAGGAGTGGATTCAACAAAAAAGTAGAAGAAAAAGAAAGGATGCCTTAGAAATCAAAAATTTATCTAAATCAAATGTCATTGGATCGGATGATTCTTCTCGCCACCCCCTAGCACTTACTAGGGCCGGTAAGGCATTACACCATGATTAACTTACTCGTGCTGGAATGTTAGGGGTATTGCTAGTCCCGGTACCCTTAACGTACTCAAACACTTAATCAGGACCAACAAGTTATGGATTTTTGTCATTTTAGAACCATTGGTACGTAAGAACATCTCCAAACACACTAAACAGCTTCATGGATTTAACTCGTTTTAGAAACTCGCAAGAACAAGATTTGGGTCTTTACCAGGAAAGAACTAAATTGTAAGGTTATTGTTGACAACTATCAGTTCCTCCATTTGCATTTTGAGTTGGAACAATTCTCTGGTTTTGCAACTTTTATCTATGCTGGATGTACTATTCATGACGAATCGCTCTTCGGGATGCCCTTCTTTGTCTTAGCCAAGCTCACACATGCCGGTCGGTGGGGGTGATTTTAATTGCATTAGTAATCCTAGTGAGAAGATGGGGGCAGGACTCCGATCTCCAAACCATGCTGAATTTCTCTCAAAATATTACTAATGCTCGGGTCGTTTCGATCCGGGTTTCCTGGCACTCCTTTTACTCCGGAAAAGAGGCAATCACTGGAGAGAATAGATAGATTCCTTGCTAATGACTCGTTGGATGCATTCCTTTCCTATTACCCAAGTTCATCATTTGCACAGAACTACCTCTGATCATTCACCCTTATTAATCAAGATATCCTTTTTCCCAAGAACAGTTTCTTCCCCTTTCAGATTTTTAAATGCTTGGACTGATCACCCTTCCTTTCTTGATGTGGTCAAGGCTGGATGGACTAATCCATTTGCTTCTAATAATAATGCTATTATAAAGCTGTGGAGGTTACAGAAGAATGTGGCTTATCATCTAAGACAATGGAATAAGCAGTGCTTTGGAAATATATTTCAACGAGTCGTGAGGCCGATAACAAAGTCCAATTACTCGAAGCTACTCGAGACTCGGGAAGAGATATTGGCCAAGAGTTGATTAATGCTCAGAATCAGTTGACTCAAGCTTTGGATAGAGAGGAGATGTTTTTGCAACAGAAAGCCTCTATTAATAAAAAACTTTTTGGTGATAGAAATACTAAATTTTTCCATGCTTTGATTAAATACGTAAGACAAATAAAAGCTATTCTTAGCATCAAAGATCCCGATGGTAGAAGAATCAATGATCCTAATCTCATTGCTCAAAGTGCAAGAAGTACTTTCGTACTCAAATGGCCGCTCACCCTACTAACCCCTCCTTGTTCTTACCCGATGTGTTCAATACCGATATTGCTTACACTTCTCAACTTCAACTAACTCTTTTACCTCGATGTGAAGGAAATTTTAATGACTCTAAAAAGTATCGATGGGAACAAGACTGCAGTGGCCGGATGGTTTTAGTGCCACTTTCTACTTAAAATCTTGGGATATTATTGGTGCTGACCTCTGCCAAGCTGTCCAAGCTTTTTTCTCTGGTGCTGAGTTACCCAAATATTTTGCTGCATCTTGTATTGTTCTTATCCCCAAAGATCAAAAGAAGTCCTCTTGGACCGATTTCGTGCCTATCTCGTCTTACTAACACTCTTACTAAAATCATTAGTAAGATTTTGGTTAGTAGAATTCAACCTCATTTAGATAAACTAATCAGTGCTAACCAGTCTGCATTTGTACAGGGAAGGAATATTGCTGATAATTGTCTATTAGCACAGGAATTACTTCTGGATTTGGATAAACCATGTAGAGGACACAACCTCATTCTGAAACTTGATCTCAAAAAAGCATATGACTCTATCACTCGGTCCTTCATTGATCTGGTTCTCAAGGCTAGAGGATTCTCCCCTTCCTTCCGCAACCTTATTCAAAAGCGGCTATCCAACTCTTTTTATAGTGTGTTGGTTAATGGTGAAAGTCGTGGCTTCTTTTCTCACTGGTAGGGGCATCAAACAAGGTGATCCTTTGTCCCCTACAATTTTTATATTGGCTTTTGATTACCTATCCGTACTCCTTAATTCAACTCGTGGTAATGCTCACCATTTATGTTACAAGCATAGTTCCGCCTGCATCATTAGCCACTTGGCTTATGCCGATGACATCATCCTATTCACTAATGGCAGCAAGCTTGCCATTAGAATGACTATGCATTGCCTCGGATCAGCTCTCTCAAGTCTCCGGTCCGGAACTAAACAAACGAAATGCCAATTCCTAGCAGTGGAAGAACTACAAACATCATAACCGGATTAAAGCTACAACCGGATTCAACTCAACTTGGATTACCTTTTAAGTACTTGGGGGTGCAATTGTTAAAAGGTAGGAAGAAGCAAACTCAATATGATGAAGTGGTTAATAAGATTTCTTCCACCATAAACTGTTGGACTAACAGCTTTCTCTCAAATGGGGGCAGATTAACCTTATTAAAAAGCATCTTATCTACCTTCCCTTTATATACAATGCAAATGGTGAGAATGAAGAGAAGTACACAAAGAATGCTGGAGTCCATGTTTAACAAATTTTTGTGGGAGGGACAGTATAAACAACCCCATCAGGCCGTGTGGAATAAGCTTTGCAAACCTACCATAGTCGGGGACTCGGGTTTTAAAAGTTTTCAGCAAATGAATCGGATTTTCTACCGTAAACAATGGTTCAAATTTAGACAACAGGATACAATATGGGCTCGGCTCCTTAAAGCTAAATACCGTAAAAGGGTGCATCCAGCATCTAGTTCAACCCAAAATTGGTGACTCAAAGCATTGGAAAAGTCTCGCTTAAGATCGTAGAATCTGCCAATAAACTTTGCCGCTGGGAGGTTGGTGCTCGGACAACCGGCTTCGGATGGATAGCCGGCTCCCCGATGGTCCTCTTTCTACCTTACCCGATACCAACTATCATACTAAGATTTCGATTTCCGGCCGCAGGACAATTGGAATGTTGAGGCACTAAAAGATGTGGTCGATGAAGAGATTGTACAACAAATTTTGGCTATCCCCATCGACCCGGGCAAACCTCGATAAACTTTTGATTAAGCACCCCCTTCACAATCGGTGAATACTTTTCTTCATAACTTTTTCAATCTCTCGGATCGTTAACAAGTTGGGGCAATTTTATTTGGTCACCAAAAATCTCTCCTTCCATGTCCTTCTTTAATTGGAGATTAGCCCACAGCTTTTCTCCCATTAGATGATATTCTCAAACTAAAAGGGTTGAGAACAGCCTTCAAGATGTTGGTTATGTAAATCCGAGGAAGAAACTTTGGACCATCTATTCATTAAATGTCCTTTTACCTTACAGACTTCGGGAGGATGTGTTACATCTATTAAATCTTCTGCATCTTAGACATCATTGGGTCTCCATTGATACTTGCCGGAATGATCTGGATAGATCGAAATGGGCTTGTGTTCCTCTTGTCATCAACTCGGTTTGTTTGGGTGGCTAGAAATCGAGCCAAGTTTGAGGATAGACTTTGCCCCTCTAAAACCGCTGTGGACAATCGTTTCAATTTTATCAAGCAAATCTCGCGATAACTCTCCAACCCCTACTCAAAAAGTCTCATTAGTGCATTGGGTTCTGCCTTCACAGCCTTGGATTAAAATCAATGTGGATGGAAGCTTCACCTCTCGCTCGCTCGGAATTGGTGCCGTGTGCAGGAATCATACCGGGAAATTACTTTGGTTCTTTCAATCTCCTCTACTCTCCTCCTCTCGCCTTGAAGCCGAGATGATTGCTCGTTCTCTGGCCATTAAAACAACTATAGCCTTAAATCATAATCAGATTTGGATTGAATCTGATTCTCAACAAGCTATAAAAATGATGTTGGGTGAAGCCACTCCACCATGGAATATGGTTTATTTACACGAAAAATTTTACTATTATCACAACATCTAAACATCAAATGGTCTCACATTCATAGGGAAGGGAATCAACTCCGCCAATTGGTTAGCAAAGACTTCGCCTCCAACCATAATGTAATCTTTTCCTTTTTGCCTCGCTAAGCCTTTAAGGCGCTTGCTTTGGGGGACTCTCTTCACCTCCCCTTCATTAGATGTACCTAATCATTTCTCATTAATGAATGATTTCCTTTTTTGCTAAAATATATATATATATATATATATATATATATATATATATATTTATATATATGTATGTATGTATATATATATATATATATATATATATATATATATATATATATATATATATATATATATATATTAGAAAGGATTACTATATCTGGATATGACTTTAATGATTTTGAATTCCACTTTTCCTTTCCTAAAGCAATGGTCTGATATATATCATTTACTTAAAAAATATAATACTATTTTTGAAAACTACTTTTAATAAAAGAAATTTAAGTATTGAAAATAAAAATCTAATTATTCTATATTTTAAAAAAATACAATATCTCTTACTAAGGGTAGTTACGTCATATTTAACATCTCTTCACTAAGAAAAATTTTTAACTTGAACTTTTTCTTCACCATTATAAAGTTTTAACCAAATTCTCTTACGCTTTTCTATATTCAAAATTTTATTTCCCTAATATAAATTCATACACATAATCATTTTTCAAATTAAAACTAAATTTATTTGTAATATATTTGAGAAAAAATTAATTTCAAGTTTTGAAAATTTATTTTTCATCCCCCAAACTTAAATTTTTACAAAGAATAAACATTTAAGCATATCATATATAAAGACAGGAATGAAGATTTTATGCTTACAGGAGTTTTCATATCCTAAGTATACAAGTAAAAAATAATTAAAATAGAAGTAAAAATGATCAAATTTCATTTTGATTTTAGTATATAGGAGATTCAAAAGACTTCTATGCAGTGGAGGCTAACATAAAAACAAATCACACAAACTAACATAATATCACAGCCACAACAGAAAGAAAAATAAATGGTAGCAAATTGAAACTTAAATATAAAACTTTAAAAGAAGGTTAGATCTATTCTAAACTTCCTAAAGCAGTAGTAATAAGTTCAACAAAATCAACAAAGCACATTTAAAATAACAAAATTCACATACTTACTACCACATCAACATCACATAAATACACATAACAATGAACCATAACAACAATGTTCACCATTACCACAAATAACAAAACACACAATAGTCCATACAATAATACAAATAAAAGTTCAAACAAAACACATCATAACCCAATCTCTACTCATCCTTGTCACCATCGTCATCTTCTTAATCATCATCATCATCCCAAAAACTAGCAGAATCAAAATGAGGGTACCGTGGATATGGAGGAAATACCACACTCTGATCGCCTCTAATGAGTTTCTCCATAAATATGTTGTATTTTTTTCTCATAATCACTATGTCCCCTTAAATAAGAATCAATATGATCTACATAGTTTTCAAGATTTGATAACTTATCCGCAGCGTAATCAATATTTTCCTTCATCTGTTACAACATTTAAGTCTGAGAATCAGGACTGGATCTACCATGGGATGTAGATGCACGAGATGTAGAAGCATGCGACGTAGAAGCACCATAACTTCTAGAAAATTCCCCTTTCCAGCCAAAAATTGAATGCTCAGAATAATTCTTCACATTCACACTAGTAATTGGCTTTAGAGGTTGAAGAATCTCCTCCCAACTATCAAATCTAACACCAGCTTGCTCACATAAAGATAAGATTAAGAAAGTAAATCACAAACCTGCAGTAGTGGCAGCTCTGGCAGAACTGGTGATAACCTGATAAATGAGAGAACCAATATTAATCATCTTATACTTCTAAATACAATAGTTCAGTGTAGCCCTCTCTCTGGTCACTTTGCTAACATGATTTGTAGGGAGTAGACGAGCAATAAAATAACTCCATGCTTTTGCTATGGCATCCATCTTCGACGTAGGAAAGTTCACTCTTCTTCCACTGGAAAACTTCCATAGACCTCTTCCAGTAGTTAACAAACAAATGATCTCATCTAACTCCTCTTTATTAGGATTGTAACTAGAATAAAAACACATTGTATCCGAAGGCAGTTGGTAAAACGAATTGATTACCTCTGGTGAATACGCTACTGACTTCCTTCTAACCATCACCAGATCATCCTCTGATTCAGAGCGATTGGCATAAAACTTCATAACCACATAAATCACAACAATAGCAGAAAAATAGTGGAATCAATCCCACTGTCGGTGGAAAATTAAGTCTTCTACTTCTCTACCTGGATTCTTAAAAAAATGTCAGGAATGAACTTCCTCGATTCTAGCACATCGGTATATCTATCCTGAACCTTTGAACTCATGAACTTGCTTGAATTGAATGTGGCTTTCCCTTTGCTCCTTTACATCTTTGGTGCCATTTCTAAAAATTACAAAACATTCACAATAAATTCCAAAATCAACCCTAACTCAAAAGGTTTAACTTCCAAAAGCTTAAACTTACTTATCCATGTCCATCAATTTTCATTAAATTTTTACATGAATAGTAAATTTTAGATTTTTCATAATGCACTCCAAATCCATGGTAAAAATAAAAAATTTTTACATAAAAGAGAAGCTCTAACCTTGAGAACAAGATATCCAACGAATTTGGCTCAAATCCACCAAGTATTCTTCACTTATAAGGATGCCCTAAGTTCAAAACTGCGAGACCTTGAGGAAGAAGAAGAAGAAATGGAGGAAAAAAATGGTGGTTTTTGGCAATTAAAACTGTCATGAACCGGTTTTCATGAATCGATTCTTAAGCGCGATAGGTTCGGAACTTAAACGCTTAGCCCTCGGGTTTTTTCTTGCTTTTATGTGTGGGGTATTGGCGCTTGGGCGCCAGTGCACAATTTTTTATATTTCTAAATTTTGATTCAAATGCACATCTTCCTAAGTCAACCACCCTCACATGGTCTTATTAAATCATAATAACAATCTTCTTCCCCTTTTTCTCTCTTCTTTCTAAAAATATTCCCAACTTTTCACTACTTAGATTCGATCACAATAACACAAAAATTTCACACAAACAAAACACTTTCATTAACATATAATCAATAATTACAAACACACATCACATATCTAATCTCCACTCTAAAAAGTTTTGGATGAGATAACATCTAAATTCATCACAATACAACACAAACTTTCATTAAACACTTATAACAAACAAATAGAAACAAATAAGCAAACAAACTAAACATAGAACTTAATTCCATTCTCCATTAGGTGCAACATATCCCTGGCATTCATTTGTTCCTTCTGAACCATTTGGCACATAGATTTGGTAAAACGGACGATGATGAAGAACTCTGATAGAATCCTCTTCAATCCACTTGTTTTTCAGAGACATCGCCTTATCTGCTTCTTAAATATAACTTGTATGACTGAATTGCATTTAGAGTTGCCAACCAACATGTGCTAAATGTGTGTTAGTTTCATTCACCTTTGCTTCAATTGAAGCCGCATCAGCTTCAATTTTTGCAATCTTCTCCGCTATTCCTTCAACACTAACGGCTAGGAATCCTTTATATAACTCTTATACACTTTGACTTACAAACTTCTACTTGACAGCTTCATCCTTCTTCTTCAATTCATTCTCCCAAGAAGATATCTTTGCTAACCTATCACTTCTTACAACTCAATTCCCTCTTCACTTAGACTTTAGAATGAAAATTTTGAAAGAGGCAAAAACTCTCTTCATTTCCAAGCTATTTATAGACTTTCATAGAGTTTATACCCACTTCCCACGTCTTAAAACTACCAAATAACATTCAAGGCCACTTTACCATATTTAATTATTCTAGAACATCATTTAACCACATTTTTATAGCTTCGGTGCTTAAGCACCAAATTTGGGTGATTAAGAGCTAGTGCTCATTTTAGCACAAGTCAGCTTAACATCCAAAAACTCATTCTAACACGTCTAAGACATCAAATAAATTCTTAAATTTTCACACAAGTTCAAAATACTACCACAAATTTCTAAATAAACACAACCATAAAACATTCAAAAAAAAACACACTGATAACTATGGGTTGCCTCCCACAGAGCGCTTGGTTTTACGTCATCAGCCTGAAGACTGGATGTGCGAGCTGCCTCAAAATTTAATATTCAAAAGATAGTTTCAGTTTAGTTTTTCAAATAGATTAATTTATTAATTAGGCAGTCAACCACATACATAATTATACATATCGTTCAAGTAATACAGGGCTCTAGTGGAGTCTTGGTTATCGATCCCACGAGGAAAGCAGGAACTCCTCAAAATAGATGTTTAAATCCAACACTTAATTCATAATGCAAGTTCAAGTACTATTTAATATGTCAATGCAAAGATAACAACAACTAGATTTACTACAAGTTACTTCTAAATTTTCTAGGCAGGATTAACTAACACACACACTACGTTTTGTAATTGAAAGGTTTATATATGGAAAAGTGTCTTCCCTCTTGCAATGATTTTATGATGAGTGATTGATATAGATTGATAAAAGAATTGTATTGTGTCAACTAGGAGCATTCATAGTACTTTCTCTTCCAAGTTATGTAAAGAACATTAGCAAATCTTAGGCTTAGTCACTAAATCCGTGGTTAGGCTGGGAGGACACTGGGTCTCAGTTTAGAGCTCTCACTTCCCTAAACCTGAAGGCTAACCCTAGCTTTAGTTACCAAACTTTAGGACCAAATTGGGGATTTCAGCCTGTCACTCTAAAACCACCAACTCAACGCTCATTAAACCATATTTGCCTATTTATTTGCACTCAACTCCCATGAACTACACAATTTATTCATGGACATTGATTGGATTCTCCACTATTGTTGTAGAACACTTACTCCTTTCGGATTGCATGTTTCACAATAGAGTTTAACAATTCAATTTACCAGATCGAAAATTAATTGAAGTTCAAATAGAAAAAACCATCACAATTTCTTTAACATTTTTATGGCACATCAAATCTACATCAAAACTTCATCATATCTCATTGCAAGAAGAAAGACAAAGAAATGTACTCAGAACTCATGAGGAAGATACAACAAAGCATGGATTTTATATATAGAAGAAAAGTCATACAAACCACAAAAGTAAATACAACTTATCTCTTTCTCTTCCCCAAGTAAATCTCTTGTAGTTCCTTTGAATCCTTTTCTCTCTTCTCTTCAACACTCAATTCTCTCTTTAGAATGGTAATAAAGAAGCAATCTCTCACTTTACTCCTTCTCCTACTCTCCTTAGAGAAGAATCCCTCAAAATACAAGACTTCTACACACTTTCCTCACACTTACTACAAACCCTAACACACTCTGTTCACTCTTAAAGAATTCTCTCCCTCTCCTCTCACACACACCCTACTGGAGGTAGAATTCATAATTGTCTAAAATAAGTTAGAAATGAATTCTCCAAGAGTTTCCTCGAGCAACCCTTCAAAAACTCATTCAAATACGTTGAATGTGACTTGAACTGACATTGGGCACCGGCGGCGCTGGATAGGGCGCCGATGGCGCTAGGCCGCCAATAATTGTTTGAACTCTCTGTAATTGGGCACCAGTGGCGCCCATTCTAGCGTCGGCAGCACCAGAATTCAATTTTTTTCATTATGCTCCTTTTTGCTCCAAATTTGTTCCTTTTCGCTTCCTTTTACTTTAATCACCTAAAACCATCATACCTACAGCAAAATATGAAAAATACCTTCCTTTAAAGTGCAATACACTAAAAATGAGTTACAAAAACCTAATATATTTTTGGTGAACCAAAATCCCCCAAACTTAACTATTACTTGTCCTCAAGTAATTCTTTTACTACATAAAAATATAACTTAAAGTAGTGAACTTCTCACTTATAGAATACTATGATTTTTTATTTAAATGAATATAATAGCAAGACTCTTAGAAAGAAGTTTAGTAACTCAGGTTAAAGTACAGGTATAAGAACATTCAATAGTCAATTCTAAGAGTTCTAGTCTCCTATTCATTTCAAGATGAACCATAATTTGTCACATTAAGGGTGCCTTAAAACTATCGAAAAAGAAGCTCATGCAATCTCCATTAGAAAGTAGGCTAATACTTTAAATATAAGTTTAAAAATGTAACCAAGTTTTTCTTTAGGTTGATTCTAGTGAAGCCAATTTTTGATTAGGCATCTCCTCAAGCTTCTCCTCACATATATTTTCTTTCTTTTTGTTTTTTCTCTTTTTCTTTTTCTTTTGGGATTTTTTTTTTTCAATCCTTCTTTTCTTTCTTTTTACTTTTTTTTTATGTGAGGATTACTATATCTTTATAGCCTTGATAGTTTCAAGCTTCACTCTCCTCTTTCTAAAGTTAAAACCTGAAACACCTCCTTACTTTTGTTGACCTCATTTTTTATGAGGTCTTTTCTCTTCTCTCTCCTTAGTACTTAGGTTCTAGCCTTAGGCTTTCCCTTTGACTATCTTAGAGGACTATAAATGGAGCCCACCACTTAGAAATTTAAACACCTCTTAAACTCCCTGCAAACCCCATAAGTTTGATTGTAAACCCCAAGTCACTTGGAGGGTTAAGATCAAATGTGGAGGTTTAAAGGATGAGTTCCCTATAGGACTCTTTGGCCTTAGGACTACCCTGGGTGGCCTGGTCTGGTGAGGGTCGACCCGCACACATTACACTTTCACACACATTCCAAATCCTAAAACCATTCATACCTAGTTTGACTTCTTGACTCATGTAGGTAATTCATATGGATGGACCTTAACCCCTGTGCCCTCGCTAAGAGAGTTAGGAACAACATAAGTGAATGCCTCAAATGAGTCCTCTCATGGCTCTTATGGGCTTGATATGGCTTCATGGCTCAACCAAAGTGATTCCATTCTACTCAAACTTGATCAATCCTCATTTTTCCAAAATTTCAATTTTTGACCTCCGGGGCCCTACACCCGCCAAACTTAATAAATGCCCTTGAAGCTACCCAAAATTTGCAAAATTGCCTAAATTACCCAAAATTCCTCAAAATCAGTCCTAAACATTTCCCACCATTCAAATTGATCATCCTTAGCCAAATATACCAAAATTTCCAAAAATACCCTCCAAATACCCAAAATGCCCTTCTTAACAAAAAATTCCATAAATTCCAAAAATTCCCAGAAAATTCCAAAAAACTAAAAATATTCCCAATTTCATTTTATTCAACTACACCATAGACCAATTTTGTCAATTTAACCCACTTTTACCAAAATACCCAATTTGACCCATTTTTTACCAAAGTAAGCCCATTGTCAAACCAAATCAACCCAATTGACCTCAACTTTGACCCAATTCAATTCTAAACTTCAATTAAATATCCCAAATATCAATTTAGTCCAAATCCAAGCCCAATTTGATTGACATTTGAATCCAATTCCAATTTGAAGCCTAAGGCCCAATTTTGGCCCATGACCTAAACCTAGCCCAAACCAACCCAATTCAACTCCAATTAGCCCCAAATCTTTTCCTAAACCTTCCTAATATCCCCACAAATAAAGCACTAACAAGATTTTCCCCAAATTTGAACCTAAACTCCACCCAAACCTAACCCAAAACCAAAATCCCCATTTTTGGCCTAAACCCAAACCTAACCCAAATGGGCCCAAATCCAAAAATCAAAGCCCAACCAAAGTTGAAAACTTTTTGTAGCACCCCCATAAATATTTCTCAACATTAATTTAACATCAAATCCAACACTAGCCCAACCTTAGCCCATGTTAGCCCAATTTGACCCACTTTGGCCCCTTTACCAAAAAAACCCAAATTAAACCCAATTCAACTCCAAATTATTTCAAACCTATTCTAGATCACTCATGATACATCCCTAAACTAAACCCAACATTTTTTTGGCCCAATCTTTTACAAAACTTCCATTTATTAATTTGTTTTCAAACCTAAAAGCCCACCTCCTTAAACCTTTCTAAAGTCCCATCTTAAATAAATCCAAAAGCCCAAAATCTATCCTAAAGCCCACATGAAATTTCTCCTCATCATCCCCTTTGATTTAAATCACTCCCTAAGTTTCAAATTCATCATTAAACTTTTCTAAACTAAGCCATGTGCCAAATTACCCCTAAATATCTTAAATCCTTAAAACCCACTTTCATGAAACCAAGCCAAGCCATCCCTAAGCCATATGGAGCCAAGGAGCCATGCATAAGCTATATGCAAGCCTTGGGAGCCCCTTTCCACCTCACCAAGCCATTCATGCTACACACTAAATCAAGTTTAGCAACCTCACCATGGATGGAGACCACACCATTTTCTCTTGGCTGACCCAAGTGATTCTTTTCAGCCCAAAACCAGGCCTTGGGTGGTGAACCTAGCCCAAAACCATGTGTTGACCCATTTGGACCCAAAATAGTCTTCCCCCCATTCCATTTCAATTCAACTCCTTTACACATGTTCATGGCCAATTGACTGCACTAAACCCCAGCTCTGACCTCCCTGACCTTGAGGGTGACCTGGCCCTAGCCGGCGAGCCACCACAGCCGCCGGAAACCACCAGGCCGAGAGCACCCATGTGAGCCAATTTTTGAATTCTTCCTTGCTGACTTGTCCCATGCCTAATAGCCACCATGGTTGTTCTTCTCCTCACCAGAGCAGTTGATCCAAGCCATTAAACCCCCTGGGAAGCCCTCCTGCCACCTCTATTTAAACCACACCATCTCTCGGCCAAAGGAGGTGCTGAACAAAATCCTACTGAAACTCTGTCAAAATTCCTCCATACCACTCTCCACACATAGAGCACTTGATCCCCATTGGATTCCAGCCCCAATTTCCCCCAGCTGAGCTCAATTTCTGAGTTCAAATTCAAGCCCAAAACCATGACATCTCCCAAACCTCCACCAAATCCAAATTAAACTCACCCACACCTGCACAGGACCAAGAGAAGGAGTTCCCCAGTGAAAGCCCCCTCTCCAGGCCACCCAGTTACTCTAGCCTCCAAGCTTTGAAATCGGTTGTGGACACTTGCATACCTAGATAAATCCCAAGAGCCAGTGACTTCATCAGGAGCTTCCTCGAGTGCAATCGAAGGTCACATAACTCTCTGATTGAAGCTACACTTCTCAGAGCAAACGTATGGATCATTCCTTCCTCCCGAGCTTCCAGCAATTTTCCATTTCATTTCAGTTAATTTCATGGCATGTAAACCATATGGATGTGTTCATCTCCTCAATACAAATCCATAGAGCATAAGAACACGAAAATCTGTTGAGAAATGAGAGAGTTATTAGGATTTTAGTGTGGACGGTCACGGGTGCACACCACTCGTAGACGATGACTAGGCGTCGTCCGATCACGCGTGTATCGGTTGAACAGCTCAGATTGCGTCGAATCAGAGGAAGGAGCGGAACAGCAGAACACGTGGCGACTGACTTAGATGGCGGTGTCAAATAGGACTGCACCGCGTGGTCTTTCGATCCGTTGTAGGTTGACGCGGCGCTGAGTCAGATAAGTAGATAAATAGGATTTTTTCTATTTATTTAAATACCACCAGAACTTAGAAAATCCATATCTTTGTGTAGAAAAATCATAAAAATAAACTAAAAATACCCTCTTGCTCAGTGAACAGGGGAGAATAATGTGGAAAAGAAATCAAGTTATTTTGATGAGTATTTTATTTTTAATTAATTATTTACTCATTTTAGTATTTTGATTCTCCATTTGTATAGACAATTCACCATGGCATGAGGCTATAGGGCATTTGAAGCCTCTGATCTTGGGAACATTCCTTGAACTTTTTAAGGTCAGAGGCCATCTCTATGGAAAGTTATGTATTTTTCAAGTTTATGTCACTATTTTTGGAATTCTAATTCCATTAATTAGAATATTGCTTAGAAAATTCTAGGAAAATTTAGAGAAGTTTCTTAGGACCAGAGGACCCTAGGATAATTATATTTTGAGTTAATTCATTAAGAGTAACCATAAATGGCCTAATTACTGAAAACTGAACTTTAATTCATTAGGGTTAACCACACATTAAAATAACTTGAAATCAATTCTCCATTGATCTTTAGGATACAGATAACCTTGTATAAAAATTTGTAGTCAATTAGAAATGATTAGCCCCACTAAATGAATTAATTAAGCCACATGATCAAAATTAAACTTTCAAAATTCATAACTCCAAAAATACATTTTAGAAATTCACCAAATAGGTTTTCGAGCCTCTCTGATATCAGAGGAGTCTTAAAAAATTAAAATTAAAATTTTTTAAAAATCTTCATTTTCCACCATATTTTAATATTTTAAATAATTAAAAAATAAAAAAAATCATAAAAATATTAAAAATCAGAAAAATGTCACATTTTGACTCCTAATCACTTAGGAACAAACCAAATACTTTTCCCAAGCCTCAAAGTAAGGATATTGAATTTTAAATGCTTAAAACAATTTTTGAATTAAAAAAATGAATTTTCCAACCTTTCCACTAAATTAATTCTAATAAATCAAAGAAAAATCATAAAACTATAAAATTTATTTCTTTGAACTCCTTGAGGTTAGAGAGATTTATGAAAAATATAAAACTTAATTTTCAAATTTTATTTTGTTTTATAATTGATTAACACTCCAAAACTCAAAATAATTAAAATAAATAAAATATAATTTAAAAAATTACTAAAATTGGTCCAAGTGGTCCTCTAGTCATTAGAAACATCCCATAATTTTCTGAAGGACAGAAACCTTACTTTGGTCATGTTGTTGAATTTTCCTTGAAATCCCTTATTTTTCACTAAAAATAATTATATAAATAAATTAAATTCAGAAAAATCACATTTTCTCCTCTAATGTCTTAATTGACATGTGAGTGAGGTGACATAAAAATTTCAACTTCATTTGAACTCAATTTAGTGAGTTATGAAATAAATAAGCCTAAAAGGGCACAAAGGTAATTAAAGAATTTAAACCACTTTATTAAAATTTTAGGTTTAATTAAAATGGAGGGTAAAAAATTTGATTCTATCTTTCTTGGATGATTGAAACTTTGGGAAATTAAAAGGGTAGGAGCCCATTAATCACTTTTAATAAACCAAAAATGAAACTTTAATTATTTAAACAATTTAAATTTTGGAAGATTAATGAAAATTTAATTATTAAAAATAAGGATATAACTCGAGAGAATATTAATTCTTTGATAAAAAAAATCCCTAAATAAATCACTTCAATAATATTTAACTCTTAATTAAGATTAAAATGATAATCCAAACTAAGTAAATTAAAAATTAAAAATAATAACCCTTAAATTAAAGGAAAGCTCAAAATATTATGTGGTTTAACACTTAAATTAAATTTAAATTAAATTAAATTAAATTAAATTAAATAAAAATTAAAATTAAATTAAATTAACATTTTAACAATTAAATTTAATTTAATTTAAAATATTGAAATTAAATTAAATTCAATTCAATTAAATTAAATTTAAATTATATTAAATTAACATCACTCAATAATAAAAGTTAAACAAATTTGAAATATTAAGACAATTCATAATTAAGAATATAAAATCAAACTAATCAAGATTAACCTAAAATATCATAATTTACCTAAACCAAATCATTAAGATATGTGAATAATCTAAGTGAATTTGAAACACCAAAGATTAATTTAAAATATTAAGATAACTTAAAAGTATAAAGATTTAATCCAAAAATAATTTGAACATTATTCCAAACTTAAAATTATTAATTAAAACCTCATAATTAAACTAAATCGCTTTAAACCATTAACTCAAACTTCAAATTAAGAATGATTAAAGTTCTCAACAAACCAACTTGCCCCTAAAGGCTTTAATTATTATAACTCTTAAATAGAGTATTAAGTGAGATGTCACTTCATTCATCAGGTAAACAAATGCCCAAGTTCACTGAGCAAGAGACAAAGCTTAACTAAACTCCTGGATGATTAATTTACATGTGCAACTAAATTTATTTGGAATCAAAATAATCCCAAAAATATTGAAAAGATGTTTAGGACTCTTCCTAAACACTTCCTCAATATGATGGGATGTTTTAGAAGAGCAATTGAATTTAATTGTTCTTTGATGAAGAAAATCATCCTTAAACAAAATACAAGAACCTAGACGTCATAGGAGATGACTAGCAATAGGACTAGGACTTTGGTAGACAACCAAAACTTTTCCCTTAGCTTTACCTAGGTACTTGTTATAAATATTTAAATGTCTTAATATGTGCTTTAAGTGCATCTTGGAATGACGAGAAGACCCTCCAGGTACGCTTTTGATTTATTGCAATTTACTTTATTGCAATTTATTTCTATGAGCTACGTTTTACTCTTCTTGCATGTTAAACAAGATTGTTGCATGAAAACTAAAACCTTTAGGATAGCCACAAAATTGAAACCAAAGCTAAATTAAAAGTCACAACTAGATAAAATTCACCGCCACAACATTCCAAAATATAAAAAAAACTCAAAATTTAATCACAAACAGAACAACAAAACTACAATTGCAACTAAATTAAAACGTCTCGTTGAATGATCGGGAATACCTCAGATGATGTAACCCACGTATTGCTAACGGGATTTTCCACGGTCTAAATGAAAGTATGGAACTCATTCAGTTGAGTTTAGCAAATTCATCTGGACTAAGTGAATTCGATGAAAATAATGGTGCCGGGATGACGGAACCGTGGGATCTTAATCGGTTTTGTTTAAATAACTTTAAGATTTGTTTTAATTAAAATATTAAAAATATTTGGAATTTAAGATTTCTAGACCAAAACACTTCTCTCATCTCCTGATTTTCACCTTCTAAAACTAAACCTCTGCAACAACAAGGAGCTTAGAGCATGGTGGGCAGCACGGCCATTGTCATCAGCAAAACTCGGGTCTACTTCAAAGAAAACTTTCCTTAGAATTAAATAACCAAGCCATAGGATTTCGAGGTAGTTTTCCTAGTGCAAATAAATCCTCAACTTTTTGTTAGGCATTTGCATAATCATATTATGCAAATTAAGCCCTAACCGGTCTTAGGACTCCGAGGTAGTCGTTCGGTACGACATAAACCCTCACATCTTCGAGGCTATTTGTATGATTATGTCATACAAATATAAGTCCTAATTAATTAAAATTGGCAAGATTGAAACATTAAGTAAATTCCCAAATTGAAGCCAAACAATAGGATAGTTTGGGAAGTTGTCAAGATTCTTCTGGATCCTCAGCCTTCTCCTACTTTTCTTCCTTTCGATTCCTAAAATAAACTGTTCCGAATTTGAGCTAATCCTTTTTGAAATTTCCAAAATTCAATCCTTTGAAAACTTTAAACTTTGAAATTCTTGAGAGCAAAACCACTGATCATTATCGAGAGTTTTCTTAAATGATTCACGTCATTTAAGATGTAATTAACTATAGGGGCTTTCCCTTATAGGGAATTTTAACAAACCAGGTAATATAAACCATGCTTAATTTCTTTATATTAAGTAGGGAACTTGTCGGCTTATAAAGTTGGTTCGCAGTCCAAACGGATGTCACAAATTTTCTAGTTTATTTAATCGAGTCCCATCGTCAAGCAGTGTGTTTGTCCTTCGAGTTAGATACACGGTTTGTGGTGTGGTGCTCGTTTATATAAACTATTTGGGATGTGAGATCGGTTTGATTTCATATCTTAAAATTTTCAAACTTAAAACTATTTTTAAAATCAAATGTTTCTTTCTAAAACTATATATATATTTAAATTAAATTTAAAATTTAAAATTCGCCGACAACTTCTGTAGGTGACCCCTTTTCAAAATACAACACTCAACCTAAAAATATGCCGACAGCTTCTGGCGACTCCGCTGGGGACTAGTTCCTCTCTCCATTTTGATTAGATGGTTTTGCTTTCATAAATCGATAGTGAGTCCATATCCCTAGTGGACCAAAACTATCATTCTTCCGTTGACATACCACATTCATTTCTATCTTGAACAAATATAGTCAACTTCTCTCAGATTTAGGAGCCACTGTTTAGACACCCCTAAACAAAGAGGTTCTGAAATCCTTTTACCTCTTTTTCTGAGGTGGGGAGGACCCCCAATAGGTGTTAGCTTAGGAGCGGTCCTTCAGGTTGAGAAGTTTTGCGAGAATTTCTCTTCCTTTTCAATTCCGAACCGGGTCCCTTTCTTTTCTATAAACTTCCGTTCTTTAAACATTTCGTTACTAACAAACAAATCCTCTAATAAACGACCCTTTTAATAAACAAACTCTTTTAAATCATAAATACATTAAGATAAACGAAAATGTGTTCGGACTCTTTCTTTTTTTGTCCTAAATTTTGCGACGAAAGGAAGCATAACTCGGGACTAATACTCAAAATCTACCCTGCAGAAAATGACTGCGCCAAAGTTAATTTTCTCCTTCACCAATGGAATGGACTTCGCCGTCTATAAGGATGAGCTTCCTGACAATGGGATCATCCATTTTGGACAAGGATTCGACAACACAGATATCAAGTTCGCTGATGTCACTCTCTTCACACTAATGGACAAAGTGCCAGAAACTGAAGAGCCCGTAATTAAGTTCAACTTGAAGTCGACTCAAGAATTCCCTCCCCGCAAAGGGTTCCAGCTGAAAGAAGTACTGCTATTTGTAGGAGGACTGTTGTCTCTACCCCCACCGGTCTAGTCATCTCTGCACCTACCCCGGCTTCTACCAAACTAAAGGGGAAGGAAATCCAAGTCTATGGTGAGCCTGTCACCGTGGAGGGTACAGATTTTTCTAAAATACCTCTATTTTCGAGATTGGGTCCAGTTCAAGAGTTGCACCCCTAACTTGGACTCAAAGGAGAAATAGAAGCAGAAAGATAGCCAGGATCGAGAAAGCCAAAGCCGCCGAAGTTGCTTTTCTAGAAGAAATTCCCGAGGAAAGAGAAGAACTCGCCCGAGTATATACCTCGTTGGAAGAGAGTAGGTTTCACCCCCTCTCTGCTGCATCGGATGAAGAAGATGTCCGAAGGATTGCCGCTAAACTACCCTGACCTGCATACTATAGTAACTGCAAAAGAAAAAGGGTTAAGACTACACCATTTGCTAGGCTACAAGCCGTGATAAAAAAATTGGTAAAGAAAGAAAGATACCCTGTGTCAGAAATCCTAAGAAGAATGTGACGAGTGCCAGTTAGATCCTGCCTCGGACCACGAGTAAAGCTTGTCACTGCCGTAGAGAAACCAAGGAAGAAAATGAGAGCTAGTTCACCTGTTGTTGTATCGGGCCATCATATTAGGGAGGACACCAGCTACCAGCATGTAGCTGACAGACCGTCCGGTCCTAGGCCTTCTGTTACAAGAAGAATGGTGTGGCGACCTATTATTACCGAGCCAAGACCAACACAACGGCCTGAGAAGAAAAGTCTCGTCAGAAGACTTGAATCAGAAGAAAGTGTTACTGCAATAAAGGGGACTCCCGGAAAGGAAGTTCAACAACCATCACACGACAACCGCGATACCGTTTGGAAGAGGCCCCTCGAGGATGCTATAGGAAAGCTATGGACGGATATCCGACGGTTGGCAGAAGAAAGAGGAGAAAAGTTGGGAAAGGAAGTTGATTCATCAGAGTTCATGGATGAAGAGTATGTCGAGATCGACATGGTTCAAACACGAGCATTGTCATCCTCGCAGGGTGCTCTGGCAGCTGCGGAAAGAGATGAACCGGAAGTCATGAGAGCACAGCTTCGGGAAAGAGATGACACAATTTCCCAGATGGCAAGGAGGATGGAAGAGATGGCTACTGCTTTAGCCACTCTCCAAAGTCAGGTACAACCTCAGAAAGAAACACCCCCAGAGATCATCCATATTGCAAATGGAGGAAAAGAGATCACATCCGTCAATGGAGACAAGCCACCAAAGAAGGATTCTGCACAAAGTATGATTCCCGAAAAGAACATTGAAAACATGGTAGAACAGCAGGCGCGAGAAGCCCTAGCACAATCCAAGAGTGGAGCATCTATTCAGACGGGTAGGCCTTACCCCCAAAGAGTTCGATGCAGTCCAATACCCGAAAGGCTTCGTACCACCTCTGTTTAAGACTTTTGATGGAACGGGAAACCCCCGGCAGCATGTCGCACATTTTCGTGCTAGTTGCTGCAATGCCGATGGGAGTGACGCCTTACTCTTTCGACAATTTGTCAGCAACCTGTCAGGGATTGCCTTCGACTGGTACGTAGAATTGCCAAATGGTTCAGTTAAGACCTTTTCAAAGTTAGAAAACCTCTTCGTTAAGCGGTTTGCCGGGGCTCGGCACCACATCACCATCGGTGATCTAGTGGTGGAGCACCAGAAACCGAACGAGACTTTAGTAGATTACATACTTCGATGGAGAAATTTAAGCATGAAGTGTGAACCACGACTTCAAGAACAGCATGTGATCGGTATTTTGCTGAAAAGTATCCACAGCCCGATAGCACTTCTCCTTAAAGGATTTACAATCAAGACTTTCGAGAAGCTGCTTAGTAAGGCCGGGAGCTTATAAGAACAGGCAAAGCAGCTAAGTTTTGTGGACAAGACCGATAAAAAGAAACCAGTGAAAACATTCAAAAAGAAGTCTGGAATCATCGCGGACGTCGATAAGGGTAAGCAGCCAGTATAGATACAGCTAGAGCGGCCACAGCCTAGCTATCAACCACTGCAACGTACTTACAAACAACCTCAGCAGGGTTATCAACAGTCTCGACCGAGCTATCAGTCGCCTCAGCATTATGAACAACCGCCTCATCCACAGACGTACCCTAAAAGATTTTCTCGAACAAGGAATATCCATTCAAAATCGAAGCAGATGGCGAAAATGTTCCGCAGCTTAATGAAAACACCGGATTTTCAGCTATCGTAGCCCAAGAAGCCGAAGAAGTCAATAAGAAAGATCATCCAAACTATCGCCCTTACCACCTGGATACTCAGGCATAAGATAGAGGATTGCATCACTTTCAAGATTTGGCTTGACGACAATCTCCGGAAAGGAAACATAACGATCCCGAAGGAACACATGAAGGAACCCCAAAAGGGAGGTTCCGTCAATGTTATTTCAACGGATCCCATTGTTCTGATAGATCCTTACACAATCCATGATGGATGGAGTACCGTCTGGATAAAGTCTTCAAAGAAAATCTTAGACCATCTCCAGAACGCTTCGGTGCATGCTTCAACTCAGAGTTTGAAACCTGCCAAGCCGACACTATCGCTTGTGATCGAAGAACCGCCCCAGAAGGAAGAGAAGATCATAGAAGAGAAGAAAAATCGAGGCTCCAAAGAGTAGACTAGGGGTTGCTTATCCTAGGATGGTTATTTCTGATTCAGGGGAGAAATCCCTCGAACCTCTGACTCTGTATGATTATTTGCTCGCCCCGGAGGGATCTTGTAATGATAAGAGTTTTGGCATTGGCTACGTTTTGACTGTTTCTAACGATTACATAACTAACGAAAACCAAGCTAATCCGGATCTTGATTCCGATATAAATAACGATTCTTAAATCATACTAAACCTCAATGACCACGACGAAGGAGAAGACGTTCACAAGGATGGCTAAAAAAGCTCAACAAGTGACGAGTCTATTTCTGAATTTCGAGGAGCTCCGATTGCAATAGAATTAGAGTCATCAGATTTCGAAGCAACGCCAGAAGAGCTAGTCGTTCCAATTCAAGAGGATACACCGGCAGATTCAACACTAGATTCAGAAGAAATAACTGAAGTCAATTTAAGAAGTGGAAATGTTCTACCCTCGAGAATGGGTCCAAAGAATAAAGGAAAGCAGGTGGTTGCTCAGGAAGAGCCAACCCCAGCAGAGGAATTGCCCATTCGGGAAGAAACCAAGGAACATGGTAATAAAGTGGACTATAACGTGCTAGCCCATCTTAGGAAGCTACCAGCCAAATTGAGCATCTACGACGCTTTGATCCTGTCAAAGGAGATGAGAGAAACTCTGATCAAGGCCCTACTTGATCCAGAGATTTGTTTAGCTCAAATGGCCAGTAATTCCTTCGATGACGTTTGCTCTTTAAAAGAACAGCGAGGTGTTACCTTCATGGACAATGATCTATTACTCCGAACAGCTGATCACAACCGACCGTTGTACATTTCAGTCACTATTGGAAAGTTTACGCTCTCCATAGTGTTGGTTGATCCAGGAGCATCAATCAACATAATGAGCCTTTGAATGTTAGCATATTTAGAAATTGATGCTCACGAACTTGAAGCAGACAAGATGATATTAAAAGGGTTTAATCTGAAAGGAGAAAGACCTCTTGGATCGATAACGCTACTGATGAAAACAGGTGACTTAGCAAAGATAACCGCAAAATTCTACATAATTAATTCTGAAACATCATTTAACGCTTTACTCGGTCGGCCATGGATTCATGAGAAGCGGATGGTACCGTTGTCTCTGCACCAGTGTATAAAGTATTATGAAGGAGGAGAACAGTGTATCAAAGGTGACTTGCAACCATTCTCCGTGCATGAAATCAGAATTCACGAAGATGCAGCCTATTACGCGCCTCCGAAGAAAATAATCTTTTCCAGAAACACCGTACCAAATGAAGCAAAAGAAGTGCAAGATGATAAAGAGCCTGAAATTCTAGTCCAACAGTTACTCACAACTCCCTTACGGAGAGATGGTGAGGGTTTCTCCAGAACTCGCACCCGAGGTCGAGGCCGGGGACGGGGTCGTGGAAGAGACGTTAGAACAGTTGGACAGAAGAAACCAGTCATCAACGTTGATTGGGAGACCAGTTTCGAAGAAGAAGAAATCAAGAAAGAAGCAGCAACAGTAAATCAAAAGAAGCCCCAGTTCAAGATCTCTCTCGAAGATGAAAAGAATGAAGAATACAAATCAAGGTACGAGAAGATTAATCATTATGTACACACTATGACCCTGACCCCGATCCATTCTAATAAGATCGAGGGTATGGTGGTCAAGGAAGTTCATGGTGGTGGTACTAAACCAATCAAGTTTTACCGTGGTGCTTCTTCTTCCAATACTGAAAAAGATGTACAATTTGAAGATGTTACTTCATCTGAATTAATGGAACTACCTTTTGAGTGGTACTCTCCCTGTGTTCAAAATTTAATTCAACGTGGTGTCTTACCTAAACAATGGACAAAAGGTCAATCACAACATTTTGAAAAATTATGGAATAATGCCAGCCGGCCTCCCAATTCAAAACATGGTCTCAGATTCGGCACAGTAGGATCAGTTGACGATACGGGATTTTGCTTGGTTTTCACTTGCGAGCCTAATGAAAACTGCTTGGAAGCTTCAGAAGATCTCGAAGATCTACCGATCGAAAATGCTCCACCAGAATTCGAAGAAGAAATTAAATCTACAATAGACGAGTTAATGGAAGTTAACTTAGGTACTAGCGAAGAGACTAGGCAGACCTTTGTTAGCTCCTTACTCGATAAAGAAGACTCCGAAAAGATAATCAAGCTACTGATGGAATTCAAGGACTATTTTGCTTGGAGTTACGATGAAATGCCAGAATTAGCTCCAGAAGTCGCAGTTTAGAAGTTAGGAGTAGATCCCACTACTGTTCCAGTTAGACAAGCTCCGAGAAGAATGCGTCTAGAGATTGAACAACAAGTTATAGCTGAAGTTAAGAAGCTAATAGACGCTAAATTTTTTCGTGAAGAACAATACCTAACTTGGTTAGCCAATGTGGTACCAGTCAGAAAGAAGAATGGTCAGATCATAATCTGTGTGGACTTCAGAGATTTAAACAAAGCATGTCCAAAGGACGAACCTCTACCAATTCCAGAATTGATGATCGACGTCGCTTCAACACATGAAGTATTCTCATTCATGGATGGATCATCAGGGTACAACCAGATAAAGATGGCACCAGAAGATGAAAAGCTGACAGCCTTCAGAATGCCGATTGGAGTGTACTGCCACACAGTGATGCCGTTTGGATTAAAGAACGCAGGAGCAACCAATCAAAGAGCAATGACAAGGATTTTTTATGATCTCATTCACAACCAAGTCGAGTGTTACGTGGATGATGTGGTCATCAAAAGCAAACTAAAAGAAGATCACTTGTATGATTTGAGAATTGCTTTCGAGCAATTAAGACAATTTAACCTTAAGATGAATCCCCTGAAATGCGCCTTCAGCGTCACCTCTGGGAAATTCTTAGGATTTGTTATTCGACATCGTGGAATTGAAATCGATCCGGAGAAGATTAAATCTATCATAGAAATGCCACCTCCCAAAACCTTGAAACAACTACGATCCTTTCAAGGAAAATTGGCATATCTTTGACATTTTATCTTGAATTTGTCAGGAAGGTGTCAGCCTTTTTCTGCTTTGGTTAAGAAGGATGCCAAGTTTACTTGGGACTCCAAATGTTAACATGCTTTCGATGACATTAAACAATATTTAATGACACCTCCTGTCTTAGCAGCCCCAGTCTCAGGTAGACCGTTGATACTTTATACCGCAGCTTTAGACGACTCTCTCGGAGCCCTGCTAGCCTAGATCAATGACGAGGGAAAAGAAAATGCGCTCTACTACTTAAGCCGTCGTCTAATTCCGACGGAAGTAAAGTATCCTCCTATTGAGAAGCACCGTTTCGGCCCCGATCTTCATCGCACGTAAGCTCGTGCACTACATGCTTTCTCACAAGGTCAACCTTATTTCGAAGTTTAATCCGTTGCAATATTTGATGACCCGTCTGACACTTTCCGGCAGACTTGCCAGGTGGTCAATGATACTATTGCAATTTGATATAACTTTCGATCATCTTCGTGCCGTAAAGGGACAAGTCCTAGCAGACTTCCTCGCAAAGACACCCTTTACCGGCAGAATCGCCTCTCAACGACGACTTGCCAGACGAGCAGATAATGAGCCTAGAAGACCCCGATGATCAGTGTTGGGAACTGTACTTCGACGGATCATCCTCAGCGTAAAAAGATAAAGAATCGAAAAAGATAGTGCCCGGTAAGGCAGGAATTGGACTAATATTTATAACACCGGAACGGGGGATGTTAAGGTATTCCTACCACTTAATAGAACCGTGTATAAACAACGAGGCAGAATATGAAGCCCTCATAACCGGACTGGAATTAACCATTCAGATGGGGATAACAGACATCAACATCTATGGAGATTCTCAGTTGATCATTCAACAGGTCGCCGGACAATACAGAATTCTAAAGCCAAGACTCGAACAATACTTTCAGTATGCCATGAAACTGTTGGAGCAAATTCCAAATGTAACGATCTACAAGATTCCCAGGAGAGAAAACACTCTCGCAGATGCGTTAGCACGCCTTGCAAAAGAATTTGCCTGCTTGCAGGATGAGTCAGTTGAAATGTGAGTTCAGGGACGGCAGGTTCTCTCACAACTCGACATGGATACAATACACAAATCAGCAGAAAAAGCAGAAGAAACAATTGCAGCAGTGACAGTAAATACAGAAGATTGGCGGCAGCCACTGATAGACTACTTGCAAACAGGAAACCTACCGAACGAAAAGTCGATAGCCCATTAAATCAAGAAAAGAACTCTGTCTTACGCATTAGTAAACAACACATTATACAGAAGGTCTTTTAATCAGATGTGGCTAAGATGCCTGAGCGGGTCTGAGGCTCGTGAAATTGTCAAATAAGTAGACTCAGGACTTTGTGGCGCTCATCAATCGGGTCTGAAAATGAAAATGAAGATTAAAAGACTAGGGTACTACTGGCCCTCAATGATGACCGATTGCATGAAGATTGCCAAAAGTTGTCACCAGTGCCAAGTGCATGGAGTGGTTCTACATCAACCTCCAAATGTGCTACATCCGACAATCGCGTCGTGGCCATTTGAGTGTTGGGGCACAAATATTGTGGGTCCGATAGAACCGCCTTCTTCAAGAGGACATCGCTTCATTCTTGCAGCTACAGATTACTTTTCCAAGTGGGCAGAAGCAACACCACTCAGAGAAGTGAAGGCACACCACATGCTACAGTTCTTCAAGAATCAAGTCATCTACCGTTTTAGGGTACCACGCAGAATCATTTCGGATAATGGGTCCGCATTCAAGAGTACGAAAATCAACAATTTTGTTAGAAGAAACGGGATCGACTGGCGCTATTCAACAATCTACTATCGGAGAGCGAACGGCTTGGACGAGGCTTTTAATAAAACTCTCGTCTAAATCCTAAAGAAAAATTTGGACAACAACAAGAGAAATTGGCACGAGAAGTTGTTAGAAGCCTTATGGGCCTAGAAAACGACTTTCAGAACTCCCACCCAGTCTACGCCTTACGCCTTAGTGTACGGGTCCGAGGCAGTTCTACCCTTAGAGGTCCAGCTTCCGTCTCTCAGAATTATAGTTGCAAACAAAATCACTACAGAAGAAAATGCCAGACTACGACTAGAAGAATTGAAAAGCCTGGAAGGGAAAAGACTTTCAGCACAGCAGAATTTGCAACTGTATCAAGCCAAGATGATCCAGGCCCATGATAAATTGGTTCGTCCAAGGACATTCAAAGTCGGTGACTTTGTTTTGGTTCTCAGAAGACCTATTCTTGCACATCGCAAGATAGGTGGTAAATTTAAACCGACTTGGGAAGGGCCATTCATGGTCGAGACAGTTTACTCGGAGGTTCCTACCAGCTTGTAAATTGCCGTGGAGAACGACCTATGCTTCCAATTAATGGACGATATCTAAAGAAGTATTACACAACCTGATGTTTCGAAGGATGAATCCTCATTCCTAGAAACACGGGCACAGTAATTACTTATGATTGGGTCCGAACCCAAAAATATAAATAAAAAAAAGTGGATGATAAAGAAAATTGTTAAAAAAAATGTTAAAAAGAAAACATGTGAAATCATGATAATAAAGTCTTTATCCTTCCTTTCAAATCGAGTCTCACTCTTGATCTTTCTTCATCTTTTCCTACTCCCATTTAAATTTAAAATAAACGAATAAAAGCTCTTCATTAATAAACATATTTTTTCTACTATTCTTGTTCTTAGTACAGCCCCTGATCCTTTCCTTGTTTTTCGTAGGGAAATGTCGAACGGGCGGTTGGTTCTGAACTTTAAGAATGGCGTGAGTCTAGCACTTGATGAAAAGAGGTTGAGGGATGGAGCCGTGATCGAGATTGACTCTGACTTCACACCAGCCGGGCTACAATATGAAGAAAATGATTAGACCCCGATTGATCGAGAAGAGTTCCGCAGCCATACAGTGATGAAATTGGGTGGCTCAAGTCAACCATCCACCAGTAAGAAGAGAAAAGTAAACACTGTTCATGCAACGGAAGAAGACAAGAAAGTTAAGTCCGTTGTTGCTACAGCAGAGGGCAGGCTTGTCAGTGTCATGCCCACAGAAATCCAAGGGGTATGGAGAGCTACTCTCACTGCCACTCAGCGAAGGAACATGAATCGCCGCATTCGCAGGATGTTAACCAAGTTAGCAGCAGATCAACATGAAGAGACAGTTGCTACCAGCAATACAAATACTTCGAAGAAATTGGTTTGTCAGGAATCGGAAAGGATGAGATCAACTCCAAGGAAAGCAGAACAAATAAAGGAAATCCCAAGAGGAGCAGAAATAGAACCAGCACCTCAACGCTAGATAAATGCACCAGTTTTAAAGAGTCTTGTTGTGAAAGTAACCCCGGAGGATGTCCCGACAGAGACTACCCCTGAGGAGCCCAGACATGCAGGAGAGCGTGTCGGGGTTGAACTATACATTCCCTAGTACGTTACTAGACCTCGCCAGTTGCAAATAATTCCAGAATATGAGTTAGAAAGAATGCAGAATGTTGAAAATCAAACTTTCGAATACTTTGAGAGAATTGGAGGCAAGAGGATCAATATCTTAGAAGGCCTCGAGCTGCATACAGATGTGTTCTCAGATTACGAACAACAACAAATTGTAGCTTGAACTCTAGAAAGTGGGCCAAGCTGGTCGTCTAAAGGAAAAGACCTATTCAGAATCCCGAAGATGGATGCCAGATAAAGGAAGAGTTACGATCCAGTGCGGATGTTGCTACAACTTTGCGGTAGACAGAAAAGGAAATCCACCAGGGATACTCTGTTGCAGTGAGGTGGATCTGATGTCGAATGTTATTAAAAGAATGGTAAAGAGGATGATAACATGGAGGGTATTGCCTGCAGATTGCATACCCAATAGCTGCATCATTAACATCTACAAGGAGGGCGACTGCATACCTCCAAACATAGATCATCATGATTTCGTTAGACCCTTTTGCACAGTGTCTTTTGTTAACCAATGCAATATCATGTTCGGATCTGACCTCCGGATAGCAGTCCCCAGAGAATTCCGAGGGCCAGCGGAGATACCACTACCTGTAGGTTCCGTCATGGTGTTAAAAGGGAATGGAGCGGACATCGCAAAGCATTGCATTCCAGGAGTGCCTGTTGAGCGGACCTCTGTTACCTTCAGAAGGATGGACGACAGAAAAATGTCTTTCCACTTCCAGCCAGATCCAGAGTTAGAGAGTCTCCAGCCTTATGAGCTGTGAGTTACATGGGAGATAACACACCTCCAATGCACATCCATACGGCATTCCTGCCAAGGATTACTTGAAAGGTGATGTTATTGTCCATGTATCTCACTATTCAGACATGGATTTTGACAGCTGCTTTTAGATGAAACTTGAAGAAATCTTACACAATCCATTTGGGATTTATATGGATTGTATGAGATATTAAATTCTCAAAGAAAATATCATCATGTTTTAGATCAAGATGTATGATGTATTTTCAACAAGATTGGAATGAAAGTGACCATGTCATGTTTTGCCTTCACCTCTTTTTTGTGCAAATTGACTGGGAAACGCCATTAAATTAAAAGAACTTCGAGCAAAGAACAAAGGGAAAATGAAAATAAATGAGAACTCTTTTAAGAATCTAAATGTCAAAATGAATTCTAAACTGACATGAACTCTAAATATTTTTGAAATTGAATCACCAAAACGAATGAAATGAATTTAAATCTCAATCTGAATCCTTCGATCTGAATCCTTCAATTATTCTTCAAAACGAAATCTGTTTGAAAACTTCTGAAATTCAAATCTTTTCCTCGACTTGTGACCAGGTCAAGTCTTTTCAGCTTAGTACACTTACCAGTTATTTTTAAATCTTTTCTCTGCGCGTTAGAGAATCGACTAGTTCTATTGACACGGAGCCACGAACTTTGTTCAGTTTGGTTCTGATGGCATGGGACTGGTTCCCTCTTCATACAGATAAACTTTCGAGGCTGGAGCTGAACATCCAGTTCTCTTCGAGACTAGAGCCTAACTTCTAGTTCTCATTAAACCTTCGAGATTGGAACCGCTTCCATTTCTCTTTAGACCTTCGAGAGTGGAACCGCATTCCGGCTCTCTTTAGACCTTTGAGATTGGAACCGGTTCCAGTTCTCTTTAAGCCTTCGAGACCGGAACCAGATTCCAGTTCTCTTTAAACCTTTGAGATTGGAACCAGTTTCCATTTCTCTTTAGACCTTTGAGATTGGAACTAGTTTCCATTTCTCTTTAAACCTTCGAGACTGGAACCAGATTCCAGTTCTCTTAAAACCTTCGAGATTGGAACCAGTTTCCAATTCTCTTTAAACCTTCAAGATTGGAACCAGTTTCCAATTCTCTTTAGACCTTCAAGATTGGAACCTGTTTCTAATTCTCTTTAGACCTTCGAGATTGGAACCAGTTTCAATTTCTCTTTAGACCTTCGAGATTGGAACCTGATTCCAATTCTCTTTACACCTTCGAGATTGGAACCAGTTTCCATTTCTCTTTAAACCTTTGAGATTGGAACCAGTTTCCATTTCTCTTTAGACCTTTGAGATTGGAACCAGTTTCCAATTCTCTTTAGACCTTCGAGATTGGAACCAGATTCTAGTTCTCTTTAAACCTTCAAGGCTGGAACCAGATTCCAGTTCTCTTTAAACCTTTGAGGCTGGAACCTGATTCCAGTTCTCTTTAAACTTTCAAGATTAGTACCTAAATTCTGATTCTCATCTTTTTAAATCGATACTTAAACTCCGATTCTCACTCCGAGGCTGGTACCTGAATTCCAGTTCTCTTCGCAATCCCGAGGTTGGAACCTAGGTTCCAATTCTCATTTCAAATCCAGATTACCTTAAATTTTTTTTTAAATTAAACCTCAATCAAAATTAAAACTCAGAACAAATAAAAATCTAAACTCACACATTAAAACTTAAAACAGAAAATGAAATGAAGTCTAAATTAAATTTCCCTAGATCTTATGATCTGGAATTCACCTCTTTTTCTTTTCCCTAGTGAGAGTTCAGGGATCCCCAGTCTTGGAGATATACTCGATACTCCCCAGCGGAAATTTGTTTCTACTCTGTTTCAAGTGTGTCACTTAGACGTCTGTGTTGGTTTTGTTGATCTCTTCGGTCAACGTCAATACGCGCTGTGTGCTTGGTTAGCACACCACACCTATCGGGGGTCCATTTGTTGACCTCTTTTTTTATGAGGTCTTTTCTCTTCTCTCTCCTTAGTACTTAGGATCTAGCCTTAGGCTTTCCCTTTGACTATCTTAGAGGACTATAAATGGATCCCACCACTTAGAAATTTAAACACCTCTTAAACTCCCTGCAAACCCCATGAGTTTGATTGTAAACCCCCAAGTCACTTGGAGGGTTAAGATTAAATGTGGAGGTTTAAAGGATGAGTTCCTTATAGGACTCTTTGGCCTTAGGACTACCCTGGGTGGCCTGGTCGCGTAAGGGTTGACCTGCACACATTACACTTTCACACACATTCCAAATCCTAAAACCATTCATACATAGTTTGACTTCTTGACTCATGTAGGTAATTCATATGGATGGACCTTAACCCCTAGGCCCTTGGCTAAGAGGGTTAGGAACAACATAGTGAATGCCTCAAATGAGTCCTCAGATGCCTCTTATGGGCTTGATATGGCTTCATGGCTCTACCAAATTGATTCCATTCTACTCAAACTTGATCAATCTTCATTTTTCCAAAATTTCAATTTTTGACCCCTGGGGCCCTACACCCGCCAAACCTACTAAATACCCTTGAAGATACCCAAAATTTACAAAATTGCCTAAATTACCCAAAATTACTCAAAATCATTCCTAAATATTTTCCACCATTCAAATTGATCATCCTTAGCCAAATATACCAAAATTTCCAAAAATACCCCCCAATACCCTCCAAATACCCAAAATGCCCTTCTTAACAAAAAATTCCATAAATTCCAAAAATTCCCACAAAATTCCAGAAAACCCCAAATATTTCCAATTTCATTTTGTTCAACTACACCATACACTAATTTTGTCAATTTAACCCACTTTTACCAAAACCCCCAATTTGACCCATTTTTAACCAAAGTAAGCCCAATGTCAAACCAAATCAACCCAATTGACCTCAACTTTGACCCAATTCAATTCTAAACTTTAATTCAATATCCCCAATATCAATTCAGTCCAAATACAAGCCCAATTTTATTGACATTTGGATCCAATTCCAATTTTAAGCCTAAGGCCCAATTTTGGCCCATGACCTAAACCTAGCCCAAACAAACCCAATTCAACTCCAATTAGCCCCAAATATTTTCCTGAACCTTCCTAATATCCCCACAAACAAAACACTAACAAGATTTGCCCTAAATTTGAGCCTAAACTCCACCCAAACCTAACCCAAAACCAAAATCCCCATTTTTGGCCTAAACCCAAACCTAACCCAAATGGGCCCAAATCCCAAAATCAAAGCCCAACCAAAGTTAAAAACTCTTTGTAGCACCCCCATAAACATTTCTCAACATTAATTTTACATCAAATCCAATACTAGCCCAACCTTAGCCCAAGTTAGCCCAATTTGACCCACTTTGGCCCCTTTACCAAAAAAATTCCAAATTAAACCCAATTCAACTCCAAATTATTTCAAACCTGTTCTAGATCACTCATGATACATCCCTAAACTAAACCCAATATTTGTTTGGCACAATATTTTACAAAAATTCCATTTACCAATTTGTTTTCAAACCTAAAAGCCCACCTCCTTAAACCTTTCTAAAGGCCCATCTAAAATAAATCCAAAAGCCCAAAATCTATCCTAAAGCCCACATGAAATTTCTCCTCATCATCCCCTTTGATTTAAATCACTCCCTAAGTTTCAAATTCATCATTAAACTTTTCTAAACTAAGACATGTGCCAAATTACCCCTAAATATCCTAATTCCTTAAAACCCACTTTCATGAAACCAAGCCAAGCCATCCCTAAGCCATATGGAGCCATGGAGCCAAGCATAAGCCATATGCAAGCCTTGGGAGCCCCTTTCCACCTCACCAAGCCATTAATGGCAAGAGGAGGGGCCCCTTTCTTAAGACTTCCTTAAGCACTTTTAACCCCATTCATGCTACACACTAAATCAAGTTTAGCCACCTAACCATGGATGGAGACCACACCATTTTCTCTTGGCTGACCCAAGTGATTCTTTTCAGCCCAAAACCAGGCCTTGGGTGGTGAACCTAGCCCAAAACCATGGGTTGACCCATTTGGACCCAAAATAGTCTTCCCCCCATTCCATTTCAATTCAACTCCAGCTCTGACCTCCCTGACCTTGAGGGTGACCTGACCCTGGCTGGCCAGCCACCACAGCCGCCGGAAACCACCAGGCCGAGAGCACCCATGTAAGCCAATTTTTGAATTCTTCCTTGCTGACTTGTCCCATACCTAATGGCCACCATGGATGTTCTTCTCCTCACCAGAGCAGTTGATCCAAGCCATTAAACCCCCCTGGGAAGCCCTCCTGCCACCTCTATTTAAACCACACCACCTCTCGGCCAAACGAGGTGTTGAACAAAATCCTACTGAAACTCAGTCAAAATTGCTCCAGACCACTCTCCACATATAGAGCACTTGATCCCCATTGGATTCCAGCCCCAATTTCCCCCAGCTGAGCTCAATTTCTGAGTTCAAATTCAAGCCCAAAACCAGGACATCTCCCAAACCTCCACCAAATCCAAATTAAACTCACCCACACCTGCACAGGACCAAGAGAAGGAGTTCCCCAGAGAAAGCCCCCTCTTCAGGCCACCCAGTTACTCTAGCCTCCAAGCTTTGAAATTGGTTGTGGACACTTTCATACTTAAATAATTCCCCAGAGCCAGAGACTTCATCTGGAGCTTCCTTGGGTGCAATCGAAGGTGACATAACTCTCTGATTGAAGCTACACTTCTCAGAGCAAAGGTATGGATCATTCCTTCCTCCCGAGCTTCCAATAATTCTCCATTTCATTTCAGTTAATTTCATGGCATGTAAACCGTATGGATGTGTTCGTCTCCTCAAGACGAATCCATAGAGCATAATAACACGAAAATCCATTGAGAAATGAGAGAGTTCTTAGGGTTTTAGTGTGGACGGTCACGGGTGCACACCAGTCGTAGACAATGACTAGGCGTCGTCCGATCACGCGTGTATCGGTTGAACAACTCAGATTGCGTCGGATCAGAGGAAGGAGCGGAACAACGGAACACGTGGCGGTGACTCAGATGGCGGTGTCAAATAGGAGTGCGCCGCGTGGTCTTTCGATCCGACGTAGCTTGACGCGGCGTTGAGTTAGATAAGTCGATAAATAGGATTTTTTCTATTTATTTAAATACCCAGAACTTAGAAAATTCATATCTTTGTGTAGAAAAATCATAAAAATAAACTAAAAATACTCTCTTGCTCAGTGAACAGAGGAGAATAATGTGGAAAAGAAATCAAGTTATTTTGAAGAGTATTTTATTTTTAATTAATTATTTACTCATTTCAGTATTTTGATTCTCCATTTGTATAGACAATTCACCATGGCATGAGGCCATAGAGCTTTTGAAGCCTCTGATCTTGGGAACATTTCATGAATTTTTCAAGGTCAGAGGCCATATCTATGGAAAGTTGTGTATTTTTCAAGTTTATGTCACTATTTTTGGTATTTTAATTCCATTAATTAGCATGTTGCTTAGAAAATTCTAGGAAAATTTGGGGAAGTTTCTTAGGACCAGAGGACCCTAGGATAATTATATTTTGAGTTAATTCATTAAGAATAACCCTAATTGGCCTAATTACTTAAAATTGAACTTTAATTAATTAGGGTTAACCACACATTAAAATAACTTGAAATTAATTCTCCATTGATCTTTAGGATACAGAGAACCTTGTATAAAAATTTGAAGTCAATTAGAAATGATTAGCCCCACTAAATGAATTAATTAAGCCACATGATCAAAGTTAAACTTTCAAAATTCATAACTCCAAAAATACATTTTAGAAATTCACCAAATTGGTTTTAGAGCCTCTCTGATATCAGAGGAGTCTTAAAAAATTAAAATTCAAATTTTTTAAAAATCTTCATTTTCCACCATATTTTAATATTTTAAATAATTAAAAAATAAAAAAAATCATAAAAATATTAAAAATCAGAAAAATGGCACATTTTGACTCCTAATCACTTAGGAACAAACCAAATACTTTTCCCAAGCCTCAAAGTAAAGATATTGAATTTTAAATGCTTAAAACAATTTTTGAATTAAAAAAATGAATTTTCCAACCTTTCCACTAAATTAATTCTAATAAATCAAAGAAAAATCAAAAAAATTATAAAATTTGATTTTCTGAACTCCTTGAGGTCAGAGAGATTTAGGAAAAATATAAAACTTAATTTTTAAATTTTATTTTATTTTATAATTAATTAACACTCCAAAATTCAAAATAATTATAGTAAATAAAATATAATTTAAAAAATCACGAAAATTAGTCCAAGTGGTCCTCTAGTCAATAGGAACATCCCATAATTTTCTTAAGGACAAAAACCTTACTATGGTCATGTTGTTAAATTTTCCTTGAAATCCCTTATTTTTCACTAAAAATAATTATATAAATAAATTAAATTCAGAAAAATCACATTTTCTCCTCTAATGTCTTAATTGATATGTGAGTGAGGTGACATAAAAATTTCAAGTTCAGTTGAACTCAATTTAGTGAGTTATGAAATAAATAAGCCTAAAATGGCACAAAGGTAATTAAAGAATTTAAACCCCTTTATTAAAATTTTAGGTTTAATTAAAATGGAGGGTAAAATATTTGATTCTATCTTTCTTGGATGATTGAAACTTTGGGAAATTAAAAGGGTAGGAGCCCATTAATCACTTTTAATAAACCAAAAATGAAACTTTAATTATTTAAACAATTTAAATTTTGGAAGATTAATGAAAATTTGAATTATTAAAAATAGGGATATAACTTGAGAGAATATTAATTCTTTGATAAAAAAAATCCCTAAATAAATCACTTCAATAATATTTAACTCTTAATTAAGATTAAAATGATAATCCAAACTAAGTAAATTAAAAATTAAAAATAATAACCCTTAAATTAAAGGAAAGCTCAAAATATTAAGTGGTTTAACAATTAAATTAAATTAAATTAAAATTAAATTAAATTAAATTAAGTAAAAACTAAATTAAAATTAAAATTAAATTAAATTAACATTTTAACAATTAAATTAAATTTAATTTAAAATATTGAAATTAAATTAAATTAAATTAAGTTAAATTCAATTAAATTAAATTTAAATTATATTAAATTAACATCACTCAATAATAAAAGTAAAACAAATTTGAAATATTAAGACAATTCATAATTAAGAATATAAAAATCAAACTAATCATGATTAACCTAAAATATCATAATTAACCTAAACCAAATCATTAAGATATATGAATAATCTAAGTGAATTTGAAACACCAAGAATTAATTTAAAATATTAAGATCACTTAAAGTATAAAGATTTAATCCAAAAATAATTTGAACACTATTCCAAATATAAAATTATTAATTAAAACCTCATAATTAAACTAAATCGCTTTAAACCATTAACTCAAACTTCAAATTAAGAATGATTAAAGTTCTCAACAAACCAATTTGCCCCTAAAGGCTTTAATTATTGTAACTCTTAAATAGAGTATTAAGTGAGATGTCACTTTATTCATCAGGTAATCAAATGCCCAAGTTCACCGAGCAAGAGACAAAGCTTAACTAAACTCCTGGATGATTAATTTACCTGTGCAACTAAATTTATTTGGAATCAAAATAATCCCAAAAATATTGAAAAGATGTTTAGGACTCTTCCTAAACACTTCCTCAATATGATGGGATGTTTTAGAAGAACAATTGAATTTAATTGTTCTTTGATGAAGAAAGTCATCCTTAAACAAAATACAAGAACCTAGACGTCATAGGAGATGACTAAGCAATGAGACTAGGACTTTGGTAGACAACCAAAACCTTTCCCTTAGCTTTACCTAGGTACTTGTTATAAATATTTAAATGCCTTAATATGTGATTTAAGTGCAGCTTGGAATGACGAGAAGACCCTCCAGGAACGCTTTTGTTTTATTGTAATTTACTTTATTGCAATTTATTTATATGAGCAATGTTTTACTCTTCTTGCATGTTAAACAAGATTGTTGCATGAAAACTAAAACCTTTAGGATAGCCACAAAACTGAAACCAAAACTAAATTAAAAGTCACAACAAGATAAAATTCACCGCCACAACATTCCAAAATATAAAACAACTCAAAACTTAATCACAAACAGAACAACAAAACTACTATTGCAACTAAATTAAAACGTCTCGTTGAATGATCGGGAATACCTCGGATGATGTAACCCACGTGTTGCTAACAAAATTTCCCACAGTCTAAATGAAAGTGTGAAATTCATTCAGTTGAGTTTAGCAAATTCATCTGGACTAAATGAATTCGATGAAAATAAGGGTGTCGGGATGACGGAACTGTGGGATCTTAATCGGTTCTGTTTAAACAACTTTAAGATTTGTTTTAAATAAAATATTAAAATATTTGGACTTTAAGATTTCTAAACCAAAACACTTCACTCATCTCCTGATTTTCACCTTCTAAAACTAAACCTCTGCAACAACAAGGAGCTTTGAGCATGGTGGGCAGCACGGCCATCGTCATGAGCAAAACTCAGGTCTACTTCAGCAAAACTTTCCTTAGAATTAAATAACCAAGCCATAGGATTTCGAGGTAGTTTTCCTAGTGCAACATATATCCTCAACTTTTTGTTAGGAATTTGCATAATCATATTATGCAAATTAAGCCCTAACCGGTCTTAGGACTCCGAGGTATTCATTCGGTACGACATAAACCCTCACCTCATCGAGGCTATTTGTATGATTATGTCATACAAATATAAGTCCTAATTAATTAAAATTGGCAAGATTGAAACATAAAGTAAACTCCCAAATTGAAGCCAAACAATAGGATAGTTTGGGAAGTTGCCAAGATTCTTCTTGGATCCTCAGCTTCTCCTACTTTTTTTCCTTTGATTCATAAAATAAACTGTTCCGAATTTGAGCTAATGCCTTTTGAAATTTCCAAAATTCAATCCTTTGAAAACTTTAAACTTTGAAATTCTTGAGAGCAAAACCACTGATCATTATCGAGAGTTTTCTTAAATGATTCTCGTCATTTAAGATGTAATTAACTATAGGGGCTTGCCCTTATAGGGAACTTTAAGAACCCAGGTATTATAAACCCTGCTTAATTTCTTTATATTAAGTAGGGGAACTTGTCAGCTTATAAAGTTGGTTCGCAGACCAAACGGATGTCACAAATCTTCTAGTTTATTTAATCGAGCCCCATCGTCAAGCAGTGTGTTTGTCCTTCGAGATAGATACACGGTTTGTGGTGTGGTGCTCGTTTATATAAACTATTTGGGATGTGAGATCGGTTTGATTTCATATCTTAAAATTTTCAAACTTAAAACTATTTTTAAAATCAAATGCTTCTTTCTAAAACTATATACATATATTTAAATTAAATTTAAAATTTAAAATTCGTCGATAACTTCTGTAGGCGACCCCTTTTCAAAATACAACACGCAACCTAAAAATATTCCGACAGCTTTATAAATATATATCAGCTTTATAATTCATCATAAAATCACAAACCTTTCTTCACACATAGTTCCTCAAGTCTCTAAACATTTCAAAAATATAGTTTTCTTTACTTTAAATAGTCAACTATAATCAAATCCTTTCATACTAAATATCTTACCACATAAAATTAACCTTTATTACTAAAAACTTTCGTCTGAATCTACCATAATATTTAAATGAAATAAAAAATTTAGTTATTTAAAGTTAGGTTCAACTACCAAAAGTTATGCTAATAATTTTTGAAACTATATTAATTAAGAACAAATAAGAGTTAATACTTTTACCCTCCCGCAAACAAGTTTTTCAAAAAATTGAAATGGTAAAGAGTAAAAGAAAACTAACCTTTTTGTACTGGGATTTTGAAATCTTCTGAAGCTATGCTGGTATTAATCAATAAATTAAGTTAGTAAGCATGAAACAGTTAGAAGCAGTGATATATATAAAATTAAACATTTGCTAGGGTGAAGAAATATTAAACATTTAAACATTAAACATTCAACATAACATCACAATCTCAATTCAAATTACTAAACAACTAACACAAAGTTCATTACATTTTCATTTTTTAACACAAATACATCAACAAACTACATAAATCACAGAAAAGAAAATAACTAATACAAACAGTACTACAACACACAACAAAAAACAGAAATCATAGTACTACCAATCATCATCACCATCTTCATCAGCAGGATCATGTCAGTAAGGAACATAGATGGGCAGGTAGGAAATATCACTCGAGTGCCTCCCCTCATAAATCTGACCTGAGCATCATGATAGGCAATATCATACTCAACTCTCCTCATGTAATCTTCATTTACATCACTTCTAGCCTTAAATACATCCATTCTACTATGAAGTCTATCTATACTAGCACTTTGGATCCTCAACTGCTCCATAATATCAGATAGTGTAGGTGGCTCAGAAGTAGATGGAATGTCCTGGCTGGTAGTAGGAATATCAGTACTCCTACTCTCTCTTCTTCCTACCACATGAGACTCATAAGTTTGAATAATAGTCTTGATAATAGGTCTCAGTGGTATGGCTACATCTTCAGAACTATCAAACTCAACTCCAGACTGTGCACACGGTGAATTAATTAGGGTAGGATATCCTAATCCTCCAGTGGTTTCTCCTCTAGCAATAATCAAAATATTCTTGTAGATGATAGATCCAATATTAAACTTCTTCATGGTCTGAATACAATAATTTAGAATTTCTATATCCTTTGTAACTTCACTGTGGTGATATGAAGGTAGTAGCCTCGCAGAGATGAAATAGTGTCATGCTTTAGAAGCTACATTTAACTTAGAAACAGGGAAATTAATCATATGCTTTTGTTTCGATTTCCATTCCCCTCTTTCGTCAGTCAGAAAAGCAATCACTTCTTTCATATACACCTCCCGCATATCAAAATTCTCATATTCAAAAAACCTCACCCCCTGTAACTGATAAAAATTATTAATACGCTGAGGGGTGAATTCTACTATTTTTCCTCGAACTAGCACGTATTCTGTTTCGGTCCAGGGTAGATTTGCATATAATTCTCGCACAGTACTCATAATAGCATTAGCAGTGAAATAACAAAATCTTTCCTAATTTCTATCAGAAATCAACTCCTCAATAGATCCGCCCGGACTTTCAAAAGCCCGATCTTGTATACACTTTTTATTATGCAGGACAGAATTGAAACAAAACTGCGCTATCGCATTAACAAATTTATCTTCATTAAAATCTAACTTCTTCTAGCCTTTGCTTGTTCTAGGAGCCTTTTGGAATTCTAAATATTTGTAATAAAATCTGATAAATTCCAAAATCACAATTTAGGAAATCAATAAAGCAAATCTAAGCAAATAAGAGCATAAATCATCATGGAAAATCCCAAAATATCTTAAAAAATTCCAAATTTTGGTTCCAAGCAATTTGAGAAATTCCTAAGGTGAAAATAAAAAATAATAAGTTTAAAGTGAAGCTCTTACCAAGAGAAGTCTAGATTTACTCTCAAAAAGCTTTGAAAATGCTCCAAATCCTTGATCTAGCAAGCCCTAGATCCAATTTTTGCAAAAGCTGGAGGAAGAAGACGAAGGAAATGACTATATTTGAGGGTCCCATGGCAAAAATTGTGATTTTAGAGGGGTTTGGCCCTTTTCTGTATTTAGGCGCTGGAGGCGCTCTATTTAAATTAGAAGGGCCCAACTCTCTGTATTTGGGCGCCGACAGCGCCCATTCTGGCGTCGGCAACGCCAGTTCAATTTTTTGGTCTGAAAATTTTTCACAATTCCAACCGTTTCAACGTTTCGCTGTCGCATCAATAGCCACTTTAAGCTTCAATTTTATCAAGTAAGAAACTAAATAATATCAAACTTACAGAAACAGCACAAAACATCACTTTAATATATAAAATCTATGCTACAAACATACACACTTAAGCATTCCCCAAATGAGTTCATCCAGCCACAGATAGTCAGCATTACAAACACACTACGATACTCTAACGCTGCAAGCTAAGCACCAACATAGAATTCAAGCATTACAAGTCCAAACATATACTACAAAGTAAAGCAAGTCAACACTAAGCACACCAAAGCATATAAATACTAAATATTAAATACTAAGCAGAGTCACTACTCCTCATCAGTCTCTGAACTATCATCTCCTTTAATATCTCCCAGAGAATGATGATGCACAAACAGATTGTAGGAGGGACGATATAAAAATTCATCAAATGAATCCTCAGCAATCACAACATTCTTCTTCAACTGATTTAACAAATTCACTTCAATTTTCCCAGTATGATTAAATTGTTCTTTCAACCTCCAATCCAAGTGATCAAATAAATCAGAGATATTATTAATAGAATTCATAAGATATTGTACCTCTCACTCCAACTTCTTGATCTTTGTCTGAATCATTCTGGAACTTTCAGGAAAGTAAGGCTGAATAGGTCGTGAACTCTAAGATTGTTGATCAACAATGAGGCTCATATCACTTTCATATCCAATTTCCTGACAGTCATAAAGATTGGTTGGATCAATAGGCCTCAAGGGAAGAAGCACCTTTTTCCAACTCTCATATGGAACTTGTGACTGGCTGCAAAGAAGAAACATGGTGGAAGGATGTCCAAGCCCATATTTTGATCCATAAACAATCAATCCCAATACATATTTCACAATGATTGTACCAATATCGATCGACCTTCCAGATTGAATAAAATAATTTGAAATAACGCTCTCCTTTGTCACTTTACAATTTTTTAAAGTTGGAAGCAAATTTGCAGAAATGAAGTAATGTCATTGCTTTGACACCAGATTTAAAGATGCAGAAGAAAAACTTACACATTCGTTGTCTCTAATATCACAATCTTCACCTTCATCCGTCAAATAGCGATAAACTTCATTCATATTGTCTCTCGTCGCATCAAAATTTGAATAATGGCAGATAAAAACATTCTCAATCATAAAGAAGTCATTTATCTTCGAAGGAGTGAATGATACAAACCTACCTCGCACATAGACGGATCCTTGATTGATCTCATGAAGATTTGCATAGAATTCTCTCACAATAGGAATGACAACGGCATCGGTAGTATAGAATAACACTTCCCAACGCCTTTACACAATTATCTCTTCAACTCTTGTAGTAGGATTATCCATACCTTGATTTACAAAACCACTTTCCTTGATAATCCTCCTCTTCATCATCACCTTGTTGAATAAACGCTGTGCCTCGAAACTGACAAACATTTGTCGATGAAAACTCTAAATCTTGGGGTTTCTACAGAGTTAGAATCCATTGGATGCAAATTGGGAAAGAAATGTTTCGTTTTTCTAGAGTTTGGGAGTTAAAAATGGAGTTTGGGGAGTTAAAAGGAAGAAAATCTCGACTAAAACTACCAAAAATTGCATTTTGATACTCTAAAACCATCATCAAACCTTGGGCGCTCGCAGCACAGGATAGGGCACCGGAGGCGTCCAAATCCTGAAATAGGTGCATGTTCTTTGGAATAGGGCGCCGACGATGCTCATTCTGGCACCGGCAGTGCTAGTGTTCAAATTTGCACCGAACTTTGCTTTGGTCCGAAATATTCTAATTTTTCAATATGATCCAAAATTTTCCATTCTTCCATGATAATTAAGAGTAAGTAGGACTCCAATATGACTCTCTACAAGCACAACTACTAAAAACAAGCACACAAATATAACAAAAATAAATATGGGTTACCTCCCATAAAGCGCTTGGTTTAACGTCGTTAGTTCGACAAACCATTCAGTTATTATGGATGACTTAATATTAAAACATCTTTAAAATCTGGTCGAAACCCTTCAAAATGTGGTTTTAATCTATGCCCATTAACTTTGAATTTCTTTCCAGTTTTAGGATCATCAATATCAACAGCTCCAAAAGAAACTTTTATAATAGTAAGAGGTCATATCCACCTAGACTTAAGTTTTCCAGGAAATAATTTCAAACTAGTATTTTATAACAAAAATTTCTATCCAGGTTCAAATTTCTTTCTTAATATCTTCCGATCATGCCATAATTTCATTTTCTCCTTATAAATCCTATCATTATGATAAGATTCATTTCTAATTTCTTCTAATTCATTCAATTGCACAAATCTCTTCGTATATGCATTCTTTAAATTAAAATTCTGCTCTTTTATCGCCCAATATGCTTTATGATCCAATTCAACAGGTAAGTGGCAAGTCTTTCCAAATACTAGTCTATAAGGAGACATTCCGATAAGGGTCTTAAAAGCAGTCCTGTATGCCCATAGTGCAGTGTCTAATCTCACAGACCAATCTAATTTGTGAAGATCCACAGTTTTCTCCAAAATTCTTTTAATTTCACGATTAGATAACTCCACTAAACCACTAGTCTGGGGATGATAGGCAGCAGAGATTCTATGAATAATATTATCTTTTTCAACCAATCCTTGAATTTGATTATTCCTAAAATGAGATACACCATCAGTTATGATTACTTTCGGCATTCCATATCTCGTAAAAATAGTTTTCATTAAAAATTTTGAAACACTCCAAGCATCACACCTAGGTAAAGAAATTGCTTCAATTCATTTCGAGACATAATCAACATCAACCAATATATATGTATTTCCAAATGAAGGAGTAAATTGTCCCATATAATCCAATCTCCATACATCAAAGATTTCAACTTCTAATTTAAAATTTAGAGGTATTTCATTTCTTCTAGAAATACTACCTACTCTCTAACATCGATCACATGCATGTTTTTATATATTTGTATACATTCCTAAAAAGAGTAGGCCAATAAAATCTAGACTACAAATTCTTATAAGCAGTTTTATCAACACCAAAATGTCCTCCAAATTCAGAATCATGGCATCTCTGAATAATAGGTTCAGTTTCTTCATACGGTACACATCTTCTAATAATAAAATCCTTACACTATTTATATAAAGTGGGGCTCATCCCAAAAATAAAATTTAGCATCATATCTAAATTTCTTTTATTGTTGCCTAGTTAAATCAGGTGGTACAATATCACTTACAATATAATTCACAATATCAGCATACCAAGGTAAATTCCTTTCCATAATAGCATAAAGTTGCTCATCAGTGAAAGTTTCTTTAATTTCCTTCTCAAATTCAGGTAATTTATAATACTCCAGTCTAGAAAGATGGTCTGCAATTTGGATATCAGATCCTCTCCTATCAACTATCAAAAAGTCAAATTCTTGCATTAGAAGTATCCATCTGATCAGTCTTGGTTTGGCATCCTTCTTTTGCATTAAATATTTGATAGCTGATTGGTTAGTATGCATTTAGTTCCAATCAGATATGGTCTAAACTTTTCAAAGGCATACACTATAGCTAATAATTCTCTTTTAGTAGTGGTATAATTAATCTGATCTTCCTTAAGAGTTTTACTAGCATAGTAAATAATCTTGAACATTTTATCATACATTTGCCCTAAAGCAACTCCAATCGCATAATCACTGGAATCACACATAAGTTTAAATGGTCTCTCCCAATCAGGTGAAACAATTATAGGGGCAGTGATCAATTTTTCTTTTAATAGTTCAAAGGCAGTCAAACATTCTAAATTAAAATCAAATCTCTTATCTTTTTCTAAAAGTTGGCACAAAGTTTTAGTAATTTTTTAAAAATCTTTAATATAACTTCTGTAAAATCCAGAATGCCCTAAGAAACTTCTTATCCCCCTCATAGTAGTAGGAGGTGGTAATTTCTGAATAATCTGAATTTTTGTAGGGTGTACCTCCATACCAAGTTCATAAATTTTATGTCGAAGCATAATTCCTCCTGCAACCATAAATTGACATTTTTTCCAATTCAAAACTAATTTTTTTCTTGTAAAGCTCCAAAACTTTTTCTAAATTATTCAGACATATGTCAAATGAAGTTCTGAATACATAAAAAATCATCCATGAATACTTCTATTCTATTATCAATTAGATTACTAAAACTAGACATCATGCATCTTTAAAACATTGCAGGTGCATTACATAATCCAAAGAGCATTCTTCGAAAAGCAAAAGTTCTATAAGGGTTAGTAAATGTAGTCTTCTGTTGATCCTCAAGAGCAATAGGTATTTGATGATAACCAGTATATCCATTTGATCTAGAAAAGGAAGAGGAAAGTGATCTTTCCTAGTGGCGGCATTTAATTTTCTATAGACAATACAAATTCGCTGACCATTAATTTGTCTTGTTGGTATAATTTCATTCCATTCATTCGCATCAAAAATCACTCCTCCCTTCTTAGGAACACAATGAATTGGACTTACCCAAGCATTGTCTAAAATTGGATAAATAATTCTAGCATTAAGCCATTTTAAAATTTCATTCTTAACTACTTCTTTCATCATTGGGTTCAGGCTCCTTTGCAGATCAGCTCTAGCTTTATGTTGTTCATCCAACAAAATTTTTTGCATACAGATCAAAGGACTGATTCCTTTAATATCTGTTAAGGTCCAACCAAAAGCCTTTTTGTATCTTTTTAAAGTCTCCAATAATTTCTGTTCTTGATATTCATTCAAATCCGAAGATACAATGACTGGTAAGGTAGATGATTCTCCTAAAAACATATATTTCAAATGATTAGGAAGAATTTTCATCTTAAATTCATGAGGTTTTATGATAGATGAAATTATACTTTTATCACCACTTTCCATAGTATCCAGCATTTCAAATCTTTCCTGATCATAGTCTAACTCTTCATTCTCCATATCATCAAAATCATGTTATATTTCACTTTCATCCTCACACTCCACATTTTCACTTCTAACACTTTTTTAAAATGATCATCTCTCAAATAATCACAGATTTCCATTCGAAAGCATTCATCATCTTTTTTTGTTGAGGGATATTCCATAGATTTTAGAATATTAAAGGTCACCTCTTGATCATTAACCCTCATAGTTAATTGTCCTTTTTGAACATCAATCATAGCTCTCCTAGTAGCAAGGAATGGTCTTCCCAAAATAATTGGAATTTCTTTATCTTCCTTCATATCTAATACAATGAAATCCACAGGAAAGATAAATTTATCCACTTTCACTAACACATATTCCACCACTCCTTTAGGATAAGTAATGGTACGATCAGCCAACTGAAGAGTCATAGATGTAGGTAAAATTTCTTTTATTCCCAATCTTTTGAAAGGTGATAAAGAATAAGATAAATACTAGCTCTTATATCACATAAAGCTCTTCCAAAAAATTTATCACCGATAGCACACGGGATAGTGAAAACTACCAGGGTCTTTAAGTTTTTCGGGAAGCTTCTTCTGAATAATTGCACTACACTCTCCACTAAGTGCAACAGTCTCGTGATCTTTGAACTTTCTTTTCCTTTTATATCCTTCATAAAATTCACATAATCATGCATCTGCTCTAATGCTTCAACAAAGGGAATATTTACCATTAATTTCTTAAGGATTTTTAAAAATTTTGTAAATCTCTTATCCCAATTTTGATTTTTCAATCTTTTAGGAAATGGAGGAGGTGGTTATTCAACGGTAATCTTCATTGGTTCAAGCAGATATTTTAAGTCTTGATATATTTTATTAGAACCTTTTTCAATATCCACTTTCTCTTTCTCAACTTCAACTTCTTTTTGCACTCTTGTTTTTAATTCATTTCCACTCCTTAATTCAATAGCCTTAATTTGCTCCTTGTTTTGATCTTTTGGATTGATCTCAACATTGTTGGGAAGAGCTTCAAAAGGTCTATTCCTAAGCAATGAAAATATGTTCTAATTGATTCTCAATGTTCTTAATCGCAACACCTTGATCTTATAATTGATTACCCACGTTCAACATTAATTCTTCAATAGACAACTTCTTTTCCTTAAATTGTGGGTTACTATTAAAGCCATTAGGATAAGAAGGTCTATAATTGGTGTTTCCTTGGTTGTTCAAGTTTCCAACTGGGTTAATAGGATTGTTTCCCCATTGCGGGTTAACAGTAGCATTATTATTATTGTTCCAGTTGAAATTCGGGTGATTCTTCCAACCAGGATTATAATAGTTTAAATAAGGATTGTTGGGTCTATTCTTTATAGTATTCAAGGTCTCATAAGGTGTTTGAGATTCTATTATATGTCCTACTGAATTTTCCTCTAACACTGGGGGTATTTGAGAATAATTCATTTTGTATTAATCTATTTTCTTTGAAAGGACAGCAACTTGAGACACTATCATAGTTATAGCATTCAAATCATGAATATTAGCTACTCTCTTAGGATTTACCCTTTCAAAGGGTCATTGAAAATTAGTAGTAGCCATCTCTTCTATTAACGATATGCTTCATCAAAAGGTTTTGGCATTAATGATCCACCAGCAGCAGCATCTATAATTGATCTCAAAGATCCCACTAATCCATTATAAAAAATTTGAATTATTAATCAATCTGGTAAAGCATGATGTGGAGATTTCATAAGGAGATCTTTAAATTTTTCCCAAGCTTCATATTTTGATTCCCCTTCAAACTGACCAAAAGATGTGATATCATTTCTTAGCTTAGTAGCTTTTTATGGAGGGAAATATTTTGATAGAAACTTGTGAAATTTCTCCCCAAGTTTCGATTGATCCAGTGCTAACAAATTTAAGCACGCCATGGCTTTATCCATTAAAAAAAAGGAAAAAGTATAATTCTAACAGTATCATTCAACACTCCATCATATTTAAAAGTAGCACACAGTTCTAGAAAACTAGCGAGATGTAATTTAGGATCTTCATTAGGTGTTCCTCTAAATTGATTAGTTTGTACCATTTGGATAATAGTAGATTTAAGCTCAAATGAATTAGCAGCAACATCAAGGTTTTGAATGGTTAAGTGAATTTCATCTGCTGTTGGGTTAGCATAATTTCTTAAAGGTCTTGGTAAATTTTCATTTTCATTTCTTTGATTTTCTTGGTTGTTTGCCATTTTGTGAGGATTTCAGATAGTTTTTGTTTTTTTCGAATTTTTCTAATAGTATGCTCTAACTCTGAATCTTAAGGCACTAAACCTATAGATCCAATCCTACACATATAAAATCACACAAAACACACTAAAAAGTAAACAAGCACACACAATTGCAAACTACAAAGTAAAGGTTTCAACTACTTCAATTTTGATTAGTTACCGTTTATACCTTACCCGACAACGGAGGCAAAAACTTGATCGGATGTACGAGCTGCCTCAAAATTCAATATTCAAAAGATAGTTTCAGTTTAGTTTTGTAAATAGATTAATTTAATAATTAGGCAGTCACCCGTATATGCAAGTATAAGTATCGTTCAATTAATACAGGGCTCTAGTGGAGTCCTAGTTATTGATCCTACGAGGAAGGTAAGAACTCATCAAAATATAGCAAAGATGTTGAAATCAAACACTCAATTCACGATGCAAGTTCAATTACTATTAATATTTTAATGCAAAGATAACAACAACTAGATTTACTACAAGTTACCTCTAAATTTTCTAAGCAGGATTAACTAACATACACACTAAGTTTTGTAATTGAATGGTTTATATATGGAAAAGTGTCTTCCCTCTTGTAATTTTTCTATGATGAGTGATTAATATAGATTGATAAAAGAATTGTATTGTGCCAAATAGGAGCATTCATATTCTTTTCCCTCGTTAGAGTACCCCCTCTTCCAAGTCATGTAAAGAACATTACCAAATCCTAGGCTTAGTCACTAAATCTTTGGTTAGGCTGAGAGGATACTGGCTCTTACTTCAGAGCTCCCACTTCCCTTCACCTGAAGGCTAACCCTAGCTTTAGTTACCAAATTTTAGGACTAAATTGAGGATTTCAGCCTGTCACTCTAAAACATCCAATTCGACGCCCATTAAACCTTATTTCCTTATTTACTTGCACTCAATTCTCATGAACTACACAATTCATTCATGGACATCGAATGGATTCTCCACTATTGTTGTAGAACACTTAGTTCATTCGGATTGGATGCTTCACAATAGACTTTAACAATACAATTGGATAGATCAAAAATTAAATGAAGTTCGAAATGAAAAACCATCATAATTTCTTTAACATTTTTATGGCACATCAAATCTACATTAACACTTCACCACCTCTCATTGCAAGAAGAAAGACAAGAAATCTACTCAGAACTCATGAGGAAGATACAACAAAACATGGATTTTATATATAAAATAAAAGTCATACAAACCACAAAAGTAAATACAACTTATCTATTTCTCTTCCCCAAGCAAATCTCTTGTAATTCCTTTGAATCCTTTTCTCTCTTCTCTTCAACACTCAAAGAAGCAATCTCTCACTTTACTCCTTCTTTTACACTCCTTAAAGAAGAATCCCTCACAATACAAGACTTCTACACACTTTCCTCGCACATACTACAAACCCTAACACACTCTCTTCACTCCTAAAGTCTTCTCTCCCTCTCCTCTCTCACACACACCCCACTAAATACGGCGTTCATAACTGTCTAAAATAAGTTAGAAATGAATTCTTCAAGAGTTTCCTCAAGCGACCCTTCAAAAATTCATCCAAATATGTTGAATTTAACTTGAACAGACATTGGGCGCCGACGGCGCTGGATAGGGCGCCAGCGGCATTGGGCCGCCAATAATTGTTTGAACTCTCTGGAATTGGGCGCCGGCAGCGCCAGAAGTCAATTTTCTTCATTTTTCTCCTTTTTGCTCCAAATTCATTCCTTTTCGTTTTCCTTTGCTTCAATCACTATAATCATCATACCTACAGCTAAACATGAAAAATACCTTTCTTTAAAGTATAATATCACCAAAAATGAGTTAAATTATATAGTAAAAACCTAATATATTTTTTGTGCATCGCCCGACGTACCCAGTACTTATTCTGGGTGACCCAACATCAAAAAAATCATTCACTTTATTCTGATCCCCTCAGAAATAGGGTTTCAGTCTATGCCCATTCACTTTAAAAATTTTCATGGTTTTAGGATCTTTGATATCTACAGCTCCAAATGGATAAATTTTTATCAAAATAAATGGACCCATCGACTTGGACTTATGTTTGCCCAAAAATAACCTCAATCTTACATTATAAAGCAAAACTTGTTGCCTTGGCTCAAATATCTTAGTAAGAATCTTCCGATCATGCCACTTTTTCATCTTATCTTTATAAATCTTAGAATTCCCATAAGACTCATTCCTTATATCTTACAGCTAATTTAATTACAATAATTCATTTTTACCAACATCCTTCAAATTATAATTAAATTCCTTAATAGCCCAATAAGCTTTATGCTCAAGTTCCACTGGTAAATGACAATTTTTCCCATAAATTAACCTGAATGGTGACATTCTTATGGGAGTTTTGAATGCAGTCCTATAAGCCCACAAAGCATAATCATGTTTGACTGTCCAACCCATTTTTGTTGGATTTATAGAGTTTTCAAAAAAAAATTTGATTTATTGATTAGAAACTTTAGCCAAACTGTTTGTCTGAGGATGATAAGCAGTAGAAATTTGATGATTTATATGATATTTCTTGAGTAATTTTTCATTTATCGCGTCTTTGAAATGACTTCCCCCATAAGTTATGATAACTCTCGGCATTCCAAATCTGCAAAATATATTCTTTTGTAAGAACTTGCAACACTTTGAGCATCACATCGAGGTAAAGCTACGGCTTCTATCCATTTAAACACACATTCAACTACTAAAATTATATATAAATTTTTGAAAGATGGTTTAAATGGTCTCATGAAATCTAATCCCCAAACGTCAAATATTTCAACTTACAAAATATAATTGAGGGACACCTCATTTCTTCTAGAAATATTTCCTACACGTTGACACTGACCACAATTTTTAATATAAGCATTAACATGTTTAAAGATAGTAGGCCAATAAAATCCAGATTGCAAGATTTTGTATGATGTTTTATCAACACAAAAATATCCCCCAAAATCAAAATCATGACATTTTTGGATAATTTCAAAAGTCTCTTTAAAAGGCACACATCTTCGAATAATTAGATCCTTCCCCTATTTATATAGAAATGGGTCGTCCCAAAAATAAGTCTTAGCTTCAGATAAAAATTTTCTTTTTTATTGGTGTGTCAGACCATAAGGTAAAATGTTACTAACAATAAAGTTCACAATGTTTGCATACTAAGGAACATTCCATTCATTAATATTGAATAACTTTTTATTTGGAAAATGTTCATTAATTTCGTCTTCAGAATAAAGTGATTTCTCAGAGTCAAGCCTTGATAGTTGATCATCAATTTGATTATCAGCTCCCTTCTATCTACTATTTCAAAGTCAAATTCTTGCAAAAGAAGAATCCATCTTATATGTCTTATTTTTGTATCATTCTTTTTCATTAAGTACTTAATAACATAATGATCTATATGCACCACTTATTTAGTTCTAATTAAAAATGATCTGAATTTATCAAAGGCAAATATTATTGCTAATAACTCTTTTTCAGTTGTGTTATAATTAATTTGAGCTTCATTAAGAGTTTTACTAGCATAGTAAATTACTTTAAAAATTTTATCATATTTTTGTCCCAAAACAACTCTAATAGCATAATCACTTTCATCACACATTAATTCAAATGGTTTTTTCCAATCTGGTGAAAAATAACTGGTGCAGTGATAAATTTTTCTTTTAAAAGTTCAAAAGCTTTTTGGAAATCATTATTAAAATTAAAAATCACATATTTTTCGAGCAAATTACATAGTGGCTTAGCAATTTTTTAGAAGTCTTTAATATATTGCATGTAGAATCCATCATGTCCTAAAAAACACCTAATTTCCCTCACATTAGTTGTGTAAGGTAAATTAGTGATCACTTGATTTTTAGCAAGATCTACCTCCTTACCTTTCTTTGAAATGTGATGTCCTAAAAAAATTACCCCTGCTACCATAAACTGACATTTTTTCCCAATTAAGGACTAAAATTGTTTCTTCACAGCGTTTAAGAACTCATGATAAATATTCTAAACACAATTCAAATGTAGCTTCAAACACCGAGAAATCTTTCATAAAAACTTCAATTCCTCTTTCAATTAAAACACACAAAATAGCCATCATACATCTTTGAAATGTCGCATGAGCATTACATAAACCAAAGAGCATTCTTCTAAAAACAAAAGTACCATAAGGACTGGCAAACATTTTTTCCTCTTGATCCTCTAGAGCAATTTATATTTAGTGATAACCAATATATCCATACAGACAACAAAAGTATTTATGCTCAACTAGTTCATCCAGCATTTGATCCAAAAAGGGTAATAAAAAATGATCTTTCCTCGTAGCAAGATTTAATTTTCTATAATCAATGCATATTTGTCATCCTGTAACTTTTCTTGTTGGTATTAATCATTATGTTCATTAATTGTTAGAGTTACTCCTCCTTTCTTAAGAACACAGTGTATTGGACTAACCCATGCACTATCTTAAATAGGATAGATATTCCCAGCATCTAACCACCTTAAAATCTCTTTCTTAACAACTTATTTCATAATGAGATTTACTCTTCTTTGAGGATCAACTCTAGGTTTGCAGTTTTCTTCCATCAGAGTTCTATCCATACAAATTAAAGGACTGATTCCTTTAAAATCAGCAATTATCCATCCAAAGGTTTTCTTGTATTTCTTCAAAATTTTCAGTAAACACTCTTCTTCTTCTGAAGTTAAGTTTGAGGATATTATAACCGACAAAGTTGAGGAATCACCTAAAAAGGCATATTTTAAATATTTCAGAAGTAACTTCAATACAAGTTCAAAAGGTTTCTCAATTGATGGACAAAAATATTTATCTTTTTCCGTCATGTCCAAAACTTCAAAACTTTCTTGAACAAAATTTGAATCTTGTTTAATAAAATCATTAAGATGTTCTAATTCCTCTTCTTGCTCGTGCTCCAATTCTTTCATTTCTAAATTCTCTTCATAAGTTGTTTTGAATTAGCATTCACTAAGATATCTCATTACATCCATCCTGAAACATTCATCATCTTTAATTTTTACAGGTATTTCATTGATTTTGAAATATTAAAAGTAACCGTTTAATCATTAACATGCATAGTGAATTCCCCTTTTTGCACATCTATCATTGCTCTTCCTGTAGCTAGGAAAGATCTCCCCAAAATGATAGGTATCTCTTTATCATCCTTCATATCTAACACAGTGAAATCAACAGGAAAGATAAATTGATCCACTTTCACCAAAACATCTACTTCAACTCCTTTAAGATACATTATAGAACAATCTGATAATTGCAAGGTTAAACTTTTTGGAGATATTTCTCCTAATCCCAGTCATTTAAATATAGATAATGGCATAAGGTTAATGCTTGCACCCAAATCTCATAAAGCTTTTCCAAAAAATTTGTCTCTAATCGCACATGGAATTGTGAAACTTCCAAGATCTTTAAGCTTTTTAAGAAGTTTTTTCTAAATTATAGCACTGCACTCCTCACTAAGTGCAACAGTTTCATTATCTTCAAACTCCCTTTTACTGTTAAGAATATCTTTCATAAATTTTGCAAAGGTTGGCATTTGTTCTAAAGCTTCAGCAAAACGAATATTAATTGTAAGCTTTTTAAAGATTTCCAGAAATTTTAAAAATTGTTTATGACGAAGTCTTTGAGGAAATGGTGGTGGTGGTGGTTATTCTAAATCAATCTTAAGTGGAGAAATAGGTCTCTCAAAACCTTCTGGGGCATCCTCTTTAGGTTCTTCAATTTCTTCTTTCTCTACTTCAATCTCTTTTTGAACTCTACCTTCCAACTCTCTTCCACTTCTAAGTTGAACAAACTTTACTTGCTCTTTATTTTGGACTTTTGAATTTACTTCTGTATTACTAGGAAGTGTTCCTTGGGTTCTATTACATAATAAATTTGCAAATTGTCACAACTAATTCTCAATATTTCTTATAGCAGCTCCTTGACTTTGTAACTGATTTCTCGTGTGTAACACCACTTCTTCTATATACAACTTCTTATCCTTGAATTGTGGATTATTATTAAAACCCGGAGGATAAGTAGGTCTACCTTGGTTGTTCCAGTTCCCAAATGAGTCTACTTAGTTGCTCCCACATTGCTGATTAGTACCACCTAAATTGTTATTCCAGTTAAAGTTATGATAGTTTTTCTAACCTGGGTTATAGTAGTTTGAATATGGTTTATTTGACTTGTTATTTATAGCAATTAAAGTCTCAATTAACGTTTGAGAATCTACCATTTGGCCTAATGAATTCTTCTCAATCATTGGAATTGGATGAGAAAAATTCATTCCAAATTGATCAATCTTCCTTGAAATTGTAGCAAATTGATTTGCTAGCATTGCAAAAGCTTCAAATTCATGAATATTGGCTAACTTCTTAGGATGTACCCTTTCAGAAGGCCATTGAATATTACTAGTAGTCATTTCTTCAATTAAAGCATAAGCTTCATGAAATGGTTTCTACATCAAAGAACCACCAGTAGCAGTATCGATAATAGATTTAAGAGATCCAGCTAAAAAGTTTGAATAATTAACCAATCTGGCACAACATGGTGTGGCACTTTCTTAAGAGTTCTTTAAATTATTCCCAATCTTCATAAATAGATTCCCCTTCAAACTGACAAAAAGATGTAATATCATTTCGAAGCGGCGCCAAAAACTTGATCCCACCACATGAATACTGATAAATTTATACTTGTGGTAATAAGATTATAATTATATTTATGACATAAATATTCTTTCTTTACAACAACGCTAAATACTTGATTCCGAAGTAAATAAGAATTCAACAGTTATATTTAAATTTAGGGATTCTACATAAGTAGACATATCGTTATCAAGTAATATAGGACTTTCTGATTAAGCCCTGAAATATCGATCCCACGGGAAAAAGTTTTGGATATTTAAAAGATAAAAAGGTTTTAGATCACAAAATATATTTCGAAAAAGACAATTACTTAAACAGCTTTAGATAATAGAAAACTTGAAAATGTGATTTATTTTGGTATTTTCTTAAATTATGAAATAAAGTGAACAATTAATTAACTATAACAAGATTTTTGTAAGATTAAAGAAGCATAGATAAAAATATATTTTTCCTTATCATGAATAAGTAATAAGTATAGAAGTTCTGTTGTGGAAGTATTCAAAATGTGTTGTGCCAAATAGGAGCAATAATATTACACCCTGAACATTGGATAGTTTAAAGTTTCAATAGTTTTGAAGATGGGGTAGGAAGAGAAGATACTAGCTCTCACTATAGAGTTCCCTCCTTTCCCTCCACCTAGGGCGAACATCTTGTATCAAAACCTAAAACAATAAACCAAATTGGGGGCTTTAGCCTGTCACCCTAAAGTCCTCTAATTCTACAACCATCAAAGTATATTTTTCTATTTATTTGCACAAAATGATATGAATTACTTTCTCATCCATACAATCTCATGTGATTTCTATCAATTGTTGATTGAGACAATACCTACTAGGATCATACATGTTCTCACAAAAATTGTTAACATATCAACTGATCAAACCAAGAAGTAAATGAAATGCATGGATTAAATCAACACAACTTCTTCCAACATTAAAGATTAATACTTCCACAACTTTCATCTAACACTTAATTACTTTTCATTTCAAGAAAAAAGATAAAGAAAACTACTCATAATCTATGGAGAAAACACAAAAATAAGTAATTTTAAAAGTAGAAATCATGTAGAAAACACAATAAGTTTCAATTAAAACTAAATGAAGTACAAAGATAAAAAATTATCTCAAGTTCCTCTCCACCAAATTCTTGAAGTTCCTTTGAATCTCTTCTTTTCTCTTACATGACTCTCTAGGACTGGTCGCTCAACCCAAGTGGGTTTAAATCTCTCTAAAACAATGTAATTTTACTTAAAAATCTCTACTCACCTTTCCTTTCACTAGGAATGAGATAAGTGTGAAGAAAACCTAAGTAAGAATCCTACAAATTCTTACTATACTACTCTCTCCAATTACTCTAATTCTACTTTTTAACAGCCTCTCTAATTCTTCTTCAAGTCATTTCCTTTATACTTTCTCAAAAGGTGCCTTTGTGTCTCTTCAAAATTTGTCTCTATTCAATGAATCTACCCAAGACATGCATCCTTTCAAGTAAAATTTAAATATGTTTTGGTGCCCTTGATGAGTTACCTATGTTTGTAGCAAAGGGTGCCTCAAAAATCTCTTCAAAATTTTTGAAAATTCCTTGAAATTACAAAGTAACTACCCTGTGCTTAAACGCAGAGCCTCTAGTGCTTATGCGCGGCCTTCTCTGTCTAATGGCGCTTAGGCACCACATCTGGGCTCTTAGGCACCCAGTTCATTTAAACACCTTCTATATTTTTGCTCCAAATTTGATCCCTTGTCACTCCTTTTGATATATTTAATCCATTTATTTGTACCTGAAAGAAAACACACAAATACCTTCCATTAAAGTACAATATCATCAAAAATAAGTATAAAAATGTGTTTAAAAATATTATATATTATAGGTATATCACTCCTCTCGGACCAAGACAAGACTCATGGCTTTCAGACCAACTCCTAAATACAAAGAGACAGTTCATCCTTCAGTTTCAAACTTAATTGAAGTAATGATGATGTAGAAATTTCTTAAGTCTTTAGACTGTTTGCTCACATTCTGTTTACAGTTCAAATATTTTATCTTTCCTAAATATTTTTGAGAATGTGGTACATTTGTTGCATGGCCTACTATCTGGCCAGTTAGCTTTTGCACTTCCTCATTATTTTGAGAAAAGGTCATACTCAGTAAATTTTTTTGTCTACTAGATTAGCCTTTATTTTGTCATATGTTAGAAGATATCCAAAATATGTTTTGGTTGATGCTTCAAATGTACATTCAACATAAGCAATTTCATGTTATAATTTATAAGTGTTTGGAATGTATCTTTCAGATTGTTTATAAGTAGTTTGAATAATTATCTTTTAACTAAGACTTTAACAACATAGACTTTAATACTTTTTCCTTTCTTTTTAGCAAATATTACATCCATTAACTGTTAGGGCTAAATGCTGGTTAGTAGCCCTAATAGTTTTTATCCTAAAGGGCATTGACAATATAGGCATTCACTTATGATGATGGTAGTCTTCTCTACATCAGTTGTATGCATCTTGATTTGATGGTAGTTGAAGAAACCATTCAGGAAGCTCCTTACTAAATGATTGATATAAAATCCACCAGTACATTAATCGTCAATAGAGTGTAGCTATCCTTGGGGCAAGTAGAGTTCAGATTTTTAAAGTTTATGCACATCCTCTATTTGTCGTTTGACTTCTAAACCATGACGACATTGGAGAACCAAGATCGGTAATGAAGCTTTCAGATGTAGCTTACCTCTTTAATCTTCTTCATTTTATTTGGGATTAGCCTGATGGCGATGAAAATCTCTTTGTTTTCGACCTGCATCGATATCAATTCTAGTATCATGTTAATGTCAAGGAGTCACCACTCTCTTTCTTTATCTATCACCCTAATTCTTATCTTCTTATCCTACCTAGACTTTTCGTCAGAAGTCTTTGGAGAATTTTGAGAAGGATTAATCATGATAGAGATTGAAAGAAAATAAGATCAAAAGATATTCTCATAGAATAAATTTTCAGATTGTGTAATTATTGAAGTTTTTCATATGAGAAAATCATATGAAGATCTTGGGTAACCAGAGAGGTTTTATAGGTAAAATACCTATCCTGAGTTCTTTAATCTTCAATAGGAGCAAGCTCTTATAGTTAATTACATCCTGAGCAATTAATACTTCCTAGGAAAACTCCCGATTAAGGTTAACATTCATCCTCGAAAAAGTGTAAGTGTTGTTGTGGCAGTGCGTTTCTGAAGAATCGATACTACCATAAAGTTTTGTTTATGTTAGGTGTATATCATTGCTTTGTTGTGTTTTGTTTTGTTGTCGTAATGTCATTTTTTCATTTTGTATGTCATGTCATATGTCATGTCGGGATGTCGTAGTTTGTATGTCATGTTGTTTTATGTCATGTCGTAATGTCATTTTTATTGTTGTAATATTATTTTGTCATATTGTATTTTGTTTTGTCATGATGTCGTGGTGTCGTTTTGTGAAGATGTTATATTTTCATGATGGTATTGTCTTGGTTTTATGTTTGTTTTCTTTGTTTGAATTTCATCATTGTTTTGTGTTTGTTAAGGTCATTTTGTCGTCGTTATGTTTTGTCATTCGGTTTGATTTATCATTGTTTTGTATGGCTGTGTTATTTTGATTTATCGTTTGTTTTGGAAGTGTCGGTTTTAAGTTATATATCATGTCGATGTCAATGTCAATGATTTTGTCGTATCATGTCAAGTGTCGGTTTTTGTTTGTTTTGGTTTAGTATCATATCATGTCATGTGTTATGTCATGTGTTATGTCATGATTTCATAGTTTGTATGTCGTGTCATGTCATAATGTGATGTCGTAATGTCATGCATTTTATGTCATGTCTTAATGTGAATCATGATCTCACGTCATTTTATGTCATGTCTTAATGTGATGTCATAAGATGTCATGATTAATATCTCGATTTCTCATGATATATTTTATCTCCTATAAGAAGATATTGTTATTATGTCATGAGATACTTTCATTGATGTCAAGAAGATATCATTATTTATTTATTTTTGTTATTTTAATTATGATTTTCTTTTATTTTAAGTTTTGGTTTTGTGGTCATCTCAATTTTATTTTGTCATGTCATCTTTTCATGTATTTATTTTGGTTTAGTGGCATGTCATCATTTTATTGTGGTATAGAAATGTCGTTGTATATTTTTGTTAATGTTAATGTTATGTCGATTTCAATGTTAATGGTTTTATCGTTTTATTTCAGATTTCATGGCTAACCTAAAAGTCCAGTTGTCTTTGTTGTTATGTCATTTTTGTTTTGTTGTTTGTAGAAAGTTTAGGTTTTTGTGGCTATCCTAAAAGTCCTGGTTTTGTCGTCAATGTTTCGTCGTCGACGTCCTGCAAAACAGAGTTAGCACAACCTATAACATGCAAAGAAAATCTAAACGAAACTTCATGTCTTCATCCTGTAAGGAAAAAAGTTAGAAACAATGTCATATCAAGATATTTAGTTCACCTAGTCAAAGTGTCTGTTGATCCAGAGTTGTCGGATGTTCGAATGTGGTTGAGATATCGATTTAGATTTATGTCGATTTAAGTTGGATTTTGGATTTTTTTGTCAATTTGGATTTGATTTTGGGTTTTATGTCAGTTTATGTCAATTTGAGTTTAATTTTGGTTTTTATGTCAATTTGAGTTTAATTTTATGTCGAGTTAAGTTCGATGTGGGTTGAATTTAAGGATTATGATGTCTTTTGTTAAGTTAAATTCGATATAGGTCGAACTTAAGAACTATGTCGGTTCATGTCGTGTTAAGTTCGATCATGTCGATTTATATCGAATTATATCAATTTATGTCGAGTTATATTGAGTTTGGTTTGAAATGTCGATTAATATCATTTAATGTCGGTGTTTGTTGAATTTGGTTTGAAATGTCGATTAAAGTCGGTTAATGTCGGTGTTTGTTGAATTTGGTTTGAAATGTCGTTAATGTCAAATTATGTTTGAGTTATGTTTGAAATGTCGATTAATGTCATTTTTGTTTTGAAATGTCAAATTTATGTCGTTTATGTAGATTTTTGTTTTGAAATGTCAAATTTATGTCGTTTATATCGATTTTTGTTTTGAAATGTCAAATTTATGTCGTTTATGTTGATTTGAGTTTGATTTTGTCGATTTAGGTTTGATTTAGGTTGAACCTAAGATTTATGTCGATTTAGGTTCAATTTGGGTTGAACCTAAGGTTTATGTCTTGGTTTAGGTTAGACTTAGGTTCATGTCAGGTTGAACCTAAGTATGATTCGACTTAAGTCTAATGTGGTTAGACTTAAGTTAGGTTTAAGTTCGACTTAGGTTCATGTCAGGTCGAACATAAGTATGGTTCGACTTAAGTCTAATATGGTTTAGACTTAAGTTAGGTTGGTATATGTCATGTTAAACCTAGATTTAAGGTCGACTTAAGTTCACATGGGTCGAACTCAAGTTTGATTTATGTTTGAGTAAAGTTAGGTTCAAGTTAATTCGAACCTAGATTTAAGGTCGACTTAAGTTCAATGTGGGTCGAACTCAAGTTAAGGTTTTGAATTAGCTAGGTTTAAGTTAGATCGAACCTAGACTTAATAGTCGACTTAAGTTCAATATGGTCGAACTTAAGCTCGATTTAAGCTTGAGTTAAATTTGGTTCAAGTTAAGTTGAACCTAGATTTAAGATCGACTTAAGTTCAATGTGGGTCGAACTCAAGTTAAGGTTTTCGAATTAATTTAGGTTTAAGTTAGATCGAACTCAGACTTAAGATTGACTTAAGTTCAAAGTAGGTTGAACTCTAGTTAAGGTTTTCGAATTAAGTTAGGTTTAAGTTAGAAAGAACTCAGTACTTAAGGTTAACTTAAGTTCAATATGGGTCGAACTCAAGTTCGATTTAAGTTCGAGTTAAATTAAGTTCAAGTTAAGTTAAACTTAGATTTAAGGTCGACTTAAGTTCAATGTGGCTGAACTCATGTTAAGGTTTTCAATTAAGCTAGTCTAAGTTAAATCGAACCTAGTACTTAAGATCGACTTAAGTTCAAAGTGGGTCGAACTCAAGTTAAGGTTTTGAATTAGCTTAGGCCGATTTTAAATTTGTTTAGCTGACTTAAGTTCAATATGGATCGAACTTAAGTTAAGGTTTTTAAACTTGGGTTCACGTTGTGTCGAATCTAAATTAAAGGTCGAACTCGGGTTCAAGTCGGCCGAACCTAAGTTAAAAGTCGAACTCTGGGTTCAAGTCGGATCGAACCTAAGTTAAGGGTCGCACTCGGGTTCAGTGCTGTGTCGAACCTAAGTTAAAGGTTGAACTTGGGTTCAAATTTGGTCGAACCTAAGTTAAAGGTCGAACTCGGGTTCAAGTCGGATCGAACCTAAGTTAAAAGTCGAACTTAAGTTTAAAGGTCGAACTTAAGTTAGGTTTATTTTAGGTTCGAGTTCGATTAAACCTTAATCGATTAAGGTTTAATAGTTTAATGTGGTAGATGTAATTAGAGTTTAAGTTTGATTAAACCTTAGTTGATTAAGGTTTAATATATTAATTAAGTCTAATGTGGTAGACTTAATTAGAGTTTAAGTTTGATTAAACCTTAGTTGGTTAAGGTTTAATAGATTAATTAACTCTAATGTGGTAGACTTAATTAGAGTTTAAGTTTTATTAAACCTTAGTTGATTAAGGTTTAATATATTAATTAAGTCTAATGTGGTAGACTTAATTATAGTTTAACTTTGATTAAACCATAGTTGATTAAGGTTTAATAATTAATTAAGTCTAATGTGGTAGACTTAATTAGAGTTTAAGTTTGATTAAACCTTAGTTGGTAAAGGTTTAATAGATTAATTAAGTCTAATGTGTAGACTTAATTAGAGTTTAAGTTTGATTAAACCTTATTTAGTTAATGTTTAATAGATTAATTAAGTCTAACGTGGTAGACTTAATTAGAGTTTAAGTTTGATTAAATCTTAGTTAGTTTAGGTTTAATAGCTTTAATTAAGCCTAATGTGATAGACTTAATTATAGTTTAAGTCGAATTAAGTTTCATTTAATTAAGACTCAATGGTTTAATTGAGGTCTAATGGTTAGACTTAATTAAGGTTTAGGTTTGATTAAGTCTAATTTAGTTAAGACTTAATGGTTTAATTAGGTCGAATGGGTTAGACCTAATTAAGGTTTAGGTTTTAATTAAACCAAATTTGGGTAAGGTTTAATTGTTTAATTAAGTCTAATGTGGTAGACTTAATTAGGTTTTATGTTCGATTAAGTTTAATTTAGTTAAGACTTAATGGTTTAATTAGTGTCTAATGGGTTAGACTTAATTAGGTTTTAGGCTCTGATTAAGTCTAATTTAGTTAAGACTTAATGGTTTAATTAGTGTCTAATGTGTTAGACTCTAATTAAGGTTTATGTTCGATTAAGTCTAATTTAGTTAAGACTTAATGGTTTAATTAGTCTCAATGGGTTAGACCTAATTAGTGGTTTTAGTGCTCGATTAAGTCTAATTTAGTTAAGACATAATGGATTAATTAGGTCTAATGGGTTAGACCTAATTAAGGTTTAGGTTCGATTAAGCCTAATTTAGTTAAGACAATGGTTTAATTAGTGTCTAATGGGTTAGACCTAATTAAGGTTTAGGTTTGATTAAGTCTAATTTAGCTTAAGACTTAATGGTTTAATTAGGTCTAATGGGTTAGACCTATATAGTGGTTTAGGTTTCGATTAAGTCTAATTTAGTTAAGACATAATGGTTTAATAAGGTCTCAATTGGTTAGACCTAATTAAGGTTTAGGTTCGATTAAGCCTAATTTAGTTAAGACTTAATGGTTTAATTAGGTCTATCGGGTTAGACCTAGTTGAGGTTTAGGTTCGATTAAGCCTAATTTAGTTAAGACTTAATGGTTTAATTAGGTTTAATGAGTCGTACCTCATTAGTGGTTTAGGTTTTATTAAGTCTAATTTAGTTAAGATTTAATGGTTTAATTAGGTCTAATGGGTTAGACATAATTAAGTTTTATGACATTAAATCTAATGTGATTAAGGCTTAACAAGGTTTAATGAGGTCTAATTGATGTCTTAGACCTAATCTCGGCATTTATTAAGTTAAACCTAATGTGGTTAAAGTCTAACTTAGTTTAATTAGATCTAATTGGTGTTTTAGACCTAATTAGGGTTTCATTAAGTCTAATTTGTCATTTTAGACTTAATTATAGTTTATTTAGTTAAACTTAATGTGATTAAGATTTAACTTTAATTAATTAGGTTTAAATGGTGTCATAAACCTAATTAGGGTTTTATTAGGTCTAATTTGTCATTTTAAACTTAATTATGGTTTATTTAGTTAAACTTAATGTGATTAAGGTTTAAATTTAATTAATTAGATCTAAATGGTATCTTAAACCTAATTAGGGTTTTATTAAGTCTAATTTGTCATTTCAGTACTTAATTATGGTTTATTTAGTTAAACTTAATGTGATTAAGGTTTAACTTTAATTAATTAGGTTTAAATGGTGTCTTAAACTCAACTAAGGTTTATTAAGTCTAATTTTTCATTTTAGAATTAATTATAGTTTATTTATAGGTTTATTATGAGTTATTTTCAACCTAGTCTATCATGTATCAGTTAAGTAATTAAAAATTTTAAAATTTTAGGATTAAATTTATTAAGTAATAAATTTTAACCCTATTTTTGAAAATGTTTTTTTTTTAAATTGTCTAATGGTTTAAGAAATGTCATTTTAAGGTTATTGTCTGCTACCTTAAATATTCTAACCATTTTCCAATTTTATTTCTCTTAATTTTTATTTTTAGAATTATTATTTAAAAAATAATAAAAATGTCTTCGAGAATTATGAAAGGTCTTAAAGGGGTTTTCTAATCTAGAAAAATCGAAAAGATCTCTCGAAAACATAAAGATGAATTCTCCGAAATTTCGCATTTTTTTGGTTTGTAAATAATTTTTAATATTTAAAATACTCCATAGAGTATTTTATTATTTAAAAATTAAATACTGAGAATAAAATTATGATTTTAATTTCAAAATTTTCTTCTCTTCAAGAGATTTCCAGAGGTATTTTTATCTTATTTTTAGGAGGTCTGTACAAAAAGTTATGATTTTTCAATGTTTTTGAGGTTAATTTAGATTAACCTTAGCCCAAAAATTTCTCGGCCCGACACGTGTCCTCGTACGGGTCGAAGGAGCAGGACGATCCGCTACACGGATTCGAACACCGAACACCGCGGTGCATGATCTAGGCCGCCCGTTTAAAAACACGGGATCAGACGACCCTTGATTTATCCGGATATTTCGTAAAATTAGTGAACCGTCCAACTTCTAGGCTCAATATCTCACTCATTTCTCAATAAAATTGAGTGATTTTTAAACTTATGGAATCATCTAGAGGAGTAGATCACATTTATACGGTGATCATAATTTTTGGGCTAGTTTAGCCCGTGATTTTTCAATTATACGAATTATTTTGGACAAAAAATCCATACCTTAGCCACAATAATCTTCGAGCATGATCGTACTTGTTGGTCAGCCTTTAGGACTCCCAAAGAAGATCTTTATCACCTCAATTTGGATTTGAAGCTAGCCTTAGTAAGCAATTTTGGCAAAGTGGCTAGGTTTGGGCTGGACTTGGGTTTTGGCCAAATCGGCTTGATTGGGCTAATCCTATGGCTCGATCTTGGTTGGAATAGGTTGTCGAGGTCCTTAGCAGACTTTTTGTGTCGGGAACTAAGGTATTCTGGGTAGCCTATAGGTTTCTATGGATTTTTTCTCTTCTCCATATGGGTTCGAGTAGGGCTTATTTATAGTCATGGGGAGGCTTGGATTCATTTGATTCCACTTGGGGAAGGTGTTATCCTTCTTAATGATGGCCGAGGATAAGTTTTCACCGAAATTTTATCCTTTATGGTTTTTTCAAGGTAGTATTCATATCGAACTATCATTATGATAAGGATTGAGTTAAGTCCACGGCTCCATCCTATTGGGCAATTCATGAGGTGGTTTTGCTCCTTAAAATGAGCTGGACTTGCTCTCTATCATGAGCTTACAAGTCACTTATTCACTTTGGCATAAGGTGACACATAGGCTTCCTACTCATGAATGTGTTATGATTACATTTAGCCATGGTAAAGGTATGGTTTAAGTGGTGCTTCTCTTCCATCGGGTAGTTTAAGGGGTGTGTGATAAGCCATCGGGATGGCCGGCCACCTCGTCCCATGCAAATGGATGAATCCCTGCTTGATCAAGGGATCATGCCACCTCATTTCCTTTATCATAATGCTTTCATAATGGCTTTTAACCATGGTTAAATGGCATGTCATGGGTCATTAATGGGTTGGGTTATATTGAATGGGTCATATGGGTTGTGTCTAACCCATATGAGGTCATGTGTGATGTCATAAAGGAGATTTGGAATTTTTGCAAAACCATAATGTCATAAGTTAAAATTCCATTTAATATCCCTTTCTTAATTTAATTTTGATTTTAATTAATTATGTCATTAATTAAAATATTGAAAATTATTTTATTAATTAATTATTAATTGGAAATAATTCCAAATTAATTATTTGATTAATTTTCATGTCATCTTTATTTAAAGTTGGATTTTGTCTCATTTCATGACTTTTTAATTTAATTTTCATTTTAATTAATTATTTCATGTGGAAACTAAATTATTAGTCCATTAATTAATCAAAAATAATTTTGGAATTAATTATTTGATTAATTCCATTATTTTTAATTAATTTGTGCATTTTATCATTTTTATGACTTTTAATTTAATTATTCATTTTAATTAATTATGTTATTAACTAAAATTTTTAAAAATTAAATCATTATTGAATCAAAATAATTTTGAAATTAATTATTTGATTAATTTTTGTCATTTTTATTTCATTTTGGTGCATTTTGTCATTTTATGACTTTTAATTCAATTTTCATTTTAATTAATTATGTCATTTAATTAATTAAAATATTGAAAATTAAATTATTAGTCAATTTCATTTAATTAATCAAAATAATATTGAAATTAATTATTTGATTAATTTTGTTATTTTTGGGTTCTTAAAGAGGTCATTGGGTCAATAATTGGTTATTCGGTCAAAAATTGATCATTTTAACCAAAGTTGACTTTTGTAGTCCGGGTTGATCTATTGGGTCAATGTGGTCGGTCATTGGTCCGGATTGGTTATTTTGACCAAAGTTGACTTTTAGGTTAAAAGTTTAACCTATTTGGTCAATAGAATCGGTCATTGGGTTAGGATCGACCATTTTGACCAAATTTAACTTCTAGATCAAAAGGATTGACCTATCGGGTCAACATGGTCGGTCATTGGTCCGGATCGGCCATTTTAACCAAAATTGACTTTTAGGTATAAGGGTTGACCTATTGGGTCAACAAGGTCGGTCATTGGGTCCGGATAGGCCATTTTGTCCAAAGTCGATTTTTTAGGTCAAAAGTGTTGACCTATCGGTCAACAGTGGTCGGTCATCGGATTCGGATTGACCATTTTGACCAAAGTTGACTTTTTAGGTCAAAAGGTTGACCTATTGTAAAAATGAGGTCAACATAGCCCACCTAAAATTATGGTCGACATTATTATCTTCTACTTTATCACTGAGCGATCGAATCGACATCGATGCAATGAGATGCTACATCTATCGGGTTGTTATTTCAATAGCTTAATCAAACAAAAATATTTTATTTCTTCCGATGAGTCCGTTGGCATTAATTCTTGATGTCACAATTCGTGGGTGTTCGCTCGCACAACTTGCAATGGTCTACAGCTAGTCTATGACATCGGTAGTTCCGTACACTCACTTGGGACTCTCTAAGACTTATTCAGTAGCAAGAAGCTGGAGTTGGTGGTGATTTAGCCTTATCCGAAAATACCTGCCATCAAAAGGGCCATTCAAGATGTCGACATGCCGGTGCCTAATTTGATCATTAGAAGTCACCACACGTCCTTCTAAAACCTTCCATGGCCAAAGGAGGTCACAAATTCTTCAGTGCACCCATCATTAGGGTTTTGGACACTCTATCCATGTCATTGCCTAGGTTTACCATCGGCACCAATTTTCTAAGAGAAAGAACAACTAAAATACTCAATGTTAGAGTTATGGGATCACATTTCACTCTTATGGAGTCTCCTATAGCTCATAAAAACCTCCATCGAGTGTTCTCAGCAAAAATCAAGGTTTTGAGCTTGGTCGGTGCCCCAACACCCTATGTGCCTAGAATGTATTTCTAAACATCTAACTCGAGAAAATGGAAGTCCGGTGCCGTGTTTGGGTGTCTAACCACCAAACCGGGCCCCTCGGCACCAATTTCGGGTATTTAGGCGCCAATAAATACCAAAACCAAGCATTTACTTCGAGATCCCAAAGATCTAAGCACCATAATCCTAACACTTAGGTTCCAAATTAGTGCCTAGACACCTAAGGACTAGGCACCTAGGCGCCGGTCACTGCCGGCGATGAATTTTAGCTATTGATTGGTGTTGTTTGACCGCCGATGCACTAGAATGGCAGTGCTTCTTAATGATGAACCTCGTGGTAGAAAAAGAGGGTTTAAAATACCTCTTTTACCATCACTTTAGAAGCTTATATGGAGCTTTATGTGAGCATCCTAGTCATGTTAGCAAGGCTAAGCTCGGTTTAAACAGTGGTAAAGCCTCACTTTTCCCCCTCTCTCGATCGATCGTCACCATGGGCATTGATAGAAGAGCGCTTTCGAGCTTCTTGGTGAGGGAGCTCGGAGAACCTTAGGGAGAGCATTCTGGAGAGGGTTATTGAAAGAGTAAGTGGGCAAGATCACCACCTTCCTTAATAAGAGAAAGTCTAAGAGAGCTCACCTCCCTCATTTCTTCTTCTCCTTTAACCCTTCTTCATCATCTTCTTCCTCCCTCTTCATGTCATCTCGAGGGGTGAGGAGGTTTTCTGAGAAATAAATCGGTGAGTAGGGCATCATCTTAGCTCGGCTAAGGCCACTGGAGGTTTGTCGAAGGTCGGAGCAGTCACGGAGCACCATCGCGGGCTTCTCTCCTACCGTTAAAAGGGCATCATTCCGAATTATTTGGACATCAAGCAAACTTCACAATGGTGTAAACTTTGAATCCTCCATCTTCTCCTTCTTAGCTAGCCTTAGGTTTAGTTTCTGATAGAGTGTGGGTATGTTCACCAACACGGGGTGAGTGCGCCGACCAGCATTAGTAGTAAGGCCACATGCCTTTGTGATGGACCGTTGCTTTCCTGGAGAAGGACCTAGGGCAGTGATATTTATGCATGGACAAACCCCTCACAGCAGCCGAGTGAATCCCTTTATGCGAACCCAAGACCAAATTCTTAAAGGGTCGGATTTCCAATCTCCCTCGCTTTGTCATTCCCCAATCTTCCCTAGAGAGGTTGGGGTGTTGAGTATCGCAAAGTGAGAAAGGCTTTGTAGCTAGCTCACTTTGCAAAACATTGAGAAATTATGAAATGGGAAAAGCTTTGTAGCTAGCCCATTTCCTCATGAAGAATTTCCTCTTCGTGAAACAGTGAAGAAACTCCCCACACACCTCACCAAAGCGTGAGGGCAGCTTTGCCGCACATCAAAATGATAAAATTTAGTTCTTCCCGGTGAGTTCATTTGCACGAGCGTGGCTTATTATCAAGCATGTTCATATGCTTCGAATTATTTTTCACATGTGTGTGAATTTCATGGAGCATCTTGAATTTGCATGTTTCCTCAATCGGTCGTCCCGGCCAATCAAGCATCACTAGAGCTTTTATCACCGTCCCCGGTTCGTTGACATCACTTGTACCTCGATCGGCCTTCCCGGGTTGTTCTCGCATCACTTCTACTTTAACCGACCACCACGGTGTGGTCGCCCTAGCATGTTGGTTCGAACAACCGCCCCGCTCGGTCAACTTACCACTTTGGTCCAAACGGCTGCCCCAGCCTGATCGACCGGTCACTTGCATAACTTATGTTGCGCATTAATTATCTTGTATGTGCATGTTATTTTCATGCATTCGTGTTTATTATTGGGGTAAGGTGTAATTCTCCTCAATGACATTTTATGCCCTAAGCGTCCGAGCACAATGTCTCTTGTGTTGTGTGTTTTGCAAGACACCTTGTATGGTCACCATCATTTTCTTGGGTTGTCTCTCTAAATGCTCATCTGTCAGGTCACTACCTCTATGTTACACTCATCCTATGGGCCTCTGTCATCATAGTAAGCCCATCTGTCAGGTCACTACCTCCATGGAGTACCCATCCTTTGGACCTCTGCCCCCGTAAAATGCTAACTAATTGGGTCACAGTCTCCACGACATGCCCATCTATCGGACCTCCGCCTCTACGGCATGCCCATCCTGTCGGTCATTACCTCCACGACACACCCATCTTTCAGGCCTCTGTTTCTAAAGCAGTCCCATCTATCACTCACTACCTCTACAACATACCCATCCTTTGAGCCTCTGCCTCCACGACATGCCTATCTGTCATATCATAGCCTCCGCAACACACCCATATTCGAGACCTTTCGACTCTACGACATGCCTTCCCTTTCGAGTTACCGCCCCTCGGCATACCAATTTTTCGGGTCTCGCCTCCATGACACGGCCACCCTTTCGTGTCACTTCCTCCATGGCATACCCGCTGTCGTGACCTCCGCCTCCACAAAGACGCCCACCCTTTTAGGTCACTACCGCCACGACATACTCGATTGTCGAGCCTTTGTCTCCATGGCACATGCACCCTTTCGGTGTCACCGCCTCCATGGCATTCCCTGGTTGTGGGGCCTCTACCTTCACGGCTCACCCACTCTTCCGGTCACTACCTCTACGGCATACCGCATTTTCGGTCTCGCCTCCATATCACGCTCACCATTTCGAGTCATTGCCTCCATGACATGCCTACTTCTTAGCCCTCGCCTCAACAACACAACCACCCTTTCGGATCACCGCCACATGACATACCAAGTTTTTAGCTCTCTTTCTCCATGACTCCCACCATTTTGGGTCACCGCCTCCATGGCATTCCCCGTTATCAAGCCGCTTCCTCCATGACAAGCTCACCCTTTTCGAGTCACTACCTTCATGCACACCCACCTCTCTCGAGTCACCGTCTCCATTACATACTCACCCTCACCATCTCTTGTATAACTATTTTTATTTGCATTTAAATGTGTATAGATAGTAAGCCGCACTTAGTAGAGCGAGCGACTCCGTGTCGGTCGCGATGCTTTAATGAGAGTCGCTTGCTAGGTTGATCCCGGTGAGCAATGTGAGTTAAAGTATTAGATTGACGGACATATGATCGTGTAAGGATCCAATGGATCTAACTCATGACACCTTGCATTTTACGGACCCACATTTAATGGTCTTTATTTTAAAATAAAAAAATATATTTTTAAACTAATTACATTTGCAATAATTTTAAAATTATTTATGTAGCAAACTAGACCATATGTAAGGCCAACTCTTTTCAAAATCTATCCCGGGTGACACTTTCGCCAATACAATGACCCCTTCAAACTCATACATACTCGTAGACTTATCTTACACTTAGATGTCGGTCAGACACTTTCGCTGTACTTTGTGCTAAGTTATAGTGATAGATGCTGGTATTTTTTAATGCCTTTCGTATATTGTTTTGTGATGATTTTTTTCTTATTCTAGCCATGTTTTACCTTTCTCGCTTTCCGGTTTGCTCACGTGCTTGCTATTGAAGATAATATATTATGTCATTCTTCTATAGAGAGTCGTGCTCTATACATACGCTAACAGCACAGTACCACTAAGGGGGAGCTCGTAATGACTTCTAACCTTTTTGCTTTCAGTGCGCCATATAGCTCCCCTAATAAAAGGAACATCTTATTCCGTGTCGTATGGATTTCCCCGCTAATGGTTTGTTTCAAGCTTGTTGAGTCTTATATTTTCTTATTTAAATGTATTCGATAAAGTCCCTAGGTCGAGTTTATATCCGAAATAAGGAATGAACACATGTTTCGCGGTGTATGATGTATCAAACCACATGATGGGGACTAGAAGCGTAGCTCGCATTCCGTATCTTGATTTCTAATTCTATAATTTTGTGTAGATCTTGGACCGGACATGTGTATGCGGAGTATGACCTCTTTACTCGTTTTTCTTGGGATATATTGTTGACCTAGGGGCATCGTCCCTTTTATATTTTGGAGTACTTTGTTTTTCGTTGTTGTCGCATATTTTTAGGTTTGTGTTGTATTTGTGAAAAGAGGTCGCCTACGTAAATTGTCGGCGAATTTTTAATTTAAATAAATAATTTGAAAAGTAGTATTCGATTTTAAAATAATTTTAAATTCGAAAATTTTAAGATATGAAATCAAACCGATCTCACATCCCGAATAGTTTATATAAACGAGCACCGCATCACAAACCGTGTATCTATCTCGAAGAATAGTACACACTCGTTCGGTGATGGGGCTCAATTAAATAAACTAGAAGATTTGTGACATCCGTTTGGTCTCGCGAACCAATTTTATAAGCCGACAAATTCCCTCGCTTAATATGAAAGCATTAAACAGTGGTTTATATTACTCAGGTTCTTAAAATTCCCTATAAGGGCAAGCCCCTATAGTTAATTACATCTTAAATGATGAGAATCACCTAAGAAAACTCTCGATAATAATCAGAGTTCTGCTCTCAAGAATTTCAAAGTTTAAGTTTCCAAGGGATTGAATATTGGAATTTCAATAGGGAATGGATCAAATTTGGAACATTTTGTTTTGGGAATTCAAAGGAAGAAAGGTAGGAGAAATCATAGATTCAAAGCGAACTTCGTAATTTCTCGACTATCCTATTGTTTCGCTTCGAATTTAGGAAAGTCCTAATGTTTATTTAATGTTTTCGATCTTGCCAATTTTAATTAATTAGGACTTATATTTGTATGATAAAATCATACAAATAAACTTCGAAGATGTGAGGGTTTATGTCGTACCGAACGATCACCTCGGAGTCCTAAGACCGGTTAGGGCTTAATTTGCAATGCAAATGCCTAACGAAGGTCGAGGATTTATGTCGCACTAGTGCAAACTACCTCGAAGTCCTATGGCTTGGTTATTTAATTCTAAGGAAAGTTTAGCTGATGTAGAGTTGTTTTGCTGACGAAGATGGCCGTGCTGCCCACCGTGCTCCAAGCTCCTTGTTGTTGCAGAGGTTTAGTATTAGAAATCATAAATCAGGAGATGAGAGGAGTGTTCTGGTTTAGAGAAGTCTTAAAATCCAAGTGTTTTTAGTGTTTTAGTTAAAAAAAATCTTAAAGTCGATTATAACAACACCGGCTAAGATCCCACTGGCTCCATCCTTCCGCATCGTTATTTTTATCGGATTCACTTAGTCCGTATGAATTCGCTAAACTCAACTCGAATGAGTTCCACACTTTCATTTATACCGCGGAAATCCCGCTAAGCAACACGTAGGTTACATCATCCGAGGTATTCCCGATCATCCAACAAGACGTTTTAATTTAGTTGTAGTCGTAGTTTTGTTGTTCGTTTCGTGATTAAATTTCGAGTTGTTTTATATTTCGAAATGTTGTGGCGGTGAATTTTATCTTGTAATGACTTTTAATTTAGTTTTGGTTTCAGCTTTAGGGACTATCCTAAAGGTGTGGGTTTTCATGCAACAGCTTATTTATCATGCAAGAAAAGTAAGTGCGATGCGATTAAATAAATTGCAATAAGGTAAATTGCAATAAAATAAAAGCGTACCGGGAGGGTCTTCCCGTCATCCCAAGCCGCACTTAAAACACAATTAGAATAACTAAGCATTTAAAGCAAGTTCCTAGTGTAAAGCTAAGGGAAGGGTTATGGTTTTCTACCAAGTTCCTAACCCTATAGCCTAGTCATCTCCTATGACGTCTAGCATTCTCGTATTTTAGTTCGAGGACGATTTTCTTCATCAAGGAACAGCTTAAGTTCAATTGTTCTTATAAATATCCTATCATATCGAGAAAGTGCTTAAGACGAGTCTTAAACATCTTTTCAATATTTCTATGATTATTTTAAGTCCAAGAGAATTTAATTATACGAATGAATTAATCGTCCGGAGTTCAAGTTTATTATCTTCGCTCAATGAACTAGACATTTGAATATCTTATGAATGAAGTAACACTTCACTTAATACTCCATTTAGGAGTTATGACAACAAGAGCTTTCGAGGGCAAATGGATGTTCAAATGATTTATGATTTAACTTAATTTCAATTAATCGGCTTAAGTTCGGAATAGTTGTTCAAGTTGTTTTAGATTTATTTTTGAATTCTTTATGTCTTAGGTGATGTTATACTTAATTTAATTTAATTTGATGTAATTTAATTTAATGTGGTTTAATTTAATTTAATTTAAGTTAATTTAATATAATATGATTTAATTTAATTTAATTTAATTTGATTTAATTTAATTTAATTTAATTTAATTTAATTTTTAATTTGATTTAATTTATTTTAATTTAATGTGTTTTAATTTAATTTAATTTAATTTAATTTAATTTAATTTAATTTTTTAATTTTAATTTAATATTTTATTTTAAAAGGGTTTCGATTTAAATAATTTAACTTTAATTTAATTTAATGATTAAGTCTTTTAGCATTTTAAATCTCAAGTTTGAATTATCATTTTAATTAGAATTAAATATTATTGAGATGATTAATTTTGGGATTCTTAAATTAAAGAATAAATCTCTTCCTAATAATATCCCTATTTTAATAATTCCAATTTGATTATTCTTCCAAATTTAATTAATTATTTTAATTAAAGTTCATTTCAATTATTTTTTTGAATTGTTTAATAGGTTTCTATCCTTTAATTATTTAAATTTCAATCATCCAAATCGGATTAAGATCAAATATTTTACTCTTTCATTTTATTAAGCCTAAAGTTTTAATTAAGGGTTAAAATTTTAATTACCATTTTGCCCTTCAAGCTTAATAATTTCATAACTCACTAAATTGAGCTCAAATGAATTTGAAATTTTTATGTAACTTCACTCATATGTCAATGAAGACATTAGAGGAGAAAATGTGATTTTTCTATATTTAATTTATTTATGTAATTATTTTTGGTGGAAAATAAGGATTTCCAAGGAAAATTTAATAATATGACCAAGGAAAAGTTTCTGTCCTTAAGAAAATTATGGGACATTCCTAATGAATAGAGGACCACTTGGACCAATTTTGGTGATTTTTTGAATTATATTATTTTTATTATAATTATTTTGAGTTTTGGAGTATTAATTAATTTAAAAATAAAATAAAGGTTGAAAAATGAATTTTATATTTTTCAAAAATCTCTCTAATATCAAGGAAATCAGAGAATCAATTTTTATAATTTTCTGATTTTTCTTTGATTTATTAGAATTATTTTAGTGGAAATCCTAGAAAATACATTTTTTTAATTTTAAAATTGCCTTAGGGCTTTAAAATTTAATATCTCATCATAGAGACTTAAGAAAAATATGGGGTTTGTTCCTAAGTGACTAAAATTCAAAATGTGACATTTTAGTGAATTTTATTATTTTTGTGATTTATATTATTTTTTAATTATTAAAATATTAAAATAATACAAAAAATCAACTTTTTAGAAAATTGAAATTTTAATTTTCCTAAATTCTCCTAATATCAGAGAGGCTCCAAAACCAATTTGGTGAATTTTTGAAAAGTATTTTGAAAGTTATGAATTTTTTAAAGTTTAAATTGGTTAAATGGCCTAATCAACCCATTTAGTAGGGCTAACCAAGTCCAATCGACTTCAAATTTTTATGGTGGGTTCCTCTGATCTTAAAGGTCAGTGGAGAATTGATTTCAAGTCAATTTGATGTATGATTAGCTCTAATTAATTAAAGAGCTATTTTGGGTGTTTAAGCCAATTAGTGGTTATTTCAAGTGGATTAATTCAAAACCTATTTTTCCTAGTGGTCCTCTCGGTCATAAGAAACATCACCAAATTTTCCTAGAATTTATTTCACAACATGCTAATTATTGGATTTAAAATACTCAAAACAAGTAACTCGAATTTGAAAAATCAATAACTTCTCATAGGATGGCCTCTCGACTTTGGAAAATTCAGGGAATGTTCCCAAATTCGTAGGCTTCAAAAGCCCTATGGTCTCATGCCATGGTGAATTTCCTATATGCATGGAGAATTAAAACAATGCAGTACAGTAAATAAATCATTAAAAATAAAATACTTGATGAAATTAAATGATTTCTTTTCCACATTATTCTCCTCTCGTTCACCGAGCAAGAGGGTATTTTTATTTTATTTTTCCGATTTTTCTACACAAAGTTATGCATTTTCGAAGTTTAGTGGAATTAAATAAATAAGAAAATACCCTAATTTTCTACTTATCCACGCGGCGCCGCGTCATCCTAGGCATCTCCGAAGCTCCACGCGGCGTCTTCTGATTCGGCGCCGCCATCTGACTCAGCAATTCAGGGCCCCGCGAGTCACGTACCAACGCGCTGTCCGACTCAATCCAGACCGTCCACTCCATACACGCTCGATCCGACGGCTCATGGTCATCGTCTACGACTGGTGTGCACCCGTGACCGTCAACCTTCTAACCCTAATTTCTCACTCGATTCTCAACGGATTTTCGTGTTCTTATGCTCTATGGATTCGTCTCGAGGAGACGAACACATCCATACGGTAAACACGTATTTAAATCGACTCAAATTAAATGGAGAATCTCCGTAAGCTCGGGAAGAAGAGTGAGACCATACCTTTGCTCGAGAAGTGAAGCTTCGATCCGAGAGTTGTGTCACCTTCGATCGGGTCCAAGCAAGCTCCGGATGAAGTCCCTCGGCTCGGTGAATCGTCTACGCTATGAAAGTGACCACGCCCGATCACAAAGCTTCGGAGGCCGGGACAATCGGGTGGCTCCGAGATGGGGCTTTCAGCGGGAAACTTCTCCTCTCGGTCCGGTGAAGGTGTAGGACCGATCAATTTGGGGATCGATCCACCGTGGAGAAGTGTCCCGGTTTTGTGCTGAAGCTCGAGCTCAAAATCGAGCTCACCGGAGGGAATCGGGCTGGAATTCAGCTGGGATCAAGTGCTCTATGTGTGGAGAGTGATCCGGAATGATTTTGGCGTAGTTTCCTTAAGGTTTGGTTCAAGCAACTTTCATGGCCGAGAAGGGGTGGTGTTTAAATAGAGAGGGGCGAGGGCCTCCCTGTGGAGAGTTAGTGGCTCGGGATCGCCTGCTTCGGCAAGAGAAGAACAACCATGGTGGCCATCGGGCATGGGGCCTCAGCAGTGAGAATTCCAAGTTTAGGCTCACATGCGAGCTCTCGGCCCGGTGGTTTCCAGTGGCCGTGGTGGTCGGCCGGCCAGTGGTCAGTCACTCGTTGTCATCGGGGAGGCCGTGTCTGGGCTTAGTGCAGTCAATTGGCATTAGCCATGTGTAAAGGGCTTGGATTAGAATGGTATGAGAGAAGGCTCATTTTGGCTTGATTTGGGTCAACCCATCATTTTGGGCTTGGTTCACCCTTCAAGGTGGCTTTGGGTGTTGTGGGGAGTCAAAGGAATCAACTGGTTTGGCATGGAGAAGTCCTTATCCAAATATATTCGGATTAAATTCGGGTTAGGGTGAAACATGCTTAAGGCTAATGACTTTTAGGAGGTGCTTAAAGGACCTCCTCCTTTTGCCATTTAAGGAGGGTTGACAACTTAGAGATCCTCATGGCTTGCCAATGGCTTGCATGTGGCTTCATGGCTCCATGTGGCTTGGGAAAAGATCGGGTCAATTTCATGAAAAGGGATTTTATGGATTTTAGCATTTAGGGGTGATTTGGCATGAGGCTTGATTTGGAATCATTTGATGATGGGATTGGAACTTAGGAAATGTCTTTGATTAAATGGATGACAAATGAAAATGTCATATGGGCTTTAGTGGTAGATTTTGGGCTCTTTGAAATGGTTTTAGATGGCTTTTAAAGTGATTTAGGGAAGTGGGTTTTTTGGTTTGGAAATAAATTTATGGATGGGAAATTTGTGAAGGATTGGGCCAAAAAAATGTTGGGTTTAGCTCATGGATGTGTCATGAATGATTTGAAATGAGTTTGGAGTGATTTAGGTTTGAATGGGGTTGGATTTGGGCCTCTTTGGTGAATGGGCCAATATAGGTCAAATTGGGCTAACTTGGGCCAATGTTGGGCTAGGGTTGAAATTGATGTAAATTAAATGTTGGGAAATGTTTATGGGAGTCTTTCAAAGAGGTTTTGGCTTTGGTTGGGTTTTGATTTTGAGGTTTGGGCTTATTTGGGCTAGGTTTGGGTTTAGGTCAAAATTGGGCTTTTTGATTTTGGGTTGAATTTGAGTGGGGTTTGGGTCAAAATTTTGGGCAAATCATGTTAGTGTTTTGTTTGTGGGAATGTTAAGGAAGGTTTAGAAAAGATTTGGAGTTAATTGGAGTTGAATTGGGTTAGTTTGGGTTAGGTTTGGGTCATGGGTCCAAATCGGGCTTTAAGGCCAAAAGTGAAATTGGATCCCAATGCCAATCAAATTGGGCTTGGATTTGGTCTAGATTGGTGTTGGGGATGTTGAATTGAAGTCTAGAATTGAATTGGACCAGAATTTGGGTCAATTGGGTAGGTTTGGTTTGACATTGGGTTCACTTTGGGTTAAAAATGAGTCAAATTGGGGGTTTTGACAAAAGTGGGGTAAATTGACAAAATTGGCCCATGGTGTAGTTGAACAAAATGAAAATAGGAATATTTTGGATTTTCTGAAATTTTCTGGGAATTTTCTGATTTTTTGGATTTTTTTGCTAAGAGGGGCATTTTGGGTATTTGGAGGGTATTGGGGGGTATTTTTGGAATTTTTGGTATTTTTGGCTATGAATGATCAATTTGAGTGATGTGGGAATGTTTGGGATTGGTTTTGAGGAATTTGGGTGATTTTGGAGAATTTTGAAAAATTTGGGTAATTTCGATGGTTTTGGGTAAGTTAAGCGGGTGTAGGGTCCCGGGTCAAAAATTGAAAATTTGGAAAATTAAAGCTTGGGTGAATGTAAGTGGAATGAAATCATTTTGGTTGAGCCATGAAGCCATATCAAGCCCACATGAGCCATGAAGGGACTCATTTGAGGCACCCACTATGTTGTTCCTAACCCTCTTAGCCAAGGGCTTAGGGGTTAAAGACCATCCATGTGAATCACCTTTATGAGTCAGGAGATCAAGTTGGGTATGGGTGTGGTTTTAGGAGGTGTGTGAAAGTGTAGTGTATAGGTGTAGTGTGTGTGTAAGTCAGCCCCTTCACCAGACCAGGCCACCCAGGGTAGTCCTAAGGCCAAAGAGTCCCATAGAGAAACTCATCCTTTAAACTTCCACATTTGATTTCAACCCTATAGGTGATTAGGGGTCTACAATCAAGTTTGTGGAGTTTGCAGGGAGTTAAGAAGTGGTTTGAATTTCTAAGTGGTGGGTCCCAATTCTAATCCTCTAAGATAGTCAAAGGAAAAGCCTAAGGCTAGATCCTAAGTACTAAAAAGAAGAAGAGAAGACCTCATCAAAAATGAGGTCAACAGTTGCATGTTTGCATGTTTAGCTTGTCTTTCAAATTTTTTTTTGTGTATCGAAGTTGTGACAAAATTATAATTTAGGCTATATAGGACGTTAAATTATAATTTTTTCCATATAAAAATCCTAATAAAAGATTCAAATCAATTTAAGATTAAAAGATTCATAATTTTCAAAATACGTCTTTTAATTCCTGCATGGACTTTGGGCATATTTTAAAATGGGTTGCTTCACATAGGCAGAACCTTAAGTCATGTAATAGAGCCTCCATAATATTTAAGGACCGATCAAGATAATTGCATCATTTACATGTCTCGATGTGATGTTCCCATGCTTCTCCAACCTAATTGGCCCAACATACCTTATTTTTACATAGAAGGTTATCTAGGATCCTCAACCTAGATAGGGTGTAAGATCTTTTATCAGGAGAGTTTCTAGCTATGTAGCCGAACCCCCCTTTCTCTTCTTTCTAAGGCATCCTCACCACTGCGACATGTATAAGTCCCACCTCTTGAAGCTCCAACCTATTGTCATAGGGTAGTGTTTCCCTTTTAACCTTAGAGCTACGAAGTCTCCAGTGGATGATGTAAATCACAGATTGCTAACTGGGGATCTCTGGATGTGTTGAGTTGACTACCTTCACGACCAGGTAAACTTAGGGCCTTAGTAGCTTGGGATGACGGGTCAGTGGTACCCTGACCCAACTACCTCTACTTTTTAGGTTGCTCATCCCTTCCTTTGACTACCCCTGTTGGGCCCTATTTCTCCTTTCCTTTTTGGTATCATCTCAACGGCCTGAATGCTATTGAGGAGTTAGTTATTCAAATGAGGAACAATTTACAGTTCCAAGTTATATCCATTGAAAATTTGAAAACTTAATTATGATAGCTGACAAACTCAATGAATAATTGACCCCTAGGAGCACTGATTAGTAACCCTGAGGTGAATCCAAAAGATTAAAATGTGGAGCAGCATAAGGTAATAGGAATGAGGACTGGAGAAAGGAGGAAAACAAGCCATTAGGATGAGAGAACCCCTGTGAAGTCTAACTTAGGAAAACTTTCCTCTTCCATTAAAAATAACCTAACTGAATGGCATCCACCTCCATTCTTCAAAAGCTACAGAAGCACAACAAAGAACCTGATAGTTTCACTATTTTCTATGCCATAAAAACTAAGTTTCATGGATATGCATTTTGTGACCTTGGAGCCCCTGTAAATGTGCCACCTCTGAATATTTTCAAACAATTTTAGAAAGGATAAAATAAGATTGTCAATTTAACACTTCAATTAATCAGTCAATCTATGGCTCATCACATATGAATTGTTGAAAGTTTGCCTATCACACTGGATCTATTCGCCTTTTCTATTGATTTTGTAATATTGGATATGAAAGTAGAAAAAGAGATGCGTGTGATTTTTGAGAGACCATGATTAGCAACTAATAAGGCTATTATTGATTTTCAGGATGGGATGATAATTTTGAGTTAGAATGCTAAAAAAGATACATTTGATTTTTAAAATCACCAAAACTTCCCCAAGTCTCTAGGAATGACCTAACCAGAAAGTATAAGTGGTGGCACTTTTAGTGCAAAACAAATCAATTGGATAAGATGAATTAAACCTTGAAGAAAATATGATAATAGATGAATTTTTGGATAATCTAATTGATGATAGTGTTGCTCTTCCTTTAGAAGAAGTCCTGCCTGCAGACCATGAACTTTTAGAGGAAAAGCATAGCTGAGCCTTCACAAACACTGATGATTATCTGATTGGAAATGAGAGGTTACTACAAAACTTATGTTTAGGGGTAAGACATAATGGGAATGTATGAGAAGTATATGAGAGAATAATTTCATTCAAGGATATAGGAGAGGAACCAGGATAACCTGAATTTGGGACAAGTGACCGAGGATTACTGAATTGACAATTTTCTGGAGTTCTATACTGATGTTGTTACTCTTCTAATCCTCTCGGAGTATCACTAGGAAAATCCTAAGGCTAGATTATGGGCATTTAGAGAGAGGATAAATCTCATTAAAAAAATGAGGTAAAAAACTCTTTTGCTGTGATGTGGTGGTTGGAAAACCCATGAGTTCAGCCTGATTGTCGGGTTGACGTAAACCCATAAAATACTTGAATTGTTCACTCCTTAACCCTTGCACCAGGATGGCTTATGCTATTATAGGGTTAAAATTCTATACTTCTAACATTTCTTTCTAGAGGCAAGTGATATACGTTGTAGCTTATTTTTTGGGCCCTTCTTGGTTTGCTAGGGAATGCGAGTCATTGTGGGGCTTCTGGGCACCATCGAACTATGCCTTGAATAGCTTCTTGAACTCATTGAAGGAGGTAGTAACACCAGTTGGGTAAACCATCTAAGGGTTGAACATCGTGGTATGAACTAACCCACACTTCAGTGCGACAAAAAATTTAAGAAGCATACAACCGACTCAAAGGATGATATGTGGTCGCCTAAATCACTCCGATCCTTATAGGATTCTAGGGATGCAATTTTGAACTTTTTCAAGGGTTCAACGTCAGTAATGTGTCGGGAAAGAATTCTCCGGCTGACGGTATACGTCCGTTCACCCCAGTCATGGTCTAAACCTTGGTGCGATACAAACACTAACCCGATACCGGGATTCCTCAATTCTTTCAACCCCTTAATGCATTTGGTGTCCTTGGGGTTCGAGTTCTACTCAAGGGTTTAGTTCTTGATGAGCATGTTTTCTCTCTTATAGTATTGTGCTAATCAATTGTGTCGCTTGTCCCAACATTTACTATCAGAGTATTGAATTTTTTGTTTGCACAAATTCCCTTATTGACTTCGAGTTTGAAGTTTCTCCCAAGTGAGTTCCTTCTCTGTGGTGCTCTCCTCTTCTTGTTGATGACATAATTCCACGCTCACAACATCTTTTGTCATGTTGAATCCAAAAATATCATGTGGATCACTCCCAATATATAGATCATTGGATGGATGAGTGGAACTGAGAGAGAGAACAAGAGGAAGCAAGGTTTATAATAACAAAAGCTCTGAGGGGGTAAATCCAATAGTCTTTTCTTGAAGATATAACCTATTTATTTATAGATCATAGAAAAGTCTCGTAAAGTTACATGTTTGTCCCTATTTTAATAGGGACACTACAAGTAGTTATCACACATTTTCTTATTTGTAACCAACTTCGGAACACTTTAGTATCCCAAACTGATGTTGGTATTATTTCATATTCAGAACTACTTGAAGAGGGACATTTAACGGTCAACTTTTACTGTAGTTTGGTACTTGAAAAAAAGTTCGGTCGGCCTTCTTGAGAGAATCCCCCATAGGGCCTTCTTTGTCTTTAAGGTGTACTTGGACCATCAGAGAAAATGTGCATCACCATAATCTGACGGGTAGCTCTCATTTAGACAAGAGGCTCTTTCAGATGATTGAAAAGATATTCAACAGGGTGCTCTTTGGCCATATTTATGAAGAATCCCGGAATCAATTAAGAGAGCTAGCTACAAATGATTGTCTCCCGATTTACGTGTCACGTATTCTTTTGTTCGACTAAGATTCTGTTTGGTCGGCCCATGATTTGATCGAATGAAACGATATTTGATGTTTCTGTCTTTTGATTATCTAGATGAATCCATTAAATTTCCTTGAAATTCATGCAATCATATTTCGTATATACAATATATATTAATATTAAAATTAATCCTTAAAAAAACATTTTATTTTTAATGCATTAATAATATTTTTTTAATTTTACTTAAAAACTGTATGTAAACAAATACATATATTTAAATATTAGTTTTTTTTTTAATTATAAAGAATTCCTTCAATTATGTCCGGAGCAGCACGGATCAGCCCAATTTATTTATTAATTTATTTTTTCTCTGGGCCGTTCACCGCATTCGTGTTCCCTTTCCCTCCCTGATATTCGAGTTTCTGCCAATATGATCCGCACGACGCGGTCCTAACTCCTGGCTGGTCTTTGTTGTGCGACGCCACCCCCGGCATTGGCTTCTTCAAATGATCAAGTTCTTCCCTCCCATTTAAGGTTCGTCTTTGTTAGATCAAATCCATTAATAACTATCGTATTTCTTTAAATATGCCGAATGCCTTCTGTTTGATCCTCTTTATAAGTAAGATATATATGTAGCATGTGTTTGGAGGCATTTCATCGAACATTGCGTGGTCGAAACTTCAGCTAGGTTTTTTTTGGTGCTTTTGGATTAGATTTTTGATCATTCTGCTTTGATTCGTAATTCTTTTATGTGACCAAAAAATAAATAAATAAATAAAGAAAAAAACGGAAAAAAGCGAGAACGACATTGTTTTTCAGGGCGGGAGATTTTTAAAAGGGCGTGATTTTTGTTGAATTGATGTGGGAGAATTACCATAGCTTCTCGGCTACTTATTAGTCTCTCTTTCACCACTGCTGTTGGAAACAGGCAGCTGTTCTTTAAATGCCTGTCTGTTTGCTCTCAGCTATGTTGCTATTCAGCGGATGGATTTACATTTTTTCATTGAAGTAGTATATATTAAGCATCCTTTGCAATATGAAAATGATTTAAAAATAATCGTTGTTGTAAGCATCAATGGCATAATTATTGATAGAGATAACATCATATTGTTAGGCAGTGGGATGTGTTAAAATAAAGGTAGTCAAAATTGTGCCCATGTGTAGTAATCCGTACATAATGTTGTATTCATCTTACATATGATTTATTTACCTATTATACCAGCCGATGATTCATTTTAATATGCTTGAATCATCCTATAGATAAATTTTGCATGTATAATCCTTATATTTCTCACTGAAATTCATCCATTCGGCTCTATAAAGATGATCTTAATTTCATTATCATCATACAAGTTATGATATTCAGAGAAAACATATTGTTGGTAATGTCATTGCAAGCTTCCTTGTTTATAATTTATAACCAAACACACAACAACTTGATTTAGGTTTAATGATTGTGATTATTACTCATCTTTCTTTGGATGATGCTCATCTATGTATCTTTCTGAATAAATAACTGAAATTTTGTGCTACATTTTGTTTGAGTATATTAAATAATTTTTTGTTGATGGTTATTCTTTCTTTGACTATCAGGAGTGATAATCCAAATTCTAAACATATTATCTTTGTATAACAAAAAAAAAAAAAAAAAAAAAAAAAGAAGATATAAACTAAACTTTCATGACTATCCATCTAATAAGTTATCATGAATTTGCAGTATAATGGAGCTTGGAACTTTATCCAATCTGTTAAATTATTCTTTAAGTTTCTTTGCAAGTGTGCTTGAATTTTAAAGTCTAATATTTTTGTCCCAACTTTGGACGTCAGAGTTTGAGGGTTGATGCTAGTCAGCAATCAATCATATTGCTTATAGAAAAATCTATGTACTAAATAGAAATGTGGTCTTACAACAATTAAGCTAACCACAATGGGTTGGGATTAGGTTTTTTATTGTACTAATTCTGTGTATTCATTCAAGAATCCTGAAAAATTGTTGAATCTAAGTTTACACAGCATGTTTGTATCCAATATAAGAGATTTGTAGTATTCAGATGTTTATTTATTCTATGATTTATCTTGAGATGTTCACGGAGGGTATTATGCAGTATTCAGTCTATTTGTCATGTGAGGTGTCCACTGTGCACTTGAAAGTGATCTTCACAGTTTGCAATTACTTTTTTTTACATTTAGTACTATGGAAGTACTGGGGTCTAAAAGTGGAAAAAAACACTTAGAATTCTTCTAATAAACTTATACATCTTAATTTGGATGCATGTTAAAGTTATGAGCTGTATATTGTTTTGAATATCTGAACCATCCAATGAATATCTTACCTTTTTTCTAGCTATTATCAGGGAGAACCTAGATACTTTATCAAATATTCCTAAGGATCAAGGTTTTTTAAACTTTTGTATGAGTTCAGATTTTGCTATAGGTATTGATGAAGTCCTATTTGGTTGGCTTAAATAGATAGATGTTTTTGTTATACTATAAGTTAAGTGTTGCCGAGATGAGAATGATTAGGTGGATGAGTGGCTTTACGCTTAGAGACAGGATGCGAAATGAATATATCCGTAATAGGGTTGGTGTTGCACCGGTGACGGATAAAATTAGAGAGAGTCGCCTTAGATGGTTTGGTCACATTAAACTTTGACCACCTGATGATCCGATTAGGAGAGTAGATGTTTTAAATACAACTTATGTTAAGAAAGTTAGAGGTAGACCTAGGAAAACTTGGGCTTATTGCATAAAAAATGATCTTAATTTAATAGAATTAAACGAAAATTTGACACTAAATAGGACGCAATGGAGAAAAAGGATTCATGTAGCCGACCCCACTTAGTGGGATTAAGGCTTTGTTGTTGTTATTGTTGTTGTTGTATATTACAATTCTAGATATGTTGTCAGATAAACACTTCCTTGTGGTTCTTGGTCCGAGCTTCACTTTCATATATGTGCATTGAAAATCAATGCATGCATATATTTGTAGAAGAAAAAAGAAAAAAATACTTGCTTCAGGCCTAGATTTCTTTGGTACCTGAAGTCTAGGACTGAATAAAGTGTTTTATAAAACATAGTTGGATTACAAAAAATGCTAAGCAATGTGACCATTTGATTTACATTTTACAATAATTTTATGAAGTATACAACTGTTATATTCTTTATGAACTGTTAGTGTATAATGTTGTGTCTAGTCTTTTCAACTTTTAGACACAAGATGACATTCATACAAGCACACACTTGTAAATTCATCGATACATGCACATGAGCTCAAATGTCATCAGGGATTGTAGATTAATTATAGAATGAAATTTTGCAAGCTTTGATAATTTGTTGATGTGTTATGAATCTAGTTTGCAGTGGAAATTGACTGGTTTGATGCTTTTATTGAACACCATATTAACCATTAATTTCCTGCCACCTTTTAGATATTCGATCCTATTCTATGTGTTAACTAGATTTTAATGGGATAACCATATTTTATTTTATTATGAAAACAGACTGCACTTAAGAATTGATGAACTCTTTTATCTTTTTCAGAACCATTTAGACTAAACCAATGTAGAAGTTTGTCTCTGGAAATTATATATTAGCTTATCTCCTCTCTTTAGAAGGATTTTATTGCTGCATTCGATCTTTCCTCACAATGTCTTTTGCTCCCATATGGTCGGGAAACTTTCATCAGAGAAGGAGCTACATAGGGAGCAGTTGTAGTTTCAGAGTTCTCAAATCCCATGCTGAATTATTTCCTGGAAAACTGTTGGAGCGTAAGATATACTTTTTACAGCCTTTAGCAACAAAAATAGAAGGAAGGAATCAATGGTCACACAACAACGATGTTTCTGATATCAGTCTATGCATTCCTGATGGTACTGCTGAAATAATGAAGAATAATATTAACAAAAAGTCAGATTGTTATGAATACAAGACTGCTCAGCATTGTGATGTCCAGAAAATTTCGGAGGACAAAACGTATGGTCGCCCTGCTACTGTTTTAGTATTTGATACTGAAACGACTGGTCTTAGTAAAGAATGGGGGAGGATAATTGAAATTGCAATTCGTGATCTCATTGGGGGTAAGAATAGTACATTTCAAACACTTATAAATCCTGGAAAAGCTGTACCAAATACAGATGTTCATGGCATTAGCTCTGATATGGTTAGCAGGCCCGGGATTCCAAGGTAGGTTTTGAATTAGTTAGATTATACATTTATTTTTCATATGTTTATTTCGTATGGTGTTTATGTCATGAATTTTTTACCGTAGCACATATTATAACTTTTGGTTTGGCCCTTTACGCTGGAATGAAATTTCAAAATACAAATCTAAACAGTTAGATTGTTTGATAGTACAAAATTGTATTGGAAAACTTATATTTTTTATTTTTGAAAAACTTTCTAGTTATTCAGTTACCAAGGCTATAAAAATAAGTATAAACCAAAGATGTTGATTTATTTTTAATTGTGGAAAATAATGCATTTAAACTAGAGTTTTTTCTGAAAAAATTCATGTTAAAATATCTTAAACTTAAAACTTGAAACAAATAGCAGATTGGGAAAGAACTAGCTATTTAGTGTCGATTGAATAACTAACCATTCAATAACGTGCCTATTATGATAGGTGTCAACATTTTCTAAGAGTGGTTAGACATAATGGACAAATTCAAAAGACTTGTCGTGTGGGAGTAGTTCCTATATTGATCGGAAGAGATAATGCAAAGCCTTAAAAGCAATGAAATTTGAAGGGCACACACATTCATGTATAATATTATAACCGAGCAGGATATCAGCTAAACTATGATTTCCCTTAATGACTTCGAATATAAGGTTAAAATTATCCTTGTGAAGCTCATTAAGGATCCTTTTAGAAAGACTAGCGAGAAAATTATTTAGTTGAGTCGCACTTAAACTATTAAAGTTTGCTCGATCCAAAGAAGAAAATATCAAGGACAATTCAATCCAAAAGAAGTAAATATCATGGACTTGAAGTATTACTTACACTAAGTGTCAGCCTCCATGTCAAATTTATTTTGCATTCAATGACAAAATGCAGCAGGGATATCAATATAAAGATGGATCTTCATAGACCAAATGCTAGTGTATTTGTAGATAGACTAATGATATAGTTCCAAACACAAATCTCTCTATTCTTGATATTCTTTGAGGCATGGCCCAACAAAAATAAAACATCACTAAGTCTTCCTATAAATCTACTTATTGACAGTAAAACATTTTATTATTGTTTTTTATATCAATTCCTTTGGATGTTGTATACTTAAGGCAAACTCGCTCTAGTAGAAAGCATAGAGGAGCAATTGACAATGCTTTGGGCTCAAATGAACTATCCAAGCTGAGTTCGTGATAGATTCACCAATTGGGCCAGAGGAGCACTCACCTAGTTGATTCAAGGCATTCACCCCTAGTAACAAGATGGATTTTAGGCGATTAAGAAGGGGAACATTCACTAAGCTTATCAATAGCTCACACAAAACTATTTGGAGAATCACCGATCAACTTAATTCAATAAGCACATAGGCCTAGAAAGCTACCCGACCTTCACTATTAGGAAAACCAATTAATTTCCTAAGCTCCATAGCCAACCATCATTATGAGTCTGAGTCTCTAGTTTGGCTATACACCTCTTATTATTATTGCATTTTACATGTATGGCCTATCTTGTGGCTTTTTTTGTAGCGCACAAGACCCCATATATTTATTTGTAAATAAGGGATTTTGGGGAGCTCAAGAGCTTTACATTCCTTTTGTATTATAGCTTCTTCAGCTTCAAAGTGGCTTTCCCCTTCTTGCTTTTTCTATATTATTAAGCTTTTGGCATAACCCAAAAATAAAATGGGATCCAACATCTCAAAATATGTAGGGAGCATAAATCTATGCCACAAACTAGAAAAGAAACACAAAGTTTTATAGAAGGCATCGAAAGAAAAACACTAATTTGACTGTTGCAATGGAAACTTTTGTTAACAAGAAGAAGCAGAATTTTATAACAAGTAGATAATTTATTGAGATGGATGTGAGACTCATCAGAATGCTCAAATATGTTATGGACCAAATCCTCAGAACTACATTTTTAGATTACAATATCCCGAAGAATCTACTTAATCAGTGGTTGCATAGACAGTCTAGGGCTGAGAGCACTTGATTCTTAGGATTAAGCTTGATTTGGACTTTGATCAAAGAAAGAGGAATCAATTAGACTAGAATGAAAGAGACTTTACTTAACAAATGCTTTCTCCAAATGATTGTCCAAATTAGGCTACCAACTAAGCTTAAGATTCCCATTCCCTATTTGGACTCTTGAGTGGCCGAATTGACCTAGCAAATTGCATAACACATTTTTAATTTATTGTTTCTACTTCAAGGAGCTTCCATTAAGATAATTTTTCAGCCTACCACTAGCGACGATTACATCATTTGCCTAGTTCAAAGTTTGTTTATGACTTAATTCACTGGATCCCTATTTAAAGAAATTACAAGTTTGTTGAAGTGCGCTTAGAACTTGATGAGTTGGCTGAGGTGCTTCATGAAAGGTTTTTGAAGTGAGGCCATTGCTCGACTCGGCCTCACTCAAGGTGTCTACAAGAAACTCTTTCGCTGTCCACTCAGCTTGCAACAATTGAATCTGACTAAGTTGCATGAACTCACTAATTTTTATGTGAATGTAGAAGAATAAAACAATTTAATGGATGCATCATCTTCGAGTTGACAAGACTAGATAAGCTTGTTGACATAGCCACCTAATGAGTAGTATTGTCTCCTAAAACTCCCGAGACTTGAAACTTCTCGTCTTTTACCTTTGCAATAATCATATCACCCTCATTAATTACCAGGCTGGATGAAACTAATTTAAATGGTGCGATAACCATAAGAGGAGGGAGATCATATCATATCCCAATCAAATTCTTCAGGTACCAGAGGTGAAACATAAGTGGATGATTCAGTCAAAATTAATTTTAACACACTCAATTTGATTTGTATTTATAATGATCAAGTGAATAGTTAGTTTTTCTAATTCGTTATCAAGCAAACTCTTAAATTTTAACTGTATTAATATTCATAAAATATAAATACGAAAACGTGCATAAAACAATTTTCAACTAAAATATAGAGCTTTTAAAAATATTTTAGATATATAATCTACGTATTAAAAAATCTTTACTTGAGATAATAATGCCTTTTATAAACACATAAAATTGTATAATCAAAAAGCTGCACAAATAGATATGTCACGTGACTAATGATCAACCTGCTCCTTTCCCCCTTAATGAAAATAAAAAAAAGCATAAGAGACCTCATGGCAGGCCAACTATCATTGCAGCTACTTTTCTGATTCCCCTCACTTTAACAGATTTCTATCTGATCAGTCATGTTATACACACATTTATTATACTTTTATTTTATTTTTTATTTTTATCCTAGAAATGTCATAAGATATTTGACACATTTAATTTATTAGTTCATTACGTAGCCCATCGGTCATAATAACCTGTAATAAGTTGTTAGACCGACGCTCAGCCCGCTAAAGAATTTAAAGATTTATGCTAGGTGCAAAGCTAAAAGGATAGTTTAGTCATTTATTAGTTATTATTTGGAGTATAAATTGGGCTTATTATGCTTAAGGTTAGATTATGTTATGAGATTGCTATCTTGAATTTTAGGGTTAGTGTTTGGGAGAAATATACTATCTATCGATTTGTAGGTGTTAGGATTAGGATTTAGGTGAGATCTCTTATCTCTTGAATTGTAGGTGCTTATCTTTATGTATTTGGGTTGAGTTGTTTTGTGCTTGTGAATAAAAATATTTTCTTTTCTGTAATTTATGTGGAAAACTCCTCTGGTTCCTAACAAATTGGTATCAAAACATTCAATTCTTGCAAACAAGGACGAGATTGCCATTGCTAGGAGATGATGACTAGATTGTCGTAGCGGGGAGCTGACGACAGGAATCGTATGGGTTTTAATTAGAGAAGGGATCAGGCATGCCCAAGTGGTGATCTGAGAGACCAATGATAGGACTGGGTGTGCCCTAGTGAGCTAATCTCGCGATCTGGGAAGCAGGCAACATGATTTCAGCGTTCTCGTCATCGGTCGAGCTAGTTGGGATCGGACAAGATCACGATTTTACATAGTTGGGAAGCCAACGACGGGATCACAGGGGTCGCAGTGTGAATATAGTCATGATTGAGCATTGGGAGCCAAGGTTTGGATTGCAACACGTAATGGGAAGCCAATGACAAAGCAGGACGTGCCCTGGTTGCACTGTCGTGATTCAATTTCTCTGGGAAGCACCGCAGTGTGACCTAGTTGCATTTGCAAGTAGAGCTAGTTGGGAAACCAATGAATGAGATTGCGGTGTACAGAGTTCTGACTACCTGATTGAAAATGTTTTTTGAGAGAAATGATAGTAAAAAAATGGAGGCTCTGGATGAAAAATTAAAGGAAGATGTGGCCAAGTCAGATCGAAAATTAAGAAGTATTTTTCGGTCATGGAGGGGTGATTCCACAACCTTAGAAAAAATAATAAGCAAGGTCGTGGAGCTTCAGACAAGTCCGCTGCCGACTGCCATAGGATCGAGTGACAGTGTTTAGAGGAGACGCGAGCAGAAATAATTAGAAGAACTTGCACGGCATCAAGGCAGCGTCATTGCCTTGCACGGATCTAGACCTATGGAATCGAGTGAAAGAATGGGGAACAGACTTAAGCATGCAATAATCCTTTGATCCGAGGTTTTTCCCATCACTATGTTTTGATATCACTACTTCCAGGCGCATAAGAACGAGTTCAAGAGATGGATTCGGGAGATATTTGATGTCGGGATTATACAATCTAGTGTGAGCTCTTTTTTAGCCCCCTATCATTAGTGAAGAAGGATGAGAGTCTGTACTTCTGTATGGATTATCAACCAATGAATGAGGAAATACTATAAGATAAATTTCTTCCTTAGCTTCAGCCTGCCTGACCTCATGGTCAGCCGCCCGTTCCTAGTTTCATCCAACTAGTCCTCTGCATCACTGCTTGTTCCTCGGCCGCCAAGGCCCGAGCCCTCGTAAGCTTGGCTCGCTTCCTTGCCTTGTCCTTTGCTTTCTTGGCTCCAAGGAATCGGGTTGTCAAGTGGTGAGATGAAGCGATCCCCAACAGTTTGAACAGGTCGAGCACACGATAATGGTCCCAAGGTTCATACTTATTCAGCTGCTTCTCCAAGCTTTTGGACCACTTGACATTCGCATTTGTAGTGACATACTTATTTGTGCTTGGACCATTTGAGTACCAGTACAGTAGCATTTTCATTGAGCGCAAATCGGGAGTCCCTGGTAACTAAAAACTTAAGCCGTTCCTTCTGCATGAGGCTTCAGTCGCCCACTCCTCTATATCTCTTCCACTGAGGCGGGGGAAGATCATTCTCAGACTTCTAGGGAGCCTTTCCCTTTTGTCGACAAGATTTTTTAGTGACAATTGGCTCACCTTCGAATTTGACCTGAACTTCGACAAAAGCCTCCCCAATAGTCGCAGCAGCCTCAGAAACTGACACAAGTTCAAGAGTCCTAGGAGATGGCGGACCAGCCTCCTCCCTAGCGTGGCTGATGAAGCCTTTAGGAGTCACTTGCTTAGGGCTATTAGGTGTCGGTTGGACTGTTCGTCTGAGGGCTCCTTAGCATTCGATCAGAGGTAATTGGGAGTCCGAGCGACATCCTCTTCGCGGGCTTTCACACCTAAATTCATCAAAGTTGACTTTGACTAGATCATTATTAATTTGCCAGTGGAAATATCTGGAATCATAAGCCGCATAAACCGTTGTTTCAAAAGTAGAATATATGAAATCCGAACCTAGGACCTCAGCAGAGGAGTGAGCAGCAACCTCTGCCTCTCTTCTTGGTGGGGCTGTCTCTTGGCACAATATTTTCTTCTTCGTTTGTGAGTACCACTACTGCCGCTTTTCCTCCGCAACATCAGATGTCGCCCATAGCTCCGAACTTCCTGGGGTTCAATGCCTTGTTGTCTTATTGGTGTATTAGACAACCAACATGAGCCTTCCCTCCACTGTGGAGTGCAAACCCTGAACCCAGACAAAGATTAACTTTTTCTTCTTGTAGACACCGCCAGCCGATCGATTTTGCACTCGGAAGTCTTGGACCGACCCAATGACAAAGCTGTGTTTCCAATCCTTGATTTTGTTCTCCAGGCCAACCAAATAAAATTTCATGGTCAACTCAAAGACTACATACCCATCAGGCTTCAAAGGAAAACGTATTTGAGAATTGCTCCTGCGACCACTTTATCTCCATCAACCAATAATATTAGCTTTTGCTTTAGCTTATGATTTTGTTATTTCTAATACTTTATTTATGAAACCTGATGAATGTATTTTTATTTATATTAATAAAACACAAATAGATTATTTTCTTATGAGAAAAAAACATCGTCGATAATGTAAAGATCGTAAAGTCATTTCAACTGAAAAATTTAAGTATTCAACATCAATATTAGCTATGGATTTTAAGATGAGATGGCAGATAAAAAATACAAAATAAGCATCATTATAAAGTTATATGGGGGCACTTAAAAGACATCTAAAATTATTTTTAAGAGTAAACTTCAAGATTTGAGATGTTCATGAAGAAACTAATTATATGTGGGATAAAATAACAATCTCTATTAAACAAGTGACAAAAGATGTACTTAGAGAATTGAAAAAAAAATATTACAATTAAAAATAGTTGGTGATGAAATAATAATGTGTAGGAAATGATAAAATATAAAAACATTTCTTTTTTAATTTGATTTAAATGTAAAAGCTTAGAGAACTATGAAAAATATAAGGTGGCACCTAAGGATACTAAGAGAATTTTTTTTGAAGCTAAGAATTCTACATTTAGTGATCTTTACAACAAATTAGATACTAAAGAGTGAAAAATATTTATATAAACTAGCCAAACAAAGTGAAAAGAAATGTAAATATTTAATTCAAATAAAGTATTAAAGATGAAAATAAAAAAATGCGTTTCTTGGAGGAAGATATTTAATATAGGTGAGAGATATTTTGATAAAGATATCAATGAAGTTTTTGAAACATGATCGACCTTAGTGATCTCAATATCGTTAATAATAATAAAAAATTTTACTTTTACCGTTACATTAGTAAAAGTGAAGTTGAATAGGTGTTAAACAAATCTATGAAGAGAAAATCAGTAGAAACCGATGATATTCCAATTGAAGTGTTGAAGTTTTTAGGACATTTGGGAGTTTCTTGGCTCACTGAACTCTTTAGTATTATTTCAAAAACTAAAAAAATATCTGAGTAGCAGAGGAAGAATATTTTTGTTCTCATTTTTTAGAATAAAGTGGATGCATAAGAGTTTCCAAATTATAAATGAATTAAGTTAATGTGTTATACATTAATATTATAGGAGTGTGATTGGACATTTTATGACATGATACAAAGATTTCTTGTATTCAATTGGGATTTATGCCAAGCAAGTGTACTATGGAAGCTATACATTTATTGAGAGGTTTGATGGAGAAGTATAGAAAGTGAGGAGGATCTATATATGATTTTTAATGATTTAGAAAAAGCTTATGGTAAAATTTCTAGAGAAGTTCTTTGGAGAGTTCTAGAAAAGAAAGGTGTTGATATGATTTATATTCAAGTCATTAAAGATATATATTCTAGAGCTGTTATTTGTGTTCAAATAAAAGGAAGGTTGACAAAGTATTTTTCTATTTCTGTTGAATTATATATGGGATCGACTTTAAGCCTATATCTTTCTGCTTTAGTTATGGATGCTCTTATTGGATATTTACAGGGGGATTTACCTTGGTGTCTGCCTTATGCTTATGATATCCTTGTGGATAGGACTAGAGAAAGGGTTTGAGTAGATCAAAAATGGAATATGATAGTAATAGATCTGGTGACTGAGTTGTAACTATGGGTGATCAGATCATTAAAACGGGTAAATGTTTTAGTGATCTCGAGTCTATTATTCAAAGTGATGGTGATATAAATGTGGATGTTATTAGTAGAATTCAAGTTTGTTAGTTGAAGTAGAAGAATGCATCTAGCTTATTGTGTGAGAAAAGTACCGCTTAGACTTATTGAATAATTTTATAAGATGGTGGTGAGTCCTACAATGCTTTATGACGCAGAATGTTAACCTTTAAAAGAGAAGCATAACTCTAAGTTCAGTGTTGCCGAGATGAGAATGTTTAGGTGGATGAGTGGTTTGACATACAAAAGAAATGCAAAATGATTGTATCCGTGAAAGGGTTGGTGCAGATGCAGTGGCAGACAAGATTTAAGAGAGTCGTCTTAAATGATTTGTTCACATTAAACGTCGACCATCTGATGATCCATCTAGGAAAACAAATGTTTTAAATTCGACTTATGTTAGTAAAGGTAGAGTTAGGCCTAAAAAGATGCGCATATTGTATAAGAAATGATCTTAATTTATTAAAATTAATTAAAAAAATGGCACTCAATAGGTTATGATGGAGACAAATGATTCATGCACCTTATCCCACTTAGTGAGATAAAAAGGCTTGTTATTGTTGGGTGGTTGCTAGATCGAAAGAATGAATTATTGTTTCCAAATGAAAATATATTTTGATCTAAAGGAAACATGGATGAGTGGCTGTATTTCTGCAGACACTCCAATTGTTCCCAACCAGAAACTGAAATATGAGGAGGGCAACCCTTTTAATCTAACTCCATATCAAAAGTTGCTGGAAAATTGACATATGACATGCAGCGATTTTGCATATTTTCACCTGCCTTTATTTCTACATTTTACCTGTATTTTACTTTATTTATCATGGATTTACACTTCTGCATGATTTTTGTTGATGATGTACGAGTTACAGGTGATTTACGTGCATTTCATAATGAGAAAAACTAATGAAAAAATGACTTAAATTGGCATGACCGTGACTAGACTGGGCATGACCATGACATGATATCGAAGTTTACGGGATCACGCCCGAATCTGGCGTGACCACACCGCTCCTTTAGAGTCCTGGCGTGACGATGCTAGATCAGGCGCGACCACGCCGCTCAATCAGGAAAGCTGGTGTGATCACGCCAGAATTTAGCGTGACCATGCCGACGGAGCGAGAAATGTTTTTGGAAATAATTTTACTTGTCAAATCCGAGAATTTGGCTATAGAAGAGATCTTAAGGCACCATGGAGAGGGGAGAGCCATTAAGGATGGCTAGAGACAGAGCTAGGGAGGATTGGAGAGCTTCACGCTCAGATATCTTCCTTTCTACCATCTCTTTTTCTCTTCTGTATTTTTTTATGTGATTTTGAGAGGAGATCGTATAAGAGAATTATTTGTTGTTGTGAAAGATGAAATAAATTATTTTGTAAGTTTTTACTTTCAAGTTTTGCTTGCAATAATAGTTTCTATAAATTTGATGTTCGTCGTTCTTTTTAACATGCGTGCCTAAGTTTTTCTTTGTATCTCTATGATTGAAGGATTTTGATTTTTTGGTTTTCTTAGATTGTTTTTCTCTATAATGTTTTGCCAAGCTTTCATGTCTAAGTTGTTGATTTAACCATTAAGATTTTATTTACTCCCAATCTGACTAATTAGAATGTTAACATATTTCATGATCTATAATTTCTGCCCGTTGCTTAGAGGAATGAAACTGTTAACCACGAAATCAGGGTAAGAATAAACATTCCTTTCAGTATTTTGCAATCTTGAAAGTGGATCAAAATAATCTTGCGGAATGCCATGGGGATTAAGGGAACCTAACTTCATGGGTTCTAGTTTTCTTGTGACCTAGCCATAGGCATAAGTATGATTTTTTATCTTTGTTGACAACTATCAAATAGGAAAAAATCTAGGAATGCGACTAATCACCACGATACTTGCATCATAGAGGCACGAGCTTCATTTATCATTAAAAATTGTAACATTTATTAGTTTGCTGATTTCCTTCATTCTTCAATCTCGTGCAATTAGGATTCTAGAAACTCCATATCTTGATTGTGATCACGCAAAAATAGCTTTAGACGCTTAGTAAACTACAAATTCGCCCTTCAGAATACTTCTTAATACTTTCCTCGTGGGATTGATATGCGGTACACTTTAACTGCAGTATTACTTTACACGTATACTTATGTGATTGACCGACTTACTTCGAGGTAAGTTTTCGGCCATTAATATACTTGTCACATACATGACTAGGTATCTTCTTTGCAGTAATTTTGGTAAGTCAATTTATGCATTCATCTTTTGAGAAACAACTTGAAATAATTAACAGGATTCTCAGATATCTAAAACGTACATTGGGTAAGGGTTTACAATTTCAAAAGAACACGCAACATAGCATTGAGGCGTACACTGATGCAGACCAACCGGGCTCAATTGTTGACAGGAGATCAACGTCCGAATACAGTACTCATGTCTGAAGATATTTGGCTTCATGACAAAGTAAGAAACATAATGTGGTGGCATGGATTAGTGCATAGGCAACATGTTGAGCTTTGGCTTATGGAATATGTGAGACGTGACAGAGCGGGACACTTTTTAGCAAATACACCTTGACACGAGAAGTTGGGCAACTGGAAACGACCATCGAGTCTTACCTGAGTCGGATCAATCCAGGTTTTTTCTATTTTGAGTAATCAGTTCATTGTGTTGGGTCACTCATAATTATTCTATTACAATATATTTATTTTTCATGATTATGGTGGGATTTTGCATGGTTATGTTAAGACATCTTCCGATGTTCATTTTCTCCCTTCGAGGGTTGTATCCATGGGATTTGGTGGTGCTTCGGTTGTGTCTCTAATAAGGTGGTGATTATCTCCCTAACCACTTTCAAAGCTTCTCCACGATGCTACTGATCATCCTCAGTTGCTATGCAGTCATCTCCGAACAACACTCGTGTGTTGTGTTTCAAATACAGTCTTCCCATTCCAGCCTTCTTATTCATTGCCACCGCCCTGGACAGTCACCCCTTGTCCTGCAGTCCCTTGCTTTGCCTCTTCATTGCTGTCATCTGGAAAACAAAAAACCTGCTATTTTCCTCCTATCTCTCGACTATTTTAACCTTTTCCAACCCACTTCGCCACTTCGCCACTTCGCTTGCCATCCCACTTTCTGCTATCCCAGTCCTCCGCTTCACTGCCGACACGATTCTAGCCCCTTTTTTGCTGTCCCAACCACCCATAACTCATTTCAGCCACCTAGCCTAGCTCCCTGACCACTTAACTTACCTCCATCACCCATGGATCGAGCTCTAGTGCCAGGTTATGTCATATTTATTGTAATTTTTCTTTCAAGTGTTCTTTGATTGTAACCGTTTATTTGCTTTCAGTAATAATATCAACTTTTTTATTGTGGTTAGGGTTAACTCTGGTATCATTTGGTATTAGATTTAGCCTAATCCTAGTTATACCATAGAGTTTCTAGCTTCCAACATACCCAAACTCATCTCCACAACCAAAATTTTTTTCCACACCTACATACTCCCTTCCACCTACCCAAACCTAAACCCTAATTATGTCATCGATGAAATAAGTGTTAACCCCTGATCAGGTGTTTACCCTGAAAGAGATACAACACCAACTTGATCAATTGTTATAACGACTCAATAAAATTAGGGAAATGAGACCATTTTGGACGTGTCACCTAAACTCGATTCGATTACAAAGATGAACTGCTTGTCAGAGGATACATAGATGATATGCGAGTTAAAGGATACAGAGGTGAAGTGTCTTTTAGATATTTCAGAGATGAAGTTCTCCCCTAAAAAATTGACTTGAAAGATCTAAGAAGCCAACATTTTGAGGTAATGGTGGATTTGCCACATTTGATGGTCGCTTGGTTCCAGACGAGTTCATCGAGTGGTTTTAGACCCTGGAGCTTTTCTTTACGTATCAGGACGTCCCACTGGATAAAATGTTGAAACTAGTCGTCAGTAATTTAAAGAAAAGTGCATTATTTTCGTGTCAAAATTTGAAACATCTACTTCAGCATGTGGGAAAAAACAAGATCATTGACTGGTCTAAAGATGAAATGAGAAATGCAACATCAATACCTGCAAGCTCACTACAAAATGGATGTTCAGACTCCAACTTTAAAAGTGGAGAGACAACAACAGCGGGCGACCACCATATTTTTCGGTTAGGGTTCAACCTCAGGATTTTATAGCTAGAGCATGCCTAGGGGAACATCCATGCTAACTTCACTTGAGGCGAAACTAATTCAGAGTGGAGAATAATTGGAATCAATCTACATTCTTAAACTGTCCCTGCCAAGAAGTGCTTCGAGTACCACAAGTTTGGGCGTAGTGAATGAGATTTCACAACTAGGAGGATGATCTTTTTCATTGATGGGAGAGTAGTTGAATAAATAAACGATGACCTGGGAGAAGATGAAGACTTCAGAGAGCATTCTCAAATTCTAGCCAATGAGGAAGAGAAACCATCGATTCCAGCTGAATCCAGGAGACATTCTAGCTGAGTTAACATTAGCTCTTCTAGAAGTTAGTGACTCCGAGGTAATTGGCGTTAATGCAGAGTATGAGATTGTGGTTTTCAAACTACGGTTTTGTTGGAGTTGAGAGGAGCATCAACAAACCTGGCTTTGGAGGTCCAAAATGCCTTGAATTTGAGATGCAGTTACCAAACACAGGACAACCTCATGTATGTGAATTTCAGAATTTTCAGATATATAACTTACCTCCTGAATTAACTCTGCTTGGGGAGGTCCATCATGTTAGAGATAAGTTTCTTTTGTGCCACTTTTGGAGGACTATATTGAGTCAGTGGGGTGTTGAAATTAACTCAGAAGTGCTCACTCCATTGGCCTTTTCTAAAATTTATGTTTTAACTATGAGATTCCTTGTTTTACTCAACTGCTACAGTTGTAGCTGACTCTATCTGTCCTAATACTAGCTGTGTGAATCTTTTGTTCTTGCCTTTAGTGGTGCTATAGATTTCTCAATGTGCTGCTTCATTCAGTTATAACCAAATGCATTGAGTTCTGCTTTGTTGTTTGAAGCTATAAATCACCTTTGAATTCAATGTGTCTCTGTTTTACTGCCAGTGCACTTTAAAATCTTATGAATTATGAAATGAAATTGTAAAATGTGTTTTTGATGCACACGTGAAATTTGGAGAAAATAACAATGGTAGAAATGGTTAACTAGAAAAGCCAAAATTGAATTTTTGATTTCAAATGGTTCTATAGTAATTGCGTACTCTGCTTTGCTTTGCTTTTGAAGATTCCCAGTTTTCTATAAATTGAGTTAGTAATTCTCTTTTATATCTGTAAGTCTCATTCCAATGGAGGAATCAATTCATATTTCAAACTCCCGCTGAAGTTTATCAGATGGGAATAAAGTTAATATGAATCTGTTAGATAGAGCTAGCATTTATTTTAGCTGTTTAATGTTACTATAATTCAACTATTCTAAATGTTGTTATCTTTCTGATTTATTTAGATTTCATGCCTTGAGAGTCATCATTCTTAATTCGTATGTTTTTCAGAGTTGCTTGTCGCGGGACATCATTCATTTTGTAATGTGATTGAAGTATCATGTGAAATATCTTGTTCGGTCATCTTGTGTTTCTTTTGATTTTTCTATGTAAATGCAGGGTTATCAGTGATTTCGTTTGCTCAAAGGTGCAACATGGTTATTGGTAATTTCAAAATATTAGAATGCTTAATTTACAATTAAACCATTTTAACTCTTTCAGAACCTTTTACATTCTACATGTTGATGAAATAACATGCATTCCTATTTTAATTCCATTCTTTACCCTGGTAATTTTTGCTTGATGTGCGACTTTACTCTCCCATGGAAGTTGGTGAATTCCCATTATTATATATTGAATAATGTTTGGCAGAGCTTAGTGAAGCTTAAATCTTCATTTAGCAATGGTGTTCCATGTATTAAAATTTAATTTTTTGTAACCCTTTATGAGGATGGTGCATGGTAAGGTTGGAATTTGTCTATGCGATGGATGAAAATCATTATCTTAGATGAGAAATGCCATAAACTTTAGTAAGTAGATTGAAGAATAAAATTTTGTGTTACCAATATAGAGATATTTCATCTGACCCTTAGGAGTCAGTTTCAATGTTCTAGTGAGGCATTCAACCTGAAATATTTGAATTATAGTTTTGTAATTCATTTTCCTTTCATATTGTAGCTGGTGTTTAATTTTAGCTGCTTGAGGCTTCTCTTTACTAACTGAACCTTACTATCTTATTTGATTATATAGTTTTGAGGAACTTATTCCTATTCTACTGCAATTTGTAAGTAGCCGTCAAAGGAATGGCAGACCAGTCCTGTGGATTGCACATAATGGACGAAGATTTGATGTGCCTTTCCTCATTAGGGAATTCAAACGTTGCTCTGTGGAAATTCCTGAAGATTGGTACTTTCTAGATACACTTTATCTTGCACGCCAGTTAAGAAAGCCAGACGGTATGCCATTGTTATTTTTTTCTATGCTTCTATTAATTTGTCCCTGCTACTCCACTGACCTGCCCAGCAAATAATATTTTATATATTTTTTAATAGCATCAAAAATACTCAAGCATACTGTATTCAAATAAATTATTTAAACAATCAAGCGTCCAAACACAATCTTCATATTTTATATGAGAAAATATGCCATTGAGAAGCTCTAATTTGATAGAGTATTGCTCTTTCTTTTATAGAGTAGAAGTTACTAGTTTCCATTAGCTGTGGGACTAAATGTACAAGTGACACAACTCAAGCACCGTTTTTCTTTATTGGACTATTTACATACATACCACCCAATCTCTATGTATTTACATATCTAACACGAACTTTACCTTTTACATTTATACTACCTAAATCTTTCATATAACATAAAAAAAATCGCATTTTTAACTTTTAAAAAGCGCAATGCACCTTTTAAGCATAGATGAGTAGGCATGTATGTAAAAATTGAAGTTTAGGTTTTAAATGTGTAAATACATAAAAATTGAGTGGTATGTACATAGAAGATTAAAATTTCAAATTATCTGCTGTAATTTTCTTATTTAAGATTAAAACAAATATACTCTTATCAAATTTACATACCAAAATTTTAGCCTTTTTAAATTTGTATAGAAGTGATTTCAATTGACTTGAATATATTTGTTACTATCGAAATAGTGAAGTGTGAAAGAATTTAATTTTTTAATTCCAACCCCACCTCAACCCCCACAACCCCATCCCCTCTGCCTACTGTCACCGCACTTCCTTTATCATCCACTCTTTCCATACTCGGAGATCCACAAGTTCACCAGTCTCTCCCTCCCTTTGGGAAAAAATTTACGTCCGGGCTCCGGACGCTACGCAGCGTTCGTCAGCGAATCGCACAAAGCCACGTAGATTTGAGTGGTCCCACCCGTATTAAATTCGCTTAATAAGTGTGCCCGCCCCGATTTCCCGGCCCGCTACGGTACCACGCGTGAACACCCTTTGTACAACCCGTATAAACAACGCGGGAGGGCCATGGTACCGCTGTTGTACCCTCGCCGTAACCCGCGTATAAACCCACAGCGGAAGCAGTACGTACACCTAAAGTAACGCTAATGAACCGCGCGTGTAACGTCGTCCCCGTGGTACCGCCGGTGTAAACCGGCAGTACATTGGATATAACCGCTCTGTAATATTCGCGTAACCCCCATGTAAACCCGTCTACCTCTGTACCGTGGGTGTAACCTATTTGTAACCTCTGTGTAATCCTGTCGCCCGGCTGCCCGCGAAAACTTGTATTTAAAGAGCTAGGGTTCATCGTTCTATTCCTACCTTGCGTCGACGGTAGTTCGAGCTGAAGATGGATTGCGTAAACCAAAAGAATCATTTTTTTGAAGTTATAGAAGAGAGCTTTCATGAGGAAACTCAAGAACAAGAAATGAGGATTAAAAAGGAGGTGTGCTTTGTGATCTCTGTATTTTTTTTTTCGTTTTTTGTTTTCCTTGTTTTTTTTTCTTTCTTTATTATTATTTTTTTTAGACACAATGCTCACGTAGCCATTTTGTTATTGTTGTGTGTTAGTTGTATGCAGATTTTTTTTTTCTTTGTCTCGTGGTTTGTAAAATGCTTACTTACGCTATATGTTATTGTTGTTTTTTTCACTCAAAAAAGATGAGATACTTGTTATTAATGTATATGAAGACTTAGTTGTAATGCCTTTTTTAACATTGTTTTTTCATGTAGTTCTATGTAGCATATTTTTATTTATTTTGCAACTACATTTGATGACCTTTTTTTCTGTTATTTGTTTTCCTTGTTTGGTCTTGAATCTTTTCTTTGTTTGAGCGACAATGCTTACTTAGCAACTTTCTAGTAGATGTTTTTTGTGGAGGTATGCAGTTGTTTGGTCGTGGAGGCATGTATGTAGTTGTTTGTAGTTGTATGTAGTTGTATGTATTTTATATGCAACTGTTTGACATTTTATTCTCTTGTTGCAGTTGGTGGCGGTGAAGTTACTCGTGGCGATCAGCTGCAAAGATATTACTTCAAACGACGGTCCACAATGAGGAAGAAGCTTATAAAATATATTGTGCATATGCCCACCACATCGGATTTAGTGTTCGGAAGGATCACACTAGCTTTTGGCGTAACTCCAAGAATATTAAGACGAAGGACTTCTTAAAGAGAGAGCTGAATATCAGCAAAACTGTTAAATACAAGAAATCAGAGTTAAGAAGTGATTGTCCGGCAATGATTCGATTCATTGTTGATGTCGAAAGCAATTGGTCAGTTAAGAAATTTATTGAATCACATAATCACACGTTAGCGAGCCCTGGTGATGAGCACCTATTGCGTTTGAGCAGAAAGATTGGCGAAGTCAATGCAGAAGTTCTTAGATGGATGTCACAGTTGGGGATAAGACCTAAAAACGCTTTCAACTTTCTAGCCAACGAAGTTGTTGGTGTAGAGAAGTGTACAAAGATAGATGCCTTCAATTTCATCCAGAGAGAGATAAGAGGTAGAATTGAAAAGAGTGATGCCAATGCGTTATTGCAGTTGTTCACAGAGAGACGTGCTTCAGATTGCATGTATGAGTGGGATTTCAAAGTTGATGATATGGGTAGGTTGATGAATTTTTTTGGAGCGATGATACATCCCGACTTGATTACAATTGTTTTGGAGATGTCATCATATTCGATACCAGCTATAGATTGAATAAATATAACTTATGCTGCGCTCCTATTGTCGGTGTTAACCACAATTGGCAGAATGTTCTATTTGGTGTCGGTTTTTTGTTGGAGGAGACGGTCGAGTCATTTAAATGGCTTTTTCAAACCTTTGTTCGTATCATGGGTGACAATCATCCAATAACAATTTATACTGATCAGGATCAAGCAATGGCGATGGCGATTGCAGAGATTATGCCACATACACGACATAGATTATGTCAGTGGCACATATACAAAAAATTGCCCGCGAAGATTTACTGCGGTGTGATGAACAAGTCAATCCATAGTCTTTTTTGTAAATGCATGCGTAACTCGCGAGATCGAAGAGGAGTTTGATGAAACATGGGGTTTGATGATTCAGACAGGTAATCTGCAGGATAATCCGTGGCTAGCTGATATGTATAGAATCAGACACAAGTGGTTCACAGTTTTTAGTAAGGATGTTTTCGGAATGAGAATTTTATCGACTTAGAGAAGTGAGTCGACAAATAACATTTGTCATGGCATCTCAAAACCCACAAGTTCCATCACAGAATGCTTCTTGGGAATTGAAAATGTCATGAAAACATGGAGGCGTAACGAGAGAGACGAGGACTTCAAGTGTGAGCAATCTATGATAGCTCCTGTTGCAAAGAGTAGCCCAATACTGAGGCAAGCGACAACATTTTACTCGAGGAATCTTTACACAATGTTTCAAGAAAACTTTCTTCACGGATCATGTGGGCTACAGTTACATGCCTCTCCAAATGCAGAAAATGAATTTGTTATTCAGAGTTTTGACGAGCATAGGTCAAACACAACTTGGTTAGTCACGATTGACATTTTGAGTTTGGATATTCGATAGTAGTTGCAGAAATTTGAAATGATGGGCGTATTGTGTGCACACTCATTGCGAGTCTCGAACTTTCTTTATGTCAAAAAAATACCTGCTAAATATCTCCTTTTGAGATGGTCTGCAAATGCAAAAAGAGATGTATACAACAGGTACGAGTACAAGCATCTGCAACTAACGGATACATGTAATGGGAGTCGAGGGGAACTAATATTTCAAACACATATGCAAAAAGTTATCTATCAAATCACCAAAAAAGTAAAAGAAAATCCAGAAGCCGAGCAACACATGATAGCCGCCATGAAAAAGCTATCGTTCGATATTGATCGCATATTGATTGGTAGAGGGCCTCATGGAAGTAAAGAAGATAATAAAAATAAGAAAAGGGTGGATAGTGAGTCCAACCTGAATGATCCAGCCAAAATGCGACCGAAAGGAGTGTCTAACGCTAGAATTAAAAGTTTTTGGGAAAAAAATAAAAGATCGAAAGGTAAATTTATTCAAATTTAAGTGTGCTCCTTTTTGAGGTAATATGTTTCTCAAATATATTATAACATACAGGAAAGCAAAAAGAGGTTATCATCACCGAAGAGCCCGAGCCATTCCAATCTGGACAGGCGTTTCCTTCAATGCCTGATTTTCTAGCGCAGGTATAAATTTATTGCTGATTTTTTAAATTATAAGTTCTCTCAGTTGATATTTGGGTTTGCACTGCAGAATTTTTTTAATCCACGAACCATGGATTCGTAAACCGCCATGATGAGCAACTCAATTGCCGAGACAATTTTCCCGCAATCTTCTACCTTTTAAGGATATGCTGATGGTTTGGTGAAGGATAGCAAGAAACATATGGACGCTATTCAATTTTAATGGATATGTTTTTATTGTCTGTAACAACTGGATATCAATGGATATGTTCTTATTTAGTTCTTATTGTGTTTAGGGTGCTGTAGTGTAATATTCAATTTTAATGGATATGATTATATTGTGTCTGTAACAGTTGTATATCAATGTAATTTTCAATTTTAAGCTGTTGGTCTTCTTATATTTGGTCTTCTTATATTTCTTACTGAGATCCTATCGTGTTCCCAGGTTGCGGTTTTAAGCTGTTGCCCATAGATTTGAAGCATTTATCCAATTGCATAACAACTTATACTCAGCCCAATTTCTTCTAATTTAACATTTCCTGTTGCACCAACCTTTGCCTTCACATGCAAATAATAGGATCAAGACTCAGCCAAACATAAAAACATTTCCTATTGCACCAACCTTTGCCAAATTAAACCTGCACAAATTGAACCTGCACAAATTAAACCTGCACAAATTGCACAAATTGAACCTGCACAAATTGAACCTGGACATCCAAATTTCACAAAATTAAACCTGCACAAATTGCACTAATTGAACCTGCACAAATTGCACAAATTAAACCTGCACATCCCAATTGCACAAAATTAGAATTGGATATGTAACCATTCAACATATATGAAGCATTTGACAAATCCGGCAATCTTGACAACTTAATATTGAGGAAACGACATTACAGCCAAGAGTACATAAAATATCCAACTTCATCAACTACGTGCATTTGACAAAACCAACTTAAAATATCCAACTTAAAAATATCCAACTTCGTACATTTGACAAAACCAACAATTACATTACAATAACATAAAATGTATGACCATAGATATTGGCTTCATCAACTTTGGCTTCATCAACCTTCAAGTCATCTTCATCATCATCCAGAACACGTATAGATGAGCAACAACAGTTCCAGGCACGTTGGCAGCAACCAAAAAGAACGAGTATAGATGAGAAAGCAAGTATCGATGAGCAAGGAAGTCCGATGCTCAACACCTTGCCTAGCGAACTTCGAATCAACTGAGTACGAGACTTTACGTATCAATCGATTCATCTTCCTACATTGAAACAGAAAAACTTTAGTAAAGGATTATTTTACATTACGAAGCAAAAAGTTTAGTAAAAACGAAGCAAAAGCTGAATCATGCTTTTGCAATAATGACTTCTACCAAATTTTAGTAAAAACGAAGCAAAAGCTGAATCATGCTTTTGCAATATAATTGAAAGTAGTATAAACCACCATGCACGACTTCGGGATAACAAACTGAAAGTAGTATAAACCACCATGCACGAAGCAAAAACGAAGCAAAAACTGAAAGTAGTATAAACCACCATGCACAGCTTCAGGATAACAAACCGAATCATGCTTTTGCAATAATGAACTAAACATTATTTACTGAAAAACAAAGAAGAAAATTATATTCAACTATCAAAGATTATCTTACCTGAGTAAATCTTAAGCCAGCCACCAGTAATTTTAATTCAAACGTTGTCTTTTTTTGTGACAAAGCGTACTTGCAAATCTCGTAACCGAATTCCGCTCTAAATAATGTCATAGATTTCGCCGATCTCATTTTTTCTTTCCAATGAACTTTACTATTCTGAACAGAGTTTCCATATATTTACAGACAAAGACACCACAATCGTCACTGTTGCTTTGCCTTGGAAGACCTCGTTTTGGTACGACTTGCCAATCAGTCAAATCCTCGGCGAACGCGTCTCTGGCATCCCTCATAAAATGTGTAATCTGCACAAAAAAAAAATTGTAAATTCATGAGAAATTACAATAAGAAAATTTATATACAAAGGAGCAATGGTTTCGTCGAAGTTATAACAATATCTCTGGTAATCGTCATATGCATCTTGTTGGGTAGGGAGTCATAGATTCTCCACTTTCGCTCATTCAATACAGCAACAAGTAATGTCCAATGCTGATTATTAATTATTGGTATCAAAATCAACTCTGCGTTCTGAACAGTTTCCTTCGTAATGTGTTCAACGAATCGTTTAACATTGCCTACCTTCCAGATCTAGATAAGAAATACAATGTTGTATCAGAAATAATGTGACTTTTATATTATCTAGCCTTGTACTCAAATAAAAATGAAATTAATTTTTTACCCAATAGCATGGAGACACGTATAGGTATGATTTGTGCGATCCGGTGCGTCGCATCTCTTTATCTCGAAGTAGCATAGCGAAACAATCGACCTCCTCATTTCCCAGCCAACCGTTACTCAGAAGTTGATCAAGATATGAACGAGTCAGTGAGACATTACCCGTCTCAACGTGTAGGTCAGATCTGCATTTTAAATAACATATTAATTCAAAGTAATTTAAGTAGAAACTTTGGAATTAAAAATATAACACACTAACAAATCACCGAATTTGCTACGACGACGATCGATTGTTTCCAACATATAATCCGAAATCGGTTGTCTACTGGGAAAATCGAGTATCAATGCTTGCTTGGACGTGCCTATAAGACAAGTTTTTTGAAAATTTTTGACCTTTTTAGGGATGTAACGGAGCTTAACATACAAGGTGATAAAGTGTTCTCAAACCTTTTTAGGGATCTCCTGAGAATCAACATAAACTGTTGTAACAGATACGGTTGATGTAACGGAGCTAACGTCACCCAATGCTTGTGGATGGGCAACCAATGAATCCCCAATATCTGCGGCTTGAGGTTTTACTTCGTGGGATGGAGTAACATCAACTGTGTCTATTTTAGCTTGAACTCGCAATCATTTCAATTTTATTAATTGAATTTTTGTTTTGATGGTAAATATTAAAAGTACCAAAATTTTCACCTCGGAAGCTTCCTCTGTTGTTCTCAACTTTTTCTGTCGTTCGAAAACCACGAATGGGAAACCTAGCTGCCTCTTTCTTATATCTGCTCTTTCCTTTATTCTTCGAATCAAACTTCCTTGTGCGGTCTCGTTTGCCCCGTTTCATTGAAGATCCAACTTCGCTAGTATTTTTTATTTCTTCAAATCAATTATCTCGATTTTCAACTCCTTTATTTCATTTTCGATATTTGTCAGGCGTCTGAAAACAGCATCTTGAAAGTACAGAAACATTTTATTCTGACATTTGAACAAATCATGTGTATCTTCAGAGCCATGTCTATGGATACTCTCCGGGTATGCATCGGCACATGTTGGATCGGGATCAACATTGTGAGGAAGTAAAGCGGGACATCGTCGAACGGTGGCGAATTGGGAATGGGTTGATTCTCTTCGTAAGCGGGAGGAGCGATTAATGCATGTTCGCTATCTTTCATTTGAATAAAAGAATCGTATACCTGCAAAAGGTATAATTTAAGGTGAATGTCAATTAAACAATCGTGTTAACATAATAACATGTAAAGGAATAATTAACTCACATCAACAGTCCTGAGCTTCTGAAAAACTAATTAAATCTTTTCACGGTTCCATTTCACTTGTTGTGGCCACCTCAGCATCCGTGGGCAAAGCTGGCAGGACCAATGACGTGTGCTCGTAAAACTAAAGCTGCGTCGAACATGAAAAAATAATTATTATATATGTTACAGAATAACTGATTGTGATTTTCAAAATTACGATATTGAAACAAACCGTTAAAATGAAGATGAAACCCTTTAGGTATCCCAATGACTCGTATCGCTCTTACTTTCATGGCACCGACATTCGGTTGCTCTATTAAGGATCGGTGAATTGTAGCGAGCCAATTATAAGATGTAAAGGCGGCCACATTATTGCACAAAGAACTCATTTCTTGCGATACTCTGAAGTTGGTAGATGGAAATAGTAAATTTGACATTATAAATTTTATAAGTAATTGCAGAAAATTATGTGAGGACTCCCCTGGTGAAAAGTTCAGCAGTGCATCCTTTATTTGTACGACATTCATGCTCCCAGGCGGAGCCTCGCTCCAACATGCAAGTGCGCCTTTATTGGGCATGCCAATCAGCAGTGCCACCTCATCTGAATCAAAATGAACCTCTCTCCCTCCCAGAATGAAAACCCGCCGATCAATATCCCAACACTTAATTATGTTCATCGTCAGCACTGGATCCTGAGGGTATGGTGGGAGCTCGAAGAATTGAACCAAATTTATTGCAGCCAGTTCATTCCATGTTGGTTCGTCAATTAATGGTCGGACCTTATCAAGAACTTGTCGTACAGCAGATGGACGACATCTGCAGTTTATAGATCTAGCGCTAAGAAACTTGAAATAATACAATACACCACTTTAACATTAAAAAAAGCGATGAAAGTACACATTTAAAACAAAAAAATAATGTCATTTGTTGCAAAATGAAGTCATTCACAATCACATTTATCATTCCCAATCAATAGTTAGCCTAGCTTTCATAAAAAAATTTATATCTAGATCCTGCCAGCAATGTTGAACTATAATTTATCAATGGATATACTAAAACATGAAATGTAATAGCATGAACTTCTTTATTAACATCACTACGTATCAGCAAATTAAAATTGGTCATGGAGATCATTGTTCTTTGCATGGTTCACGAATAATAGAAATCATTTATAATGCCAAAAAGAGACATTAGACGCCATAGGCAATTGGCCATGGCCACAAGCACATTAATTTTTTTTTTAAAAATAAAATAAAAACCCTAACCGATAATGCAGCAGTGGTTGAAAGGCGGAACCAAGAAAATACCTAGACGTGGTGTCCGTCTGCTTCGAAGTCTTCCTCTTCGTCGTTTTCGTTGTTTGTTGTGTCTCCGGCTTATCCGTCACTTCAACTTCCTCAACATTGCCCTCCTCGGGCCCTTCCAGGCGCGCGGCGAGCGTGATCTCTGTGCTTTCTTCCGCCATCCTATGCAACGAAAAACCCTAGAACGAGCAACGGAGCTACCTGCGCGCGAACTCTTTCGAAAATGCCCACTGCGGGTTAAAACCCTAAAATGTTATTTTCACTGGAGTTACACGCGCGGTTCATAGATATTACGTACGCGGTACCTCGATTTGGTAAGGTTATAATAGATTTACACGAGGTTTACACCGGCGGTACCACGGGGACGACGTTACACGCGCGGTTCATTAGCGTTACTTTAGGTGTACAGCTGCTTCCGCTGTGGGTTTATATGCGGGTTACGGCGAGGATACAGACATAGCGTGCCGTGGCCCTCCCGCGTTGTTTATACGGGTTGTACAAAGGGTGTTCACGCGTGGTACCGCAGCAGGCCGGGAAATCGGGTCGGGCACACTTATTAAGCGAATTTAATACTGGTGGGACCACTCGAATCTACGTGGCTTTGTGCGATTCGCTGACGGACGTTGCGTAGCGTCCGGAGCCCGGACGTAAATTTTTTCCCTCCCTTTGCCATCTCTTCTACCTATTAGAGTTCCGACGATGTGATTAGAGCTAAATTTTGTTATAAATTTGTTTCTTATGGGCTTGTTTGGGATCACTTTTATTTTTTGGTTCTTGTTTTTATTTTGACTTTTTTTAAAATACATATTTATTTAATATTTTCCTTTGCATTTTTTATTTTTATTTTCAAAAACAACTTAGCTTGTTTTAAAATGTACTCAAAACAACTAATTAAAAATTATTGAGTATTATGTTTTAATTCGAGTAAAAACATAAATAAAGTAATCTAATAAAACAAGAATGAGAAACAAAAATCAAAAGTCATCTAAGAGCATCTTGTTATATGTCTCCTCGTTTAATTATCTCACTGAATATCCTGCTTTCAATTTCCTATCTAAAATACTCCAATCAGCCTTTTGCATTCCGAGTTCTTTTTCTAACATATCTGCATGTAGCTGGTCAAGTCAAAGTCACATAACTTCTACAATAAGCATATAATTTGAACAAGAAAGTGTTCATTTTATTCTGAACTATATCTGATTACATCTTTTGAATTAATCAATGTATCCGTTGTCATATGTATGAAAATGTGCGTATGATGCAGGCGTTATCAATTCAATGAATTTTGCCCCTTTTTTATTATTTTTAATGCAGGTTCAAAACTTGGGTCCTTCTCTCTAAATGCCCTCCGAGAACATTATAGGATTCCTTCAGAGGGTCCTGCGCATAGAGCAATGCAAGATGTCAATGTTTTGGCGCATGTTGTCCAACATATCACTTTCGATTTGAGAATAACAATCCTCGAGCTAATGCAAATAGCTTTCCGGCCTTCTGACATTTCAAAATCATGTTAGCAACAAAACATGTAGATTCGACTAACATTTGTTCCAATTGTTTGATAATTTTTTCACGCTCTCTTGTTTTGTATGTGTAATTAATCTTGACAATTCTATTCTTTCCATCAAATCCTCGTGTGAAATAATCACATGCTTATGATTTTATGAACATTAAACTATATGCTATTTTACTTCATTGCATTAATATTGTAGAGGGATCATTTCACTCTTTATGTATGATACCTCACCAACAAATTTTCATCATTTGACACAAGGCATGCATGAACCGTAGTGCAAAGTTTTTAAGCAAAACTTCAATTAGAAATCATTCAAAAAATTGATTTCAACAAACCTATTGTTTAGGCGGCTTGAAAAGACGGACCCAGTGATACTAAAATTGATCCAATCCACTTTAAATCCAGGTCTGAAGCGAAGTTGCGTTTATTTTGGATGAGTGGTCTAAAAGTCATATTCATTTTAAGGAGTGTGTGATTATATTCTGCTCAGCTCCAGACATATCGATCGATTTTCAAGCAAAGTTGTCTTGGTTTCTCTAGAGAAAATCTACATGTTATGATCTGTGTCCATTGAAGGCAATGGGATCGAGATGTACCGTTCATGAGGGAGAATTTGGATCAATTTGTTAAACTACCTTTGAAAGTTTTTCGTGCATAATTGAAAATTCAAATGGATTTCAAATCTAATAAGTTTATAGTCAAATCAGGCGTTCTGATAAAGATGATCTATTGAGTCCAAGATCACTCAATTCTGACAGAATTAAGACACTTAAATATTCACATAACATCGTTTGTTGAGGGAAGCTCCTCGTGCCGTCTTATCAAAGTGGTTTAGATTTCTATCTTTATTGCAAGTCGAACTCTATAAATAGTGTCATACACCCTTTTGAGAACAAAAACTAGACCTAAAACCAGAGGGAGATCGAAGCATAGAGGAGTTGAGATCCCAAGTTCTACACCAAATATGAAGCGAATGCCCCGCGCTCCTGCAGCCGCTGGCCACTGTCGACCACTGCTAGCCGGATGTCGACCACTGCTAGCCAGTTGTCGACCACCATTGAGCGCCCCTCGCTCCCTGCGACGAAGTCCCTTGTGGAATCACTGTGTGCGTTGTGGCATCACATTATATGTTGCGAAACAGTGAATCATCTAACGGAGCAGTACTTCGTCCTAAACATTATGTAACGATACATCATGTAGACAATGTATTAGAATCCCAATAATTGCTCCCGATTCCAATCACCCATGGATATTATGCAACAAGTACTGTTTTGTGAGAAAATATGTAGTCCCCTCCTGCCTGTTGGGTCAAGGATATGTGCTTGTAATCATTAGTTTATAGTGGATTGTTCTGGTTGGGTCAGGTCCTGTGATTTTTTCCCTTTCAGGACTTTCTACATAATATTTTATGGTGTCTTTATCTATCACTTATATTATCTAAATGTGCTAGTTTTCATGCAATGCTAAGATGATAATTCATTATTCTTCCACCACGAATCTTTCAGCATGCATCACTTTAACGTCATATGTGGGAAAGACAATCTCACCATTAAAGTATTTGTGAGATATGCTAAATTAAACAACTTTTAAAAACTCTCAGTGCATAATTGGAAGGTTAAATGGATTCAAAATTTTAAAAGCTTATAATCAAATAAAGCGTCTCAACAAGATGAATCCAAAGAGCCCTAGATAACTCAATTTTGGCATCATTAACACACTTAAATGTCCACAGAACACCATCCAATTGATGAAATTTTCTAGAGTCGTGTGATACATGTAGCTCGGGTTCTTTTCTTATATGCAACCCATACTCTATAAATAGAGCCCTACACCCCGCCTCCCCCTTCCCTTGAAAAAAAGTTAGACATAAAACCAGAGGGAGGAGCTTGGAGCAGGAGTTGAGATCTCGAGTTCTACACCGAATCCAGTGAATGCAGCCCGCTCCTACAACTGCTGACCACCATCTACCACTGCTCTCTGGCCGTGTTTGAAATGTTGATTGAAAATTTTTGCATAATATTGCAGGGCCTTTGGTCTTTAAAAATAATATTGGTAAGACTAAAGAGAAAAAATCTTTTATGTGTCGTTCAAAGAGGGCTGAAGAGAGTTTGGTTTTAAAGTCATCTGATGGTAGACCTAAAAAGCCGGTAATGTCTGCAAAGCAATCTCATTCTTCTTCTCAGAAGTGAAAAACCCAATATATTAAACAAAGGAAACCTAAGGTACGTTCTTTTAAGAAAGAATGCCTTAGAAAAATATTTAAAATTTTTTTTAAGTAGGGAATGTAGCTACCTCTGTCAAAGGGACCTGAAGTGGTGGAGAAGTCTAAAGAGCTTAAGTATTGCCTTTACCATAGTCATCTTGGGCATGTTTTTGAAGATTGCTTCCCATTTAATGATTAGCTTGAGACATGCCAAAAGGCTGGTAAATCGAGACTTCTGAGCAATACTTTGAGAAGCTTATAGGATGAGGATTAACCAACGTTGTTGCAGCCACTACTGTTACCAATATTCTTGAAGTTGTATTCCTACTGACACTTTTGTAACTTTGATTAAGTAATGAAATAACCCCCTTCTACTTAGGCTTGTTTTTCTCACGTTTATATGGTTAATTCCTGTGAGCTTAATGATATTGATGATATTTATACTAATGAGGGAGAGAAGCAATACACATTATTGCCCTCCCTCAATGGTTCATATCACATATGTGATGATTTAACTGATTTATCAAATGATATGTACACACCATCTATTTATAAAAGAACTGATATAGTGCTACTGTATAAGGGTTCCACTAGAGGTGATCCCTCTGGGTCCCTTAGCGAGAATATTCACCAAACACATTTAATAAGTGGTAAAATTATTTCTCCGAGAATGTTTAAGCCTACCACAAAGGATAAGAGGAAAGACATCATTTCCCACGAGGTGGATGATCATCCCAAGGTTCCTGATCAAGCAACTAAATTAGGAATCCCTCTAGTAAGGTTGATTACAATATATTGGCACACCTTAAGAAGTTGCCAGCCTCTTTGAGCATCTATGATGAACATCATATGTTCTTTGAGTTGAGCCCCAAATTTTTTCACGTTATACTGAGGAGAGGATGGAGGCAGTTGTATCACAAGACATAGTTTTTGTCACTTTCTCTGAGGAGGATTTATTATTAGGCACTACGGTTTATAACTATTCATTGTATGTGATGTCTAGTATAGATAAGACTCCTGTGAACTGTATATTTGTCGATCCTAGTGCTTCTATAAATATCATAAGTGTCCATACCCTTGAGCTACGTTTCTTAAATACAAGGAGGCTATGCAAGGATAAGATCATGCTCAATGGCTTCACCAAGAAGGGCCAAACAATTTTAAGTTGTATAAACCTTCCTCTTCAACTTGGAGACTTTAAGAGTGAAGTTAAATTCCACGTAATTGATGGAAATACATCCTTTAGAGCTTTGCTCAAATGTTCGTGGATACAAGAATATGAGATGATACCTTCGACCCTTCACTACTGTATTAAATATATGCATGGAGGAGAAGAGTTCCATATCATGGGAGGTATTTAAATCTATTTATAATTGATTTATTTAATTATGATGACACCAAACATTACATTCCTTTTAAAAAGGTGCCGCTACCAACCTTGAATGTCATGGGAAGTTTACTAGTCCTACCCCCCTGCCCCCTTAAAAATCTTTCCTAGTTAAAGGCAAAGAGATAGTAAAGAAAGAGGAATGCCGTTGTGCCCCAATAATACAATTCATGATCGGGTTCATTCTAGTTTGCCTTCTTTTGAAATTAAAATAGAAGCTATATCAGATTTTGATTCTGAATCAGAAGAGGTTTTGTAGGTGGATAGCTTATGCAATTTGCGTGGCCATGAAAGTTTAAAGTTAGCCCAGGATCAAGAAGATGCCTGCGAGGAGACTTTGCATGAAGATATATTATTGTTAATGTTTGTAGTCCCTTTTTTATCTAATTTATTTACAACAGGCGAGGTTTTGACTGTAGAACCAGTGCTGTAAGGACATTTCAAGGACTTAGTGTCTTCAATTCCATCAATGGTTGATGAGTTTTACACTTTTTATGTACCTCCAAGATTTAAATCTAGAGAGAAATGCATTTTTGTTACAAAGTTGATACACTTGTAATGTTTTTAAATTATGATGATGAAAAACTTAGGATACATATCATTCTTATTATTATTCTCCTCTTGTTAACAAACTTTTGGATAATAGGTTATTGCATGAAAAGTGGTCTATCCGTCAAACCAAGATGTGTAAGGGTATATGGAAAAATATAGCCATTGGATATAAGTTTGGTTTACAATATGTGAAAACGCTAAATAAAACCAAAATTCACATCACCTCATGTAGGAAGATTTATACATTTGTAGGTGATGAGGTCCTGACCTCTAATGATGAGAAAGTTGAAGTCAAGAATGCTCCTAAATTGGAAGATGGTGTTTTTTCAACTATTGATGAGTTTATCGAAATCAACTTGAGTACAATTGATGATCCTAGCACTACTTTTATAAGAAAACTATTGTAGGATTCTATGACTGACAAAATAATAGAAATCATTAAATGTTTTTTTTTTTTGCATGGTGATATTATGAGATGTCCGATTTAGTTTCAAAAATAGTTGAGCATAATTTAGCAATATATTTGAGTATCACTCCTGTGAAGCAATCACCTCAAAGAATTCAGTATTGAGAAAATGGCTATTGAAGAAACCAAGAAGCTCATTGAAGTTCATTAGGGAAGTTTCATACCCTTCATGGCTAGCAAACATGCTACACATTCGGAAGAAGAATGAAGATATACGAGCTTGCATAGACTTTCGAGGCCTGAAACAAGTCTTGCCCGAAAAATAATTTTCCTCTGTCTATGCTAGAGCATATGATAGACGTTGCCTCTTCTCATGCAATGTTCTCTTTTAAGGATAGATTGTCTGGTTATAATCAAATTCATATGGTCCTAGAAGAAGAACGTTATACGACATTTCGTACCCCTTTCTATATTATTAGCTATATGGTTATTCCATTTAGTTTGAAAATGTTGGGGTAACCTATAAGCATGCTATGATGTACAATTTTGATGGTTTATTACATTCTAAATTGAATGTTACATATATTATGTGGTGGTAAAGAATCGTTCTAAAGAAAATCATCTCTCAAACCTAAGTGTTATTTTTATCACCTTAGGAAGTATGATATGAAAATAAATCCGTTGAAATGCACAACCGGAATATCTTCCAGGAAAATTTTAGGCTTTATTGTCCATCATAGAGGCATCGAGTTTGATCCCAGAAAGATTAAGTTCGTCATTGATATGGAACATTCTAAGAGTTTAATGTAATTGCCTTAATTTCAGGGGCAGCTTGCATTTATTAGAAGTTTTATTTCCAATATTTCTGGTCAATGTTACTCTTTTTTTGCGTTTACAAAATGGATGCTTGTTTTTATTGAGATAAAGCATGTCAAGTTGCTTTTAATGGCATCAAGTGTTATTTACTGAATCTACCAATTTTAGCAGTTCCCATCTCAGGAAAACCCCTCATTTTATATATTACTATCTTAGATGATTCGGTAGGAGCCTTGTTAGCTCAAGCTAATGAGGATGGGAATAGAATGCCTTATACTATCTTAATTATCATTTCATCCTAGCTGAATTAAAAATCTACCAGTTGGTAAACCCTACTTAGCGTTGATATTATCAATTCAAAATTTGAGAATTATATGTTCTCACATCATATAGACTTGATTTCAAGGGAAAACCTCTTATAATAATTGATGAATCATTCTATTATAGCAGGATGATTAGCTAGATAAGTCATGATCCTATTACAATTCAATATCTCATATATCTATCAATCGATAGGCTCTAGTTGACCTTTTAGCAAGTCATTTGATCCTGATTGATTTTCCACTTAATGATGATTTCCTTGACAAAAGTATGTTTCTCATTGATTCCCTAGAATGATCATTGTACTTCGATGGAGTTTCTATTTTAATAAAAAGACCCATCTAGATCTCCCAAGGGTAAAAGTTGAGATTACTGTCATTTATGTACTGCTCGAGCATGGTATTCTTGGCTACTAATATAGCATGAGAGAGCTACATACAAATAATGAGGTGGAATAGAAGGCTATAACTTTTGTATTGGAATTGGTCCATCCAAATGAATATAAAGATGATTAAAGTGTATTGAGATTCTCAGCTCATATTAGCTAGGAGTAGGGAACAAATAAGGTTCTAAAACCTGATCTTTCATAAAAGAATAATGTCTTATTGGAGCACATCCCTAGTGTAACAATAATTGAAAAGGAAGCGCTTTCATTTACTATTATGAAAGATACTCTGTATCAACACACTTTTGAGCATATATGATTGAGTTGTGTCAGGAGAGATGAGGCCCAAAAAGGCATTAAAATGGTCAATTTTACGTGATTTCAACCGCTTTTATTCCTGCATTTTACTAATCAACCTCATTCCTAGCATCCAATTCATTGTTAGTCATCACTTCATCTACCATTGTTCTTTTGTTATTAGCCTCCAATGTATTTTTATGTTGTTCGACATTATTCACACTACAAGCATTACCATTTTATGAATCATTTTTATATTGTAAACTAGCTTGATTAAAAGCATTGATCTCATCTTCCTCATACATTTTTAGTGGAGAATTTTTGAACTCTGGGTTTAATACATAACATTGTTCAATTAAGTGTCCGAACATTCTACAATTATCATAGTAATGGGTACTTATAGAATGACTTTCAACCAATAACCATTATGTGCAACTCCAATCCAAACTTCTTCTACTCTTAGTTGTGTAATATCTCTCTATATGAGGATACGAGCGGTTGACGGTCAGGTTAGATTATAAGTTGGTATATCCAATTTCACAGGCCTCCTGAATATGGCACCTAAGAAGAATAGAATTTCATGGTTGAACAACTGAAGTTTCAATATGAGAAATCGAAATCAAATGGTAACAATTGGAGTTTGATTTTGAGGATCAATATCCATAAACCATTTAGAAAGCTTCATATTTTTGTTCTCCACTTTGAGATACTATTTGACAAAAATCCAGGTGTAATCTTCCTCTCTAGTTGATTGAATGGGAATGTACCTACCATCTAAAAATCCCACCTTCCAATCCCCATTACTTTTAAACCTTCAAAAGACTTCCGTTTCAGTTCCATTTTGTGATGGCCATAAAGAAATTTCCCCACCAAAAGAAAATTGCAAGGGATAAAAAGTGCAGAGGAATCAGATTCATAGAGAAATATAGTAGGCTTACCATTTTTCTTAACCATGTCATGACACTCTAGAGGGAATAATTTTTTTTAATAAACCATAGAAGTAGTTGTCTGTTGAGTAACGATGTTTGCAAGTGACTTAATAGCCATTAGGTTTAATGCTAATGTCGGCATGTTAAAATATTTGATTCAATTTAATATAGATATAATTTTGGAAAAGTAATATTTTAATTTGAAAAACATGAAATCAAACTGAATTTAAGTAAGCAAGCATTACACATCGAGCCATGCATCTATCCCAAAGAATAGACACATTACTTGATAGTGTGGCTTGATTAAATAAAATAAGAAATATATGACATCCGTTTGGTCTGTGAAACCTGTTATGTTGAACGACAAGTTCCCCTATCTAACACAAAAGAACTAGATAGAATTTATATTAATTTGGGATTTTTAAAGTTTCCTATAGGGCAACCCCCTATAGTTAATTACATCTTAGATAATCAAATTCATCTAAGAAAACACTCGATTTTGATCAGGAAATATTATTTTCATAACTTCCAACGGGTAGGATTTTTCAAGGTAATGTGGTAATAGGAAATCCAATAGGTGAGTGACTCAAGTTTAGAACAATTATTATTGGAATCCAAAGGAAGAGAAAGCTAGGGAAAATAGAGCTCCAAGAAGAATCTTGGTGATTTCCCAAACTATCCTATTTTTTGCTTCAATTTAAGATATTTCTTTAATGTTTCATCCTACCAATTTTAATTATTTAGGGCTTACATTCACTAGATACCAATCATGTGAATAGCCTGAAAGATAGGAGGATTTATGTCATATCGGATGACAATCTCAGAATCCTAAGACGAGTTTAGGTCTTATCTTGCACGAGGTGCAAATGCCTAAAGAGATAAAGTGAGGGTTTATGCTACACTAAGAAACCTACCTCGAAGTCCTTTGGCCTGTTTGTTTATTTCTAAGAATGAAATTTTACTGTCGATGATGGTCTTGTTGCCTACTGTGTATGATCCAAGCTCCTCGTTGTAGTAGGTTTAATTTTAGAAGTGTCAAATTGAAGAAATGAGAGAAGTGTCATGTTTTGGAGATATTTAAATTGAGGTGTCTTAATGTCTTATTAAGGGGAAAATGTTTAAGTTGATTAAGCGACACCGGTTAGGATCCCACGGTTCCCTCATTCGGACACCACTATTTTTTTCGAATTCACTTGGTTTAAATGCATTTATTAAACTTAATTGAATGAGTTCCATAAGTTCATTCAGACTGGGGAAAGCTCGTTAGCAGTCGTAGGTTGCCTCCTCCAAGGTATTCCTGATCATCCAAATGGACATTTTAATTTAGTTGCAATAGTGGTTTTGTATTGTTTGTGATTAAATTTTGAGTTGTCTTATATTTTACTTTGTTGTGGCAGTGAATTTAATTTTGGTTTTGTTTTTGGCTTTGTGGCTATTCTAAAAGTTTCAGTTTTGACATGCAAGTTTTATAAACAGGAAAATGCAGTAAAGTAAATGCAGGAAAAGAAAGTAATGCAAACTGTAAAAGCATATCAATCCTCTTCTCGCACTCCAACTAAAAACTAGCCTTTTTCAACAAACATAATTTTGAAGGGAATTTAAAATTGCATGACAGAAAAAAAGGAAAAACAGGCTTAAAATGTACCATACCAAGTCCTATGTCATAACTTGGTGGGTTTCTATTTTTTCATTTGTGAGGATGATTTTTGTTAAGCAAAACACAATCGGTTCAGTCGTCCTCCAAGATATCCAAAAGATTATGAAGAGTTCCAGGGTAATACCCTGGACATTTCACTACCTTTTGAATTGTCTCGAGCTCTTTGGAACTTAATATGTTGCTAAATAATTCATCCACATCATACCATTATGTTCAATGAATCTTGATATTTCAATCATCCTAATGAGTAGGGTAACCATCTCTTAAATATTTCATTTATAAATTATATGGGTGAAGGTCCTTAGGGGCAAATTATTTTGATTAAGGATTTAACCAATTAAATTTTAGAGTTGGGCATGTAGTGTTCCGGAGTGTTTAATGTTGATCATATTTCATTTTCTAATTCTCATTAAGTCAAATCTTGATTAAACCTAATTCACTAATAAACCCTTAAGACTTAATGTGTAAGTTTGTAATTTTACGAATATTGAGTTTATGTGATCTTAATTCTTATCAAAATATTGAAGTATCATTAAAACATTAACTATGGGTTCTAAATTGGTATCATTTAATTTTAATTATCTTCTAAATTTTCTTAATCTAAAAAATTACAATTTTATCCTTAATGTGGAGACGTGTGAGATTGGTTTCCATCATTAAGTCCCCTGTATTTTCAATAATCTAGATATGTAAATTATGCTCATTAATTACCCATTTCCCTTTGATTCCTAAATATTTAATTAAGGCTTAAATTTCAAAATTACAATTTTGCCCCCTATAAGGCCAATCACTCCATAATTCATTAAATTCAATTCAATGACTTTGAAATTTTTATGTTACCCCACTCATATGTTCATTAAAACATCAAAGGAGAAAAGGTGATTTTTTTTATTTTGATTTAATTTAATAATTATTTTTGTGCAAAGTAAGGATTTTCAATATTAATTTAAAATTTAACCAAAGTAAATAATCTGTCTTTAACAAAATTATTGGAGGTTCACCTAGGTCAGAGGATCACCTGGACCAATTTTCATGATTATTGAGTTTTAAATTAATTATTAGAATTATTTATTTGTTTTGAGTATTAAATAAATATAAAATATTATTTAAGTGAAAAATTAAGTTTTATATATTTTCTTAAATCTCTCTGTGGTAAGAGAACCCAGAGAAACAAATCTCATATTTTTATGATTTATATTTTAATTATTAGAATTATTTTAGTGAAAAAAAGAAAATTATTTTTAGCCATTAAAAATTATTTTATGCCTTTAAAAATTAATATCTTCACTTAAAAAATCAGGAAAATTATTTTAATTGCTCCCAAGTGATCAGGAGACCAAATGTGACATTATAGTATATTTTAATATTTTTGTGATTTTTATGCATTTTTAGTTATTTTTAAATTATTTAAATATAAAATTTAGTTTAAAAATGAAATATTTATTTTAATTCCAATTTTATTTTTCTTATACTCCTCGTCGCAGAAACTCCCAAAACCAATTTCATAATATTTTAACTTATACTTTTATTATTATAATTATTATAATTTTAAAATTGTCATTTCACTTAGAAAATCCATTTTAATGATCAAATTCATTCCAATTGACTTCAAATTTTTATGTGGAGTTCCCCTGACCATTATTTACAGTGGAGAATCATTTTTGTGCTTTTTAAATTTAAATTTTAACCATTTTAATTTTCTTTCATTTTAGGAGCTTAAGTACAATTATGGTCATTCTTAATGAGTTAAATCAATTATATATTTTTCCTAGGGTCCTCTGATCACACTGAACCTAACAAAATAAGTTTTGTGTTTTTCTGATAAATATTTAAATTATTATAATTTTAAAACCAAAATAAAGGGTATTAACATGAAAATTAGGGATCTTTTGTTAGAGATGCCCCCTTACCTTGGAAAAATCAAAGAAGATCTCTAACCATAGAGCCTATAAGCCCTCCAAACCTCTTACCATGGTGAATTATATTTAGCTAAATATAATTAAAATACAACAGAGAGTATTTAATTTATTAAAAATAAAATATATGACAAATAAATTTTATTTTTATTCCACATTATTCTCCTTTATTCACTGAGCATGAAGGTATTTTTATTTTATTTTTGTGATTTTACTATACCAAGTTATACATTTTAAAATTTCTAGAAATTAAATAAATAAAAAATATCCCTAATTTTCTATTTATCCACCGTGGCACCACGCATCCTCGGTAGCTCCGAAGCTCCGTGTGGCGCTCCGCCATTTCATACAGCCTTCTGACTCAACAGCCACACATCTGCGCATTATGTTTAGATCATTCATCCAGCGCAATCCTGGCCATCCATTCATTACATGTGCGATCAGACGACTCCTGGTCAACATCCCCAACTGGTGTAACCCGTAGACGATCCACACTAAAACCCTAAGATCTCAAGCTAGACTCAACCAAATCACTTCAAGTTTGTTTCTATAGACGCATCTAGTCATAAAGAACACATCTATATGGTTTATATGGTATGAAATAAAGTGTGTAAGGATGAAGATCCAAACTGAGCTCGACTTAGGGGGAGAATTCAATGCATTTGCCCAAGAGGTGAGGCCTTGATTGGGAGTGTTTAGCATGTTTGTTGAGATCTCGCAAAGTTCTTGTAAGCACCGATTTGAGCTCTCATTGGGCCTTTGCCAGAACTTGACCAGGAGGAGATTTTGGGTTTGATGGAAGTCTGGGTTGCTGAGGCTCTGTGATGGGGCTTCTGTGGGGGATTTCTCTTAGTTTGGTCAAGGGATGGTGAGGAGAAAATAAGTTTGAAGTTTGGTGCACTATGGAGCTGTAGTGACTTGTTTCCTGGTTTCGGCTAAGAATTAAGCTGTGAAATTGGCTATGGACAGTGGTAGTTAGGGATAGAGGATGGTGGGGATGAACTTAGGAAGCCTTGGATAAGCTCAGAGATCAATTTGACAGGGTCTTCCCAAGGTAATTGCTCATCTCCTCTCATGTCCATGAAAAAGGTGGTCAAAATAGCCATGGCTATGGTAGAGCTCAGGGCCTGGCATGGGTGCATTAGCTTGCTGAGGTGGAGTGATGTGCAACGTAACCAACCAATCAGGCTGGACATATTGGGTGGGTTAATTTGGGTTCAATTTGAGGTAGGGTGGCTCTCAGTTTTGGCACCTCCAAGAACTAGGCCGGCCAGCCAGGCCAGGGGAGTTGCTCAGGTGGACAGGTCATTAAGGTGATTAACTGATTTGGGGAAAGTTTGGGTAAGGCAATATATGGTTTAGCTATAAATGGGAGGAGATACCTCAAATTAGGGGACCCGTGGTCCATGACCCAACTAAGTTGGGCTAAGTGGATCTTGGGTGGTTCCTAGGGCCCACTTGATGGATGTGGGAGACTTGGCTTGGTCAATTTAGCTATGCTTGGGTGACATTTAGGTTTTGGATCAATTATGGGGACTTTGGGTTCATGTTCGGCTAGGTTGGGTTTGAGCTTGGGTTAGGTCCAATTTATTATTCAAGTTGGTATGTATGATTTCCATGAAGAGTTTACAAAAGGATTGAAGTGATTTTGAACTGGTTTGGAGGCTCAATTTGGTGGAATTTGGTCATGTGGTCAATTTGAGCTAACTTGGGTTTGGGTTAGGCTAGAGTTTGGCTAAGGTTCAATTGATGGATCAATTTGGTCTAGAAGATTGTCAAGAAGTGATTTGGGTAGAAATTAGGTGGAAATTTTGGGGTTAGGGCATTCAATTTGGTGACATTTGGGCATATAAAATATTTAGGGTAAATTTAGGGATTTTGACTTGGGTTAGATTTGGGTGAGTCTTGGGTTCAAATTAGGGTCAATTGGTGGCTCAATTTAGTTTAGGGGAATGTCCTGATGTGTTTTGCATGTTAATTTGGGGGAATTGATTTGATCATGGGGTTCAATTTGGGGGAATTGGGTCATAGCTAAAATTGGGGTTTTTGGTTTGGGCTAGAAATTGAGTTTGAATTTGTGACAAGTTAGGTTTGGATTTGGTTTGAATTGGGTTTTGCGTGTTGAGTTTGAGTTAGGATTGAAATTGGGGAAGATTAGGGTTAATTGGGTGGACATTGGAGGTGATTTGGTCATTTTGAGCCATAAGGGGCAATTTTGGGCTTTTGGTCAATTTGGGTCAATTTAGTCAAATTAGGCTCATGGGAGTGGTTTAAATTAGTTTTGGAGAGATTTAAGATGATTTTGGGAATTTTTAGATTTTGAGGGGCATTTTGGGCATTTTGGGCATTTTGGGTATTTTGGGGGCTATTTGCGAAATTTGGTCAATTTGGGCGGTGAAGAACATTTTGGAGTGATTTTTGGAGAGAATTTGGATAATTTTGGGAATTTTAGTCAAAATTAGGGTTGTAAGGGAAATTTGGTAATTTGGTGGAGTTTGGGGTCAAGGGTCAAAGTTGGGATTTTTTTTTTATAAAATTGGGGATTTTGAAGGATGCCAACTATCTTGAGCCATGAACCAAGGGAAACCCCATCTTGGATGCTCCATGTGCTAGTCATAGCCACCTTAGCCATAGACTTGGTTTGGGGGGACCACCCACATGAGTTTCCAAAGAGTAGGAGATCAAAGACATGTTTTAGATTAGGGTTTTGGGTTAAGAGTGAAAGTGTGAGTTTCAAGTGTGTGTGTGTGTGCAAGCCTGACCTAGACCAGACCACCCAGGGTCTACCCTAAATCTTAACCATCCTATAGGGAACTCCTATTGAGTTTCCTTATGCTCGGTCTCATCCTCCTAAGTGCTTAGAGGTTAGACTTTAAGCATTTGAAAATCCAAGTGAAACAAAGAAGTGTTTTGAATTTGAGGTAAGGGTTCCATTGCTAGTGTTCTAAGATAGTCACCAGGAAAGTCCTATGGCTAGATCCTAGGCTGCCTAAAGAATGACTAGACCTCAACAAAAGTGATTTCAACAACCATAAACACCAACAAAATGAAACACATTAACTCAAAAAAACTATGCAACATACAACTTACCAAAAGAAGATCACTAGTGAGACTAGGAAAAATACACCATGATGAATGTAGCCATCCAAAAAGCATAAACATAAAAAAACAAGTAAACAAAAAACTTAAAAGAAAAGTGGGAAAACTCAAAGAGCAAACAAAAAATGTGGGAAACACAAGGATCAGTGTAGAAATCGACCCAAAACCAAAAAAAAAAGACAAAAACCACAAAAATCCGAATGAATCTCGGTAAAAAGCAAGTAGATAACAAATTCCACAAAAAAAACCAAAGAAAGGATGAGAAAAAAAAACTAGGTAAAACCTCAATAACCGCGTGTTCCTAAGTCAAACAACACATTAACCCAATAATAGAAGCTCAGATGATAGGAAGCTAAGAAAGATTTCACCTTAACAACAAATTCGAAGCCATGGATCGAAGGAAAACCTGTTTTACTGGAGTAAGGAGAATACAATAACAAAAAAGATTACATCAAGAAGGGGTCCTAACGAAAGGGAAAGAGAGGGTATCCCCATGAAGCAAAAAAAAAAAAAAAAAAAAACAAGTGGAAGCGGTGGAGTAGAGCTACAAAAAATGTGTACCTAAAAACTAAGCAATTTAGCAATCCAATCAATAGGTTTGTTTGCCTCCCTCAAGGTATATCAAATTTTACAGCCGGCAGAAATAGATAGGATCTCATTATTAATAGCCTTGATGAACCATTAAGTACAATAATAACTCAACAGATAGCTCCATAAAATAAGAGAATCCATCTCAACAATAAAGATCTCCAACCAATAATAATGACAAACTTCATAGCAGTAAGGGTAGCTTTAGTCTTGGTAAATAGTGAAGAATCATAAAAACTAGGAAAAGAAAACCATAGCAATAGCAAAACCATAGCAAAAGCATACCCTTATTGAAGGCATCGTCAAATAAAATCTTTAGTCCAATTTTTATCAGATTTGGTCCAGTAAGTCTGCTGAAGCTTATTAGTATTCTTATTCGTAGATGCAGGTTTAGAGAGATTGAGCTTCCAAGCAATAATATCCAAATTTCATACCTTAATATGAGAGATATTAAGAATTTTAACAATGCAAACAAGAATATAACAAAAAATAGATTATATATTCTCATCTTATCATATGTTGGACAATATTTCTAGCAACCTATATGAACCTGCAAATAATACATGAGATGGAACTAAAAATAGGTTTTGCAAAATTAGATCATAACTTCACAGCCATAAGAAGAGTCTAAAAGCCCCCAACAAGAATGTAAAAGTTAAATAAGTTGGCAGCATTGATCAAAACTCCATTAACTATTGTATAAAGGAGGAATAAATGCCCAATAGTCTCTTCCACCACCTTACAAATTTGGTTTTAAGAAGATAGTTTGATTCCTTTTTACTTAAGAATGTCAACAGTTGGTAATAAATTATACTCAACCTAGAATTGAACATAGACATGAAAGGATTCAGCAAAGAGTTCCACAACCATTTAACATTCGTGAAGGAGTTTGAACATTTAAGCAAGAGTATGGTTTTAGAAATAGAACTATTTGGAGCCTTTTTGATGATCATAGATTCAAAAGTCAGATCTCTAATTAGGATCTTGGCAATAGCATGCGCATCAGCAGTGCACAGAACCTAAAAAACAATAAGCATATCTCAGGTATCATTTTGCTAAAAATCTACAATTGCACATTAATGTGCTAAGGGCCACCATGCAAATCATCCAAAACTCACTTCGAATTCCAATCATCATACAAAAAACTTAGATTCCCAACCCCATGTTCCCATGTAATAAAATTTTTCTGCCTTTTTTTGTGTTTCAACATCTACTTCCTAGTGATAGAATCAACAAATTTAGCAGTAACTTCAAGGGAGTGAGCTCTAAAGCAATTTTTAGCAGTCATAAACAACACATAAAGAACCAGCTTTCTTGAATTTCAACCACAACTTTATGATATTAATTGTCATCATGAAGAGACTTGAATCCCAAGTCACCTTAATTAGCATGTTTACATGTTTTTTTCCAAGTAGTCCAACTAATTTTAGCTATATTACCATGCCACAGAAACATGTTAAACATTTTCTCTAATAGCTTAATGTGGTAAGAGAGATTTTTAAAACTTGAATGGTGTAGAGTGGAATAGAAGTAAGAATGTCATTAGATAAAGTAATTCTTCCCTTAGTAAATAAAAACATATTATTTCATATATATAAATATATAAAGATGGCGACTAGGGTTACTAAGCTTTGCTACAGCAATCCTGGTGAACTGCACATTCATTTGGGTTTTTTCATTCTCTGGTGAGATCTTTCCTTTTTCTGCTTTCACTGCTTCTCTTCTGCCCCTTCGGTATGCCACCAGGCCATAGATTTGCTACGTCTGTGGTTGGGGGGGGTATTAACCGATCTTGTACTTTATGCATTTTCCACGAGTCGTTTCATGATGCTATGCACAATGTTGGGCATTACTCCTTCATAAAAAAAATTGGTAAGAAAAATGGCAAACCTTGCATTATTTTTGTCGGACTTTGAAACTAATATCTTGGCATCTGCTTGTCAGTTAGCTCTGGTTGGTAAATTTCTTTATGGCCATCCAAAACATGAAATCATTAGAACAGATTTTGAGGCTATGAAACTTTTGGTTAGCTCGAAGATTGGTTTGTTGGATGATAGACATATACTTATCTAGCTTACTAATGATGATGATTACGCTCTCCTATTTTCCCGGAAGCTCATTAGAATTGATAATAGTTTCATGAAAGTGCTTAAAGGGACCATTGATTTTGATCCTCAGATAGAACCCCCTATAATACCTGTATTGATACGTTTCCTGGGCCTCAAGTTTCATCTTTTAAATTATGAGATACTTTTCTCCCTAGATATTACTTTTGAAAAGCCTTTAAAGATGTAAAATCTCACTTTCTCACTTTCTAGACCCTCTGAAGCTAGAGTTCTAGTAGAGTGTGTTATAACTCTCCCCTTCCCTGATAAAATTTGGATAGGTTCAGCCCATCATGGCTACTGGCAAAAATGTGGAAATTGAGCCACATTCTCCATACAGTCCTCATTTTGTATGTTTGATTGCCCTTCAACCCTTTGTTATCAACTTCACCCTCACCTAAAGAGTAATAAAGCTACTTCTTTGCCTACCTCTAATGTTGAGATGTTGAGTAATGATCCTACTGCTAAGGTGGATGTTCTTTCTGATAACAATCCTATAGATGATTATGTTCATAATGTAACTAATGCTCCACTTCCCATCAAAAGGTCTTCTGAGGTTGTTCCACCAATTCCTGATTCACAACCTATCCAGGATTTTTTAGAAAGGGTTGTTCCTATTTCCGCTTTACCCAATGAGAGATGTGGTTTGGTTCCCCATGATGATATTGATGCATTTAATGAGAATTAGAGGCTCATAATAGATACTGCTTGTCCTAATTTGAATTGTTCTGTGGCTAAAGCTAATCCCAATTATGTTAATGAAAATTGTGTTCAAGAAGCTGCAAATGCTTTGGAAAATGAATGGCTAATTCAAAAAGCCATAAAAAAGAAAAACAAGAGGAAGAATGAACTTTTATATTTAAATGAGTTAAATATTATAAATGATGGGAACCAAGGGTGCAACCTTTCTAGACCTTTAAGAAGGACTAGATTGAGGCATCATGTCTAACGTCATGTCATGGAATATTAGGGGAGTGACTGAACCTTCCTCGCTTAATAGGTTAAAGCATCTTTTCAAGGTTCATAAGCTTTACATGTTTTCTATTTTGGAGCCTCTTGTCTCTATTAACAAGCACAATATTCTCAAAAAATTTAAACACTACAACTATTTTTCCAACAAAAATAACAATATTTTGATATTTTGGAAGCACACTGTTAATCTTTCCATCGTTGAGGATAATAGGCAATATGTTCTTACCACTTTTCATTTTTAGGATTATCAAGGCTAGGCTACTTTTATCTATAGCGCTCTTTTGTAGAATAAACTTTTTCTTTGGAATCAACTCGTATATATAAGAGAGATAATCACCCAAAACATGTTTTTTTTTGGGGGGGGGGGAGGGGGTGACTTCAATATTATTATGAACTCTAATGAACATAGGGGAGGAGGTACTAGTGACATCAGCCTTATCAACTGCTTTTGTGATAAAATTTTTTATGCATGACTCTTTGGTTTGGATTTTTCTGGTTCTCCTTTTACATGGAGAAGAGGCTTGCTTTCTCATATTATAGATAGATATTTTGCTGATAATTCTTTTCTTAATTATTTCCCAGTCTCTAGAGTTCAACATTTAAATCCTGCAGCTTCACATCATAATCTGATTCTGCTTACACTAGCTTTCAATGGTAAGCCTTCTAAAAAGTTTAAATTCTTTAACATGTAGACCTCTCATAACAATTTCTTGAACTTTACTCAGCGGGTATGACATTTTGAGGGTGTTGGTAACCCATGGTATATTCTTTGGCAACTTCACAAAAAGGCGGCTTTTCAGTTAAAGAAATGGAATGTGAACATGTTTGGAAATGCACATAACAATGTTTCAGAGACTTAACAAATTTTGAATAATTTGGAAACTCAAATAATCTCTAATACCCAAATGGTGGAAGAGTTTGCTAAAGCTCACATAGTTCCTCTTGAGGCAATTTCATTAGAGGTAATTTTTTTGCAATAGAGGGCACATGATGTTCATTTCTCTTGCTGAGACTGCAACACAAAATTTTTTCATGCTTCTGTAAAACACAGGAGGAATGTGAATACCATTCTGAAAATAAAAAAATTCTAATGGTGATATCATCACTGAGAAAGAGTTGATTGGTAATAGTGTTGTGTAATATTTCATTGAGTTTTTTGACACTAATCTGCAGGTGTGTCCGGTTAATGAGGATTTTTTTTGCTAGAGATAAAGACCATGTAGCTGCTTTGTCCATTCCTGATAATCCCTCTGAGCAGGAAATTCTTTTGGCTTTTAAAGATATCAATCCTAATAAGGGTCTTGGCCCTGATAGTTACACCTATAAGTTCTATCTCCATAGCTGGAATTTCATTCAAAAGGAGGAATGTCTTGATATCAAAAATTTATTTTTGGGAGAGGATCTACCTAAATATTTCTCTTCTGCTTTGATATTCCTTCTCCCCAAGATTAATAATATGGGTAGTTGGGTCAAATTCCGGCCCATCTCTCTCACATTAGTTATATCCAAAGTCATAAGTAAATTGATTGTCTTTAGACTTTAGCCACATCTCTCTACACTCATATCATAACAACAATCTGTTTTCATTAAAGGGAAGAAGATTACTGATAACATTCTACTGGCTCAGTAATTGGTGGAGGATTTGGATAAAAAATGAAGGGGTGGTAACATGGTCCTTAAACTGGACATAAAAAAAAGCTTTTGATATGGTTATATGGGAGTTTATCATAAGTTTGTTGAAAGCTAGAGGTTTTCATCTTGATTTTTGCAATCTAATCGAAAGATGGCTTGACAACAATTACTACAATGTCTTAGTTAATGGCAACTCATTTGGCATTTTCTCTGCCAAAAAAGCCATTAGGCAAGGTGATCCTCCCTCCCCTACAATATTCATACTGGCTTTTGACTATTTCTCTCGTTTAATCAAAAACTTACAGTAAACAAACCCCCTCATTCATTTTAAAAATAAATATAAGGTTTTGGTTAGTCACCTAGCCTATGCTGATGATGTTATTCCTTTTTCTAATGCATGCAAACCCTCCCTTTTTTTCAAAACACATCTGGTCTATCTTTTAATAATTCCAAATTCCATTTTTATTTTGAAAAGCCAGTCAATAAATCCTTAGCTTCTTGGGTACTTTCCTATAGTGGATGTAACACTGCTTCTCTTCCTCTTAAGTACTTGGGTGTTAACCCTCTTAGTGGAAGGCACAAACAAATACAATTGGATGATGCAGTGAACAAAATTAAATTAAGGATTTTTTATTGGAAAAATGTATTCCTCTCATATGGTGGCAGATTGAATTCTCTAAAAAGTTTCCTCCATAGCATCCCTTTGTTGACATGCAGGTTCCCAAGCTTAAAAAGAGTACACAAAAATATTTGCAACACATTTTCAACAATTTTCTATGGTCTAGAGGGGATAAAAGTAAAAGTTGAGTTGTCTTGCATAAAGTTTGTATACCTAACTTCTCTGGTGGGCTTGGTATTAAGGCCTTAGACCATATTGCAGAAATCAACTTGAGTAAGCTAAGGTTCAGATTCAGAGCAGGTTACTCTTTGTGGACTATTTTTATGTATCATAAGTATTGCAATTTTCAACATCCTTTTATGGTAAATTGGAATGTTAGTGACTCCACAACATGAAAATCAATATTAAAAGTTAGAGAGGTCACTAACCAATTTATTTTCTGGGATATTGAAGAGGAAAAGGTTTTCTTTTTGCATGAGGAATGGGGTTATAACAGATATATAGAAGGTTCTCCCACTTTGGAGGAAAATGGGCTTTTAGTTTCTAACTTATGGACCGATGACAGTTGGGAAATATCTAAACTAGGAAATTTGATTGGTGATTAGGCATTGCAAATAGCTACAATTCCTATAGTACAACACAAAAAAGACACCCCTTGTTGGAAATTTAATTCTAAAGCATCCATTAGTAAATTGCTCTTCACTCATCTTCAAACATTTAATGCTTGGAATTAGGGTCATTAGATATGGTATGCTCCTATCTCTCCCTCCATTTCCTTTTGCTTGTGGAAAATTTTCTTCTCTTTATTGCCTCTTAATGATATTTTAAAGCTGAAGGGCCTTTAGATGGCCTCTAGATGCTATGTCTGCAACGGTCATGCAAAATCTTATGCCTAGCTCTTTTATGAATGCACTTTTTACCATGATTTGTGGGAGAGGTTTGGGAGTCATTTTGGGATTACGTGGCCTCATATTCATAATATGGAAGATTATTTGCTGGTTTGGAAATCCTTTTAAAGCTCTGCTAAACATCTTGCATATTTCTCTTTAGTAGTGCTTTGGTTTATATGGTCTACCAGAAATTAATGCAAAGACTAATGTCCTCCTCCCTCCCCTCTTCTCACTGTCCCTTATATATTCTCACTTTATCTTAAATTATGCAGAAGTTTAAAACTTGATTCATCGAACAATTCTGACTGGGTTAGGAGGCCTCTATTAGATGGTAGCGCCCTATGGTTGGTTGGGTGAAAATAAATGTTGATGGTATTGGGAATACATATACTGCTGGTGCAGGTGGGGTTTTTAGAGATCATTTGAGCAATTCCTTATGTTTCTTTGCCTCACTTTTGTATTCTACTTGCCCTCTTGAAGCTGAAGGTTGGGCGGTTATGCTTACCTTACAATTGGCTGTTATTTTTCATTTCTCTAAACTAACTATTGAAACTGATTCCCTCCTTATCTATGAAATGCTAGCTAAAGTCACACAACCTACTTGGAATTTGGTTTGAAATTTTAAAAGAATTTGGCACATCATTACCATATAAAATCGTAATGTTTGCATGAGCTTTACTTATAGAGAGGGGAATCTGCCTGCGGATTGGTTGGCCAAGAAATGTATTGATGAGGTTTTTTTTCGGGGTGCAACCCACTCTTCCTTTAAGGAAACTACGACACCCTCGATGTTCCTTACATCAGACCTTAACTTATACTAGTTTCTTTTAATCCCCCCTCCTCTGCACCTGCGCTCCAAGGCTAGTTCTGCATTTTGCTGCAATATATGTTTAATGGCTTCCCTGTTAGTTTTCTTTTTCTGTATCTTGCCTCATTTCCAATGATTTATGAGGGGTTTGTTTTCTTGGTTTATCCGTTCTCTGGATTTGCATGGGCTTCATGTGCATTGCTGGAGACACTGCTCCATGGCTGGATTTTAATTTTTTTATGCTAAGGTTTGCTCAGTCTTGCTGGAGACACTGCTCTAAGGCTGGATTTTATCTGTTGCTACTGCGGTTTGCTGTGGAAGTGACTTGCACTGGTGGATCTATATGTTGCTCTTACAATGGCTTCTAAAATCTCATTCCTTTTGGTCGAGATTGCCATTTCTCCGTTACCTTCTTCTGCCCCTGTATTTTTTTGGGTTTTCTTTCGAGTTTTATCTTTTGGGTTTACCTTTTTCTTTTTTGGGGTATACTTGTATGTATCTTTTTGGAGCTTTTCTTCTATCGAGTTGTGCTGTGGGAGGTGGAACCCATAAAGTGTGTTATTTGTATCTTGTTTTTCTTAGTTAATGAGATCCACCTCCCCTCCTCATTTTGTAACTTCTTTTTGAATTAATAGAATCAAAGATGTATAATGCTCCTCCCCCCACTCCTCCCCCCCCCGCCCCCGAAAAATAAAAACAAAAATAATATATATATATATATAGATATATAGATATATATAGAGATGGATCCGATTTTTGTGGAGCTTTCTTGGTGCGATTCTTGAATTCCTTCTCTTCTTTGGGATGTTTTGATTGATTTGAAGACTAATTCTCTTAGTTTTTTCCAATCTTTCATTGTTCCTTTTCTTGTTTCATCAATTTACAGTTACCGGCTTTTCGAGGATTCTTGTTTTCATCCGGTTTTATGGTCGAACAAATTCAAAATCCGGCAAAGACTTTTGTCTGAAGTAGCTAGTCCGGTTACTTCGGCTTCTTCGACAATCTGGTTTTCCCACAATGTTATCATGATGTCGCCAATGGTAAGGGTGAATGTCAATTCATTAAGAAGATTGAGAAAAAAGGAGGTAAGCCGGCTCTAATTCTATCGGATTCCGATATTTCCTCTCTTGTGGATGTTCACAAATTTACTTTAATTGGTAAATTTCAACTTGGCCATCCTAAAATGGAAGTTATAAGGAAATGTTTTGAGAATTTTAAATTATTGGGTTCTTGGAAGGTTGGCTTGTTTGATGGAAGACATATTATGATCCAACTTTCTAAAGAAGTGGATTATGCTAACCTTTTCTCCAAGAAATTTGTTTTGATTGAGGGTATTCCTATGAAACTTCGAAATGGTCTCCTTCATTTGATCCTCATCAAGAACCACTGTTATTCCTATTTGGTATAAATTACCAAATTTGAAACTTCATCTATTTAATCACCGAGATATTATATGCTTATTGGGATCTGCCTTAGGTAGGCCTTTGAAGCTGGATATGCCTACCTTTCAACTCACCGGGCCTTCGGTGGCTAGAATTCTTGTGGAAAGAGATGTATCCCTTGCTGATGTTGATGAAATGCGGATTGGTACACCTCATAATGGATATTGGCAAAATGTTATTATGGAAAATAAGCCATTTTATTGTCAACATTGTAAAATGTTTGGACATTCTAATGTTAATTGTTTTAGACTTCATCCCAATTTGAAGAACAACAGGACTAAAGACTCTAAATTCAAAAACAGATCGATGTTGTTGTTGAGGAAGAATTGCGGATCGATGTCCCCATTGGGAAAGAGCAGCAAATTAATAATAAGGAGTCTGCTGATGAGCCTGTTATTCAAATTTCTGATTTGATTCCTGCTATTCAAATTTCTGATAAGTCTAAGGAGCCTGTTGTGGAAATTGTTGATGAGCTCATTATCTGGAACATTGCTATGCAAGTTCCGGTTTACGAAATAGTTAATGTGTCTGAAAGTGAAATAGATGCTGAGAAGACCAATTTTAATTCTGTTACAGAAGTCCAAATTCCTTTTGAATCTACACAAGACTATCCTATTACTCATTATCAAAATGTTGAAGTTTATCCCAAGCCTACAAATTATCCAGTTTTTCAACAAATAAATCAAATGGAGACAGAAATTTCAACAGGATTGTCAGTTATTAATTCTGAGATTAATAATGATTGGATGATACAGAAAGCAAAAAGAAGACATCAATGGAGTTAAAGAATCTTTCGAAAGTAATATTATTCATGCAGCTACTACTTCTTCTTCTAGGTTGACTAGAGGGGAAAAAATATTATTCATGATTAAATTTTTATGCTTGGAATATTAGGGGAGTGGTCGACCACGGCTCCCTTAATAGACTTCTAAACTTAAACGGGGTTCATCATTTTTGGGTTATAGTTATTCTTGAGCCTTTGGTAAAATCTAATTTTGATAGATTTACTAAAATACTCCCTGGTTATAATTTCCTTATTAATTGCTCAAATAAGATCTGGTTATTCTACGAGAAAGAGTCGAAGATTAATCTTATATTTAGTCATTCTCGGTTGATCCATTTTCATTTTGAACTAGACCAATTTTATGGTTTTGCTTCTTTCATATATCTTGCTTCTTCAAATGCTGATAGAATTGAATTATGGAATAGTTTACATCATATAAGTATTTCTATGAATGATAGTTGGATTGTGGGTGGAGATTTCGATTCTATTGCTCATCCTAGTGAAAAAAAGGTGGAAGGAATCCTAATCTACAAGCAATGTTAAATTTTACTAATAATATCTCTTGACTAAACTCTTTGATATTGGATTTGAGGGATCCCCTTTTACTTGGAGGAGAGGCAATATCTATGAGAGAATAGATAGAATTCTGGTTAATCAGCATTGGCTCAACATGTTCCCTGTTACTAAAGTTAATCATTTGGCAAGGCTTAGCTCTGATCATACTCCTCTACTGATTACTTGTGCTTTCTCTACAGCTGTTAAAAATTTCGTCTTTAGATATTTTAATGTTTGGTCCACTCATTACGAGTATACTCGATTAATTGCTGATAATTGGAAGGCTTCTTTGCTAAGATTTTATTCTGATCCTATTTCCAAACTTTGGCAATTACAAAAAATGATTGCTAGTAAGCTGAAACATTGGAATTTTTCTGTCTTTGGTAATGTTCATCAGAAAGTTGTTGAAGCTGAATCCATGGTGAATGAATTGGAGAAATTGGTTGAAGATGGATTAGATTCCGATCATAATCTGAATGAAGCCTATTGTAAATTACATTCTGCTATCAAGACTGAAGAACTTTTCTTACAGCAAAAAGCGACGATTAGCGGTTTAAGCATGGTGACGGGAATTCAAAATTTTTCCATGCTTGCTTATTAAGTACAAAAGGTCCGTTAATGTTATTTTGAAGATCAAATCAGTTGATAATACATGGTTAGTAGATACAAAAGATATTGCTACTGATGCTTATTACATATTTCTCTAGTTTATTTTCTTATCAGCCAGTGAATTCTACTGCTTATTCTCCTTCAATTATAAGATCTGATTTAAGTAATGTTAATATGGATTGCTTGTCTCAACCTCCAAGCACTAATGAAGTTTTTGAGGCTCTAAAAACCATTGATGGAAGTAAGGCAAGTGGGCCGGATGGATTCTGACTGATTTTTATATTAAGAACTGGATGGTTATTAATTCGATGTGGTCATGGTCTGTACAAAGTTTTTTTCAAGGAATTGATCTCCCTAAGTATTTTGCTTCCACTTCTATTGTATTGATTCCTAAGGATAAAAGGAAATCCACTTGGCGGGATTTCGGACCAATTAGTCCGACTTCGACCTTTTCCAAAATCATAAGTAAGGTCTTGGTTTTTAGATTACGACCTTTATTGGAGAACCTTATTTCTAATAATCAAAGTGCTTTTATAAAGGGAAGGAGTATTTGTGATAATGTTCTTTTGGCTCAAGAGTTGCTATTAGATCTTGATAAATGCTGCAGAGGATCTAATATCATTTTTAAACTAGATATTGCTAAAGCCTTTGATTCCATTAGTTGGAGTTTTATTCGAAGGTTCTTTGCGATAGGGGATTTAACTCTAATTTACGTAATCTCATTTATAGGTGGTTAAATAATAGTTATCATAGTGTGCTTATTAATGGTATTAGCCATGGATTCTTTAAATCTAGAAGGGGCATTAGACAAGGTGATCCTTTATCACCTTATATCTTCATCCTTGTTTTTGATTATCTATCGAAGAGTGTTGAATCAAATGCGGGTAGCTCATCCATACACTCGATATCGGCATAAATCTACTCGGCTTGTTAGTCATCTAGCCTTATGTCGATGATGTTATTGTTTTCTCTAATGGAAGTAAGCAATCAATTAAATGTCTTATGAAGGTGCTGGTCGAATTTGAAGAAATTTCGGTATGGTATTTAATAAATCTAGCTGTCGGTTTCTTCCAAGCTCAAAAATTACGCCCAAAGGAAAAATTGGATTTCGATTTTACTCGATTCAGGGAGACTCGATATCCACTAATATATTTGGGTTTTCCTCTTATTAAAGGAAGAAGGAAACTTTCACACTATGATAATATAATTGCCAAAATTTCTTCTCAAATTAATTGTTGGTCCAACTCATTTCTTTCTAATGGTGGAAGACTTACACTACTCAGAAGTGTTCTATCTGCATTTCCTCTTTATATAATGCAGATGATCAAAATGAAAAAGAGTACACGAGAAAATGCTCTCTATTATGTTCAACAAATTTGTTTGGGAAGGACGGCATAAGCAAATGCCTTGGACCTCTTGGGAGAAATTATGTAAGCCTATTGATTGTGGTGGGTTAGGTTTTAAAAGTTTTCGGCATTTGAGCTTTACCTTCTACTGTAAACAATGGATTAATTTTAGAGCACAAAAATCTTTGTGGGCAAGATTCATGTATTCTAAATACTTGCTTTAATGATCATCCAGGTTCAAGTCGGTCTTAAGCGGGGGACTCTAAAAATTGGAAGGAATTGCTTAATGTCGGATTACATGCTGAAAAGATGTTTACTTGGGAAATTGGTAATGGCCAAATTAGTTTTTGGTTTGATACTTGGTTGTTTGATAAATCACTTGAAGCAAATTTTAATCCTAACGGTAATATTATACATATTCTTGTTGCTTGATCGATGGATCTTGGGATTTACGAAATTTCGAGATTATGTTCCTGCTTGATTATCATAATATGATATTAAACACTCCTGTGCATAATGGAGGAACGAGATAGATTGATCATCAGAAGCCTCACAACCAAAGTTTATCAAAATTTATTTATCAAACATGTTTTATTTGGCAAAAAAATGATTGGAGTGCTAAGATTTGGAATAAATATATAACACCTTCTATGTCGTTTTTCTGTTGGAGGTTGTTTATGGATCTATTACCAATTGATGATTTATTGAAACTTAAAGGACTTAGAATTCCTTCCGGATGTCATTTGTGTCATTGTCTTGAAGAGACTATGGGTCATCTTTTCCTAAACTGCAATTTGGGCGAAAGAAGTTTGGAAAAAAGTGTTAGTTGCTATGGGATCTGCAATCTCATTTAGCCTCTTGGAGTTCAATTATCTCTTCTTTGGGTTAGTTGGAAATCCTTTTCTTATTATTTCATCCCTTTGGTGGTTTTTTGGTTTGTATGGCTTGCTAGAAATGATTTGCTTTATAACAACAAGGTGTTTTCTGTTGAACATATCAGTAGAAATTGTCTTACTTTTATTGGTAAAATTCAGAATTCTATTCTTCCTCTAACACAAAGTTGTAATAATAAAGTTATACTTGTCATGTGGAGACCACCTAGGAATTTATGGCTTAAGATTAATAGTGATGGGAGCTTTAAAGATTCAATTGCTTGGTATTGGAGGACTATGCGGAAATCACAAAGGGAATTGTCTCTGGTTTTTCTCGGCACTTATTATTGCATTGAATGCTTTGGAAAGTCTGAAGCGATTCTTTGTTTTTGGGGTACGAAAATTCTTGTTATGCGGAATTATAAATTTGTTCATTTGGAAATGGACTCTCCGGTTTTACTACGGGTTTTATTATCAAAAGTGGATGTGCCTTGGTTTCTTCAAATTTGGATGAACAAAATTAATTCTATCACTTCTTCAATTGCTTGTCCTTTGGAGCCATACTTATAGGGAGGGTAATCAACCAGACAAATTGGCTAGCTACTAGAGCTTCTTCTTCTCATGAAGTTATCTATAGTGCTAATTACTCTTCTTTTCCTTTATTTAGTGCTCTTTTACATGGGGATTTGATTGGCATCCCTCATGTTAGATGTAAGACATTTACTTAATTATATTTATATTTTGTGCTAAAAATATATATATATATATATATATATATATATATATATATATATATATATATATATATATATATAGAAAGCCAAAAGGCTATATATTAATTATAAAAATTGAGAGGTACAAAAAGGAGAGGATGAGATGAGCCAACCGCCCTAACGTCCCAAAACAACTGGTATACGGGACAAACAAAAGAAAACCACCAAAATATACATGTACACCAAAAAAAAAAGATAAAAGAAAAGAAATCTTAACATCAATGTTGAAATGATTAAGATGATCAAGTATCGAGCAAGAGTAAAGAGAATGTTGTTAACTCGGGGATGGAAGCTGCAGATAATGCTTATGAGTGGCAACCAAGAAATTCCGTATTAAAAGCCTCAAAGAACCCATCAGTCATGTTATGCTCTTTAGAAGCCAGTTAAAGAAAATATGAAAATGCAACCATTAAATGTTCTTCACGCTTCAGATGATTGAGATGGACACTTGCTGTGATAATGGCATTAGTGTTGGTGTTGGTGTTGATGAAGGAGGGTCAGGTGATGCATTTTGAAAGGATTGTTGAAGCATAGGGCTGTAAACGAGCCGAGCTTGAGCGAGCTCAGGCTTGGCTCATGTTCGGCTCGTTCGAAATTAGCTCGGCTTGAAATCGGCTCGTGTTCGAAATGGCTCGTGAAAGGTGTGTTCATGTTCGGCTCGAATTAACTATTCTTGTTCGTGTTCGGCTCGTGTTCGGCTCGAAATTGGCTCGTTAAAATTAATTGGAAAAATATATGTCTAGCGCCGGATTCGAACCTGGACCAAATGAATGGAAACAAGAAGCATAACCACGCTACCACACAAGCAATTATGATTTAAACTTAAATATAAATATATATAATATATTAATATATAAATAATATATATAATAAATTATTATATAAATAATTATATGATTATTTTTTTATTTCGAGCCAATTCGAGCCGAACACGAGCGAACAAACAGTTGTTCGTGTTCGGCTCGTTAACATTTCGAGCTTAAAAATTTGTTTGTGTTCAGCTTGTTAGGCTTAACGAACGAGCCGAACACGAGCTACTTAACTAGTCGAACACGAGCTGTTCGCGAACAACGAGCGAAATTGCCAGCCCTATTGAAGCACAGTTGTGGTAGTCGTCAAAGAAGCCGAAACATTCTGGACGGGAAATAGAGGCTGTTGTGCGAAACCTACATGCGAAGGGTTACCAACACCACTGGGTTTTGGTGGAAACCAAGAATTCAGTCGAGGTTGCACAAGCCAACATGGAGGCTGTAACAGCAATGCTGCCGCATTATAAACTGGTGTAACAACACCATTAAACTCCTCATAGTCAATTGTGCTACAGTTGTGAACATGAGTTGCCTTCATCCAATAAACTCCTCTTCTGAGATGCTCTCTGCAAGATCTTGCAGAGCCAACTTCATTAACTGTTCCAAAAGGAGCAACAAGATTCAGAGCTTGGCCAGAAGCAACTCCATTCACACATTCCAAAGGTGACCGAACCACACCTGCATTCTGAAAACCAAAACAAAAAACAAAAAAAACACAGCAGTGTTCTGCAGGTAGAAAGAAAGAGCAGATTGCAGTAGTTAGAGTAAAAGTGGGACAATAGATAAACACTATGCATCAAAAAGCTACATCCAATGTGATAGATCCTGCATAAATAAGGCATCAAAATAATGGGTAAAGGTAACCGATGAGAACCACACCCTCGAAATTTGTAATGAAATATACTATTCCCCCAACCTATATCAAATCGAAAGTATATAAAATACTAAGGATAAAAAAATGTCTATTGATACCATTGGCCAAAAAAAAAACTCTATACTGAACCATAAAAAAAGTGTGCAGTAAATGAGAAGGCAGAAAACTACAACAAAAACCCAGACTTTAACATGAAAAAACTGGAATGGATCGAAATGTTAAGTGCAGATCATCCACCGAATAAAATGTAACATTAAGATCACAAAACAAACACTCCGAAATAGGAAAAGTCCCAACAGGAATCTGCTCGAAGCAATTATATGGTCAAACATAAGAAACCGAGCATCCAGGATATCACCAAAAGCCGAATAAAGAAACCAATCCACCAGACAGCTAAGAGCATCCAGAGTGTCACTAATAACTAATTTATGCAATATACTATTCAGCACTGTACCAATTTAAAACTTTTGGGTTTTAGCAGCAAGTATAGCCAACCAGTTGGCCGACCTGCTGCCCTCCACATGAATAAAATTCGACGTGATAGGTAAATGAGACTAGAGAATTTAATTTTATTAATATAGTACACAATGTCCCAAGGAGCATCCCTACCACCATTAAGAATATCCACAAGGAAATTTGAATCTGTCTAAACAATTAAGAAAGGCCAACCAACGACAACAAGATAGAGACCGTCATAGAAACTGCTCTAGCCTCTGTTTCCAGAAGGCTATCTGTATAACAGGGTGATGGCAAGTACAAAGGACACTTGCCATAAGCATTCCTAGATATGCTACCAGACCCAGCAGATAATGAGTTTCAACTACCATCAATATTAATTTTAATCCAGTTGGTAGGAGGGACAACCATCTTATGGTGATGATATTCATATCGGATCTTCATTTACTTTACAAATTGATCACTTGTATTGTTAAAACCTGTAGAAGAATTCTGAGATCTATCCGGAGATGAGTTCTTAACTAGTAGATATCACATGAATCCTTGGGTAATCGAAGGCTATATGCGGGTTATTCATGGTGAAGTGCAAATAAATAGGGAGATATTACTTATTGGGCGTAGAATTGATTAGTTTTTAGAGTGACAGACTAAATTCTAATAATTTGGTTTATATAAAGGGAACGGGTCACTAGTAGGACCGACCATAGCCACCCTTGAACATCTAGAAGTGTGAGCCTAGATTAACCCATTCTACTAATAATACATCCTGAACCGATCTATAGATTAGCCAATGTTCTTTACACCTGGACCAAAGGGTAAGGAATAGGATTGCTTCTATTTGGAACTACTACATAAAATTCTAAGCATTTCTTTACTATACATTATCTATGTAATTGCAAGAGAATGGTAGTCTTTAACATCTGAAAATTCTCCAAACCAATTTATCCATAAGTTATCTTTTTATTTAAGAACTTTATTTAGGATTAGTTATTAAAAAAAAATTTAATTGAAATTCTTGATTTAGGCCTTATAGAAATGGACTAGAATTAGCCTAAGGATTGCTTACCTCGCTTCTCTGTGGGATCGATACTGGGGTTATAAAAGAAAACCCTATATTACTTGAAACGATACGTATACTTGCGTAGTACCCATAGTGTATAAAATATTTTCAAAAATTTTACAACATTTTAATTTTATACACTAGCCGCTATTTATAAATTGGGTCAAATTTTTGGTCATCTTATGGAAGCAAAAATTACTACGTTATTGCGGGTCGGGTCAAGTACCCCCTCTTCTAAGTCATGTAAAGAACATTAGCCAATCTTAGGCTTAGTCACTAAATCTGTGGTTAGACTGGGAGGATACTGGCTCTCACTTCAGAGCTCCCACTTCCCTTCACCTAAAGGCTAATCTTAGCTTTAGTTCCCAAACTTTAGGACCAAATTGAGGATTTCAGCCTGTCACTCTAAAACCTCCAATTTGATGCCCATTAAACCATATTTCCCTATTTATTTGCATTCAATTCCCATGAACTACGCAACTCATTCATGGACATTGAATGGATTCTCCATTATTATTGTAAAATATTTAGTCCTTTCGGATTGGATGTTTCACAACAAATTTTAACAATTTAATTGATCAGATCGAAAAGTAAATGAAGTTTGAAGTGAAAAGCCATCACAAATTCTTTAACATTTTTATAGCACATCAAATCTACATCAACACTTCACCACATTTCATTACAAGAAGAAAGGCAAAGAAATCTACTCAGAACTCATGAGGAAGATACAACAAAACATGGATTACATATATAAAAGCAAAGTCATACAAACACAAAAGTAAGTACAACTTATCTCTCTCTCTTCCCTATTCAAATCTCTTGTAGTTCCTTTGAATCGTTTTCTCTCTTCTCTTTAACATACAATTCCCTCTTTAGAATGGTAAGGAAGGAGAAATCTCTCACTTTACTCCTTCTCCTACACTGCCTAGAGAAGAATCCCTCACAATACAAGACTTCTACACACTTTCCTCACACTTACTACAAACCCTAACACACTCTCTTCACTTCTCTCTCAAACACTCTACCCTCACACACACACAAACCACTCTTTTGGCGTCTAAAATGGTCTAAAATAAGTTAGAAATAAATTCCCCAAGAGTTTCCTCAAGCAACCTTCCAAAAGTCATCCAAATACATTGAATTTGACTTGAACCAACTTTGGGTGCCAGCGACGCTGGATAGAGCGTCGGCAGCGCTGCGACACCAATTATTTGTTTGAACTCTCTAGAATTAAGCACCGACGACACCCATTTTGGCGCCGGCTGCGCTAGTGTTCAATTTTCTTCATTTTGCTCCTTTTTACTCCAAAATTTGTTCCTTTTTGCTTCCTTTTTCTCCAATCATCTAATCATCATACCTGCAGCAAAACATGAAAAATATCTTTCTTTAAAATACAGTATCACAAAAAATGAGTTAAATTATATAACAAAAAATTAATATATTTTGGGTGCATCAAAATCCCCCAAACTTAACTATTACTTGTCCTCAAGTAATCCTTTTACTTCATAAAAATATAACTCAAAGTAGTGAACTTCTCACTTATAAAATACTATGATTTTTTATTTAAATGGATATAATGGCAAGAATCCTGGAAAGAAGTTCAGTGACTCATGTTAAAATTACAGGTATAAGAACATTCAGTAGTCAAGTCTAAGAGTTCTAGTCTCTTATTCATTTTAAGATGAACCATAATTTGTCACATTAAGGGTGCCTTAGAAGACTATATGAAAAAGAAGCTCATGCAAACTCCATTAGAAAGTAGGCTAATACTTTAAATATAAATTTAGAAATGTAATTATGTTCTTCCTTTAGGTTGATTCAAGTGAAGCCAATTTTTGATTAGGCATCTCCTCAAGCTTGTCCTCACATATATTTTCTATCATTTTCTTTTTCTCTTTTTATCTTTTTCTTTTGAAATGGATTTTCAATCCTTCTTTTCTTTCTTTTTCCTTTTTTTTATGTGAGGATTACTATATCTGGATAGCCTGTAATGGTTTTGAACTTCTCTCTCCTCTTTCTAAAGTTCAAACTTGAAACACCTCCTTACTTTATAAATATATATCAACTTTATAATTCATCATAAAGTCACAATCCTTTCTTCACACATAGTTCTTTAAGTCTCTTAACATTTCAAAATTATATTTTTTTTACTTTAAATAGTCAACTATAATCAAATCCTTTCATACTAAATATCTTAACCCTATAAAATTAACCTTTATTACTAAAAACTTTCATCCAAATCTACCATAATATTTAAATGAAATAAAAAATTTAGTTATCTAAAGTTTGGTTCAACTACCAAAAGTTATGTTAATAATTTTTGAAATTATATTAATTGATAATAAATAAGAGTTAATATTTTTACCCTTCCCCAAACTTAAGTTTTTCAATAAATTTGAAAAGGTAAAGAGTAAAAGAAAACTAACATTTTTGTGCTCGGATTTTGAAATCTTCTGAAGCTATGCTGGTATTAATCAAAATTAAGCTAGCAAGCATGAAACTCTTAGAAGCAGTTATATATATAACATTAAAAATTTTCTAGGGTGAAGAAATATTAATCATTTAAACATTCAATATCCAACATAACATCACAAATCACATCACTAAACAAACTATCACAGAGTTCATTACATTTTCAATTTTTAATAAAAATACATTAACAAACTACATAAAACACAAAACAAAAAAATAACTAATACAAAGAGTACTACAACACACAACATAAACAAAATATCATAAAACACAATACACTACTAATCATCATTACCAGCTTCTCCAGCTTCTTCTGTATAATTAGGTCAGTACGGGAACATAGCTGGGGCAGGTATGAAATATCACTCCAGTGTCTCCCCTCATAAATCTGAGCTACTATCTAAAGTTAGGTCAGTACGGGAACATAGCTAGGTATGCAATATCATACTTAGCTTTCCTCCTCATGTAATCTTCATTTACATCACTTCTAGCCTCAAATCCATCCATGCAACTATGAAGTCTATCCATACAAGCACTCTAGATCCTCATCTGCTCCATCACATCAAATAGTGTAGGTGGATCAGAAGTAGATGGGATGTCCTGGCTCGTAGTAGGAATATCAATACTCCTAATCTCTCCTCTGCCTACTACATGCGACTCATAAGTTTGAATAATAGTCTTGGTAATTGGTTTCAGTGGTATGGCTACATCTTCAGAACTATCATATTCAACTCCAGACTGTGCACACAGTGAATGAATTAGGGCAGGATGTCCTAATCCACTAGTGGTTTCTCTTATAGCAATATTCTGAATGTTCTTGTAGATGATAGATTTAATATCAATCTTCTTCATGGTTTAAATACAATAATTTAGATTTGCTCTATCCTTTGCAACTTCACTGCGGTGTTATCAAGGTAGTAGTCTCACAGAGATGAAATAGTGTCATGCTTTAGAAGCTACATTTCACTTAGAAGCAGGGAAATTAATCATATATTTTTGTTTCATTTTCCATTCCCCTCTTCCGACAGTCAGAAAAGCAATCACTTCTTTCATATAAGGTTCTCTCATATCAAAATTCTCATATTCACAAAACCTCACCCTCCGTAACTGATAAAGTTTATTAATATGCTGAGGGGTGAATTCTACCATTTTTCCTCAAACTAGCACATATTTCATTTCAGTCAAGGGCAGATTTGCATAAAATTCTCGCACAATACCCATAATAACATTAGTAGTGAAATAACAAAATCTTTCCTAATTTCTATCAGAAATCAACTACTCAATAGATCTGCGTGGACTTTCAAAACCCCGATCTTGTAACACTTTTTATTATACAGAACAAAATTGAAATGAAACTGCACTTTAACATTAATAAATTTATCTTCCTAAAAATCTATCTTCCACTTGCCTTTGCTTGTTCTAGGAGCCTGGTCCTCGAATATTTATCCTTATGTTTTTTAATATATATTTCTTTCCAATGATATTATCTCTTTCGTTGCAACGGGGCCAAAAACTTGACTCCGCCAAATATTTATGCTTACGATTTAGATATGAAATTATTCTTTAATTATTTATAATATAGGAAACTACACAAGTATACGTTTATCAAGTAATATAGGACTTTTTGATTAAGCCCCGAGATATCGAACCCACAGGGAAATGTCTAAAATTTTAAAGAAATAAGAAAAATAACTTTGTACTTTTTAAAATGATTTTTCAAAGTATGATTTAAAATATAAAGTTTTTCAAATTTGTTTTTAGTATTTTCTGAATAAAAAGTAAAGCAAACAACTAAAGTTAACACATATATTAAATAGTATGAAAGCAAATGAGAATAAAATATATTTTTCCTCTTTCAATGAATCAATAATAATTATGGAATTTCATTGTGGAAGTATCTAAAATGTGTTGTGCGAAGTAGAAGCAATTATATTCTTTACCCTCAATTGGTTCTATAAAGAAAATTGGCTAAATTGATGTTTTGAAATAATGTGGATGGGTTAGGCAGGGAAAATGCTAGCTCTCACTCTAGAGTTCCCTCGATTTCCTCCATCTGGGGGCTAACATCTCATAAGAAAATTTAAAATATCAAACCAAATTAGGAGGCTTTAGCCTATCACTCTAAGGTCCTCTAATTTTACTCCCCATTAAAAGCATATCTTCTTATTTATTTGCACCCAACCATATGGACTACAATTCTCACCCATAAAATTGCATGTGATTCTTTCCGATTGTTGATTGAGACAATACCGCATTGGTTCTTACATGTTCTCACAACAAATTTTAACATTTTAATTGGCTAAATCAAGAGGTAAATGAAGTGCAAGGTAGTGAATCAACACAACTTCTTCCAACATTGAAATCTTATACTTCACACAACTTCCTTCCATAATTTAATTACTTCATCATTTAAAAAGAAAAAGATAAAGAAAACTACTTAGAATTCATGGAGAAAACACAATCACAACTTGATTTGAAAGTAGAAATCATAGTGAAAAAACAATAAGTCTTACTTTAAAACCAAATGTAAAACAAAGTTAAACACTTATATAAAAATCCTCTCCACAAGACTCTAGTAGTTCCTTTGAAACTTTGCTTTCTCTTTACAAAACACAATAGAGGTTGGCGCCTAACTCCGTTGACTTAGAATCTCTATTATACTCTTAATAAAAACTAGATATAATTGATAATAAAAGTGGTTGAAGTGGAAATGTGTGCTCTCAATAACTCTCTAACATAAACTTGACTCTTAACACTAATCACACCCTCCAACAACAACAATTTTTCTCATCTTCAACTCTTCTTTTTTAAAATTTTTCAAAAGGTGCCTTGGTGTCTCTTCAGAATACGTCCAGATTCAAAGGAGCACGAGCCTTATCCCCTCTGAAGGACACTCAAAACTAGTGCTTATTGTTGTTTCCTGATTTTGTTATTTTGTTTATTATTTTGTGTAGGATTGTAGACCCTTACTCTTGCAATTATTTTTACATCAAATTAGGTTTCATAAGTTATTAAATTAAAGATTCACCTATTGGAATTAATTTTTAATCCCTTTCCTCATTGGATCGATACACGAACTAAAAAATTTGTATATTATTTGACACGTATACTAGCGCGCTTGAAAAACTTATCTCACAACAGCTTTTCGGCTATCATTACATAAATCACATGCAAAAGAATAAGACTTTTGTGAGTTTCACACTTCCTATTCCTATGATAGATGAGATGGAGCCAATTGCAGTTCTAACAACAAAATGGTTTTTACAAAAATGAAAGGATTAAAAAGAAATTATATCACCTATTACATGATCATATGCTCCAAAGTCCACTATCCAAGGTTGACTCTTTCTGTTAAGAGCAACAAAAGCATATGGAAGACTACCTTCATGTATTAGAAGGCTGGTATAAGAATAAAAAAATTGTCCCGTGATGCCTTTGAGAGCTTCAAGTTATTCTTTGTTGAATGGACTATGTTCATAAGATTTTTCTTCCTTTGATGTTGTGTTTTTTAGATGTTCTCCATCACATTTGACTTTATTAGGCTTTCAATCTGCACCCAATTTCCAACATTTATCCTTCAAATGGTTAAATTTCTTGCAATGTTTACACCACGGTCTGTCACTCTTTGATTTTATCATCCTTGGATAATTTGTGAGTGCATAAAGTCGAGTTGTCGACATTTCATGTATTGAAATTATCTGTCATCATGAGTTTCTTCCTGCTCTCTTCCGTTTGCACTCAAACAAAGGGTTCACAATTTTAGGGAAGAGATTTGGTTTCGATGATTCTTCCTCTAACTTCATCTACTTCCTAGTTGGCTCTAGTAAAAAACTTAAAGCTTCTCTTATCGTAAACACTAGTTTTGTAAAGAGTAGTGTCTAGTAAGCACCTACATGTATAAGTTTCATATATCTAGTTGGAGCAAATATCTAGAGAGGGTGTTAAAGTGTTGATTAACATTCAACTCACCTTATCACATGTCATGCAATCTTTAATATCAAACAAATCATATGTTCTATCAACATTTGAATAGGATCCCCTTCCGACATCCTAGATTTTATTTTTCTTTTTCTACAGAAGAAAGTATTCTCCCATTTTCGTGGTCATGGTGTTCATAAGCTATGACATGACTGTGATCTTCAATTTTTCATGTATGATGTTTAGGATTATAAATTTCTTTTTCATGATTTTCCTCGGTGAAATGATCATCTTTTTTCTTTATCACAATTATACATTAACACAAAAGAGACCCTAGGAAGAAATTATTGCCATGTAGTTTTTGATTTGTGATGTAGAAAAAGATTTAAGATTTTGATGGACCAAAAAACCTTGGTTCAGGTTTAAAATTCAGGTTTACAAGTAATTTCGTAAAAGAAAGAAGTATATTTCATGTCAATATCTTTTCATTAATAGTTCTCAGTGGAAAAGAGTTTCACGAGTGACAAACCTACAAGATTTCTATCAGAGAGACAATGTTTGCACTCGACACAAGATTTCCACTAGAGAGAAGTTGTCTGTTGACACAGGATTTGCAATAGAGAGATGCGGAGGATGGTAAAGCAGGACCACAACATATGAGATGTAGTTGAGGGCCTTGGATTTCCACTAGAGAGGGAAAATTAAACATGATGTCGCAGGAGTAGGGTATGCCCCAAAGAGAGAGTTCAGACTTGATTATGATTTCCAACAAAAACTTAATCAATGATTTTCTTAAAGAAAATTCACAAGATTCCTATGTGCATCATATAACCGTGACCACATGTAACTGTGTTCATTCAAACCTCATGTAAAAGGCCATCGCTGTCTTCATTGCAACCACATGAAATTGTGTGCATTCAAACCAAATGTAACCAAGTCTACATCAAACGACAAGATGGCCTTTTGTCTCAGTAAGAGCTAGGGCTCTGATACCATGCGAAATTTAGGAGGAACTTGCTTAGAGGAAAAGCCATCTAATACTCTAATTAAACTAATAGAAGCAAATGACAAAATAGATGCAATTAAACTAACCCTCAAACAATTGGATGGGAATTCAAATCATCATGATAAGAAGGAAAGTAATAAAAACGCAATAATGGATATTTATGAGATAATAATTTCACCCCCTTAAATCCAGCAGTGGGTTTATGATTTCCTAAACTATGAGTGGGCCTATGTTGTGTATATTGGTATCAACATTTTAAAATTGATTTTCAGTAAACTAAACAATCTCAAAATCTATAATTAAAGGCAGATTATTTTATACTAAATCACTATGTATAAGTTTGAAAAATGCAATTCTCTATTCAAATTTTATTTTTATTTATTTTTATTTTGAACAGAGATCTCTCTCTCGAATCAGGGGAAAATTATTACGTCCGGATCGCGTACGCAGAATTGCGTCCGGACATCAATCAACGAACGCCACATAGAAAAATGTGTCCCACAGCACAAAATAATAAAAAATGCTGCTTTTACTCCCGACCCGGCCCTCCTAAGTGTCTTTTCAGCGTCATAAATTGGATTTATGGCATCAGACGCATTCATGCTAGATGATGCGAAAGAACCATTACCCCCATTTTAGGTTTTGGGATATTTGAGTGTCGTATAGCTGTGTCAACCAACTCAAGATGGATTTCGAAGATGAATCAAGCGAGAAACCATGGCGTTTAGCAGGACGGAGTTTTGAGCAGCTGAGATGGATTGGTCTCTCGACGACATGGGTATGAAAGTAATTTTATCTCATAATATTTCCAATATCTCAAAGCCATTGTTATTTTTTACGTATTTTGTATGGTGATGCAGTGAAGTTCCATGTTCTCTCATCATGTTGGTTTTATTGAACTCGTATTGTGTTTTAAACTCTTTGCTTTTGTTGGTGATTATTCTCGTGGTATTTTGTTCACTTAATTTATGAAGCAGTGGCATATTTTTTGGTTGTGTAGGATTTAAGGTTTTTTTTCGTCGTATTATTTAGCAAATTTATTCTTGTCGTATTTGCGGTGTAATTGTCCGTAATTTATGAAGAAGTGGTAGTGCTGGTGTTTTTAGGTGTTATCGATAGGAAATGAACTTGTTGATGCCTTAGTAACAGTTCTAAGTAGAGTAAAGAGAGCTAATCTAAACTTGTTTAATAATTACCTTTACGTGTCACCGCTATACTGGGTAAGCAGATAAATGTAGTGTTAATTCTCTTATATGCTCCATGAGAATATTAACCGTGTGCCATTTCATGCAGTGTTATCATAAAATAAATAATGATGTCTCAAGGTTTTTGATGCATATCATAAAGACTTTAGTGAAAAATGCAGATCGTATTATGTTTCCTATTGTGAACAACGAGCACTGGGTTCTGTTGGTAGCGGACTTGACAATAAAGAAATGAAGAATATACGATTCGTTACCCAACGAAAGACATAAGAAAGTCTGTGAAAACGTTGTGAGTACATTCATGAGAATAAATAAATCCAAAGCATTCTTCTCATCCTTGTAACAAGTTTCGCAATTAATTTTGTAGGTCAAAGTGTTTGCACCCCAAGCGAGGCAATATTTTAGGGGGAAATTAGGAACTTAGGGGATTATAGTTGTTAAAGGCATACCCTTCCAGAATAATAGTATTGAATGTGGTATATTTGTATTTAAATACTTGGAGAAAATAATACAGGCTAACCAAGTTGATTGGAGTCAGGGGCAGGGTTGGCAAGCAGACATGCCTAAATTCAGGGCACAATTAGCCCATGATCTGTGTATGTGGTTTTTATAAGTTAATAATAAATAAAATGATGTGTTAATGCTGTATGTGGTTTTCCTCTTTAGTTATTATGACTGTATTTGTACATTGTTGTTGTTGGAGTTCAGTAAGGCTTCCAAGTTTCGGTCATGCATCTGGGTTGTATCTCGATGTTATTGTGGTAGTATATACATATCGTTTGTTGTATCTCAATGCTGATGTTGTTTTACGAAATATTGGTTCTACAACCTGCTGCTTTACATTGGTTGTATTTGGGAATTTCTTAGGACGTATTACGGTAGCACTCTTTATATGATAATATTATCCTCCGCAGTAATCTGATGTATGACGAGGAATATTCCAATACAACCATGTTTTATCTGCCGCGGTATTCCGAAATAAGGCGATGAATATTCCCATACTACTGTGTTTTATCTGCCGCAGTATTCCAACGTATGACGAGGAATATTCCAATACAACCATATTTCATCCGGCGTGGTGTTCCGAAATAAGGCGATGAATATTCAAATACTACCGTATTTATCCACCGCAGTATTCCAATGTATGACGAGGAATATTCCAATACAACCCTGTTTCATCCGGCGCTGTGTTCCTAAATAAGGCGACGAATATTCCAATACTACCGTGTTTTATCCGCCGCATTATTCCATGTATGACGAGGAATACTCCAATACAATCATGTTTCATCCAGCGTGATGTTCCAAAATAAGGCGACGAATGTTCCAATACTACCGTGTTTTATCTGCTGTAATATTCTAATGTATGACGAGGAATATTCCAATACAACCATGTTTCATCCAGTGCGGTGTTCCGAAATAAGATGAATATTCCAATACTACCGTGTTTTATCCACTGCAATATTCCAAGGTATGACGAGGAATATTCCAATACAACCATGTTTTATCCGGCACGGTGTTCCAAAATAAGACGAATATTCCAATACTACCGTGTTTTATCCGCCACGTAGTTCCTTCACATTATTACGACCGTTTTACGGTTGTATACTGTAGGCTGCTTTATTTCGCGTTCTAAGTGGAGTGAGCTGCGGAATATTCCAATACGACCAGTGGAGGGGCTTAATATCATTGGCAGTATAATACAACGACAACAATACGAGAACACTTCCTAAATAATACGACTGTTTGCTGTCATAAAACTAGATGCATAAAGGACCATAACACAATCAAACGTTCGAGTTGAAAAAGCTGCTGTTGTAGTAGAGCATTATTACATTGGTTTTAATGTTGTATTATGTAGGCTGCTTTATTCCGCAGTCTAAGAGGAATGAGCCGCATAATATTCCAATACGATCAATGGGAGGGAATTAATATCATAAGTATAATACAATGAGAATAATTAAAAAACCTATCACAAATCATACGACCAGTGGAGGGACAATAGCACAACAAATAGAATACAACGACAACATTTTTAATATATAACTTAAATAATGCGATTGAGTTGAATAAACTAAATCCAGGGCAGTTGTTTTTTTCCATTATCAAACACATACCACAGAGAAATCCAACCACAACAACAATAGAACAACTCCCAAATATTTTAATTGAACTTATCGTTCTAGACATAATCATCCATGTTCATTAACAAGCTCGTATATTTCTCTGTGAGTTGTGATGTAGGCAGTTCCTGGCTAAAGTGATCCGGCATTCTGAACCAATTTGCCAAGCTTGGGGGAACTCTAAATTCTCTTGATCCGTCATCTTTCTCCATTCCTGTAAAAAATATTACATGTTAGGGAGTCCATGTATAGTTTGTACAACTTTAATTTAGAGAACTAAAACTTACTTTTTGTTCTCTTGTTTTTTTCCCAGTAACCTTTCAACCTTAAATTATATATTTCTTTTGGACGCATCTTTCTAGGGTTATTAACATTTTGCTCTCTGCGCGGTGTCTTCTTCTTACTTGATTTTTCCTTTTCTTGAGGTTCTCTCCCACTCAATATGTGATCGACATCGACTGTTAGTTTCTTTAATGTCTCCAGAATAAATTGCTCAGCACGTTCATGACCTTGCGTTTTTGTACTGATCTAGTATGCAAATTTATGAATGTGTCTGCGATATATGAGTCCGCTTGAAACGCTTGGTAACATTTGGGACCCCTTAAGCTGTCAAAATCCGTAACTGTTATATACGTCTCTTTTTGCATGAATAGACCACCTTAGTAATATATATTTCTCTGAAATTTTGGACACGTTTGCATGCTGAAGAACCCTTAGAGCGTGAGCACATAATAAACCCATCATTTTAAATTTTTTGCAATAGCACGTAATTTCCGAATTACCTCTGTCAATTTTTACAATCTAAACTTTGTTTGTGTCAATATTATCATAGGTTCGTATGTAAAATTCTGAATCGTTGTTGTCAGAGCACTCCACAGCAAGCACACACAAACCATGTAAAAACTCTCCTTCGAACTTCGAATATAACTTCCTTGTGTAATGTAAAACAACCTGCCTCAATACATGACTGTTTTTTACAGCAGGAACAATTGCAGATTGTTGGCATTTAAAATCTTCATCCTTCTCATTTCTTCTCCAAATTTTCATGATATTTTCAAGAACCAAAAAACATTCAATTAGGGAGCTTGTTGTCTTGGAGACATCATGACAGATGTTATTCGTCAACTCACTTCTTTGAGTTGATAGAATACCTATTCCAAATATTTCTTTATTGAAGGTTGTTGACCACCGATGCCTTATATTATACAAATCATCCAACCAAACATTCTCCTGAAGATTTTATCTCTCAATCATTTCACCCCCAGTTTCTTCGAACTCCTCTTCTGAGTCACATCCATTCATGCATTTATAAAAAAAATCATTGATTATCTTGCTCCCCACACCACAATGTACTTTTGAAGATAATTTTTTTGTATATATGTCATTGGCATAATCTATGTTTGTGCGGCAAACACTCTTGAATTGCTCTAGACATTGATTGATCCTGGTCAGTGAATATTGTAATTGGGTTATTGTTATCTATTATACGGATAAAGGCTTTGAATAGCCACTTGAATGACTCAACAGTTTCGTCTAATAAAAAACCAACTGCAAAAAGAACATTCTACTAATGATGGTTCACCCCGACAACCAGCGCACAACATAAGTTGTATTTATTCAGTCTGTAAGTTGTATAAAATGTTATTACATCCACAAAGCAGTCGTAATCAAGTCTGGACATCCCATCGCTCCATAAGAAATTCAACAAACTACCAGACTTATCAATTTGTAAGTCTCACGTAAACATTGGATCCTCGGCTTGCCATGCATTGAACAGTTGTAGTAAAGAATTACCATCCCCCAGTTCAAAGTGAACTTTTCTCTCTCTTTGTATGAAATTGTAGGCATCCCTCTTTGTACAATCAAGATTCTCCACTCCCCGACCTCTGTGGCTAGGAAGCTTAATGCATCTGTTGTTCTAATCCCTGATTTTGTCATCGATCTGAGGACATCCGCATTGATGTCACTCATCTTTTTGTTGGAACGCAATAGATGCTTGTCACCATCCTCCGCCAACGGATGGTTATGTCTTTCGATGAGTTTCTTGACTGACCAGTTACCATCGGCATCAACGACATATCGGATCATGGCTGGACAACCAGTCCTTGTGTCCGCTCTTTTGTACTTCACTGTGGTATTGTCCTTCAATTCTTTCTTAAAACCAGCCTTGCCACAGACAAACTCCCTTGTCTTGATCCTCTTTGAATTCGGCCAAAAACTACAGTGGTCCTTTCGCACAGTAAATCCAGCATGGTGTGCATAGGCACAATATTGTTCATATGCTTCCTTCTCATTATGGGCAATCGCAGAAAGCAATGTCTGCAATTGGATCATTTGAAGCACTTTCTGTCTCGGGTAACTGCAATTAGATCCAGATGTGTATGTCAGTAACAAACACCTTAACAACGAATAAAATAGAAATATTACCATAATAACACCATAATACCACCAGGGTCACACGCAGGTGCCACAACTATAACACCAACTAAAAAGTTCAATAAAACTGTCTCCTACGATCAATTCACCATAGTATAAGACATCGATAATGCCTAAAAAAACCACAATCCACTCCACCACAAATTTCACGAAACAAGCCAATAATACTTAACCTTAATTATCATCATAATTCCACAATATCACAGGCATATAACCATCATATAACCAAAATAACATTCAAATATTACCATAATAACATCATCATATAACCAAAATAACATCAGAATAACACCATTAGGGAGACAATAATAGTAGAAGCGAATAATACAGTAATAACACCAGAATAGCTCCACAATAAAAACATCGCGAGCGGATCTACTCTTCATAGCACCGTCATATTACCTAAATCACACCACGTCTCACTCTAAAAGAAACTTAACGCTACTAAAAAAATACTACCAGTATATCACCGTGATATTACTTACATATCACCACGTCGTACTCTAACACAAATTTAAGGTTACACGTTCGATAAAAGAAAAACCATCAAACTGTGCATAAACCATAAAACCGTGCATAAACCATAAAACCAGCACTAAAAAAAACTCACAAACTACGCCAGATATTTTCAGTCGCAGCTGCACTCTATCCGAAATCATGTTCCGCGAATATACTTTGCGATTCCAGCTCATTGTCGTGTTTCTCGAAAGTATTTTAAGCTATCGGTTGCATTTCGTCGTTAGGAAAGAAACTGTAAACCTAAGGCAGACAAAAGCTCTCCCAAAACCTAAAGCTAATGCAAACAAAGAAATGCCAAAAAATATAAAGTTATGGAAATAAAATACGCCTTTTCAAATTGGCGGGAACAGAAAATATCAAAAGAGTATTTTTTTTGATATTTAAGCGGGTGGGATCGAAAGTAAAAGTAATATTTTTTATTATTTTGCGTTGTTAGATCCATTTTTACATCACGTGGTTTTGCTGATTGCTGCCTACTTAGAGATCCGGACGGAATAATATGCCCAAATCACGGGAGGCTTGAATTGAAGGGCCGCTGAGGCTCGGTAATTATCCTTCCCCACATATTACTGTGTGCATTCAAACCTCATGCAAAAGGCCGTCGCTGCCTTCTCTTCGTTGCACCCATCAATCCTCATCGCGATCCATGGCGTCGCTTCTCCACAATGTCCTCCGAAAAGCCCAACTTCCTTCGCTCCAGACCCTACATTTGTTGAGCAAATTGCAGCCACGCACGTCCCTTCTTCGAACTTCAATCCTTTCATCAAAACCTGATATCTTCCTTAATCCATGTCCCGGTCCCATGCCCAGTCCTTCAGAGAAGGATGCGGCTGAATACGCCCTTATTCGATCATTTCCACCTTTCTTTAGTCTGGAACCGTTTTCCCGATCTGGGAACGTTCAGTCTGATGCTGAGCAACATTACGGCGGCGAAGGCGATGGCCGGACGATGTGGGCTGATAGCGTTAAGAAGAAGAGGAAGAGGAAGATGAACAGGCACAAATATAGGAAGTTGAGGAAACGCCTACGCCGCCAAACTTAGGTGATTCCGGCTTGGTATATGGTCAGAATCTCAGAGGGGAGCTTGCTTTCTTAATTTTTCTTTATGTTCTTCTTTGGTATCATTCAGATTGCAATCGAGGTTTGATTATTTTTGGATTTTATGAAACTTTGAGGGGCCAGTTTGGGTTTTACTGCAGCTGTTGGTATTTAGGTTTGGCAATCGTTGTTTAGCATGTTTTTGGTCATACTTATCATCTTAAGAGAAATTTACTTTTCTGCTCTTATCTATTTGTTAAATGTAATTCAAGCTGTGCACGTAAATAACTCAATGATTAATAAACTTGTTACTCTATACAGACACACTTTTCACTACTGTTTGCTTTTATCACCTGTACCTATGTCCCTTGTAAGAGAATAATAAGAAGCCTTCTCTTTTATGGTTGAAATGGTTGAATTTATGTGGTTTGACTTCCACGAAGCATAAACACTGAGTTTATGATATAAATAGTTCTCATAAGCGAGGCTTCTGTATTATAAAATTTGAACTGATAGATTTTTTTTAGATTACAAAAGGCAAGAATTAATAATATAAAAATTGAATAAATGATATGCATTTTTAATTGATATGAAATTATTATTTATAATTCAGTATTTTTGAAGATCAAGTGATATTTAAATTTGATAGGTTATGGTTCTTGGTTCTATTATGCATGGGAACAGATTTATGCTTTAATACTTCTGCAATTAAGATTGGTGCTTGAACAAGCGACTACAATTGAAAGTATCATGCAATAAAAAAAATATCACTACAGTGAAAAAGAAATTTAAGAACACTATAGTTAAATTGGCTATGCTGTTTGGATCATAGTGTTGGACGATAAAGAAATTATTGATCACCAATTTGTGTGTGGACAAAATGAGCGTCAAAAATAGATAAATTTAAAAGATGGGAATATTACATTTAGGAATAATTATATTAAATAGATATGAGTATCCCTTATTGAAGATAAGGTAGTTAAAAGTACACTTTGTTGATTAATGCTTGGTGGGTAGTAAATGAGGTCATATGGATTTTGTATGGAGTGGAATGGTGCTTGGTAATGCTTGAAGAAAGAAGCAAACCAATCTTTAGATAACTTGGAAAAGACTGTATGTTCACTACTTGGAGAGGCATAAGGACTTTGCGTACATATTTTGGAGCAATTTGCATGAACAACATGGATCAACTTTGGAAGGTACATTTAACATGCAATGGTCTCATTGCATAATTCATTCATTAATCAATCAATTAATCAATCTTGTTACCTAAAGGATGAGATTATCCTTTTTCTAATTGTAGTTAACCTGAAGAAAAATGAAAGCAAACACTAAAAAATTTTCAAGATTAACTAGTCTCGTAAAAGGCTTGAAAACTTTGTTTTTTCAACTCTGTAGCCTAACTTTTTTTGGCTGACCTATAAAAAACTTGGTCCCATTTTAGGCTAAATTGCTTGGATGGTTAACCAATTCTTATTGTTTTGTATCAATTCATTCGAAACAAAATTTTCTTCTCTTGATGAGTTTAGGTGAGTACTATGTAATAGGCAATGGTATTGATACATTACTTGTTGAGCAATACAAACTTCAATAGGCTTCAGTATTAGTGAGTTTAGAGGCTTCTATGGAGAGCAACTTTAATCATTATGTACTTGGTAGTTATTGACATCTTTGTGAACTGGTTTAGGATCTGGTGGAGGTGTTAACATTAGAAGCACTGTAGTTATCATCAATGGTGGCATTTTTGTTTCTAGATTCACTTGCTTTATTTGATGTAGAACTTGTTGAAAAACATACAAATAAGTATTTAAGCTTGAGAACATCTCGGTCAGGCAATATACGATAAATGAATTTGCGATCCAATCAACAAATATATGAAGCACAATATCTATAATTCATATATGGTAATAGTGATATAGAACAATCATATTTGTAACTTTTTTCATGTATTGTAAATATGAAAGGATCATTATAAGCCTCATGGATTAATTAAAATTAAAATTATATGTCCTTGATGATAATTACTTACAAAATTATTAAAATTAAGAACATCATTTTATGCAAACAATATTTGGCATGCATTGTGGGAAAATTAATTTTCTTGAAACATGTTCTTGATATTTATATATATTTTCTTTTTCAGAAAGGTTTGACAACAATTTTCTTATAGCTACTTATTTTTAGCATATCTGGCTGTAAAAAGAAATTTCTTATCATAAGAATTTCTAGAAAGCATCAAGAAAGAAGTAGCCAAACAAAGGTGTGATGGTGGTTTGTAAAGCAAAGTAGCGTGAAAGCTATTTCAAGCAGACCCTTAAATTTGATTGATGATGTGTTTTATATGAAGACATGTGCCAATCGTAAGTGCTAAACTATTAGCATCATTTAATGTTTGAGGATAACAAAAATCTTTTTCTTTCCTAATGTCTAATTTAATTTGTTAATAAATTTTTTCACAATAATCACTAACTTCTTAGAATTTCATGAAGTCAACATCTATTATCTAACTATGAAATTTTTGTGTACATTAAAATGTTAATATTCATTTCTAAGACATACAAACTCATAATGCAACTGTCTTAAATATGATAAACCTAGATTCTCATTTGAGTACAAACTTTGATTCATTCCTTTTAAAACTAAGCATTTTAGGCTCTTTTGTAATGCATGTCCAAAATTCTTTTGCAAAACCATGGAAACTAGAGTTAGCAAATTTAAAATTTAGTTTCATATTCATATAATAGCTATGAACAAAAGATTATTGGTCATGCACCCATCACTAAGTATGTTAACATTTTTTGATCCACCAGATTTTCTTCATGCATGCAATGATGTATATACTCATGCATTTTGTACATCTTTGTCATGATAATGCTCTACATGATGCAATCATTATTAATAATATCCCCTAGTGTAGTAATGTAGCAAACCAAGTTTGATTATCCACTTATAAAGGATAATTTACCTCAATTTCTCTTACCAATTGAAACTATCACTGACTAATAATACTTTATCTTGGTGTAGCTAAAGCTAAGGTGATATAAATAGGTTTAAGAAATTGTAAACTTTATAAGGTGTACTTATAGAAGCTTTAGTTCTTATGTCATGCACTTGGGAATGTCAAGTTAATAAGGTAGCAACTCCGAAATTAGTTAAAGCGTAAATACCCTGAATTCGTATTATACTATCGAATCAGAAGTTGTTGCGATTGATCATTCAATGATAATTTTGTGAAAGTGTCTCTTTCTGCTCAACAAATTTTAACCAGTATTAGCCACCTAAACCAAGTGCAGATATTATATCAAGCTTCAAACTCGGCCTCATTTGGAGCTAAATGCATATGAGGCTTAATTTATTTATTGTTTTACATTTTCTATATTTTCTATGAAGTTTTTTTTTAATAAATTAGTCTTGATCTGATAGTTCTATGTTTATGTAATTTTTCTTTTTTAATTGGAATTTTCTTTTGCTGTACTAATCATTACTCCTTATCTTTAATATTTTAAATTATTCCTTTCCTTTGTCCATCATTCTCTCTGTCTTCTATGTAATTGCTTCTTTTTTCTACTTACTCTTATCCTCAATGTCATCCCTAATCTCGAAACCTCGCTAGAATTCTTTTTACCCTCACTTAGTATTTAAGGTATATTTATAATACTTTTCATTAGAATTCCAAAATTTCTTGTTATGTTTGTTTTGTTAATTCCTTAAATTTTATGTTCAATACTTTGGTTAATTCTTATCACCTTCTGATACAAGTCTACATCAATTCATCTTGAATCTTGTGTTTTGTTTCATTTAACAAACCTTGCGGCCATCATTAATTGTATTTATGAGTGGCATACAAACCATTTATAATTTAAGATGAATTTGAATTTTTGTGTTTTTATTTTTGGGTTTTTTGTTCTTTTCTAAAATGGTTTTTTTCTATAATAAGGGTTTTGTGTTTTTTATATTACCTATGGTTGATGATGGAATAAATAAGGGTTTTCTCTTCTGTATGATTTATTTCTTTTTCTATACCTTTTGCACCTCCTTTGAACTTATTTCATCTTATCCTCTAATTATTTTTTCTCATTATTGTTCTAGTTTTTTCTTGATATAAATGTCTTCTCTTCTCAATAATTAAAATATAAAATATCAACCATAATATCTCATTTTTCTTCGCCTAGTTCAATCTCAATTGGTGCTAGAAATTTTTAAATTAAAAGGGTTCTCAATGAAGAAATCGTGAAGCTTAGGTTCAATTCTTATCTCCATACCCAAGGACAAGCTTGAGACTTTGACCTTGTCCAACTCTATTAACACACTTTACTTTAGCTTTCATCTCACTTTCCTACCTTCCTTAGTGCTTTCACCATACCAGTAAAATTCTCATCTTTCAATCTCGATTGTCATGCCACCGATATGATTGACGGTATTCCAATATTTTTTAACCACTCCCTTGCAATTTCAATTGACTATGATCTTAATCATTTGTTGTTATACCCACCTTTCCGTAGCCTCTTGAATTGCTGTTCATGATATTTGTTTGTTACATCCATCAACAACTTCCAATAAGTTCTTGCATCATGCATTGCATGCATCCCAAGGTAACGCTAATGAACTAGAGTGATAATGATACTTTGAGTCGGTGATTGTTTCATAAGGTTTTGAGTGGATGAGTTCAATGATGATATTGTGAAATTATGAGGTTGTCAATATTGTGAGAAGCCAGTGTAAACCGGTCTTGTGTTATAAGGGTCTACGAAAACATATTTAGAAGACTCAACTATTGTAGATAAACAAGACGGGGAATCAGGATATAATGTATGGAAAAGGATATGAGTGGAGTTGGTTGAATCAAAGTTGGAGTAGAACATTGAGGAAAATTGTCATTCTTATTTGAACGGTCAGTTGTGTTCAAAGATTTGAAGTTCCTTTGAATCTTTTCCTTTCTCTTACAAGACTCCCTAGGATTAGTTGCCCAACCCTAGAGGGTTAAAATCTCACTAATTCATTAATAAAAAATGAATTCTTACATAGAACTCTCTACTCACATTCCCCTTCATTAGGAATGAGATAAGTGAGAAGAAATCCTAAATAAAAATCCCACAACTCCTAACTTTAAAACACTCTAAATCTACTCTTCTAAATCTCCTCTCTTTCTTCTGTCAAAGTCCTTTTAATAGTTTTTCAAAAGGTTCAGTGGTGTCTCTTCAAAATGTGTCCACATTCAACGAATCTTTCAAGAGATGCCTCTTTTTAAGAGCCATTTGAAGGTATTTTCATGCCCATTATCAGTTATTCATGTTTTTACCAAAGGTTTCCTCAAACACCTCTTCAAAATTTGCCAAAAATTCTTTAAATTTCTATAGTAACTACCCCACGCTTAAGCAAGGGGCCTTCGGTTCTTAGGCGTGGCCTTCTCAGTCTGCTGGCGCTTAGGTGCTAGATCTGGGTGCTTAGGCGCCCCAGTTCATTTTCATACCTTCTTAATTTTACTCAAAATTTGATTTATTTTCACTCTTTTTGCCATAATTTATCCATTTAATTGTACCTGTAAGAAAAACACACCAATACCTTCCATTAAAGTGCAATATCCACAGAATAGATATAAAAATATGTATATAAATGCTATATATTATAGGTATATCATAGCCTAACCCAATTATCTCTATCTATTTAGGGCTTACCCTTTTCTTACTTTGACCACCCATGCTGAGCTCTCTCTCTCCTCTTGCTTTTATCGATGTCATTTGGGGGGCCTTAACTGATAAACCACTTCCCATTTGGGATATGATGATTTTCTCTCTGCTCTTATAGCTCAATCTGGCTTTGAAGTGCTGGGATATTTCCTACGAGATGACCAGGTTTTTTCACAAGCATTGATTGGCTTTGAATCGTTAACCATTTAGGACCATGAGAGACTTACTCTCTGCACCGTGGCTTAGCGAGAGCTCAAAAAGCATCAAAATGTTTTTTTTATGAAGTGTATTATCCTTTGATAGCCCATGCTAGTTATCACTCATTTGCAAGCATAACTCATTGAATCAATGGTATTCTTGGGCAACCAATGAAGATGTAATTAGTACATCCATATGGAAGTACTTTGGACCCTAGAATAGATAAACACACTTGAATCTCTGGTTATGCATAGCTTTTATAGGCACTCATTCGCAGATATTTGACACAAGCTATTTTGATCTGATCCTATTTAGACATACATGCTTGATCTATCCTTGCAGGGTTTGCCGCACAAAGGTTTTTCACATTCTTTCTCTTGTTTGTCCGCCTTTGTTGTATGTCATGTTTTATGGTTTCTCCCTTCTCCTGATCATTCATACAATCCGAAGAGAGATTTATTTGAAAAAAAGAAGTATACGATGATAGACAAATTGACAACTTCTTCAAAATAAAAAGAGAAAAAAAGGAAATCAACCGTCAATTAAAATTTAGTGTTACAATTTCACCACATTAAAATCAGCATTTACTTTTTGACATGTCCTGTAGGCCTTATTTAAAATGGTTCAACAAGCATGCCTATCTCCTAAGACATAATAAAAGGATATCCACATTATGTACTACATTAACTAATTTTATCTTTTGTAAATGTCTCGAGGAGAATTGTTCGTGCTCCTCCAACCTGATTGATTAAGCATAAATTTTACTTAAGAGGTTACGTAGAACGATTAAGTTGTTAGAGGCTTCCCGATCCACTCGTGGTGAAGTCCTTTTCGGAGTTATTTGACTTTATAGTCTGGCCTTTCTTTCTCCCTCCACTCCAGAGGCTTCCTAATCCTTTTCTTAACATATATATTTCTCACTATGAATTTGATCTGTATAGGGTCATGGGAAATTAGATGTTTTATTGTCTTGTTATTTGGGCAACTAGAATTTCTTGGATGATGCAACACATTAGTTTCTTACACTAGATCTCTTGTTGGGTTCGGTTGACTACATTTACAATCAGGTAGACATAGAATCCTAATAACTTGAGATGAATGATACATGGATTCTTAACCCGACTGCCTCTACCAGCTCAAAATTTCCTCAGTTCTTATTGGTAAACTCCATCTTAGCCTATTCTATCCTTTTGACACTTCATTTATGTCATCTTGTAGGCTCAATTTGTTAATTGACGACGGCCCATTTGGGATATGATGATTCGCCCTCTACACTTATGACCCGGTAAAGGCTTTGAAGCATTAGGATGACTCTATTTAATACAAATAGGTTATTTAATAGGCCCCGTTTACTGATGGCCGCCACCCATTTGGGATGTGAGGGATTCGCCTTCTATACTTATGGATTGGAATAGGCTTTAAAGCATCGAGAAAAATTAAGGGATAGTGAGTTGTTTGAATGTGACATAATTTTTTTAAAATCACCTTGGGTTAATGAAAGAATTGTGCCCACACCTGATTTGGTGCAATGAGAAAGACTTATGGTAAGAAAGAGTTGAATGAAGGAAGGTCCAGGTTATTAGAGTTTAATAAAAATTCAAACCAAGGATGGAAATTACAAAAAAATTTATTGATTATTACTTAACATTATTTAAAATGAAGGAATTTCCCTTAAAATATGCCAAACTTGATTCGTTGAAATCCGAGTAAAGTGATAAGATTACTTGAGGGTAAGTAATGGATAAGTTGGAGAATTTTGATATGGATAAGATATGTACAATTTTTTTGTATGTTAATCTTTGTCTATTACATATTTTATGATCATATGACTCTTGAGAAAGATATTTTTGTCATATTGTACAAGCTACAGGTTTTAAGCCACCTGGGAAAGAAAAGGAGGTAAATTAGAAGCTAAAGGAGTGGTGTATGAAGAATCGTCCTCGGGCACACCTACACATACATGGAGCGCATTGTCACCCCCTTCCACAGTAGTGCGTGCTGGCACTAGCTTCAAAGGCACTCACACCAGACATAAAATTATCCTTATTTATGAGACATAGTGGGTAGATATCTGTGCAGCCCCTAGAGATTGCTTGCAACAACTTCCAACACACTTGCACTTTCCTGACAGCACGCATGCACCTATGTCCACCATGGCCCAATGCTCCCACACCCAGTCCACAACACAGTCACAGCCAATTCCATCAAATAATATCACACCCACGATAGATACAATGTGCACCGACACCAACCCCATACCAGACAGAATGCACCAACTCCGGACGGACGGAAGTTCGCTCACTACACGAAATGCAAGATAGGGAAAATTTCTTACCTTTGAAGGATACCTAGCTATAAATACACCAGTTGGAATGAGGGCAAAGAAGCACGAGCCTTATCCCCTTTGAAGGACACTCAAAACTAGTGCTTATTGTTGTTTCCTGATTTTGTTATTTTGTTTATTATTTTGCGTAGGATTGTAGACCCTTACTCTTGCAATTTTTTTTGCATAAAATTAGGTTTCATAAGTTAGTAAATTAAAGATTCACCTATTGGAATTACTTTTTAATCTCATTCCTCATTGGATTGATACACAAACTAAAAAATCTGTATATTATTTGACACGTATACTAGCGTGCTTGGAAAACTTATCTCACAACAACATTTCGGCTATCATTACATAAATCACATGCTAAAGAATAAGACTTTTTGTGAGTTTCACACTTCCTCTTCCTTCGATAGATGAGATGGAGCCATTCACAGTTCTAACAACAAAATGGTTTTTACAAAAATGAAAGGATTAAAAAGAAATTATATCACCTGTTATATGATTAGATGCTCCAAAGTCCACTATCCAAGGTTGACTCTTTCTGTTAAGAGCAACAAAAGCATATGGAAGACTACCTTCATGTATTAGAAGGCTGGTATAAGAATAAAAATATTGTCCCGCAGGCCTTTGCAGAACTTCAAGTTATTCTTTGTTGAATGGACTATGTTCATAAGATTTTTCTTCCTTTGATGTTGTGTTTTTTAGATGTTCTCCATCACTTTTGACTTTATTAGGCTTTCAATCTGCACCCAATTTCCAACATTTATCCTTCAAATGGTTAAATTTCTTGCAATGTTTACACCACGGTCTGTCACTCTTTGATTTTATCATCCTTAGATAATTTGTGAGTGCATAAAGTCGAGTTGTCGACATTTCATACATTGAAATTATCTATCATCATGAGTTTCTTCATGCTCTCTTCCGTTTGCACTCCAACAAAGGCTTCACAATTTTATGGAAGAGATTTGGTTCCGATGATTCTTCCTTTAACTTCATCTACTTCCTAGTTGAGTTCTAGAAAAAACATAAAGATTCTCTTATGTTAAATACTAGTTTTGTAATGAGTAGTGTCTAATAAGCACCTACTTGTATACGTTTGATATATCTAGTTGGAGCAAATATCTAGAGAGGGTGTTGAAGTGTTGATTAACATTCAACTCACCTTATCACATGTCATGCAATCTTTAATATCAAACAAATCATATGTGCTATCAACATTTGAATAGGATCCCCTTGCGGCATCCTAGATTTTATTTTTCTTTTTCTACAGAAGAAAGTATTTTCCCATTTTCGTGGTCATGGTGTTCATAAGCTATGACATGACTGTGATCTTCAATTTTTCATGTATGATGTTTAGGATTATAAATTTCTTTTGCATGATTTTCCTCGGTGAAATGATCATCTTTTTTCTTTATCACAATTATACATGAACACAAAGAGACCCTAGGAAGAAATTATTGCCATGTAGTTTGTGATTTGTGATGTAGAAAAGGATTTAAGATTTGATGGACCAAACAACCTTGGTTCAGTTTTAAAATTCAGGTTTACAAGTAATTTCTTAAAAGAAAGATGTATCTTTCATGTCTATACCTTTTCATGATTAGGTCTCGGTGGAAAAGAGTTTCACGCGAGACAAACCTGCAAGATTTCTATCAGAGAGACATTGTTTGCACTCGACATAAGATTTCCACTAGAGAGTTGTCTGTTGACACAGGATTTGCACTAGAGAGATGCGGAGGATGGTAAAGCAAGACCGCAACATATGAGATGTAGTTGAGGGCCTTGGATTTCTACTAGAGAGGGAAAATTAAACATGATGTCACAGGAGTAGGGTATGCTCCAAAGAGAGAGTTCAGACTTGATTATGATTTCCAACAAACACCTAATATATGATTTCCACAAAGAAAATTCACAAGATTCCTATGTGCATCATATAACCGTGTCCACATGTAACTGTGTTCATTCAAACCTCATGCAAAAGGTCGTCGTTGTCTTCGTTGCAACCACATGAAATTGTGTGCATTCAAACCACATGTAACCAGGTCCACATCAAACGACAAGATGGCCTTTTGTCCCAGTAAGAGCTAGGGCTCTGATACCATGCGAAATTTAGGAGGAACTTGCTTAGAGGAAAAGCCATCTAATATTCTAATTAAACTTATAGAAGCAAATGACAAAATAGATGCAATTAAACTAACCCTCACACAATTGGATGGGAATTCAAATCATCATGATAAGAAGGAAAGTAATAAAAATGCAATAATGGATATTTATGAGATAATAATTTCACCCCCTTAAATCCAGTAGTGGGTTTATGATTTCCTAAATCATGAGTGGGCCTATGTTGTGTATATTGGTATCAACATTTTAAAATTGATTTTTAGTAAACTAAACAAGCTCGAAATCTATAATTAAAGATAGATTATTTTATACTAAATCACTATGTATAAGTTTGAAAAATGCAATTCTCTATTCAAATTTTATTTTTTTTGTTTTTATTTTGAACAAAGATCTCTCTCTCGAATCAGGGGAGGCTTGAATTGTAGGGCCGCTGAGACTTGGTTTATTATCCTTCCCCACATATTACTGTGTGCATTCACCGTCGCTACCTTCTCTTCGTTGCAACCATCAATCCTCATCGCGGTCCATGGTGTCGCTTCTCCACAATGTCCTCCGAAAAGCCCAACTTCCTTCGCTCCAGACCCTACATTTGTTGAGCAAATTGCAGCCACGCACGTCCCTTCTTTGAACTTCAATCCTTTCATCAAAACCTGATATCTTCCTTAATCCATGTCCCGGTCCCATGTCCTGTCCTTCAAAAAAGGATGCGGCTGAAAACGCCCTTATTCGATCATTTCCACCTTTCTTTAGTCTGGAACCGTTTTCCCGATCTGGGAACGTTCAGTCTGATGCTGAGCAACATTACGGCGGCGAAGGCGATGGCCGGACGATGTGGGCTGATAGCTTTAAGAAGAAGAGGAAGAGGAAGATGAGCAGGCACAAATATAGGAAGTTGAGGAAACGCCTACGCCGCCAGACTTGGGTGATTCCGGCTAGGTATATGGTCAGAATCTATGAGGGGAGCTTGCTTTCTTAATTTTTCTTTATGGTCTTCTTTGGTATCATTCAGATTGCAATCGAGGTTTGATTATTTTTGGATTTAATGAAACTTTGAGGGGCCAGTTTGGGTTTTACTGCAGCTGTTGGTATTTAGGTTTGGCAATCATTGTTTAGCATGCTTTTGGTCATACTTATCATCTTAAGAGAAATTTACTTTTGCTGCTCTTATCTATTCGTTAAATGTACTTCAAGCTGTGCACGTAAATAACTCAATGATTAATAAACGTGTTACTCTATACAGACACACTTTTCACTACTGTTTGCTTTCATCACCTGTACCTATGTCCCTTGTAAGAGAATAATAAGAAGCCTTCTCTTTTATGGTTGAAATGGTTGAATTTATGTGGTTTGACTTCCACGAAGCATAAACACTGAGTTTATGATATAAATAGTTCTCATAAGCGAGGCTTCTGTATTATAAAATTTGAACTGATAGATTTTTTTTAGATTACAAAAGGCAAGAATTAATAATATAAAAATTGAATAAATGATATGCATTTTTAATTGATATGAAATTATTATTTATCATTCAGTATTTTTGAAGATCAAGTGATATTTAAATTTGATAGGTTATGGTTCTTGGTTATATTATGCTCGGGAACAGATTTATGCTTTAAAACTTATGCAATTAAGATTGGTGCTTGAACAAGCGACTACAATTGAAAGTATCATGCAATAAAAAAAATATCACTACAGTGAAAAAGAAATTTAAGAACACTATAGTTAAATTGGCTATGCTGTTTGGATCATAGTGTTGGACAATAAATAAAATATTGATCACCAATTTGTGTGTGGAAAAAATGAGCGTAAAAAATAGATAAATTTAAAAGATGGGAATATTACATTTAGGAATAATTATATTAAATAGATGAGTATCCCTTATTGAAGATATGGTAGTTAAAAGTACACTTTGTTGATTAATGCTTGGTGGGCAGTAAATGAGGTCATATGGATTTTGTATGGAGTGGAATGGTGCTTGGTAATGCTTGAAGAAAGAAGCAAACTAATCTTTAGATAACTTGGAAAAGACTGTATGTGCACTACTTGGAGAGGCACAAGGACTTTGCGTACATATTTTGGAGCAATTTGCATGAACAACATGGATCAACTGTGGAAGGTACGTTTAACATTCAATGGTCTCATTGCATAATTCATTCATTAATCAATCAATTAATCAATCTTGTTACCTAAAGGATGAGATTATCCTTTTTCTAATTGTAGTTAACCTGAAGAAAAATGAAAGCAAACACTAAAAAATTGTCAGATTAACTAGTCACGTAAAAGGCTTGAAATCTTTGTTTTTTCAACTCTGTAGCTTAACTTTTTTTGGCTGACCTATAAAAAACTTGGTCCCATTTTAGGCTAAATTGCTTGGATGGTTAACCAATTCTTATTGTTTTGCATCAATTCATTTGAAACAAAATTTTCTTCTCTTGATTAGTTTAGGTGAGTACTATGTAATAGGCAATGGTATTGATACATTCCTTGTTGAGCAATACAAACTTCAATAGGCTTCAGTATTAGTGAGTTTAGAGGCTTCTATGGAGAGCAACTTTAATCATTATGTACTTGGTAGTTATTAACATCTTTGGGAACTGGTTTAGGATCTGGTGGAGGTGTTAACATTAGAAGCACTATAGTTATCATCAATGGTGGCATTTTTGTTTCTAGATTCACTTGCTCTATTTGATGTAGAACTTGTTGAAAAACATACAACTAAGTATTTAGGCTTGGGAACATCTAGGTCAGGCAATATACGATAAATGAATTTGCGATCCAATCAACAAATATATGAAGCACAATATCTATAATTCATATATGGTAATAGTGATATAGAACAATCATATTTGTAACTTTTTTCATGTATTGTAAATATGAAAGGATCGTTATAAGCCTCATGGATTAATTAAAATTAAAATTATTATGTCCTTGATGATAATTACTTACAAAATTATTAAAATTAAGAACATCATTTTATGCAAACAATATTTGGCATGCATTGTGGGAAAATTAATTTTCTTGAAACATGTTCTTGGTATTTATATATATTTTCTTTTTCAGAAAGGTTTGACAACAATTTTCTTATAGCTACTAATTTTTAGCATATCTGGCTGTAAAATGAAATTTCTTATCATAAGAATTTCTAGAAATCATCAAGAAAGAAGTAGCCAAACAAAGGTGTGATGGTGGTTTGTAAAGCAAAGTAGCGTGAAAGCTGTTTCAAGCAGACCCTTAAATTTGATTGATGATGTTTTTTATATGAAGACGTGCCAATCGTAAGTGCTAAACTATTAGCATCATTTAATGTTTGAGGATAACAAAATTCTTTTTCTTTCCTCATGTCTAATTTAATTTGTTAATAATTTTTTTCACAATAATCACTAACTTCTTAGAATCCTCAGAGTCCTAAGGAATACTAAAAGTTTTGCATTGGCGAACGAGTGGGATCAAGCCTTTTAACTACTAATGAATTTCTTAGCCTCACCACCATTGCTTCAAAGTCTGAAGCCAGTTAAAGAACTTTCGCTCTACTTAGGAGTTGAACCTGAGGCAATTAACTTGTTCCTAGTCCGAGAGAACCGGGAAATCAATTCCCAGTCTATTTTGTCAGTCGAGTCTTGAGGGGAGCAGCATGAAAGCTTCTCTCGTACGATCGAGTACGAGTGTTCACTGACCATCCAATCAAATTAGTCATAGCCAAGTCTGGACACTCCGGACGACTCCTTAAGTGGGTGGTTGAGTTTGCCGAGTTCGATTTGCCCTATATCCTGAAGAATGATCAATGCACAACCAATAGTCGTGTCTCACAGACTTCTCAGAGCTTGGCAATCTAAACGGTGAAGCGGCTGCCCAAGATCTGGTCGAGATCCTATACATAGACAAGGCATTAACTAACAAGGACATGGACTATGACTCGCATTCACACGCCTGGACGTATATCATATCCATCACCAAGTGAAAGTGGAATTCGAAATAACTAATAATCAGAGCAAATATGAGGCCCTCAGGATTACTCTTCCACATGGGATCGGAGTGCGGCACTACATAGTCAGATCTGACTCACGATTAGGTGGATTAACAATTCAAAGAAAAAGATGAAATGATGGAAAGTTACATTGCCAGGGCTATGATGGAGATAGGGAAGTTCAAATCTTTCGGAATCGAAAGCATATCTCGAAATGACAATCAAGTAGTTGATCTCCTATCCAGATGCATTCATATGGCTGGAATGTCGTCACGAAAGCTCACTTGCCCAATAAATTGAAGAAGCGAAAGCCATGGAAGAAGCTAGAGGAATCGATAGTAGCGTGGCCCCTATATCTACTTCCTCAAAATGTGGAACACCCCCTTTTTGACATGAAAGATCACAAATGATTCAAGAGCAAAGAAGCACACTACCTCATCTTGGATGGTGAGTTCTTTTGCAGGCCAGCAATGTCACTATACTTGAATTGCATACGAGAGAATGAGAAAACCGTCATCCTCAAGGAAACACATTTGGGCGAATGCGGGAGTCAAGTTAGGGGGGAAACATTAGCGAACTGGATACTCCAATAAGGTTATTTCTAGCCAAATCTCAGAAATGATGTGGAAGAGTTCTCCTTAAGTTGCGAGTTGTGCTAGAAATTTGCCTCTATGTAATTCAAATTTTCCCACATGTTTCACCTCATCATGAGCCCCTAGACATTCGATTTCTGTGGGCTCGACCTCATCAGTTCTTTCTCACCTTCCAAAGGGCAACACAAGTTCATACTTGTAGTGATCGCCTATTTTTCAAAATAGATAGAAATAGAAACACTAGCTCGTATCTATCGAGATCGTTCTGAACTTCAAGGGGACGGACCTAATCTATTGGTATAGCTTTTTTCTTTTAGGAAAGAGCACTATGACCCACATTTTATTCCATAAAAAATAAAGATACAAAAACGGGCAAGAGGTCCCAATGCACACACCCTACAATCTAAAAAAGAAAAAATAAAAGGGTCCTCTTTCCAAAAAAAGAGAAAATACAACTCCACACACCCAGGACACAAGACACAAGACACAAGACACACTAAAGATCAAAATAAAGCAAGTTAGATAGATAATCATGTAAAACTTTAGACACAACAGGTGCTGACAAAAAGAGTCGAAGAATTCTGTCAGAGCCATGGGAAAAATATAAAAGTCACCTTCATTTATCATCCACTAACGTATGGGTAGGTGGAGCCGCGACAAAGCTGATTCTTAACCTGCTGAGGAAAATAGTCAATGGGCGAAAGGTAAGTAGGCCTACATCCTCTTATGGGCGCTTAGGGCGATACCTCTACCACTGAACACTCTCTTTTTTCTACTCTCACATGGGATGGAGGCTATATTGCATCGAGTATGACTTGCACAGCCAAAGGGTTGTTGCCACCTCAAAATTTAGAGAATAACTAGATGAATGTCAAAACACAAGCAAAGATGGGATGAAGCTTGCGCTCAACTTATTGGAAGAGGAGTATATCAAATCAAAACTCAGGCAACAAGAAATTAGGAGGAGAATGGCACACTACTACGAAACTCACGTGAGAGAAAAATCATTCCAGAAAGGGGACCTTATCTTGAAAAAACCGATTCGATAGCACAACCAAATTTTGGAAAAGCTCGACCAAATATAGACCGGGCCGTTCATCATCAACAAATGAGTCACCCCAGGAGCCTACAAACTATAAACATTTACTAAAACACACTCAAACTCGGGAACTCACACTCAGATGGTCACTTGATGATTCAAAGGCTCGTTCAAAGACCACTGCAGCTGACTTACAGGAAAACTCAATAACTCGTTCAAACTGGAATCTATTAACCAAGCGAAAACTCATCAATTAAAGACATGCATATCGATAGACATTCTTCCTATTCTTTGTTATATAATAATAGTCAGCACTTATATTCACAAAGGTAAATTACTCGACCGTAGTTTCTTTTTATTCAATCATGCATTTCCTATAATTCATATATTCATTCATCCTACAACACTCAACCTTTGTAAAACCCCTCTACTCCCCTCTATTGAAGCATAACTTAAGCTCTGATGGCTAGATTCCTCTCTTTTTGGCTTCTAAATTTCGTAATAAGTAGCGTGCAGATGACCCCAAAGACAAGTCTAGAAGGTTACCTCCGTGAAGACGGTGATAAATTCCGCTTAATAAATATGGCCAAAGCCATGACATATGTAAGGATATGACTTAACTGAGGGACCATAGGGGATATGAGTAGTATAAGACTTGAGCCAGACATATTATGTTCTTAGAAAAACAAGCGAGCATTCGCTAATAATACTTCTAAAACAACCTTATGAATCAAGTATATAATGAATTGCGTAGTCAAACCAATACATAATCATCACATCTAGTTTGCATGAGACCTCAAGTCCACTCAAAGTTATACATACAACACTCACCCATCTTAGTATCTAAACTCTTATCATAGAGAACTCCGCCCGCATTTAGCGACTGACTGGTACCGGAATATGGCTAACTTGGCTGAATGGTTCACATGAACAAGAGCCACTAGCAACTCCTCATGGAGTCTTCCTGTAGGAATCTTCTTGGTCAGAAGCTGAAATACTCTCTTTTGTTTCCCTATGACCCATCACTTTCTTTCACCTTCTCCATGCTTATGTTCATCACGCATGCCTGTTGGGAATGTCGTTTTGCAATCGTGTAAGATTCACCATTGCAGATCAGCACGGGATTGAGGGGCGAACAAACTTCATGAAACGAGAGAGTTGGATCAACCAGGATTCAAGAAAGCGTTCTATTTATAAGGACCATAAGCCTAAAATTCATGAGAGCATTTATTTACATCTTAGGGTTAATTATTAAAATTTATTTCTATCGTTCTTATCGCTGCATGATTTTCTAAGATACGAGAGAATCATAAAACTAAATACGTGCAACTAAAAATTGACTATCCGGATCATTACAAGATCATACGACACTGGATCCATACATCAACAGTGCTATTTTTAATTAATGAAGCTTAAGAACAATAGTATGGACTTAAGAAGGCGGACGATCGAACGCATCAACATGCTTCATGAAGTGCGAGCATCACTAGAGGCCGAGCACCAGAGGTCGAGCGCCAGTGGCCGAGGGCTGGAGGCTGAGTTACAGAAGTTGAATGCCAGAACCAAACACTATTAGCCTATTGATTGGAGCTGAATATCTGAAGGTCAAGTATCCGAGTCTTCAAGCATTGACAACACGGTTAGAAGTCACGGTAGGGGCATGATTATTATTAATCAAAATGTTCACACCTAATGACCTAGGGTAATGTAGGCCTATATGGATCATTTTATAATGGCTAAACATTATAAATAGGGAGCATTTATTGTAAAATACCTCCAACTGAAAACACAGGAATCTTTTGATCCTTAGTCCCTTGAAAGACATTTTCTGTCTGATCCTCCTCATATACCTCTCTCTTTAACTCTCTGAACACCCCACCCCCCTTCCTCCTCCTCCTCCTCTCTCTCTCTATTACGCTTTATTCCTTGGGTGTGATTTAAGGACAAATCTGATTTCAACAATATTACTTTGGTGACTAATAGATGCGATATGATGCAATTGGAAATAATTCTGACAAAAATTATCTTCCCTTCTATCAACATATGTTCTGGGTTGCTTTTTAGCATTTGATGCTTGCAATCTTAAATTTTTCATGCTAAATATTAAGATGAAATCACAAAATCATGCTTTTATAGTCAATAAACCTTAAATTTAGATAAAATCATTTCTTTTGATGAAAAATGCATCCAAAATTTGTCACAAATAAATACATTTAGGATCAATGAAAACCATATGAAAAAAAAAAAAAAAAACAAATCAAATAATACAACATTCAATTATCCAAATTATATGAAACTTCACAAAATACTATATCATATTAAAATCAATTAATAAAATTACAGTTAAAAAAATATGTTAATAATTAAAAAAACTATAAAGGAAGGCCTTACATATGTACAAGTAGTTAGTTTTTTTGAAAAGATTCTAGTTTCCATTTACGTCACACTAGAAAACCTCATCCAAACAACACTAGAGCCCAAAAAAGGAAACAAAACTATTGAATAATCCAATTTTTTAATTTTACATTTAGAAATTGCTTCAATTTCTGTTAGGTTTGTATGAAAATTTGTGTATTTCTTGTGATGAGTTGGATTTGAATTCCTAATAGATGTAAAAGTAGCATAATTCAACATTAGCTGCTGGTTTATGAAACATATTCAAGTCAAATATAATGAAAATTTTGATTAATATAAGAAAAATTTAAATTACTAGTCATATTAATAATGAAATTGTTATTAATAATTAATAGTTTTTTTTTTTTTTTGTGAATTTTTGTTATTCAAACCAACTAAATGATTAATTTGATATAAAAGAAATAAAATTAGTAAAATAATAATATTTTTTAAAAGGATATTAGTAAGAGTACAGTAACAAATTCTTTGCAGATGAGATGTGACAGATAGTTTAAAAATAAATAAATCACCCTAATATGATATGATTATATGGATGAATAATTTTAAATTAAATTATCCTAAATGACTGAAAAATTAGTTGTGATGAATTATGCTCTTTTAGATTTGATTAAATAGATGGAGTTTTAAATTTCAAAATCTTTTAAGGCATTCATTCTTAGTAAAGTCTCTAAATTTTTGACACATTTTAACTCTTTCCATAAATCTCTATATATGGATTTATAGATTATGAAACTAATGATAAAAAATAAAATCAATCTCAACTTGATTATTAATCATAATTGTTAATTGATTCATCAACCATAGTAGAGATGATTTATTCACTCAGATTTAGTAATTGATTTAATTTTTCTTAGAAATTTAAATTTAAACATGCCCTTAATTTCTATTTCAGATCCAAACTTTAACTTTTGATCAAGTGTGAATTTAGGTTTATAACATTATCTAACATAGAAGTGAATTCATATTCAACAAATGTGGATGGAGCCTTATTTAAAATTGCATAATATGTGGCAAACCTTGAACCCCACCTTAGTATTTTTTACAAAAATCCGCAATGAAGCCTATGTCTCATTATCCTAGGATGAGGTGTATGCCTCACTTAGATTGAGACTTACCCATACCTTGCCTAAAAAAAACTCCTTAAATTTTTAAAATTTTGTAATTATTTTAACAATGCTAAAAGTACTATTAATTGCCAATATACCTCACCTATTACCCCTTATATCTTACACCTACAAACTACAACAACAAAACCTTTATCCCACTAAGTGGGGTCGGCTACATGAATCCTTTTTCTCCATTGTGTTCTCATATCTTTCACCTAAATAATAAAAAATAGAAGTAAAAGGTATCCATAAAAAATGATATAGTTGAAATTCAAAATATCAATGTAGTTATAATTTTATTTAATATTTTTATTCATGATTTTTAATTAATAGTTTGAAGATAACTTGGATTAAATATAATGAAGAACGAGAGAATAAATATGGCTAAGGATGAGGCGTGATATAAACAATTTGTTTTGCCGATGATTCTAACGAAATATTAAAGGATCATCAGGAACTGCGCTAAAATCTATTAAATATATACCAACACAAAATCATGCATAGTTGAATTTGATTATATTGAAGAAACCATCATATTCAACCTTTGTTTTATGTTGAATTATTGATTGAAGATGATGTACCATTCAATCTGAATTTATATCTATATTTGTTGAATTTAAATTTGTTTTGCACTTATATTAGGACATGCTTATGAACCTCTACCTATCAAAATTTGTCCGAAATTGAAGCTGAGCAGATGAACATATTTGATTTGAATTTATGATTGAAATAAAATTATTACTAATTGTAAAATCTGATAAATCATATTTTTTAATGTTGATATATCAAATGAGCTAATTGATAAAAGAAATCCTAAGATTTTAGATATTGATATTATTCTGTGCTGAATGATTAGAGTTAAATTGATTTTATTTTTTGTTCTTGTATTCTTGGTATGCAAAATAATAAGTTATATAAAGAGAGTAAAATTGCTTCAATATTTGAAAAAGCTATTGATGCAGTTTAAATTAAAAAGACTAGAATTTTAAAACTTGGTATTTATGTTGTCAAATTTAAAATGACATAATTCATAACACCTAAAATTTAAATATTTGGGATAATTTTATTTTAGGAGGTTGTACATTGATATGGACTTAACAGTGTGGGTTGTTTGTTCTTATGTTTTATTCATCTTTTCATTTAGCAATTAGTTATATCATATTCTTCTGTATCTTTTAGGAACCATATTTGTAGTTTAATATTTTCATTTTTTGGCTCGTATCATATCAGCCTTTTGCAAGATTTATTTGGAGTCACTTACATGAATTTTTCTTTAATGGTGACGATTCTATTAATATATTGAGTCGTATATATAAGGATTTCAAACTTGATGAGAGTCATCCTGAGATTTTTTAAGGAACCAAGCAATCATATAAAATCATACAACCCTTTTTTTTTTATTTTAAATTGGACAAGAATTTTTGGTGTTAGTTCCATATTCAATGTATTCGATTTGATGTTATATCATGAAACAACCACCAATGCCTTCAATTCCTTGCTTTCCATCTCAGCATTGGGAATTCATGTTCAAACAGCCATATATTTCTTCTACCTTTAATGATATTAGATGATGAAATCATGACTGTTCTGATGGTGATGTATTAGAAGTTATCCCTTACACTTGTGTGATAAACGTATATGTGAAGCTTCTGAATTGTTTATGTAGGATGGACAACAATTATGCCTAGATTGCCATGATGACTATCAAATGTAGGAAGGACAACAATTATGCGAAGATTGCCATGACGAATATCAAATGCTTAATTTGTTAAAGTTGATTTTTCCAAGCCAAAAAAATTGATGGAAATCTTTAATTTATTGGTTAAGTGTGAAATGAGACGAGCAAATTGACAGTGTAAGTATTGATTTATGACTTTATTTTAATAGACTTTTATTTTCTAGAATTTATAGTTAACTTTTCTCATGTTTATGATAACTCTTATGACAACTTTTTGTGCTCTTTAATTCCATTTTACTATACTTTCTTTTGGTTTAGTTCAATTTGCCATGCTGGTTATGGCTTGATGTCTTGTACATTGTCTGAGATGATTAACTGTTTGTTTAGGTTCTCTTTATTGCTTTGTTGCTTCAATTTGTCTGACTTATGGCCCATGACTTGTGTGTTTGATTTTTAGATTGTGACTTGATGTCTTTGGCTTTAGTTGCTCAATGGGCTGTGACTAGTTGTGAATTGTTTTTCTTCTGTTTTAAATTTTTTGTTACTTCTCAAATTTCCATATTTATTTTCTTTGATTAGCACACCTAACTTTTGATGTCTTTGTGGCATTTTTTATCATTACCTATACTCGATTTTACTTGCATTTGACCTATGACTTTTTGTGAGGTTTATCCACAGAGTATTAGGGTTGAACTGACTGGCCTTATCTTATGATTTGAGTGTATAAGGTTACAAATAGTATATTTTGTATTAAAAATGGATAGTATATAAAATATTACATATATTGATTTTTTCTCAGGTGAAATCACAGCTTTATACTAATTTTTCTCTGCTTGCTTAGTATACTTGCAAATCTATTACATTTATTAGTTATACTTTTTTGTCATATTTGCATCCAAATAAATTTAAGTCGGAGTAGAATATATAATCAAATAATGTGTAATTCCTATGATACCAAATGCCTAGAGTAGTTGCATCTATAAAATATTTTAAAATATGTTCAACTATAGTCAAATATGATTCATTTCGATCTGCTTGAAATTTTGTACATGGACATAAAAAAAATACAATGTCTAGATAGCTCATAGTAATCTGTAATAATAATCCTATGATATGCTAGTAAAATTTTGTTGGCCCCAAGAGTTCATGATTTTTTATGGGTTTTAATGCTCATAAACAACAATAAGGAACGAGAATTGATACTATCTTAGGTGGTTGCAAGTAATTGACACAATTAGTCAATATATTTTTCTAATATTACTTAGAATGCTACACAAGTTTATTAAACAGAGAATTTGATCATTATAGTTTTAGTTTCTTGAAGTAAATTAATAAAAAATTAATTATGTGTAATAGATATAACCAAATCTTATGAATATTCGAAAAGTATTTATGGGCTTTCATAAAATATTGTGATGCTTCGTTTATATATATATTATAACATAAAAAATAATTGGAATTGTCCTTTACAAAGTATTGAGGGTCTTCACAAAGTACTTTGTTAGCTTTCATAATTTTTTTTTACTAGCCTTCACAAATTTCAATATTCAAAACTTATAACAAATTTCTGACTACTTGAATTCAAATTACAACAAAAATTTTAGGAATTTGGAATGGATTGTTGTTTGGACAAACATCAAAAAATCCAACTTATTTTAATATTTTTAATTCAGAAGTGGCACCTAGCCACCTTATATAAACTATACTAGGTACTGAGGGATGTAAGCAATTTATGGAACATGTCTTGAAAAGCATTAACTCTCTCCTTTTTTGCAGCAGTTGTAAATATTTTATTTCTCTTGAAAATTTTTTGGTCTTGAAGGCAGAGAGTATTATTTTCTTTATTATTGTGATATCTTCTTATTTTTTGGATGATGTGTTGGGCATGGCTTATTCTCGCGCCATCACATTTATGATTAGGGACCAAATCTTTTGTTGCACTTTTCTTGTTGTTTTATTATGTATGGTTAAGTGGGTGTTTTAAAGGAGAACATGGAGGAAGATATCCTTGGCGAGGTGATTAGGTGGATGTCTCCATGCTCAAATGGTCATCCTGAGATAAAGTGCTTTCCAAAGGGTCTTATAATCTAAAAATGATAAAAGTAATAATAGCAATAACAAAAAAGATAATAAAATATAAAGTAAAATTATTTTATAATATTTTATATTCTTATAAGTTATAAAATAAATGTGATAATAAAATAGTATGATTTATTTATCAATAATTGTTGTAATCATGATATTGTGAAGTTAAGGGTTTAAGGTATAGAACCATAAATTTTGCTCATGATTTTTAAAAGCTTCGCTTAACATAGAGGTTGGGGTGGATAAATACATCCACATAAAAGTTGTGATTGTATGCGTTCTTATATAAGAATACATAATCTGGAAATCAATAGGAGAGTTATGAACAACAAACAAAGCGGTGCACATTATATCTGAATTTATAAACCTGGTTTAGTTTAAGTATGGTTATCTATGTTTGAGTACAATAAAAATGAATATTGAAAAATAATGATAAATAATAATTATATAACTAATATCATTATAATCACTTACTATTATGATTAACATATGATTAATTAGGTGAGAGTACAACATGAATAAGGAAAATTCAAGAATGAATATGAATAACTTGCTTTGATGGCAATAGAAGGAATAAGAAAAATTAACTTTGGGAAGCTTCTTCTTTTAGCAAAATAATAAAGAGAAGCATTAGTGAGTGCTGAGGAGGAGAGGAAAAGGAGAAAATGAATGTTAGGTATTCATTCTAGCAAGTTTGAAGATAATCCTCTTAGAGATTTTCCTTTCCAAAATAGTAATATACACTCCATTTATGTTAGATTCATTAAATATTTTACTGGAATAGTATTTAAGAGATGACATTTGATAAATATTGAACTCTTATGAGCATATATTTAATATATAAATTTTAGAAGATGGAAATTATCCTTGCATATTAACTAATCGAAATTTTTAAATGAAGTTTTAAATAAAATGCATAAAGCACGCCAAAATTTTCCTTAATTTTAATTTAATTCATATCACACTTCATCATTATGATTATGTATCTTACATAATTAGTTAACAAATCATAATTTGTCATTTGGATAAATAAATCAATTTGGGTATCAAATCACTACCATATAAAATATTTAACTAATTAATTATATGTGTAATGTTTAGTATTATATATTTATTGCATGTTAATCTTTTGAAACTCTTAATTTAATTTATACTATATTTTTTTAGTTTTATGATGTATCCTTTGCAATCAGCAACTAATATATAAATTATGATACATATACATAAATAAATTCATGACACCATTTAAGCAAATTATGTTACACAAAACCTTTTTTAGGTTGAAATATTTATACAATTGTATCATTCTTAAATTAAGATGTGAAGCATCCAACATGACAGAGATTAATATGTGATTATTATTTTAGATGAATATTATTTAATGTAGGAGATAAAGGATTCATGCATAATATACTTAAATTATGGCCTATTATCTCCAAGATTTTATTGGGTGCAAAAAAGGGGATCTTCCTATGCCTTATTTAGGGTATTCTATTGATAAAGGGAAGCAGAGGAAGCATCTTTTTTTTTTTAATTTAATTTTTAAAGAATAACCATATTATGTCTTGGGAAAACAACTTCCTCTCTTTTGGAGGGAGAAGTCACTCTTTTAAAGAGTATTCTTTCCTCCATTCCTCTCATATCATGAAAGCCATGAAGGCACCTTTTAGCATTTACAATAAGCTTGAGAATATATTTAACAAATTCTTAAGGGCTGGTAAAGCTTATAAAATTCATTGGCTAAGATGGTCCAAGCTATGTAAACCTACTGATTCAGGTGGCTTGGGCTTTAGAAGCCTTAAAGACTATGGAAATAAGCTTTATGAAACTTTGGTATCTTTTTAGAGCTGAGACTCTCTATAAGCTCAATTTATGAAAAAAAATTACTGCTCTAATACTTATCCTCCTACAATTTCTGCTAATAATTTGGACTCTAATGTGTATAAAGAATTAAAATTTATAAAAAGGTTGAAGATTTTCTTTGTTAGGACATTGTTAATGGTTGCTGTAGTTTTTGGTATGATGATCTGTAGGTGTTAGTACTTTGGCTAATCAATATGGTGGTCCTTATAATATCATTTTTAAATTTAATTATTGTTGGACTAACCTTGTTTGGAATGCTGGAGTATTAACTGATATTGTGAGTATAGAAGCTGCTTAAATTATTGCTAACGTTCCCATTTCTAAAGGTGTTCAAGATGTAGTATTTTTTTTAGACTTGAAAATTAAGTTTTAATAAAGGAAGTTAACTTTAGGGTTAAGATATTTTAGTATAAGAGTATAAGACTATAGTTTGCGATTTAAGGTAAAGGAAATGGTATTTTTGAAATGTTAAGAGTCTTGGAACTACATGTAAAAAGAAAAAGATTGAAACTTTATGAAGTAATGCTTATACTGATATTGATGTATAAAGAAATAAATGCAATGAGTTATAACTTTAGGAAGATGATGGTGAAGTTTAAAATTATTAAAGACTATCCAGATATAGTAATCCTCATATAAAAAAAAGAGAAAGAAAAGAAAAGAAAGGATTGAAAAACAATCCATATATATGAAAAGAAAGGCAAAAGAGAAAAGCAAAAGAAAAGAAAAAATATGTGAGGAGAAGCTTGAGGAGATGCCCAATAAAAAATTGACTTCACTTGAATTAACCTAAAAGAAAGAAATTAACAAAATTTTTGGATTTGTATTGATGCGTTAGTATCTTTATTAATAGATTCTTCATTAGAGTTCTTTTTCATATGATTTTTTTAAGTGTTCTTAATATGACAAATTGCACTTATTCTTGAAATGAATAGAAGACTAGAACTCTTAAACTCGATTACTAAAAACTCTTATCTATAGTTTGACCCAAGTCATTAAACTGATTTAAAAGTCTTGCTATTTTGTTTTGTGAATAAAAATTTGTAACAATTATAAAGATAAATTAAATACCATGAGTTATAATTTTTATTCAGAAAAAGAGTTACTTGAGGACAAGTAACAGTTAAGTTTGGGGGATTTTGATGCAAAAAAAAGTTAGATTTTTCACCTATATTTTATACTCATTTTTGGTGATATTGCTCTTTAAAAAAAGATATTTTTCATATTTTGTTGCAAATATGTTGATTTTTGGCATTTAGAGCAGAATAAAGGAAAAAGGGCGAAATTTGGAGTCAAATGAGGTGATTTTTGGAAAATTGGCTCTGAGCACCAACGACGCCAGATAGGGCATCGATGACACCCAACTCCGGTGCTGACGGCGCCCAGGACAGTTACTCGCGAATTTTTCGTAGATTCAACGTATTTAGATGACTTTTGGAGGGTTTCTTGAGGCATCTCTTGGGTAATTCGTCCCTACATTATATTAAAGTGCTTTAAACGCCAGAAAAAGAAAGGGGAAGGTGTGTTAAGTTAAGGTAGCGCAGAGGAGAAGAGGGAAAAATCTGTGTAGGTGAAAAAGGGTTTTCTCTGAACTGTAGGAGAGGGAGGAAGGTGAGACATTTTTTCTTCCTTACTTTTCTAAGAGAGATTTGAGTATTATTGTAAAGAGAGAAAGAGATTCAAAGGAACTTGCTTTCAGGAAGAGTTTCAGATAAATTGTTCACGTTTATCGTTGTTTGTATGAACATTCTTTTATATATAAAATCTATGTTTTCTCGTATTTTCCTCATGAATTCTGATAGATTTCTTTGTCTTTCTCCTTGCAATAAGATATGGTGAAATGAAGAAATACATTGGATATGCTATTTAAATATTAAATATTTGTGATAGTTTTACACTCAGTTCTTCATTTACTTTTTGATCTAACGAATTGAAATGTTAAAATCTGTTGTGAAACATAAGATCCAAAAGGGAAATGAATTCTACAACAAAGTGGGAATCACATTCAATTTTACGGATGAGAATGTAGCCCATAGGGTTCAGTGCAAATAAATAAATAAATATACTTTGTTGGGCATAGAATTGGAGATTTTAAGGGTGTCATACTAAAATCCCCAATCCGGTTCTAGTGTTTGGAAACTAAAGCAAGAGTAGCCCTCAGGCGAGGTAGAAGTGAGACCTCTTGAGTGGGAGCTAATATTCTCTCAGCCTAAACATTGATTTAGGGACCATACATAGGATTAGCCGATATTCTTTATGCACTCGGAAAATGGTAAAGAATATGAATGCTCCTATTTGACACAATACAACTTCCAACAATCTAAATATTTCGTTAACCATAAACTCATTGCAAGAGGAAGGATACTTTCTCAAATTTGAACCTTTCGTTGTAAAATAGTTAAGCTTTGTTATGAATTAGTAAATTTACTTTGAAGTTTAAATAGTAGTTTGGTAAAATTAATTCTATTAGTATAATTAAACATTAGCAACTTGTGCTTTTCACTAGTAAGTTTCATATATTTGAGCATTGTGTTTTAGTACTACTATCATAAATTTACACTTTCCCCTGTTGACCTCACTTTTGTTGAGGTCTAGTTTTTCTTTAAAATAGCCTAGGATCTAGCTATAGGACTTTCCTGGTGACTATCTTAGAGGACTCTCAGTGGAACCCTCACTCAATAGAAATTCAAAACACTTCTTTGCTTCACTTGGAGTTTTAAATGATTAAAATCCAATCTCTAAGTATTTAGGAGGAAGAGACCAAACATTAGGAAGCTCAAAAAGGAGTTACCTATAGGATGATCAAGCCTTAGAACTTACCTTGTGTGATCTGGGGGAGGCTCACACACATACTTACACATTGTACTCTCGCACACTACCTCACAACCTTAAACCAAATATTCCCATTTCCCTTAGGTTTGATCCCCTACTCTTTTAAAAACTCATGTGGGTGGTTTCCCCGAGCTCTTAGTCCCAGTTTAGGGTTTGGTTAGTACCAGTACATGGAGGATCCAAAGGGGAGTTCCCTTAGTCTATGGCTCAAATGGGTTATCAATCTCATTCAACCTCAAATTTATCAAAATACCCAAAATAACCCCAAAACCCCCCTTTAAGTTACGAAAACGCCCCTCCTACCCAAAATTTCAAAAATTCCAAAAATTCCCAAAAATTTCCAAAACCCTTAAAATATTCCCAATTGCAGTTTAAACCACTTTGCTTAACCCAGTTTAACCAAATTTGCCTAATTTAATCAAAAGACCCAAATTGCCCTTTAAGGCCCAAATGCCCAAATCACCCAAAATGTGCACTAAATTGACTTCAATCCTCTACAAGTCCAATTCCAAACATTAATTCACAATGTCTAACATCATCCTAAATCAAATCAAGTCCAATTTGACCCACATTTAAGCTCAATTTCAACCCAAAACAAAACACCCTCATTTTTGACCTTATGGCCCAAACCCCCAAATTAAACCCCATGAGCTAATCAATTCCCCAAATTAATATCCAAAATTCTTCATGAAATTCCCCTAAACTAGATTGAACCATCAATTGCCACCAGTTTGAGCCCAAACTTCACCTAAGTCAAACCAAACCTAGTAGCCCCAATTTTCTCCAAATGTGTCACATACCAAAATTTCACCAAATTGAATGTCCCAATCCCAAAATTTCCAACCAATTAATATCAATAACTCTTCCTAACATCCCCATGGACCATTTGGAACCTTCAATTGACCTTGGACACAACCTCAGCCTAACATAAACCTAGGCTAATCCAACATGCCCAAAATTGACTAAATCAAGCCAAATTGATCCCCCAAATCTATTCAAAACCACCCCCAATTCTCTTCTAAACTCTTTATAATAGTTATACACACCATATTGAACAATCAATTGGACCTAACCCAAGCTTGAACCCAACCTAGCCCACTTTGAGCCCAAATGAGCCAAATTGAGCCTATGACCCAATGTGACCAAATCACCCCAAATGTGACCAACCTAAGTCCACCACAGCCACCAAGTGAGTCCTACGAACCACCCTAGATCCACCTAGCCCACGCTACTTAAGCCATGGACCAAGGGTCCCCCAAATTAGGTGATTTCTTTCCTAAAGTGTTTAAACCATAGGGATCTTTACCAAAACTGATCACCCACTTAATTACTCACTATGATGGCCTGACCACTAGCTCACCTGACTTCTAGCCTAGCTGGCCCACCTAGTCACTGGAGGACCCCAAACCGCGAGCCACCCCAAGCTAATTTGAACCCAAACTCACCCACTGAGCTGTCCACCTCTGATTGCTCATTGGAACTGATTTGCCAAATGCGCCCACATTAGCCTCCTGAGGTCAGCCCAATGACCACATCTATAAAAGCCATCTCTCATGGCTAATGGGTTGTGCTGAAATTATCTTAAGAGAACTTTGTCAAATTGCTCCCACAACTTCCCTGAGACCTCCTAAGTGTAATCCCACTGTCTTCAGCCACCCATCCCCACTATCAAAAATTAAATTCCCCACTGAAATTTCAGCCGTAATTAGGACACATTCCATTACAACTCTAAACTGAACCAAAATCAATTTAACTATGCCCACACCTTCACAACACTGGAAGAAGAAGTTCCCTCATCAAAGCCCCATTACAGAGAGCCTCTATACTAGACTTTGATCAACACCTAAAATCAGGTCTGGTCGAAATTGGGTCCAGAAATTTCACTAAGACAAAAGCCTTCATTTGGAGGTTCGTTGAGACCAATCAAAGTTGCTATAACTATCTGATTGAGGCCTCCCCTCTCAGACAGAGTTATTGAACTCTCTCCCCCTCCCGAGCTTGTTTTGATTCTCCATGCACATTGGGTCAATTTCTGGCTAGGTTAGCAGTATAAATAGGTTCGTCTAGGTCAGATGAGTCCATAGAAATAAACCCCATGCTATTTGGTTGAGTCTAGCTCGATTTCTTAAGGATAGAAGGTGGATGGCTCTCGGGATGAACCATGTGAAGACGATGACTCACATCTGTTGGATCGCGCATGTTTCAAATGAACGGATCAGATCGCGTCAGATGAACTCTTGGAACATAAAACACGTGGTGACTCAGATGGCGGCATCGAGTGGGAGCGCGCCACGTGTGCCTTTGGAGCTGTTGAGGTTGCTGTGGTGCTGAGTTACTTAAGTGGAAAAATATGGAATTATTTGAATTATTTAAATCAGGCCAACTTTAAAAATTCATAACTTGCTGTAGAAAAATCAGAAAAAATAAAATAATAATACCTTCTTGCTCAGTGAATTGAGGAGAACAACATGGAATTGGTTTGAAGTTTATTTGATGTGTATTTTATTTTTAATTAATTAAATACAGTTTGGAGTCTTTTGATTCTCCATTAACATGCACATTTCACCATAGCTTGAAATTTAGGGCTTTTGTTCTATCTGTCATGGGGAATTTTCCTCATTTTTCCATGGTCAAGAGAGATCCCTATAAGGAGATCTCTATTTTTCAAGTTGTAAGTGCCTGTTTTGGTATAAAAATTATAATAATTGAAATATTTATTAGAAAATTCCAAAGTGAATTTTGGTAGGTTCACTGTAAGCAGAGGAACATAGAGAAAATATAAACTTGATTTAACTCATTAAGTATAACCCCAATTGTAATTAAACCATAAATGCTAAAGAAAAATAAATTGGACTACAAATAAATTAAAATTGCTTAAAAATTATTCTCCTCTGTGGATTAGGGTCAGAGTGACTCCTATAAAAATTTTAAAATCATTTGGAATTGATTTGATCACCTAACTTGATTTTCTAAGTTAAATATCATCATTGTCATTAAAAATAACTATAATAAATAAAATATAAGTTAAAAAAATCATTAAATTAGTTTTGGATGCTCCTTATGACTGGGAAAATTTTGTAAAAATAAAATTGTAATTAAAATAAAATTTTCATTTTTAAACATTATTTTATTATTTAAATAATTAAAATTTATAAAAATTTACAAAATTAATAAAATTGATGAAAATGTTCTAATTTGCCTCCTAATCACTTAGGGATAATTGGATTAATTTTCCCAACTCTCTAAATAAAGATAATAAATTTTAAAGGGTTAGAATTAATTTTTAAAGGTTAAAATGGAATTTCCCTAATTTCTCACTAAAATAATTCTAATAATTAAGCATAGATAGATTTAAGAAAAATATAAAACACAATTTTCCTATTAAATAATATTTTATTTTTAATTAATACTCCAAAAAGTGAAATAATTATAATAATTAAATTAAAATACAAAAAATCATGAAATTTGGTCCAAGTGTTCCTTTGGTTTATATGAACCTCCAATAATGTTCTTAAGGATAGAAACTTTGTTTTGACTAAGTTATTAAATTTCCTTTGGAAAATCCTAATTTTACATGAAAAATATTTATATAAATTAAATTAAATTAAGAAAAATCACATTTTCTCCTCTAATGCTTTAATTGACACATGAGTGGGGTAGCATAAAAATTTAGAAGTCATTTCAATTAAATTTATTGAATTATGAAGTGATAAGGCCTTTAGGGTAAAAAGTTCAATTTTAATGAATTTTTCCTTAATCAATATTAGGTTTAATTAAAGTGGGAAATGGGTAATGAATGATCTTAATAAACATGTTTGAATGATTGAAACACAAAGGAATAAATGGTAGAAACCAATCTCATTTTTGACATATTAAAAGGTAAATTTGTAATTTTTTAAATTACGTTAATTCGGGAGATAATTAAGATTAAATGATTCTTAAAGTTAGGAGATTCATCTTTGAAAGGTGATATTTAAAACCTCTAATTGGTGTCTAAAGATAATAATTTGATAAGGATTAAAGAGATTTATAATCAAATAAGTCAATATTTTCTCAAAATTCCAAATACACCCACTAATGTCTTAAGGGCTCAGTAGTGAGCTAGGCTTAATTGAAAATTGAGTAATGAGGTATAGAAAATCAAAATACCATTAATTTTAAAATACATTTGAAACACTACAAGCCCATCAAAATTTGTTGAATTCTTTCATAAATTAAATTGCCTCTAAAGGTCCCACTTACATAATTCATAAATAAAATATCAAGTGAAATTTATCCCACCTTTGGGACAATTAAAACATTAGTTCACTAAGTATAAGGTTATGAAATAGATGAATCATTTAGTGAGCATGAAAAGTTCAAATGAACTCAAGAAAGTTCAAAAGGGTTGTGAAATATTTAGGTATTCCCTAGACCTTTTTGCAAATTTTTGGACATCTTGTAGGAAAAATGAGCCTATCATACTCATTAAAACAATGCATCTCTTCAATAAATAAATAGGACCCACCAAGTTATGACATAAGATTTTGTAGGACTGTGGAAAACCTATCTATAGGCTTTTACTTTTCTGCGATTTAAAAATGTTTATTGCAAGATGCTAAAGTTTTAGGTAGAGAAACGAGAGGACTCGACATGTACACTTTTGCAAGTTTACAGTACATTCTTTTTAGTACTTTTTTTTTTACTTTATTTTTCTTGCTTAGGAGCTTGCATGTTAAACAACATATGTCACCCTACATGTAAACCAGAACTTTTAAGATAGCCACAAAACTCAAACCAAAATTAAAATTAAAATCAAAACAAGATAAAATTCACCATCAAAACAATCAAAATATAAGACAACTTAAGATTTAATCACAAACAAAACAAAAATCACAATTGCAACTAAATTAAAACACCTCTATTGGATGATTGGGAACCCCTTGGATGATGCAACCTATGACTGCTAATGAGATTTTCTACAGTCTAAATAAAAGTATGGAACTCATTGGGTTGAGTTTAGTAAATTCATCTGGACTAAGTGAATCTAAAGAAAATAGTGGTGCCGGAATGAGGGAAACCTAACCGGTGTCACTATAATAAACTTAAATATTCCTCAAATAAGATATCAAGACACCCCAATTTAAATATTTCAATAACACGATACTTCTTTTTTCTTTTCAATTGACACTTTTTTAAACTAAACCTGCTACGACGAGGAGCTTGGAGCATGCACAGTGGGCATCACAACCATCTTCAACAGCAAAACTTCTTAGAACTAAACAACAAGCCATAAGACTTCGAGGTAGCTTGCCTAGTGCAAAATAAACCCTCACCTTATCTCTTTAGGCTTTTGCATGACCATGTGTAAATAAGCCCTAACTCGTCTTAGGATTCCTAGGTTGTCATCAGGTATGACATAACTCCTCCAATCTTCTAGGCTATTCACATGATCGTTATCAAGTGAATGTAATCCCTAAATAATTAATAATATGCAGGATGAAACATTAAATATCTCAAATCGAAGCCAAACCATAGAATAGTTCAGGAAAGAACACTGAGACTTTTCTTGGGTCTTTGTCTTTCCCCTAGCTTTCTCTTCCTTTGGATTCCTACAATAACTGTTCCGAAATTTGAGCCAATCACATATTGAATTTTCTAATATTACATTTTCTTGAAGATCCTACCTTTTGGAACCCATGAATATAAATATTTCCTGATCTATATCAAGAGATTTCCTATGTGACTTCGGTTTTCTAAGATGTAACTAAATATAGGTTCTTGCCCTTATAGGAAACTTAAAGAACATAGATTAATATAAAACTTATCTAATTCCTTCATAATAGATAGGGGAAATTGTCGGTCAACATAAATGGTTAGCATACCAAACAGATGTCGTGGATTCCTTAGTTTATTTGATCAAGCCTCACCACCAAGTGATGTATCCATTCTTCGGGATGGATACATGACTTGTGGTGAAGCACTTGATTATGTAAACTATTGTTTATATGAGATATGTTTGATTTCATATTTTAAAAATCAAAGTGATATTTTTTGAAATTAAAGGTATATCTATATTAACTTAAACCTCGACTACCTTCCTGCACCGACAATTTTCTGGTGACTCCTCTTGGGACATGTTTCTCTCTTCATTTAGATCAGGAAATGTTATATTCATACATTGGTAATGAGTTCATGCCCCTCATGAACCAGATTACCATTCTTTCGTTGACATACTTCACCCATTTTTTTCTTGGGAATGTGTGATCAAATTTCCCTGATTTCTGGACCATCTCTTTAACCAGCCTTAAACAGAAGGGTTGAGGAATCTCTTAGAATTATTATTGATTTTGTGGGGTAAAACCCCCGACAGGTGTGCTGGGAAACACGTTTTGTCAGGGCATTGTGCACCGTGAAGGGGATCCTGGACAGAGTCCCACACTTCAACTCCTCTTTGTGCCTCCCGGGTTTAGTCCTGCTATCGGAAGATTGACCCATTCCTTCTTAAATCTTAAAACTTCTTTTTAAAGAACTTATGAAAATTAAAACATGATAAAATACTAATGATTAATTAAAATTAAATAAGATGAAATTGTTCTCAGTTCACAGAACGACCTTTTTTGTAGTGTTTGCACTATGATGAAAGGTTTTATGCCTTCGCTAAGTTTAAGAATGTTTCTTTCAATAGTCACAATGTCGACCCCTACGCACACCTTCTCTTGTAACTTGCCCACTTCCCATGAGGGCCCTCTTGCAGCATAAATGATTCAATTCAGGACCAGATTCAATGAGTTTGAAGTTGTACTTGGAAAAGCCCCATTCGTTGTCGTGAAAGTTGCTACCCCCGAAGTCTAAGAGCCGTCTACCAATTTCGACCTGAACTCCTACTTGGATTTCTCTTATGCTAAGAATGTGAATGTTTCTACTGCCTCTGTTAAGTCAGTCGTCTCCATGCCTGTGAGAGATGTTACCCCTACCACTATTGGTTTAACCGTCACTGCACCTACTTTCCCATCTGCTAAAAGGAAGGAAATTCTGCATGAAGAAAATTCTGATAATGCCTTTCTTGCTCCACCATTAGTCTTTGAGATTGGTTCTAGTTCTAGAACTCCCTCGCAAACGAGTTCTCAAAGGAGGAACCATAATCGTAGGTTTATCAAAGCCGTCAGGGCACAAGTTACAAATCTGCCAATGAATGATGAGATTCCTCAGTAGAAGGAACTCGGTTTACCGGAGACCTCTCCTCTTCTTTGAGGGAGTAGGTTCCATCCGATAGTTGATACTACCGGAGATGAAAGCCTCCACAAGATTGCTGCTTACACTACACTTCTAACACCACATGGTCGTGATGAGGTGAGGGAGAGGCCCACACCCATCGCCCGAGTTCATACCCATCTCCAAAGGTTAGCTGAAGTAGAAGGTTGTTTTGTTGCTAAGCTCCTCAAGAGGATGGGTTGTGCAATATCCCCCAAAATAAAGAATGAAATTTTGAAGATGGAGAGACTCGTCCGAGTATCATCAAATACCGTTTGGGGAGATATATTGATACCTCAACTATAGATAATACTACTGTTGTTCCAACAACCGCAGTACGCAGATCACTCAAGTCCTGGCTAGGTCTGAGAGTACCGTCTACCGATGATTATGATAAATCTCGAAAGAAAAATAACAAGAGAGGATTGTTTCCCTCTGTACATGGTCTACACCATAGGGAGCACACTTCCTCTCACCACTCTGATGTCCCCGCCAAGACACCCCATCTCAAGGCATCGACTCTTGATGCACCAAAAATATATACTATTTTTGCTATATAATTTTACCCATTTTTGGTGATATTGCACTTTAAAGAAAGGTATTTTTCATAATTTGTTGTAGGTATGATGATTTTAGGTGATTGGAGAAAAAAGAAGCGAAAATGAATGAATTCGGAGCAAAAAAGAGCAAAAAGGAGGAAAAAAGCTTCTGGCGCCGCCGGTGCCATTTTCCCGAGAGCTCAGCAAATATTTGGACGATAGAGTGCCGCCGACGCCCAATATCGGTGGATTTCAAATTTGAAGAGTTTTAGCGACTTTTTAAAGGGATGCCTATGGAAACTCTTAGGATTTTGTTTCTAACATATAAGTAACTGTTTTGTGATGAAAATGGTGTGGTTTTGTGGAGAGTCTTGTGTGTTTCTAGTGTAGTTTTAGTGAGGGAGAGTGTGTGTTGAGTGTTAGGGCTTAGAAGAGAAGAGTGTAGAAGTGAGAATTTGAGAGGAATTCTTCTCTAAGGAGTGAAAGAGAAGGAGTAAAGTGAGAGATTGCTTCTTCCTTTCCATTCTAAAGAGGGAATTGAATGTTGCAAAGAAGAGAGAAAAAGGATTCAAAGAAACTTTAAGGGAATTGCATTAGTGAAGAGAAAAAGATAAGTTGTATTTTTTTGTGGTTTGTATGACTTTTCTTTTATATATAAAATCCATAAAATCCATGTTTTATTGTGTCTTCTCTATGAATTTTGAGTAGTCTCCTTTGTCTTTCTTCTTTTATAGAGATGTGATGAAGTGTTGATGTGGATGTGAAGTGTTTTTAACGTATTGAAGAAATTGTGATGGTTTTTCATTTCAAACTTAATTTACTTTTAGATCTGTCCAATTGAATTGTTAAAATATATTGTTGAATATTAACTCTGAAAGGATTTAATGTACTACAATAATAATGAAGAATCCATTCAATTTCTATGGATGAATTGCATAGTTCATGAGAATTGAGTGCAAATAAATAGGGAAATGTGTTTTGATGGACTTCAAATTGGAGGTTTCAGGGTGACAGGTTGAGATCCCTAATTTGGTCCAAAGATTAGTAACTAAACTCGAAGGTAGCCTCCCAGCCTAGCCTTAGATTTAGTGACTAAACTTAGGATATGTTAATGTTCTTTTCATGCTTGGAAGAAGGGGTACTCTTTTGAGGGTAAAGAAACATTTATGCTCCTATTTGGCACAATACCATAGATAATCATTCCATATCATCCGCACATCATATTCTCGTTGCAAGAGAAAAGATACTTTTCTTATATATCAAAACCTTTCAAATATATAGGTTAGTGTGTTTCTGTTAGTTGCTTCTGATTTAAAGATATTTGATGTAATTATAGTTTGCTTAATTGTTACTATTTTTTTCATCTTGGTAGTAGAGGTAAACATTAAACTTTAATTGAAATTTGAGTATTGGAATTCAGTATTACATTATCTAATGTGAAACTCTTACCCTGTGCCTTCCCTGTGTGATCGATAACCAGGACTCCATTAGAGCCCTGTATTACTTGATACGATACGTATACTTGCGTTGAATGCTCAGACTATACGAAATCATTATCAATATATATAAATTTGAGTTCATAAGTTCTTGCAATATTAAAGTCCGCTCGCATCCAGTTTTTGGCACTGTTGTCGGGGAAGGAAGGAAGGAAGTATAAATGGTATTTATTGATAATATAGTAACTGAAAACTTTTACTTTGTAGTGTGTAATTGTGTGTGTTTGTTTATTTTTTAAAGTATTTGTGTGATTTTATATGCGTCATAGTGGATCTATAGGTTTAGTACCTTACGATTCGGAGTTAGAGCGTACTATTAGAAAAATTAGAAAACAACAAAAATAAACTAAAAATCCTTGTGAAATGGCGAATAATCAAGATAATCAGAGAAATGATATTGGAAATTTGCCAAGACCTTTAAGAGATTATGTTAACCCAACAGCACATGAAATTCATATAACTATCCAAAATCGTGATGTTGCTGCTAATTCATTTGAACTTAAACCTGTTATTATCCAAATGATACAAAATAATCAATTTGGATGAACACCTAATGAGGATCCAAATTTACATCTCGCTAGTTTTCTTGAAATGTGTGCTACTTTTAAATATGACAGAGTGTCGAGTGATGCTGTCAGACTTAAACTTTTTTTCTTTTTCATTAAGGGATAAGGCTAAGGCGTGGTTAAATTTGTTAGCACTTGGATCTATTAGAACTTGGGGAGAATTGTCTAAAAAGTTTCTATCAAAATATTTCCCTCCATCAAAGACTGCTAAGCTAAAAAATGATATTACATCTTTTGGTCAGTTTGAAGGAGAATTAATATATGAAGCTTGGGAGAGATTTAAAAATCTTCTTAGGAAGTGCCCACATCATGCTTTACTATATTGGTTAATAATTCAAACATTTTATAATGGATTAGTGGGATCATTGAGATCAATTATAGATGTTGTTGTTGGTGGATCGTTAATGTCAAAATCTTTTAATGAAGCATACGCATTAATTGAAGAAATTGCTACTAATAATATTCAATAGCCCTCTGAACGGGTAAATCCTAAGAGAGTAGCTAGTGTTCATGATTCAGATATGATGACTATGATCGTTTCTCAAATTGCAGCCCTTTCTAAGAAAATAGATCAATATGGAATGAATTATTCTCAACCACCTCAAATGTTAGAGGAAAATTCATTTGGACAAATAACAGAATCTCAAACACCTTATGAGACTTTGAATGTTATTAATAGACCTAACAATCCGTATTCAAATTATTATAATCCTGGTTGGAAGATTCACCCAAATTTCAATTGGAATAATAACAATGTCAATATTAATCCAAATTCGGGGAACAGTTCTATAAATCCAGTTGGAAATTTGAACAATCAAGGAAATACCAATTTTAGACCATCTTATACTCCTGGATTTAATAGTAACCGACAATTTAAGGATAAGAAGTTGTCTACTGAAGAAATGATTATGAATATGGAAAATCAATTACAAGCTCAAGGTGTTATGATGAAAAATATTAAAAATCAATTGGGGAATATTTTCACTGCACTTAATAATAGACTTTCTGGAACACTTCCAAGTAATGTTGAGATCAATCCAAAAGATCAAAACAAAGAACAACTCAAGGCTCATCAATTAAGGAGTGGAAAAGAATTGAAGACAAGAGTACAAAAAGAAGTTGAAATAGAAAAGGAGGTGGAAATTGAAGAATGGTCAAACAAGATTTATCCAGACTTGAAATATTCTCTTGAGCTAATAAAGATTACTATTGAAAAACCACCGCCTCCATTTCCTTAAAGATTGAAGCAAAAAATCAGGGATAACATATTTGGAAAATTTTTTGGAGTTCCTTAAGAAATTAATGATAAATATTCCTTTTGTTAAAGCATTGGAACAAATGTCTGACTATGTCAAGTTTATAAAAGATATTATGAAAAAGAAAAGAAGTTTACAGATCATGAAACTGTTGCACTTAGCGGAGAGTGTAGTGTAATTATTCAGAAGAAGCTTCCAGAAAAACTTAAAGATCCTGGTAGTTTCACTATTCCATGTGCTATAGGTGAAAAATTTTTTGGAAGAGCCTTATGTGATATGGGAGCTAGTTTTAAACTTATGCCTTTATCAACTTTCAAAAGGTTGGGAATAGGATAAATTTCTCCTATATGTGTGACTCTTCAGTTGACCGATCGTTCCATTACTTACCCTAGAGGAGTGGTGGAAGATGTGTTAGTGAAAGTGGATAAATTTATCTTTCTTGTAGATTTTATTGTACTTGATATGGAGGAAGATAAAGAAATTCAAATCATTTTGGGAAGACCATTTCTTGCTACTAGAAGAGCTGTGATTGATGTTTAAAAAGGAGAATTAACTATGAGAATTAATGATCAAGAGGCGACCTTTAATATATTGAAATCTATAAAGTATCCTTCAATGGAAAAAGATAATGAATGTTTTATGATGGAGGTCTGTGAATATTTGAGAAATGATCATTTTGAAAATATATTTGAAAAAGAAGTAGAGTATGAAAATATGTTTGAAAAAGAAATTGAAAATGAAGAAAATTTAGATAGTAAGAATAATGAAGATTTGGAGTATGTTCTGGAGATATTTGAAGTATTAGATACTATGGAAGGTGGAAATAAAAAGTGAATTCCATCTATAATAAAACCTCCTAAACTTGAGATGAAAATTCTCCCTAATCATTTAAGTATATGTTTTTAGGAGAATCATCTACACTGCCAGTTATTGTATCTTCGGAGTTGAACGATTATCAAGAACAGAAGTTGTTGAAAATTTTAAAAAGATACAAGAAAGCTTTTGGATGGACTTTAGCAGATATTAAAAGAATCAGTCCTTCGATTTGTATGTATAGAATTTTATTAGATGAAGAACATAAACCGAGAGTTGATCCGTAGAGGAGATTGAATTCAATAATGAAAGTAGTTAAGAAAGAGATTTTAAAATGGCTGGATGCTGAAATTATTTATCTTATTTCGGATATTGCTTGGGGGAGTCCAATACATTGTGTACCAAAAAAGGGAGGAGTGATTGTTAAAGTGAATGAATGTAATGAAATTATACCCACAAGACAAATTAATGGATGATGAATTTGTATTGACTATAGGAAATTAAATGCTGCCACTAGAAAAGTTCACTTTCCTTTTCCTTTTCTCGATCAAATGCTGGATAGACTTGCTGGACATAAGTACTACTACTTTTTGGATGGATATACTGGTTACCATCAAATACCTATTGCTCCTAAGAATCAAGAAAAGACAACATTTATTAGCCCTTATGGAACCTTTGCTTTTTGAAGAATGCCTTTTGGATTGTGTAATTCACCTGCAACATTTCAAAAATGTATGATGTCTATCTTCAGTAGTCTGATATATAATGGAATAGAAGTTTTCATGGATGATTTCTCTGTATTTGGGACTTTATTTGAAATTTTCCTGGAAAACTTAGCGAAAGTTTTGAAGCTTTGTGAGAAAACAAATTTAGTTCTAAATTGGGAAAAATGTCAATTTATGGATGTAGGAGAAATTGTGCTTGGGCATAAAATCTCTGAATATGGTATAGAGGTCGATCCTACTAAAATTAAAGTGATTGAGAGATTGCCACCACCCACTACCGTGAGAGAGGTGGGGAGTTTCTTAGGACACGCTGGATTTTATAGGCGATATATTAAAGATTTTTCTAAAATCATTAAACCTTTGTGCCAACTTTTAGAAATGATAGAATGTTTGATTTTAGTGATGAATGTTTGAGTGCTTTCAAACTATTTAAAGAGAAATTAATCACTGCACCTATAATTATTTCACCATATTGGGAGAAACCATTTGAACTCATGTGCGATGCTAGTGATTATGCAATCTAAGTAGCAATGGGGCAAAGGCATGATAAAATTTTTACAGTCATTTACTATGCTAGTAAAACACTTAATGAAGCTCAAATTAATTATACCACTACTGAAAGAGAGTTTTTAGCTATAGTATTTGCTTTTGAAAAGTTTAGACCTTATATAAATGGAGCTAAAAGTATTGTGCATACAGACCATTTGGCTATCAAATATTTAATGCAAAAGAAGGATGCGAAACCTAAACTGATTAGATGGATACTTCTTTTGCAAGAATTTGATTTTATGATAGTTGATAGGAAGGGATCTGATAACCAAATAGCTGATCATTTCCCAAGATTAGAGTACGATAAATTATCTAAATTTGAGAAAGACGTTACAGAAACTTTCCCTGATGAACAACTTTATACTATTATGGGAAGAAATTTGCCTTGGTATGCTGATATTATGAATTATATTGTGATTAATATTGTAACACCTGATTTAACAAGACAACAACAAAAGAAGTTTAAATATGATGCAAGATTTGATTTTTGGATGAGCCCTGTCTATATAAACAGTGTAAGGATCTGATTATTAGGAGATGTGTGCCACACGAGGAAACGAACTTGATGATTCAACGATGTCATGATTCTGAATTTGGAGGTCATTTTGGTGTTGATAAAACTGCTTTTAAGATTTTTAAATCTGGATTTTATTGGCCTACTCTTTTTAACGATGTATACAAATATATTAAATCGTGTGATTGATGTGAGAGAGTAGGTAATTTCTCTAGAAGAAATGAAATGCCTCTAAATTATAATTTAGAAGATGAAATTTTTGATGTATGGGGATTAGATTTTATGGGACCATTTACTCCTTCATTTGGGAATTTATTTATATTGGTTGCAGCTGATTATGTCTCGAAATGGATTGAAGCTAGTGCTTTACCTAGATGTGATGCTCGGAGTGTTTCAAAATTTTTAAATAAAAATATATTTACAAGATATGGAATGCAGAGAGTGATTATAACTGATGGTGGAACCCATTTCAGGAATAATCAAATTAAGAGATTGATTGAGAAATATAATATTATTCATAGAATCTCTACTGCTTATCATCCCCAGACTAGTGGTTGAGCAAAAGTGTCTAATCATGAAATTAAAAGAATTTTGGAGAAAATTGTGGATAATCTTAAATTAGATTGGTCTACTCGATTAGATACTACTTTATGGGCTTATAGGACTGCTTTTAAGACCCCTATTGGAATGTATCCTTATAGACTAGTGTTTGGTAAAACTTTCCATTTACCGGTTGAATTGGAGCATAAAACATTTTGGGCGATAAAAGAGTTCAATTTTAATTTGAAAAATGCTGGAGAGAAGAGAATTATGCAATTGAATGAATTGGACGAGATTAGAAATGCTTCTTATCACAATGACAGGATCTATAAAGAGAGAATGAAATTGTGGCATGATCGGAAGATATTGAAAAAGAAATTGGAACATAGACTGAAAGTTTTGTTATAAAACACAAGATTGAAGTTATTTCCTGGAAAGCTTAAGTCTAGATTGTTAGGACCATTTACAGTTGTAAAAGTTCATTCTTTTGGAACTGTTGATATTAAGGATCGTGATACTGGAAAGATTTTCAGTTAATGGGCATCAATTAAAGCCTTACTTTGACAGGTTTCAACCTGACAACAAGGAGGTTTTAATGCTGAGTCATCTTGATTAACTGAATGGTTTGTCGGGCTGACTATGTTAAACCAAGCGCTTTATGGGAGGCAACCCATATGTATCTTTATAGTGTGTTTGCTTGTTTGTTTTAGTTGTGCTTTTTAGATAGTTATTTTTGAATCCTAATCACTCCAAAAAACTTTTAAAATTGATAAATATTGGATCGAATTGAGATATTGGAATATTTTGGGCCAAACGAAGTTCAGTGAGATTTTTACCACTGGTGCCACTGGTGCCTAATTACAGAGAGTATTACTGAATTTCATGTTTGAGCGCCGCTGGCGCCCTATCGAGCGCCGCTGGTGCCCAAAACCTATTGACGAATTTTATAGATTCAAAATGCGAGTTTTGGCGGTTTTGAGCGGGATCTTCGACCTTATAACTCCCTAAACTCCATTTTAGACTTCCAAACTCTAGAAAGACAAAAACTACCATTCCCAATTCGCATCCCACGGATTCCTACTCTATAGAAACCTCTCAATCTTATATTTTTAACCAAAGGAAGTTTATAAGTTTCAAGGTGCAGCGATTGTTCAACAAAGTGATGATGAAGAGGAGGATTATCAAGGAAAGAGACTTTATAAATCGAGGTATGGATAATCCTACTATAAGAATTGAAGAGATAATTAAGGAAAGATTTTGGGAAGTGCTTTATTACACTACCACTGCCGTAGTCATTCTGGTTATGAAGGAATTCTATGCAAATCTTCACAGGATCAACCAAGGATTCATCTTTATGCGAGGTAGGTTTGTGCAATTCACTCCTACGAGAATTTATGATCTCTTTATGATTGAGAATGTACCTATTTGCCATTATTCTAATTTTAATGCCACAAGTGATAATATGAATGATGTGTATCGTTATTTGACGGATGAGAATGAAGATTGGGAAGTTAGAGAAAATGGATATATTAGTTTCCATTCTACATCTTTAAATCTAGTGTCAAAGCAATGTCATTACTTTATTTCGACAAAGTTATTTCCAAATTTAAAGATTAGAAAGGTAACCAAGGAAAGTGCCATTTTGAAATTCTGTATTCAAACCGGGAGGCCGATTGATATTGGTAATATAATTGTGAAATCAGTTTTGAGATTAATTATTCATGGATCTAAATATGGGCTTGGACACCCGTTCACCAAATTTCTGTTGTGTAGTCAATCACAAGTTCCGTATGAGAGTTGGGAAAATGTTCTTCCCTGGAGGTATATTGATCCAACTAATATTTATGGTTACCAAACAGTAGGAGATGAAGATGATCTGAATCTGCTTGTTGATCAACCAACTCAGACTTCACAACCGATTCAGGCCTATTTTCCTGAAAGTTCCAGAATGATACTGAAGAGAATCAAACAGTTGGAAAAAGAGGTACAGAATGTTATGAATGCAATCAATAATATTTTTGATTTATTTGATCATATAGATTGAAGGATGAAGGAACAATTTGATCACACTGGTCGGATTGAGATGAGCCTGATTAATCTGATGAAGAATAACACTGTGATTGTTGAGGATTCATCCGATGAATTCCCATTTCATCCATTTTACAATTTGTTCATGCATCAGCAATCTATTGGAGATATTAGAGAGGAAGATAGTTCTGAAACTGATGTGGAGTGATTACTGGATTCTACTTATGTTTGATGTGTGTTTAGTTTACTTTGCTTAATTCTGTTTGGTATTTTTAGTATTTACTTTGCTCTGCTTTGTAATTTGAATTTGGATTTGCTATGCTTAATTTCATTGCGTGCTTAGATTTTAGTGTTTGCTTATCGTAGCGTATTTGCAACACTAAAAATCTAAAGAGTTGTTAGTTTAATTTGATGAACATATTTAGTGTTTATGATGAAACGTGAATTTTATATATAAAATTATGGTTTATATTGTTTGTGTAAGAATTGTGTTAGTTATTTCTTGTGTGATGAAATAGATGCTTAATGAAGTGTTAAATGTCATTGTGGAGGTCGAAATGATTGAAATTACGAAAAAAAATTTCGGACCCAGAAAAATTTTTGGACTGGCGCCGCTGGCGTTAGAATGGGCACCACCGACGCCCTATCGAGCGCCGCCAGTGCCCAAGTGCAGAAAAAGGCCAAAAAACCCTTTATTTCACGATTTTGACCCTGGGACCCGCGATTTTTTTCCATTGCTTTAGTCTTCCTCCTTCATTTTCACGATTTTGAAAACCCAGGGCTCGCTAGATCTCAGATTTGAAGTGATTTCAAAGCTTTTCGAGACCAGATCTACACTTCTCTTAGTAAGAGCTTCACTTTAAGTTAAAATTTTTTTATTTTCACCATGAGAATCTCTCACATTGCTAAGATTGGAATTTTTGGATTTTTGAAGAAACTTTGAGATTTCCTATGATGAGATTTACTCTTATTTGTTTAGAATAGTATTTGGAGTTTGTTACATTATGGATTTGAAATTTATTGGAATTTTCTTACAAAATTTTAGAAATTCACATGGCTCCAAGGATGAGTAAAGGGAAGAGAAAATTGGATTTTGTTGAAGAAAAATTTGTTAATATTAAAGCACAATTTCTCTTTAACTCTTACTTTTACAATAAGAAGTGTATTCAGGATCGAGCTTTTGATAATCCTGGAGGATCTATAGAACAGTTAATTGCAGAGCGGAACTGGGAGAGATTTTGTTATTTTACTGTAAATGCTGTTAAAGGTGTTGTTAGAGAGTTCTATTCAAACGTGCCCTGGACTGAGACTGAGTATGTGTTAGTTAGAAGAAAAATGTTTGAATTTACTCCTCAGCGTATTAATGCATTCTATCAGACTCGGGAACCATTTGTTGGTGAATATGAAAACTTTGATACTCGAGAGGCAAATATGAAGGAAGTGATTGATTTTTTTACGGATGGAAGCGGGGAATGGAAAGTAAGTCAAAAATAGATGATTAACTTCCCTGCTTCCAAGTTAAATGTATCATCAAAAGTTTGGCAATATTTCATCTTTGCTAGACTGTTACCTTCTTATCACCACAATGAAATTATAAGGGATAGAGCAATTCTGAACTATTGTATTCAGAAGATGAAGAAGATTGATATTGGAGCTATTGTCTTTAAGAACATTCAAACTATTGCTAGAGGCGAGACCACTGGTGGATTATGACATCATGCCCTAGCTCATGCCCTGTGTGTTCACTCTGGAGTAGAGTTCAACAGTTCTGAAGAATTAGCTATACCACTGAGACCGATTACAAAGACTATTATTCGTACTTATGAGTCTCATGTGAGAGCCCGAGATGAGAGTAGGAGTATAGATATTCATACTACAAGTTATGATAATCCATCTACATCTGAGCCCCCTACATTATCTGATATTATGGAGCAGCAGAGATTATAGAGTGCTAGTGTGGATAGACTCCATGATAGGATGGATGTGTTTGAGGCCAGAAGTGATGTGAATGAAGATTATATGAGAAGAAGAGTTGAGTTCAATATTGTCTATCATGATGCTCAAGTCAAATTCATGAGGGGGGAGACTGATGTGATATTTCCTACCTGCCCAAGCTATACACCGTATAGACCTGATCCTGTTGACCCTGCTGATGAACCTGGTGATGAAGATTGGTAGATTGTCTGTTTCTATTTCTATTTTTCTTTTTATGTATTGTATTGTTGTGATGTAGTAGTTATTTGCTTTTCAAGTGATCTGTAACCTTGTTGGTGTACTGTTATGTTGTAATAAAAAAATGAAAAAAATTGAAATTGTTAAATGAACTGTGTAGTGATGTGATAGTTTGTTTAGTATTGTGATATTTTGTTGGATGTTTAGATATTTAAAGTTAATTTCTCTTCACCTTGCAAATGTTTAAAATTTTTTATATATCACTGTTACTGACTGTTTCATGCTTGCTAGTTGTAAATTTTGACCAATACCAGATAGCTATTGAAGATTTCAAGATCCCATCACAAAAAGGTTAGTTTCTTTTACTCTCTACTGTTTCAAATTTATGTAAAAATTTAAGTTTGGGGGAGGGTAGAAAAATATTAACTCTTATTTGTTCTCAATTATTATATTTTCAAAAAATTTTAGCATAACTTCTGGCAGTTGAACCTTACTGTAGGTAACTAAAACTTTTTATTTCAGTTGAATATTATGGAAGGATTGGATAAAAGTTTTTAGTAATAAAGGTTAATTTTATAGAGGTAAGATATTTGGTATGAAAGAATTTGATTATAGTTAACTATTTAAAGTAAAGAAAACTGTATTTTTGAAATGTTAAGAGACTTAAAGTATTGTGTGTTAAGAAGAGATTGTGACTTTCTGATGAATAATAATGCTCATACCCAATTATAAAGTAAGGAGGTATCTCAAGTTTGAACTTTAGAAAGAGGAGAGTGAAGTTCAAAATCATTAAAGGCTATCCAGATATAGTAATCCTCATTAAAAAAAAGGAAGAGAAAAAAATAAAAAAGGAAAAGAAAAGAAAAGAAGGATTGAAAAATAATCCCAAAAAGAAAGGAAAAAGAAAAAGAAAGAAAAATAATTATGAGGAGAAGCTTGAGGAGATGCCTAATAAAAAATTGGCTTCATTTGAGTCATTCTAAAGGTAGAACTTGATTTCATTTCTGAATTTATATTTAAAGTATTGGCCTACATTCTGATAAAGTTTGCATGAACTCCTTTTTCACATAATATTTCAAGGCACTCTTAATGTGACATATTATGGTTTATCTTGAAATAAATAGAAGAATAGAACCCTTAGACTTGATTGCTAAATATTCTTATACCTGTAGTGTTGACCCGAGTTACTAAATTTCTTTCTAAAAATTTAACAAATATATTCTTTTGAATGAAAAATTTTAGTGTCTTACAGGTAAAAGGTGCATTGCCTAGAATTATATTTTTATGTAGTAAAAGGATGACTTGAGGACAATTAATAGTTAAGTTTGGGGGATTTTGATGCACTAAAAATATATACAGTTTTTGCTATATAATTTTACCCATTTTTGGTGATGTTGCACTTTAAAGAAATGTATTTTTCATAATTTATTGCAGGTATGATGATTTTAGGTGATTGGAGCGAAAAGAAGCGAAAAGGAACGAATTCGGAGCAAAAAGGAGGAAAACAGCTTCTGGCGCTGCCGGCGCCATTTTTCCGAGAGCTCAGCAAATATTCAGATGATAGAGTGTCGCCGGAGTTCGATAGGCCGCCGGAGCCCGATAGGCCGCCGACACCCAATGTCGGTGGATTTCAAATTTGAAGCGTTTTGGCTACTTTTTGAAGGGATGCCTATAGAAACTCTTGATATTTCATTTCTAACATATAAGTAACTGTTTTTGGATGAAAATTGTGTGGTTTTATGGAGAGTCTTGTGTTTTTCTAGTGTAGTTTTAGTGAGGGAGAGTGTGTGTTGAGTGTCAGGGCTTAGAAGAGAAAGAGTGTTGAAGTGAGAATTTGAGAGGAATTCTTCTCTAAGAAGTGAAAAAGAAGGAGTAAAGTGAGAGATTACTTCTTCATTTCCATTCTAAAGTGGGAATTGAGTGTTGCAAAGAAGAGAGAAAAGGATTCAAAGGAACTTCAAGGGAATTGCATTGGGGAAGAGAATGAGATAAGTTGTATTTTTTTGTGTGGTTTGTATGTCTTTTCCTTTATATATAAAATCCATGTTTTATTGTGTCTTCTCTATGAATTATGAGTAGTCTCCTTTGTCTTTCTTCTTACATAGAGATGTGATGATGTGTTGATGTGAATGTGAAGTGTTTTTAACGTATTGAAGAAATTGTGATGGATTTTCGTTTTGAACTTAATTTACTTTTTGATCTGGCCAATTGAATTGTTAAAATATTTTGTTGAACATTAACTCTGAAAGAATTTGGTGTCCTACAATAATAATGAAGAATCCATACAATTTCCATGGATGAGTTCCATAGTTCATGGGAATTGAGTGCAAATAAAAAGGGAAATGTGTTTTGATGGACTTCAAATTGGAGGTTTCAGGGTGACAAACTGAGATCCCCAATTTGGTCCTAAGATTAGTAACTAAACTTGAAGGTTAGTTTTCAGGTGAAGGGTGAGTGGGAGCTCCGTAGTGACAGCAGGTATCCTCCCAGCCTAGCCCTAGATTTAGTGACTAAACTTAGGATATGTCAATGTTCTATCATGCTTGGAAGAGGGGGTACTCTTTTGAGGGTAAAGAAATATTTATGCTCTTATTTGGCACAATACCATAGATAATCATTCCATATCATCCACACATCATATTCATGTTGCAAGAGGAAAGATACTTTTCTTATATATCAAAACCTTTCAAATATATAGGTTAGTGCGTGTCTGTTAGTTATTTATGATTTAAGGGTATTAGAAGTAATTGTAGTTTGCTTAATTGTTACTATTTTCTGCATCTTGGTAGTAGAAGTAAACATTAAAATTTAATTGCAATTTGAGTATTGGAATTCATTATGACATTATCTACTGTGAAACTCTTACCTCGTGCCTTCCCTGTGGGATCGATAACCAGGACTCCATTAGAGCCCTGTTTTACTTGATACGATACATATACTTGCATTGAATGCTTGGACTTTACAAAATCATAATAAATATATATAAATCTGAGTTCATAAGTTCTTGAAATATTAAAGTCCACCCGCATCAACTCTTAAGAGGAAAGTGTGGTTACGCAAGGTTGTTGCACCAGTACATTCCGAGAGGTCTAAGAATCACAAAATGGATCATGAGTCCGATGTTTCTTTTGCCACTACCGCCATTGCTCCTCACTCAGTTGTAGAGAGAAGTGATAGCCGAGGGAAGACTACATATCTGAAATTGATTAAAGAGAAAGTAGTCAATGATAAAGTCCAAAAACTCCTAGCAGAAAATTCAGAATTAGCAAGAGAACGAGGACTAGATATTGAAAATGAAGATTCCTTCCTGTCAGACTACATGGAAGAAGAGTTGATGGAGGTTAATGTGGTCAATACCAGGTTCACGTCATTTGCATGCGATTGTCCTAGTGAAGAGAATGCTGCAGATGAGCTTCAGTGGGTTATACTGACAAAAGATGAACAGATTATTCGTCTGGAAAAGATGATGGAGAAAATGACCGCCATTATGACCGCCATAACTACACTACACTGACAGTCACAGTCACGACCAACAACATCTCCAAAAATTAACTAGCTCGAAATCATACACATCACGGACGAAAGAAGAGAAGTCGCTTCTGGCAATGAAGATGAACTGCTGAGCAAGGATTCAACTTCGAGCCAACCAAAAAAGAATATCAAGCAAATGGTCGAACAACAAGTTCAGGAGGCCTTATCCAAAGTCGGAGCATCAGCTTCAAAGGGTAGACTCTACCTACCTAGAGGAATTTGATGAAATGCCTTACCCCAAAGGCTTCGTACCCCCGACTTTTAAGAAGTTTGACGAGACATGAAATCCTCATCAATACAGAGCACACTTCAGGGCCAGTTGTTGTATTACAGGAGAAAGTGAAGCTCTATTGTTCTGATATTTTGTCAGCATCTTGTCAAGAATAATATTCAATTGGTATGCCGAGCTTCCCAATGGATCCGTGAAGACCTTTGCAGAAATGGAAAGCATGATCGTGAAGAGATTCGTAGGCACGCAACACCACATTACTATAGGAGACCTCGTAGTAGAGCGATAGAAGTTCGACAAGACTCTGGACGACTACATTTTGAGATGGAGAAACTTAAGCATGAAGTGTGAGCCTCAGCTACAGGAATAACACACGATCAAAATACTGCTTAAGATTATTCACAGTCCGGTGGCTTTCATGCTCAAGGGTCTCACCATCAAGTCCTTCGGGGAGCTGCTAAGCAAGGCCAGCAGTTTACAATAGGAAGTCAAACATATGGAGCCTGCAAAGAAAGCAGAGAAAACAAGACCGACCAAAGCATATGAAAAGAGATCTGGCATAGTGACAACGGTCGACAAAGTAAACAGCTGATGAGGATTCAAGCTGAGCAGTTGCCGCAGCAGTACAATTAGCCTCATCATAGCCAGTTTCTGCAGTACAGTCAGTCTCAGCAGTATGGTCAGCCTTGTTCACAGCAGAGCAATCAGTCTAGTCAGTAGTAGAGGTTGTAAGGGATAGATGAAAGACAGGGTCCGACAATGTCAGAACAGCTGTGCAGGAATGACTTCTTTAAGGACGATGCTGTAGCGAAGATGTTCAAAAAATTGATGAAGAAGCCCGAGTTCAGATTACTTGAGCTGAAGAAGTCGGAAGAGATGAACAAGAAGGATCAAGCTAACTTTTCTCCCTACCACAGGTTGCTCAGACACACAATAGAAGGATGTTCAGTTTTAAGGATTGGCTTGAGAGGAATTACAAGGAAGGAAATATAACGATACTGAAAAATATTTAAAAGAACATGAAAGAGGTTTTATAAATATGATTTCAACTGAGCCAATCTCTTCGATTGACCCGTATGCCAGCAAGGGTGGATGGAGTAAGATTTAGAATAAGCTCAAGAGAGTCCTAGATCAGATCCAATCCACTTTAAAGAAAACCACTGTCCGGAATCTGCTACTAGCCTAGTCTAAGATGAAGACTTCACCAAGGAGACTACCGCAACGGGAAAGGAGGAAGAAGGAGATCGCATGTGAAATTAATGACAATAACATGATGGCTAGGATAGGGGATGACCATGTGAGATTGGTTGTTTAAAATTTGGGGGTGAAACCCCTCGAACCCTTGACTTTGTACGATTATCTTTATGCCCCTCCAAGGTCTCATAATGATAATAGAAACGATTTTTGCTATGTTCTTACTATCTCTAGTGATGACATAACTAATTACAACCTATCTAATCCCAATTTCGATTCCCAAAATAATCCTCAAATCATGTTTGTTCCCGACAAAAATGTTGACCAAAATGAAGAAGATATCGACAACACCAGTTACGACACTACAAGAAACAAGGAGCTAGTTCACGAGTGCAAAGGAACTCCACTTGCAATTAACTTGGAATTTTCAAATACAGAAGAAATACCAAAAGAGTCAGCTACGACATCAGGAGAACCTCTGGGTCCAAAGAAGGAAGAGATCACGGAAGTGAACTCAGAAGTGGAAGGGTGCTGCCTCCAAGGACAACTCCAGTAGAGAAGGAAAACAAATAATTACTCAAAAAGAAATGCCTCCAACAACATAAGAAGTACAAATTCAAAATGAGATTGAAAATTCAAACAAAGTGGATTACAATGTACTAGCTCATCTCAGGAAGTTGCCAGCCAAACTAAGTATTTGAAAAGTCTAAGTTAATTGCAAGTGGAGTTAACTTGACCCAGACATTTGCTCAGCAGAGTTGGCTAGCACATCTTCAGATGGAGTTCGTACTTTGAAAGAACAGCCTGGCATAACCTTTACCGATGAAGATTTGCTACTCAGTACAGCTGATCACAACCATCCACTCTACATTTTCGTCATCATCGAGAGGTTTGTGTTCTCTAGAGTGTTAGTAGACCTTGGAGCGTCATTTAACATAATAATTCTATGGATGTTGGGCTCTTTGGATATCGACGCACGAGAGCTCTCCATAGATAAGATGATATTAAGAGGATCAAAAAGAAAGGAGAAAGAGCCCTCGATCTATAACACTACAAATCAAAGTTGGAAATTTAGTAACAACCGTAAAAATTCATGTCATCGATATGGATTTCATTCAACAGCCTGCTTGGTCGACCATAGCTTCATGAGTACAATATGGTCCCATTTTCAAGCTATGACCCTAACTCTGATATATCTTTAAAAGATTGAGAGTATGGAAGTCAAGGAAGTCCATAATGGTAGTATTAAACTAATCAAGTTTTACCGAGCTTCTCCTTCTACTTCTGAACCTTGTGTAACCCTTAAAGAAAATGATTACAATGAATTAATGAAATTACCTTTTGGTTACTTTTCACCATGCGTACAAAAATTAATTCAACAAGGATATGTATCGAAGAAAATGCCAAAAGATAAGCTACAATCATTCGAAAAATTATGGATACAAAAGGAAAGAAACTCAATTTGAAAAAAGGTCTTGGGTTTGGAACGATTAGACCCGTTGATGACTCGAGATTTTGTATGATTGTTACTAGCCAGTTAGATGAAGATTTTTTAAGCATTCAAGATGAATTCGAAGATCAACCAATAGACGATGCTCAGTCAGAGTTTCAAGAAGAAATTAAATCGACAGTCGACAAATTAATAGAAGTCAACCTCGGGACTGAGGAGCAGCCCCGACCAACTTTTATAAGTTTGTTACCCAGTGAAGAAGAGTCTATGGATCTGACCAAGTTATTGTCAGAATTCAAAGGTTGTTTCGCGTGGAACTTGTAGTTAACCGACTCCGAGTGGATCAAAAGACAAAACCAGTAAAATAAAATCCTAGAAGATTTTCTCTTTCATAGATGGATTTTCAGGATACAATCAAATTAAGATGGCTCTAGAAGATGCAATGCTCACAGCATTAAGAACTCCGATCGGGATTTACTGCTACAAGGTGATGTCATTTGGATTAAAGAATGCTGGAGCAACCTACCAAAGAGTAATAACAAAGATCTTCAATGACCTCATTAACAACCAAGTTGAATGCTATATGGACGACTTGGTCATCAAAAGCAAACTGAAAGAAAACCATCGATATGATTTGAGGATCGTATTTGAACGATTACGACAATTTAATCTCAAGTTAAATCCCTTAAAGTGCGCTTTTAGCGTTACCTTCGGGAAGTTTCTAGGATTCTTTGTCCGTCTTCGAGGGATCTAAATCGACCCAGAGAAGATTATAACTATCTTAGAAATGCCTCCCCCCAAAACCTTGAAGCAACTACGTTCTTTTCAAGATAAATTGACATACCTAAGACGCTTTATATCTAATATGTCAGGAAAGTTTCTGCCATTTTTAAACCAACTTCGAAAGGATGTCAGATTCATTTGGGGAGAGCCATGCCAATGAGCTTTCAAAGATATTAAACGATACTTGACGATACCTCCAATTTTGGCAGCCCATATCCCAGGTAGACCGTTGATATTTTATACCGCGGCCTTGGACAACTCCCTCGAAGTCCTACATTTCCAAGTCAATGATGAGGGTAAAGAGAAGGCACTCTACTACTTGAGTTGACGTGTAATACCCACCGAAAAAAAGTATCCTCCTATTAAGAAATATTATCTAGCTTTGGTTTTTGCCGTTCAAAAGCTTAAACATAACATGTTGTCTCATAAGGTCAACTTGATCTCAAAATTTAATCCGTTGCAATATTTGATGACCCGACCAACACTTTCTGGATGTTTAGCAAGGTGGTCAATGATACTATTAAAATTTGACATAATTTTTGTGCCTCTTTGCGCTATCAAAGGGCAGATTCTTGTAGACTTTTTTGTAGAGTACCCACTGCCAACTAGGTCCCCGCTCAACAATGAACTACCAGATGAACAGATACTACAAGTGGAACAACCTAGTGCCAGACGTTCGGAGATGTACTTCAATGGGGCTTCGTCAGCCAGAATAGACAAAGGACAACAGACAGCGATACCATGCAAAGTAGGAGTCAGTTTAATCTTTGTAACTCTGAATCAGGGAATGCTAAGATTTTCTTACCATTTAACAGAGCCGTGTACCAATAACGAAGCAGAATATGAAGCTCTAATCACCGGTTTGGAATTGACAATACTAATGGAAGTAACTGACATTGCCATATATGGTGACTCACAACTCATCATACAACATGTGGCAGGACAATACAACATTCTAAAATCGAGATTAAAAGAATATCATCTATAAACGATGAAATTTCAAGAGCATATTTCAAATTTGACGTTTTATAGGATTCCTCGAGTGGTCAATGCCCATGCGGACGCATTAGCTAAACTTGCTAAAGAGTTGTCTTGTTCACCTGAAGATTCTATATATATTACAGTGTAAGGACGCCATGTTTTGTCGTAGATCGACCTCGACAGTTTGTACACGATTGGAAAAGAAGAGATAACAACTACTGTAGCAGATGATACAAAAGATTGGCATCAACCGTTGATAGAATATTTACAAATAGGAAAATTTCCAAAAGACAAGTCAGCAACACATCAAATTTAGAAGAGAGCTCTCTCATATGCTTTAATCGACAATGTTCTGTACAGGAGATCCTTCAACCAGATGTGGCTGAGATGTCTGAACAAAGCAGAAGCACAAAAAATCGTCAAAGAAGTACATGCCGGATTGTGTGGAGCACACCAGTCAGGGCCAAAAATGAAGATGGAAATTAAGAGGCTCAGATACTATTGGCCAGCAATGATGACAGAGTGCATGGAAATAGCAAATAAATTTCATCAATGTCAAGTCTATGGATTGGGCTTGCACCAACCTCCGAATGTTCTACACCCCACGATTGTCTCGTTGCATTTGAGTGTTGGGGCACAAATATAGTGGGTCCGATAGATCCTCCATCTTCTAAAGGACATCACTTCATTCTAACAGCTACAAACAACTTATCTAAATGGGAAGAGACAGTGCCGCTACAGGTAGTCACAACACAACAAGTTCTACAGTTCTTCAAGAATCAAATCCTCTACTGCTTCGTTGCGCTGTGCACAACTATCTTAGATAATGGGCTCATTTTCAAGAGCATGAAAATTAACAACTTCTTCAGACATTACGGGACAGATTGGTGGTACTCGATGATCTACTACCCAAGAGCGAATGGCTTGACAGACGCCTTCAATAAGAAGCTTGTTCAGATCTTAAGAAAGACGCTCGATGATGATAAGAGAAGATGACATGAGAAGTTACTAGAAGCTCTGTGGGCCTACAGGAAGACAGTCAGAACACCAATCCAGTCTACACTTTACGCACTCGTGTATGGGTTTGAGGCAGTTCTTCCATTAGAAGTTCATTTTTTGTCACTTAGAGTCGCCGTCGCCAATCAAATCACAGTAGAAGATAACGCCAAACTCTGACTTGCAGAGTTGGAAAACCTTTAAGGGAAAAGATTGTTCGCACAACATAATTTGGAACTTTATCAAGCAAAGATGATCCAAGCCAACGATAAATTGGTCTGCCCGAGGTCGTTCAAAATTGGTGACCTTGTGCTCGTTATTAGAAGACCTATCCTTGCACACCGTAAAATAAATGAAAAATTTGAACCAACCTGGGAAGGGCCATTCGTGGTGGAGCAAGTTTTCTCCGGAGGGTCTTACTAGTTGGTGGATTCTCAAAGGGATAAACCTATCTTGTCGATTAATGGACAATATCTAAAGAAATATTACGCGACATGAATAAGCTTGAAGAAGGATATTCATTTCGATATAGCCATATGGTCAGTGTCTGTAACTGGGTCCATATTTTGTAATGAAATAAAATTAAACAAAATAAAATAATTTTTTTTCTTACAAAACAAAATACGCTTGTTAAATTTCTAATTTCAAATTTTTTAGAATCATATTAAAAAAGATAATGACATAAAAAAGATTATAAAATTGTTAAATAAATAATGATAAGTTTGTTATTGTTCTTGTTTGTGCAAAATGATAGCCACTGACATTTCCTTCTATTTTCTTGTGTAGGAAGTGTTAGGTTGTGAGTTGGAATTTGCTTTCAAAGACAGCTTGGACCTTGCGTTAAGAAAGAACTCATACAAGAGGGCCGCAAATATGAAGTCAATGATGAGGAGTGGTCGTAAAGAGACCATAGAGATATCAGAATATGGAGGCACTAGAGGTTTTGTTGACTCACACCTCCTCGCCAAGAGACAGTCAGGTACCATCCATGATCACTACTCCAGAGGGTGGTTAAGTTGCCGCTACAACTTAGAGAGTTCCAGACGCACAAAAAGAAGAAAAGCAAATCGCCGCATTCCTCGCCTCCTGGTTAAGATGGAGAGGAGACAGGCTCGGAAGTTAGCTGCTGAGCTACCCCATATCCCAGAATATTATGAACCAGAGATGAGAGAAACTGACGATAGCCGCTGCACAAAGATTCTGAGCCAGAGACTGCTGAGGACCACTTGCAGACATGGGATCCGATGAAATAAATCTTTACCGGGTTCTCGACTTGCAACTCAAGTCTACACGACGAACTTCAGTGACAAGGGTATGTTTAGAATGCATGCAGTGCCAGGTTCTACAGTTAGAGGAGTATGGCACATTCGAGGCATATGCAGCCACCTTAATGCTACTCAGGAGTAGGGAGCATCCTGATGTAGAGTCATACCTACCATAGTTTGTTCTTCCGCTACCGCAGCAAGGAGTTCCAGACGACGTTATGGCAAAGATCAGAAGAATTAGAAAGAAATAATTTCAACATTATGAAGAAATACAAGGTAGATTCATCAACATTATGGAAGGTGTCGAGCTATACACAGATGTGTTTTCGAGGAATGATCATGAAAAGATTTTGGATTGTGTCTCGCTCTCTAGGTCTTAAGCAGAGCAGGAAGTCTGAAGAAAATGACATGAAATGAAAGAGAGGAAAGTACAGGGTCACCATTCAGTGTGGGTGTTGCTACATTTTTGCCTAAGATCGACAAGGTAGTCCCCAGGGATCCTACAGCACGTCAAGGTGAATTCGATGCCGCCAAAGATAAAGAAGATGATAAAGATGTTGGTTGAGTGGCACGTATTGCCCGCAGACTGTATTCCCAACAACAACATTATAAATATCTATGAGGATGGGGACTATATCTCGCCTCATATCGACCACCACAAATTTGTAAGACCTTTCTGTACGGTCTCATTTATAAGTGAAAGTAATACTTTGTTCAGACGTTAAATTCAAATTGTTGGGCAAGGGGAGTTCTGAGGTTCGGTCGAGATCCCTCTACCAGTCGGGTTAATGCTGGTGCTAAAAGAAAATGGAGCAGATCTTTCCAAGCATTGCATCCCAGGACTTACAAGACAAAGGGTGTCAGTTACCTTTTGAAGAATGAATGAGGAGAAGACACCATTTTACTATGAGTCAGACTCAGAATTGAAAAACCTTCGTCCATTCCCATTGTGATAGCAATTCCTCCAGGTGTTTACGAGGGGACTTTTTTCTGGAGCGTAGCCCTGGTGGTGACCCTCAATCCACAGCAATGCAGTAATTTATGCTATCAAAAATATGTTATAGTCAATACTTTGACTCAAATAATAATAGCGGCTAGTGTATATAAATATAAATTTATGGAAAATATTTTACACACTAGGGGTACTACGCAAGTATACGTATCACATCAAGTAATATAGGGCTTTAAATAAAGACCCCAATATCGATCCCACGAGGAGGATTATAGATTTGTTTTTTTTAAATATTTTGATTTTATTTTTATGTATTTCTTTTAAAGTTAAAAAGTTGATATTTAATTTACTAGATGCAGAAATAAAGCAGTAATAAAGTAATGATTGATGTAAATAAAAATAAACAAACAACTTTCTTCCTTTCAATTAATCCAAGACTTTTTAGATAATGTAATATTCGTGGAGAATATAAATTTATGATATTGTCCCAAATAGAAGCATTCCTATTCTTTACCTTCGCTCGATAGTATAAAGAACATTGGCTAATCTATAGATCAGGTCTGGATGTATTGTTAGTAGAATGGGTTAATCTAGGCTCACACTGCTAGATGTCCAAGGGTGGCTATGGTCGGCCCTACTAGTGACCCTTTCCTTCTCTATAAAATAAATTACAAGAATTTAGCCTGTCACTCTAAAAACTTATCAATTCTATGCCTGTTAAATAATATCTTCCTATTTATTTGCACTTCACCTTGAATAACCCGCACAAGACTTTCGACTACCCAAGGATTAATGTGATATCTACTAGTTAAGAATTCATCTCCTTCTAGGTCTCAAAACTCATCCACAGATTTTAACAATTTAAGTGACCAATTTAAATAGTAAATTAAGATCTGGTTTTAATATCATCACAATGTTTAATATATATATATATATATATATATATATATATATATATATATATAGTTTTTAATTCTCCAACGAATTTTATATTATCTTATTTATCTTTTCATAATTGAAGGGAGAAAGTAAAGTAACTGCTCGAACACATTGAATTTAAACAAAAAAACATATAAATAAAACTTTGAATCAAAATACAAATACATATCTCAAGTGTTTCTCCAACTGAACCTTTGAATCCTTCAGACTCCAAAGTAAATATACATCAAAAGCACCGACTCTTCAAATACTCTCAATAAAAACTCTAAAACAAACTCACTAAATAATAAAAGAAACTATAAATACGGCCCTTAAAATATTTCTCTAATTTCTCTCTCTAAATGGAACTATGGGGCTAGGTTGGGCGTTGGTGGTTTTTGGTTGGGTTGTGGACGGTCTATGGGCGTTTTTCTCTGAAGGAGTAGCCTCCTATTTATAGGCTTCAAGAGTTGCCTTGAGGTACTTCTTCAAATGTGTCCATGTTCAATGAATCTTCTAGAAGGTGTGTCTGGCGCCTAGACGCCAGAATCTGGCACTTAGGCGCTGGACTCTGCATCCAGTTCTTCGCACCTCTTCACTTTAGATCGCACCTCTTCGCGATCCTAACCATTTCCAAGCGTCCAAATACAATGTATCACATGTCCTATAATCCAGGAATAAATGCCAATCTTCTAGATGGTCCAATAACTCTAACACCGTCAAAATAATCGTCCAAAAGTCATAAAAAATCTTACAGAATTCTGTATCGAACTGGTGCTTAGGCGCCGGATTCTGGTGCCTAGGCGCCAGGCCAATTATTTTGACAATTTTGCATTTTTGGCTCCATTTTTGCTCCTTTTTGCTCCTTTTTCATCTTTTTTCCTTCTTGGACATTTTTGCATCACCTTCATCCAAAACACAAAATTACCTTTCATTAAAGCATAATATCCTTAAAAATTTGATAAAAATCAAGGCATAAAAATAGGTATTTTTTTCATGGATCAAAATTTCACAAACTTAAACGTTACTTGTCCTCAAGTAACCCTTTTTACTATATAAAATGTATAACATTTAGAATAAAAAGTAAATATTTAAGATTTCTTATAATTTTTGATTTTATAAAGGCTTTAGTAAATCATTAACCAAATTAAACTAACTAAGTTTAATTTTAAGAATTTAAAGAATATTTAACTACCAAATCATATGATTTCAAAAATTTTTCATTCACTTCGAAAATAATTGTAGTTTATTAAATTAAGATCACATAAATTATTTACAAGAAAAAGATCTTCATGAAAATCTTTTCTAATAAATATACATGCATAAAAATTAAGTAAAATATGTAATCAGTTTTTTTCTTATAAGCTAATTCAAGTGAAGTCAATTTTTTATTAGGCATCTCCTCAAGCTTCTCCTCTGTCTCTTTTTTTTTTTTTTTACAGAGAAGATTACTATATCTAGATAGCCAGTTAATGGTTTTAAACTTTGCTATCCTTAACTTATATTTTCAAACTTATACATTTTCACTTAATTACTATAACATGGATAGATTTCAAAAAGAATTTCAATCTTTTCTTTTTCAAGTTATAATTTTTGATTTCTTAATACTTCTAAAATTTAATTATTTCTACTATGAATAGAAAAATTTCTTAATCTTACTCTTCTTTAAGTTGAATAATTCTATTCTTAAAATCAATCAAAGTTATTAAAATTGTGGTTAAGTCTACTAAATTATTTATAATTTCAAAAATTTAAATGATCTTAAATAGATTCTTCATTCCTTATGTTATGTTAATATTTTTTTTACAAAATGTTAGTTCGTTAAGGATAAATAAAATTTAAATTTGCATGTATTTTCCCTTCTCCCAAACTTAAGTTTTGGTATATCATGAAAAAAATTTAAAGTATGAGAGAAAGAAAGGTATAATTTAAAAAGGAATTTTTATAAGTATGTAAAAACAGTCTAAAAAGAAAAAAATACTTCTACACATGCTTTTATGAATATTACCGAAACAACGAAGCATATATAAAAGTAAGCAGGCTCATCAATTTTTTATATATATATCAGTAACTGAATTAAATGATTATACTACTAATAGTAACAAAAACACAACAACATTACTAGCTATTTAAGAATACTAAACAGTAGGCTGAAACATAAATAAACATTAATTCATTCAAATTTAAGTCTTCAACACAATACACTAAATATTTAAAACAGTCTCAACATCAAACAATCCACACAAAGTGTCATAAACAAATCTACACTAACAAAGAACAAACAACACTAGCAAATAAGAAATAAACTAACAACAGAATCAACACATCTCAGAGGTAAATCAAGCTACTAATCACTATCTATAGCCTCATCATCGTCATCACCTAAAGAAAACTCCACATCCTTTGGATCAACATACGGTGAAAATTTAGGACAGGTAGGAAACTGAACATCATGCTCACCCTTCAAGAATCTAACTAAAGACTCTGAATACTCAGCATCATGCTCACTTTTTATTTGGGTAAACTCAGATAAATGATCAATATACTCTGCAGTGAGTTAGAAATAACTTGTCTATAGTATCTACTCTGCAGTGAGTTAGAAAAACTAATTCTGCTGCTCCAGAAATTGATCATGCATTGATTCCCAGAAACTATATGGTGGCTCAGCAGTAGAAGTAGAAGGTCTAGAAGTAGAAGCTCTACCTGGAGTAGGTATAGAAGTAGAAGGACCAGTAGATCTCTTCCCTCGAAGAAGATCATAAATGCTAACACTCTCCTGCCCAATTGGCTTTGTAGACTTCAACTTCTCCTCTGATATACCAGCAGAAACTCCATTGCTCATGCATAAAGAATGAATCAAGGATGGGAATCCTAATCCCACAGAAGTGTTGGATCTAGCAATCAATTCCACTGAATCATAAATAATACTGCCAACATCAATTGGCTTCCTCTCCTGAATGCTGTAGTTCAGGATAGCTCGATCTCTGGTAACTTCACTCAGGTGGTTGGAAGGTAGAAGTATAGCAGAAATAAAATAATGCCATGCCTTTGAAATACCATTTAGCTTAGAAGATTTGAAGTTTACCTGTTTATCGTTCAGGATCTTCCAAGTTCCAGTGCCATCAGTCAGATATGCAATAATCATCTTAAGATCTCCCTCAGATGGAGATAAACCAGAATAGTATCACTCGATGGTAGGTGGCAGGCCGTAGAAAATATTGATCCGTTCCGGAGTAAATCTTACTCTGACACCTCTAATGAAGACTTCATAGTCTTCCGCATCTAAAAAGATGGCATAAAACTTGAGTACAATAAGAATAACGACAACATCAGCGAAATAACAGAATCATTGCCAGTTGTGTGCAACGATCGTGTTCTCGATCATTTCACAAGGATTGTAAAAACTGCGCTCCGAGATAAACTTTCTTGACGTCGCAAATTCGTGATAACGAAAATGCACTGCCTCAGTCGAAAACATGCTGCTGTCAAAATTTTCTCGTGCCTTTCCTCGCTTAGATTTTGGTGCCATCTAAACGTGAAAGAAAACACAAATAAATTTAGGAATCAAATATTTAAACACTTTTTAAGCTTAAGAAACTTAAATTGAGTTTAAAAATCCATGGAGAAACTCTAAAAATCAAAATTTTTCTCAAAATTTCAGTTTTTAGCAAGAAATAGGAAAAACTATTGTAAGAATAAAAAATAAATGGATTAGAAGGTAGATCTGAACTCAAGATGAAGAAATCAAGTGATTTCGGGCTAAAAAACTTGATGTATTGAGCTCAATATGGATTTAGGGGGTGTATTTTTGCAAAAAAGAGGAAGGAGATGAAGCTTAGGCATCAACCATGGCTAATGGGGTTTAAATGCTAATTTTCGGTAAGCTGGCTAACCTGGCGCCTAGGCGCCAGACTCGCCTTTCACAAAAATCACTTTAAAAATTTTATTTTCCACCAAAACTCACAAATTCAACTTCCAATTACTCATATTAGAGTAGTGCTTCAGTTTCCAACTTCCAAAAAAATTCCCAAAAATTTTAAAAATTAAAAATTAAATCCACCAATTAAACACAAGGTTTAAATCAAACATTTCTAATTCCATTCATAATCTTCAATTTTGGCTCAATACAATACAGATAAGTATAGTAATATGATTCAAGTCCTAACAAACAAGCAAACTACACAATTTCAAAGCAAATACAATGCACATTGAACAATAAATCAAACACACAAACAACACAATCGATTTACTAAATCGATACAACAACACACTAATAAAAGTCTAGATCACACCACAATAACTATCTAATCTTCAAATTAGAAATTTCCATTCTCTTCACAAGGAAGATTACTAGGCCTATTTAGGAAGAATACTAACACCCTCGGAAAATCCGTAGCCGTTTTCTCGTCGATCCATTTGTTCTTTGCATACATCTCCACTTGAGCATCTTGATAAGCCGCTAGATGATCAAATTGAAGCTTCGCTTTCCATTCTAGATGTTCAATTTTATGATACATCTCATGGAGGCGATCTCCAATACTTTTGAATTCTACTTCAAATTTATCTAGACTACTTGAAATTTTCTCCAAACTTACAGCGATAAAACCATTGAAGTAGGGTTGAAGATCCTTTAAACCTTTGTCTCTAGCCTCTTCTCCAAGATTTCTTCTCTCCATTTCTTCAAAAATCCTCTCTAATCTCGCAAGAATGAAGTGTCTAGGTCGTAATTTTGATTTCTTAGGGATTGGGGACGAAGATGGGGTAATTTAAAGAAGAAAATCGTGTAAAAACTGAAAATTTTCAGTTTTTACACGACCCGGTAACTGTGGTGCTTAGGTGCCAAATCTGGCACCTAGGCGCCGGACCCATCGATACACAGTTTTACTCTGGCGCTTAAGTGCCAAATTTCGGAGCCTAGGCGCCGGAACCATGTTCAACTCCGTTTCGCCTATCGTCAAATTTCAAAGTTTCGTTCTCTAAAATAGGTAAATTAGAATGGTAAGATCAATATAGACTTATTAACACAAATTATAAACAATCATAATGAAGGTTAACTTGATCTCCTTTTTACTCACATATGAAATGGAGTGATCTAAAGTCCAAACTTTATATACCTCGAGATAATATTTAGCTTAAGTCAATGAAGACTTGTTAGCGTCCAATTTTCTAAAGTTATATAAAATTAGACAAGACCGAGGCATAACCATACATTAAAAATGTAAAAACACACAAAAATAAATATGGGTTGCCTCCCACAAAGCGCTTGGTTTAACTTCATCAGCCCGACCTAATTAAGTCTTTAATCAGGTAGACTCAACTCGTAACCCTCTTTATAAATTATTTTAATGTCTCCAAAATAAGGCTTCAGTCTAAATCCGTTAACTTTAAATATTTTTCCTGTTTTGGGGTCTTTAATATCCACAGCTCCATAATGGTATACTTTCTCAATTATATATTGTCCTATCCATTTAAATCTTAATTTTCTAGGAAAAAGTCTTAAACGAGTATTAAATAATAATACTTCTTGTTCAGGCTCGAATATTTTTCCTGAAATCTTTTTATCATGTAACATCTTCATTTTCTCTTTTTAAATTTTTGCATTTTCATATGATTCATTTCTTATTTCATCCATCTCATTTAATTGTAGTAAATCATTTTTCTCCTGCAGTATTCAAATCAAAATTAAACTCCTTTATCGCCCAATAAGCTTTATGTTCAAGTTCAACAGGTAAGTGACAATGTTTACCATAAATTAACCGGTAACGTGACATTCCGATTGGTGTCTTATAAGTCGTTATATAAGCCCATAATGCAGAATCAAGTCTATCAACCTAATCAGTTCTTTTAGGATTAACAATCTTCTCTAAAATTCTTTTAATTTCTCTATTTGATACTTCAGCCATTCCACTTGTTCGAGGGTGATACGCGATTGCAATTCGTGTTTGATTCCAAATTTGTCCAGCAATAATTGAATTCTTATATTTCTAAAATGACTTCCACCATCTGTGATACTTACCTTAGGCATTCCAAATCTTGAAAAAATCATTTACTTTAAAAATTTTAAAACACTTTTGGAATCACAGTTAGGTAAAGCTACAGCTTCAATCCATTTTGAAACATAATCAACTGCTAATAAAATAAATATCTTTCCAGATGATGGTACAAATGGTCCCATAAAGTCTAAACCCCATATATCAAAAATTTTAACTTCCAATATATAGTTTAAAGGAATTTCATCTTTTCTAGATATATTTCCTATCCTTTGACATCGATCACATGTTTACACATAATGTCTCACATCTTTAAACAAGGTAGGCCAATAAAATCCTGAATTTAAAATTTTAAATGCAGTTTTATCTACTCCAAAGTGTCCTTCAAAATTGAAATCATGACATTTTTGAATAATAGAAAAAGTTTCTTCATAAGGTACACATCTTCGAATTACAGAATCTCTTCCTAATTTAAATAAATGAGGATCTTCCCAAATATAAGATTTAGCATCATTTTTAAATTTCTTATTATATTTGTTATTCAATCCATAAGGTAGAATATTGCTAACTAAATAGTAAACTATATCCGCATACCAAGGTGTTTGGCATCCTTGAATAACATATAAATGTTCATCGTGAAATTTCTCATTTATATTTTCCTCGACAATAACATCATTCTTAATTCTAGATAAATGATCAGCAATTTGGTTATCAGTCCCTTTTCTATCCACTATTTGAAAATCAAATTCTTGTAGAAATAAAACCCATCTTATCAGTCTAGGCTTAGCATCTTTTTTTGTCATTAAATATTTAATAGCGGAATGATCAGTATGAACTATGCATTTGGTACCAAGAAGATAAGGTCTAAATTTATCAAAGGCATAGACTATAGCTAAAAGTTCTTTCTCAGTAGTAGTGTAATTTCTTTGAGTTTCAGAAAGAGTTTTATTAGCATAATATATAACATTGAAAATTTTATCATATTTTTGTCCCAATACAGCTCTAATTGCAAAATCACTTGCATCACACATTAATTCAAAGGGTTTATTCCAATTAGGTGCAATAATTATAGGTGCAGTTATTAATTTTTCTTTTAAAATTTTGAAAGCATTAATACAGTCTTCATTAAATTCAAATTTAGCTTCTTTTTCCAATAAATGACTAAGAGGTTTAGCAATTTTAAAAAAAATCCTTTATATATCTTCTATAAAATTCAGCATGACCCAGAAAACTTCTCACATCAGTAACAGTAGTAGGTGGTTGCAGTTCAGTAATAATTTTCACTTTTGCTTGATCAACTTTCATCCCTTTTTGTGAAATTTTGTGACCAAGTACAATGTCTTCTGTGACCATAAATTGACATTTTTCCCAGTTCAGAACTAAATTTGTTTCTTCACATCTTTTCAGAACTTTGGAAATATTTTCCAAACAAGATTCAAAAGAAGTTCCAAAGACTAAAAAATCGTCCATAAATATTTCAATTCCTTTGTTAATCAAATCACAAAATATTGACATCATACATCTTTGAAAATTTGCAAGTGCATTACATAAACCGAAAGACATTCTTCTAAATGCAAATGTTCCATAAGGACTTGTAAATGTTGTTTTCTTTTGGTCCTCAGGAGCGACAGGTAATTGATGATAACCAGAATATCCATCCAGGAAATAGAAATATGAGTGTCCAGCTAATTTATCAAGCATTTGATCCAAGAAAGGTAAAGGAAAATGATCCTTTCTAGTGGCATCATTTAAGTTCCGATAATCAATACAAATTAGCCATCCAGTAACTTGTCTTGTAGGAATTAGTTCATTTTTATCATTGACAATGACAGTTACTCCTCCTTTCTTTGGAACACAATGAATAGGACTTACCCATTGGCTATCCGAAATAGGATAAATAATTCCAGCATCTAACCATTTTAAAATTTCTTTTTTAACAACCTCTTTCATGATAAGATTTAATCTTCTTTGAGGTTCAATAGTAGGTTTAAAATTTTCTTCCATTAAACTTCTATGCATACAGATGGAAGGGCTTATTCCTCTTATATCAACAATAGTCCAACCAAAAGCTTTCTTATAATTCTTTAACACTCCTATCAGTTTTTCTTCTTGATCTAAACTTAGTTTAGAAGAAATAATAACATGTAAAGTTAATGAATTCCAATAAAAGCATAATTGAAATGTGCAGGTAACATTTTTAATTCCAGTTCAGGGGCTTTTTTAATTGAGGGTAAAAGTATATCATTTTGTGTTATGTCAAAAATTTCCTAGTTATCTTTATTATAATGAGTTTCTTTAGATAATTTTTCTTCTTTTAGTTCTTCATTTTCATCAGTTAATAATTCAATTTTTTCTTCAGAAATGACATTACATCTTTCTTGATAATGTTTTTCAATTATATAATCAATAATATCCATTCGATAGCATTTTTCTTTATTAGGGTACTTTATTGATTTAAGAACATTGAATTTAATCTCTTGATCATTAACTCTCATGGTTAATTCTTCTTTTTGCACATCAATCATAGCTCGTCCAGTAGCTAGAAAAGGTCTCCCTAGAATAATTGGTATTTGTTTATCTTCTTCCATATCAAGTACAATGAAATCCACAGGGAAAATAAAATTATCCACTTTAACAAGAACATCCTCTATAACTCCTTTAGGGTAGGTGATAAATCTATCAGCTAACTGAAGGGTTCAGTGGTGGGAGTATTCTATCCTAAATTCAACCTTTGAAAAATAGAAAATGGCGTGAGATTAATACTTGCTCCTAAATCACATAAAGCTTTTCCACAAAATTTTTCTCCAATAGCACAAGGTATAGTAAAACTTCTAGGATCTTTAAGTTTCTGAGGTAGTTTCTTTTGAATTATTGCACTACATTCTTCACTTAATGCAACAGTTTCAAAAGCTTCAAATTTTCGTTTCTTACTTAAAATATCCTTCATAAATTTTGCATAGTTGGCATTTGTTCCAAAGCTTCAGCAAAAGGTATGTTAATGGTAAGTTTCTTAAAAATTTTAAATAACTTAGAAAATTGATGATCAAGCTTCTCCTATTTTAGTCTTTGAGGAAAAGGTGGTGGTGGTTTTTCAACTACCACATTAATAGGAATAATAGTCTGATCTTGACTAGGAGAAGAAGTTTCTTTAGGTTTTTCAATCTCTTCAAGCTCAATCTCATTTTTAATTTCATTCTGCATTCATTCTTTTAATTCTTTTCCACTTCTAAGTTGCACAGCTTTAACATGTTCATGTTCTTTTCCAGTTTCTTTTGGATTGACTTCAACATTACTAGGAAGTGTTCACGGAGGTACGTAATTAATTAAATTAGCAATTTGTCCCATTTGATTCTCAATATTACGAATAGCAGTGTTTTGATTTTGTAATCGATTACTTAGTTGTAAAATTAATTCTTCTATAGATAACCTTTTTTGTTGATTATTAAATCCAGGTGGTTTATAGTTTGAATTTACTTGATTGTTCCAATTTCCAGTTGGATGGGATTGATTATTACCCCGTTGTTGTTGTGAATTATTCCAGTTAAAATTAGGGTGATTTTTCCATCCAAGATTATAATAATTGGAATAAGGGTTATTTTTACTAGCAATAGCTTGTAAAGTTTCAATAGTTTGAGAATCTTCAATATTAGCAGAGTTGTTATGTGATATATTGATAGCAAAATTATCTAATTTTTTAGATATTGCAGCTACTTGTGAAGCTAAGATAGAAAATGCTTCGTTGTCATGAATAGTTGCCATTCTTTTAGGATTAATCCTTTCAGAAGGCCATTGAAAATTATTGTTAGCCATTTCTTCAATTAAAGTATAAGTTTCTTTAAATGATTTAGCCATTAAAGAACCTCCAACAGCAACATCAATAATTGATTTAAGTGATCCAATTAGTTCGTTATAAAATGTTTGAATAATTAACCAATCAGGTAAAGCATGATGAAGACATTTTCTTAATAGTTCTTTAAATCTTTCCCAAGTTTCATAAATTGTCTCCCCGTCAAATTGACTAAATGAAGTAATATCATTTCTCAATTTAGTAGTTTTAGAAGGAGGAAAATATTTAGCAAGGAATTTTTGTGCCATTTCAGCCCATGTTTTAATAGAACCTGTTGCTAATGAGTTCAACCACATCTTTTCTTTATCTATTAAAGAAAAAAGAAAGAGTCTAAGTCTAATAGCATCATCAGAAACATTGTTATATTTAAAGGTAGCACAAAGTTCTAAAAAACTAGCAAGGTGTAAATTTGGATCCTCATTTGGTGTTCCCCCAAATTGATTATTTTGAACCATTTGAATAATAGACGGTTTAAGCTCAAAAGAATTAGCATCTACAGTAGGTATTTGAATATTACTATGAAGTTCATCAACTGTAGGGTTAGCATAATCCCTTAATGGTTTGTAAACATTTTGTTCATTAATTTCAATTGTATTTTGTAAATTATTATGCAAATTAGCCATCTCTTGATATTTTTGAATTTGTTTTCCTTTTTTAATTCTTCTAACAGTTCTTTCTAATTCAGAATCTAAAGGTAATAATCTCTCAGATCCAGAACTACGCATAAAAAGTAAATAAAAGTAAAATAGCAAGAAATAAAATTATTATTATTTTTATTTTTGTTTTTGTTGTTTTTATTTTTTTTATGTTTTTGTATTTTATATTTTTGACAATAAAAGAAATAAATAAAATAAAATATTTAAAATCTATAAATTTTGCCTCCCCGGCAACGGCGCCAAAAACTTGATCCTCGATCTGCAGCAATGTAGTAATTTATGTTATAAAAAATATGTTATAGTCAATACTTTGACTCAAATAATAATAGCAACTAGTGTATATAAATAAAATTTTATGGAAAATATTTTACACACTAGGGGTACTACGCAAGTATACGTATCGCTTCAAGTAATATTGGGCTTTAAATAAAGCCCCCAGTATCGATTCCACGAGGAGGATTATAGATTTGTTTTTTTAAATATTTTGATTTTATTTTTATGTATTTCTTTTAAAGTTAAAAAGTTGATATTTAATTTACTAGATGCAGAAATAAAGCAGTAATAAAGTAATGATTGATGTAAATAAAAATAAACAAACAACTTTCTTCCTTTCAATTAATCCAAGACTTTTTAGATAATGTAATATTCGTGGAGAATATAAATTTATGGTATTGTGCCAAATAGAAACATTCCTATTCTTTACCTTCGCTCGATAGTATAAAGAACATTAGCTAATCTATAGATCAGGTCTAGTTGTTTTGTTAGTAGAATGGGTTAATCTAGGCTCACACTACTAGATGTCCAAGGGTGGCTATGGTCGGCCCTACTAGTGACCCTTTCCTTCTCTATAAACCAAATTACAAGAATTTAGCCTGTCACTCTAAAAACTTACCAATTCTACGCTTGTTAAATAATATCTTCCTATTTATTTGCACTTCACCTTGAATAACCCGTGCAAGGCCTTCGACTACCCAAGGATTCATGTGATATCTACTAGTTATGAATTCATCTCCTTCTAGGTCTCAAAACTCTTCAACAGATTTTCACAATTTAAATGGCCAATTTAAATAGTAAATTAAGATCTGATATTAATATCATCACAATGTTTAAAATATATATGTAGTTTTTAATTCTCCAACGAATTTTATATTATCTTATTTATTCTTTCATAATTGAAGGGAGAAAGTAAAGTAACTACTCAGAACACAATGAATTTAAACAAAAAAATATATAAATAAAACTTTGAATCAAAATACAAATACTTATCTCAAGTGGTTCTCCAACTGAACCTCAGAATCCTTCAGACTCCAAAGTAAATAGACTTCAAAAGCACTGACTCTTCAAATACTCTCAATACAAACTCTAAAATAAACTCACTAAATAATAAAATAAACTATCAATATGGCCCTTAAAATATTTCTTTAATTTCTCTCTCTAAATGGAACTATGGGGCTAGGTTGGGCGTTGGTGGTTTTTGGTTGGGTTGTAGACGGTTTATGAGCATTTTTCTCTGAAAGAGTAGCCTCCTATTTATAGGCTTCAAGAGTTGCCTTGAGGTACCTCTTCAAAATGTGTCCATGTTCAATGAATCTTCTAGAAGGTGTGTCTGGCGCCTAGGCGCCGGACTCTGCGTCCAGTTCTTCGCACCTCTTCACTTTGGATCGCACCTCTTCTTGATCCTAACCGTTTCCAAGCATTCAAATACAATGTATCACATGTCCTATAATTCAGGAGTAACTGTCAATCTTCTAGATGGTCCAATAACCGCTAACACTGTCAAAATAACCGTCCAAAAGTCTCAAAAATCTTGCAGAATTTTGTATCGAACTGGCACTTAGGCGCCGGATTCTGGCGCCTAGGCGCCAGGCCAATTATTTTGACAATTTTGCATTTTTGGGTCCATTTTTGCTCCATTTTGCTCCTTTTTCATCTTTTTTTCCTTCTTGGACTTTTTTGCATCACCTACATCCAAAACACAAAAATACCTTTCATTAAATCATAATATCCTTAAAAATTTGATAAAAATCAAGGCATAAAATTAGGTATTTTTTCATGGATCAGTAGGTTAGCTTGTCTATGGAGTAGCCTCAGAGGGCAGAAATCTACTACCTCCTATGGCGGGTCACAGCAAATGTTACCACTTTTGTAACAACATGACATGATGTGATATTGTTTTTTGATCTATGTACGCTCGATCGTCTTTTTGATGCGTGTTAGCATAGGATCAGTTGTACTACTACTTTCAGCAAAAGATTAATGAAGATTTCTACTTCATCTTGCAGAGTTTTTTTTTCATAAATGTTTCTTTTGACGCGACGGTCGAAAACTGCAGGACATACGCCGGTCCCAAATTAAAATTAATAAAGAACAATACAAAAGAAGATTAAAAAGGAAATAATAACAAATGGAAGAAGTCAAAATGAAATGAAGCGAAATGAAACAAAGTCAACTCAAACAAAATGTAATCAAATCAAATGAAATAAAATAAAATGAAACAAATTAGAAGAAAATGATAAATTGAAAATCAATGATAAGCTAATTCTCTATCTCGAGACTTCGAGTCCATTAACTCATCCTCAAATTCTTTATTTCCAAAAGCACACCGTGAAATTTGGCACTTTGCACAATGTCATTTCCCATAAATTTGAAATGTCACGAATTTTTATAAATCTTGCAATGGCTACCAGTCTTGCCCGAATTGCACAATACTACTTTCTTTGAAAATCAACATCAATTTCTCTCTAAATTTGTTCACATGAAACTCTGGGATTAGTACCTAAATTCTAATTCCCTTTTGTCACCCCTTGAACTGGATGTAAGTCCTTGAGTTTTCCTCCCTAAGATTCTTTAATTTCCCTAAATTTCCACATCCTATCCAAGAAATTTTCCGCCTTTCATAAAATTTCAGGATCGGAATGCAGTCGTCGAATTCTCTAATTTCCCTAAATTTCCACATCTTATCAGAGAAATTTTTTGTCTTTCATGAAATTCCAGGGTCAGACCTCAGTCGTTTGATTCCCTAATTTCCCAAAATTTCCACATCCTAACTGAGAATTTTCCTCCTTCAATGAAATTCCAGGATCAAAGCTCAGTCGTCCGATTCCTTCAAATTCCCTAGATTTCCACATCATATCCAAAAAATTTTCTACATGCCATGAAAATTCCTGAGTCGGACTCAGTTGTTTGATTCCCTAAATTCCTTAAATTTCCATATCATATCTGAGAATTTTTCTGCCTTTCATAAAATTCCAGGATCGGAGTTGACTCGTCTGATTCCCTAAATTCCCTAAGTTTTCCACATCCTATCCGAGAAATTTTCTGCCTTCCATGAAATTCCAGGATCGGAGCTCACTCGTCTAATTCCCTAAATATCCCTAAATTTTCGTTCTCTTTCTGAGATAGTTTCTGCATTCATGTATTTCGAGGTTGGCACCCAAATTTTGATTCTCATTTCTGAGACTGGTACCCAAATTCCAGTTCTGATATTTTGAGGTCGGTGCCCAAATTCTGATTCTTAATTCAGAGAATGGTACCTAAATTCTAGTTCTCATTTTCGAGGCCGGTACCAAAATTTTAATTCTCATTTCCGAGACTGGTACCTTAATTCCAGTTCTTATCTTCGGGATCCGTACCTAAATTCCAGTTCCCATTCTTTTCGAGATCGGTACCTAAATTCTAACTCTTTCCTCTGCACTCACTTAAACTCAAAGACTCCCGCGAAATTAAAATTTTCAAATTCAAATTAAATTAAAAGTTCCAAGAATTCCATAAATCTCCATAAACTCCATAATGATCAAAATCAAATTCAAACTCATAATCAATCCTAAATTCAAGTTAAATCCTAATTCTAAATTCCAACTTCATATCGAATCGGATCGGACTTCTTCAGAGTTTAGAGGCTCAAAATTCATAGCTCCCTAATGAAGATATTCCATTTATTCCTTTCCCATGAGACTTCCCAGGTTTGAATGGGTTTCTTCCCAGATAATTCTCAGTAGTAATTTCCTCGGCTAATTCCACATTTTGTCTCGGGTTTTGAATCAGACAGTTGTGTTGGTTTTTTTGATCTCATTAGTCAACACTGATACGTGCAGTGTGCTTGCCCAACACACTACAACTATTAGGGGACCATTTGTTGACGTCATTTTTGTTGAGGTCTACTCTTTCTTTAGAATTGCCTAGAATCTAGACATAGGACTTTCCTGGTGATTATCTTAGAGGACTAGCAATGGAACCCTCACCCTATAGAAATTTAAAACACTTCTTTGCTTCACTTGGAGTTTTTGAATGCTTAAAGTTTAACCTCTGAGTATTTAGGAGGAAGAGACCAAGCATTAGGAAGCTCAAGAGGAGTTCCCAATAGGATGGTCAAGTTTTAGGACTTACCCTAGGTGGTCTAGAAGAGGCTTACACACATACTTACACATTGTACTCTCACACACTACCTCACAACCTTAAACCAAATATTCCCATTTCCCTTAGATTTGATCCCCTATTCTTTTGGAAACTCATGTGGGTGGTTTCCCCAAGCTCTTAGCCTCAGGTTAAGGTTTGGTTAGTACCAATACATGGAGGGTCCAAATGGGGAGTTCCCTTGGTCCATGGCTCAAATGGATTATATATCTCATTCAACCTCAAATTTACCAAAATACCCAAAATAACCCAAAAACCCTCCAAATTACCAAAATGCCCTGATGAAAGAGTTTATGACATTGCTTTCAAATTCGATTCCCAAGTACCAAAAAAAACTAGTAGCAGGTTTTTCTTCCTATCATCTTTTTGGTCATTCAACATCTAGTTATAGAGAACTGCCTACTTCCAACTCGAACAAAAAAGAGATCTAAGGCTTAAAGCTTACTAATATATATTAGACTTTTCATTATTCACATAAGGATGGAAGAGATGAAAATCTCACGTACGGTTCTGTAACGGAGAACATACAAAAGCTTTGGAATATTCTTTCCCCTCCTAGCCAAAATTTTCAAAAATTCCAAAAATTCCAAAAAATTCCCAAAAAACTCAAAATATTTCCATTTTCAATTTAAACCACTTTGCTTGACCCAGTTGGACCAAAATTGCCTAATTTAATCAAAAGACTCAAATTGTCCTTTAAGGCCCAAAATGTCTAAATCAAGCCAAATGTCCAATAAATTGACTTCAATCATCTTCAATTCCAATTCCATACTTTAATTCACAATGCCTAACCTCATCCTAAACCAAATTCAAGCCCAATTTGACCTAAATTTGAGCTCAATTTCAACACAAAACTAAAGGGCCCCATTTTTGACCTTATGGCCCAATTCCTCCAAATTAAACCCCATGAGCCAATCATTTCCCCAAATTAATATTGAAAACCCTTCATGACATTCCCCTAAACCAAATTGAACCATCAATTGCCACCAATTTGAGCCCAAACCACACCCAATTCACAAAAACCTAAAATCCCCAAATTTGCCTCAAATGTGTCACATACCCAATTTCCACCAAACTGAATGTCCCAATCCCAAAATTTCCACCCAATTAATATTAAGAACTCTTCCTAACATCCCCATGGACCATTTAGAACCTTCAATTGGCCTTGGACCCAATCCTAGACTAGCCTAAACCTAAGCTAACCTAGCATGCCCAAAATTGACCAAATACCTAAATCAAGCTAAGTTGATCCCCCAAACCTATTCAAAACCACCCCAATCCTTTTATAAACTCTTTATAAAAATTAAACACACCATATTGAACAATCAATTGGACCTAAATCAAGCTTGAATCCAACCTAGCCCACTTTGAGCCCAAATGACCCAAATTGAGCCTATGACCCAATGTGACCAAATCACCCCAAATGTGACCAACCTAAGTCCAACACAACCGCCAAGTGAGCCCTAGAAACAACCCTACACCTACCTAGCCCACTCTACCTAAGCCATGGACCAAAGGCCCCCCAAATTAGGGGATTTCTTTCCTAAAATTTTTAAACCTTAGGGATCTTTACCAAAACTGATCACCCACATAATTACTCACCATGATGGCCTGACCACTGGCTCACCTGACTTCTGCCACCTCCCTTGGCCTAGCTGGCCAGCCTAGTCACTGGAGAAGCCCAAACCGCGAGCCACCCCAAGCCAATTTGAACCAAAACTCACCCACTGAGCTGTCCAGCTCTGATTTCTCATTGGAGTTGATTTGCCTTCCACCTAGGTGGCCAAATGCATCCACGTTGGCCTTCTGAGCTCATTCCAATGTCCATGACTATAAAATCCATCTCCCACGACCAATGGGTGGTGCTGAAATTTTATTAAGGGAACTCTGTCAAATTGATCCTACAGCTTCTCTGAGACCTCCTAAGTGTAATCCCACTGTCTTCAGCCACCCATCCCCGCTGCCTAGAGCTAATTTACCAACTAAAATTCCAACCAAAACTAGGACACATTCCATGATAGCTCTACACTAAACCAAAATTAAATTAACCGTGCCCACACCATCACAGCCCTGGAAGAAGAAGTTCCCCCATCAAAGCACCATCACAGATAGCCTCTTTACCAAACTTTAATCAACACCTAAAATCGAGTCTAGTCGAACTTGGGTTCGGACATTTTACTAAGGCAAAAGGCTTCATCTAGAGGTTTATTGGGACCAATTGAAGCTGCTACAGCCATCTGATTGAAGCCTCCCCTCTCAGACAGAGGTATTGAACTCTCGTCCCACCCGAGCTTGTTTTGATTCTCCATGCACATTTGGTCAATTTCAGGCTAGGTTAGCCGTATGAATTGGTTTTTCTAGGTTAGATGAGTCCATAGAAATAAAACTAATGTGATTTTCTAGAGTCTAGCTCAAGTTCTTAAGGCTAGAAGGTGGACGGCTCTCGGGATGAACGAGTTGAATACGGTGACCCACAGACGTTGGATCGCTCATGTATCAAATGAATGGATTAGATCACACCGGACAAAATTTTGGAGCATAAAGTGTGTGGTAACTCAGATGGTGACATTGAATAGGAGCGCAACACATGTGCCTTCGGAGCTGTTAAGGTTGCCATGGCTCTGATCTACTTAAGTGGAAAAATATGGATTTATTTGAATTATTTAAATGAGGCCAACTTTAAAAATTCATAACTTGGTGTAGAAAAATCAGAAAAATAAAATAAAAATACTCTCTTGCTCAGTGAACAGAGGAGAACAATGTGGAATTGGTTTGATGTTTATTTAATATATTATTTTTAATTAATTTAATACAGCCCGAAGACTTTTGATTCTCCATTTGCATGGACATTTCACCATGGCTTGAAATTTAGAGCTTTTGTTCTCTCTATCATGTGGAAACTTTCCTAATTTTTCCAAGGCAAGGGAAGATCCCTATAAGGAGATCTCTATTTTTTAAGTTTAAGGTGCCTGTTTTGGTATAAAATTATAATAATTGAATTATTTATCAAAAAAATCCAAAGTAAATTTTGGTAGGTTCACAATTACTAGGAAAATATAAGAAAAATGTAAACTTGATTTAACTCATTATGTATAACCCTAATTGAAATTAACCCATAAATCATAAAAAAAATAAATTGGACTAAATATAAAAGAAAATAGCCTAAAAATTATTCTCCACTATAGATTAGGATTAGAGGGACTCCAATAAAAATTTTAAAATCATTTGAAATTAATTTGATCACCTAACCTGATTTTTTAAGTTAAATATCATCATTCTCATTAAAAATAACTATGATAAAAAAAACATAAGTAAAAAAATTATGAAATTGGTTTTGGGAGTTCTTTATGAGCAAGGGAACTTTGTAAAATAAAGTTGTAATTAAAATAAAAGTTTCATTTTTAAGCATTATTTTATTATTTAAATAATTAAAAATTAATAAATTTCACAAAAATTAATAAAAGTGATGCAAATATTCTAAATTGCCTCTTAATCACTTAGGGACAATGATTGATTTTCCCAACTCTCTAAATAAAGATATTAAATTTTAAAGGATTAAAATTATTTTAAAGGCTAAAATTGAATTTCCTTAATTTACCACTAAAATAAATCTAATAATTAAAATGTAACTCACAAAAATATGAAATTTGGTCCTCTGGTTTACTTGACCTCAAAGAGATTTAAGAAAAATATAAAAAAGTTTTTTTTAATTAAATAATGTTTTATGTTTAATTAATACTCAAAAGAATAAAAATATTTATAATAATTAAATTAACACTAAAAAAAATCATGAAATGTTTTCAAGTGGTCCTGGTCTATATAAACCTCCAATAATTTTCTTAGGGATAGAAACTTTTTTTGACTAAGTTATTAAATTTTCTTTGAAAAATCTCTATTATGCTTGGAAAATAATTATATAAACTAAATTAAATTAAGAAAAATCATTTTTTCTCATCTAATGCTTTAATTGACCCATGAGTGGGGTAGCATATGAATTTTGAAGTCATTTGAATTGAATTTAATGAATTATGAAGTGATAAGTTCTTTAGGGGCAAAAGTGTAATTTTAAAGAATTTAGCCATAATCAATATTTAGGTTTAATTAAAGTGAGAAATGGGTTATGAATGATCTTAATAAATATGTTTGAATGATTTAAAAAAAGGAATAAATACTAGAAACCAATCTCTTTTTTGGCATATTAAAAGATAAATTTGTTTAAATTACATTAATTCAGGAGATAATTAAGATTAAATGATCCTTAAAGTTAGGGGTTTCATCTTTGAAAGGTAATATTTAATGGTCTAAAACCCCTAAATGGTGTCTAATGATAATAATTTGACAAGAATTAAAGAGAGTCACCATCACATAAGTCAAAATTTTCCTAAAATTCCAAATACACCCACTAAAGTCTTAAGGGCTTTGTAGTGAGCTAAGCTTAATTGAAAATTTATTAATGTGGTATAGAAAGGCAAAACACCATTAATTTTATAATACAATTGAAATAATACAAACCCATCAAAATTGGTTGAATTCTTTCATAAATTAAATTGCCTCTAGTGGCCCTACTTACATAACTCATAAATAAAATATCAAGTGATATTTATCCTGCCTTTTGGGACAATTAAAACATTAGTTCACTAAGCATAGTGGTATGAAATATATGAATCATTTAATGAGCATGATAAGTTCAAATGAACTCAAGAAAGGTTTTGAAATATCTAGGTATTCCCTAGACCTTTTCACAAGTCTTCTGAACATCTTGTAGGACTAATGAGCCTATCATACTCATTATAAGAAAGCATCTCTTCAATAAATAAATAGGACCCACCAAGTTATGACATAGGATTTAATAGGATTGTGATGAACATATCTATAGGCTTTTACTTTCCTACAAATTATAAATGATTATTACAAGATATTAAAGTTTCAGTGGGGGAACGAGACAATTGGACAGGTACGCTTTTACAAGTTTACAATACCTTTTTTTAGTACTTTTTTTTACTTTACTTTTCTTGCTTAGGAGATTGCATGTTAAACAACAAATGTCACCCTACATGAAAACCAAACCTTTTAGGATAGCCACAAAACTTAAAACAAAATCAAAATAAGATAGAATTCACCACCACAACAATCAAAATATAAGACAACTTAAGATTGAATCACAAACAAAACAAAAATCACAATTGCAACTAAGTTAAAACACCTCTATCGGATGATCGAAAATCCCTCGGATGATGCAACCTATGGTTGCTAATGAGCTTTCCCACAGTCTAAATGAAAGTATGGAACACATTGAGTTGATTTTAGTAAATTCATCTGGATGAAGTGAATCTGAAGAAACTAGTGGTGCCGAAATGAGGGAACCGTGGGATCCTAACCGGTGTCACTATAATCAACTTAAATATTCCCCAAATAAGAAATTAAGACACCTCAATTCAAATACTTCCAAAACATGATACATTTATTTTCTCTTCAATTAATACTTATTTAAACTAAAAATATTACGAAGAGGAGCTTGGAGCATGAACAGTAGGCAGCACATCCATCTTCAACACCAAAACTCCTTTGAACTAAACAACAAGCCATAAGACTTCGAGGTAGTTTGCCTAGTGCATCATAAACCCTCACCTTATCTCTTTAGACCTTTGCATGACCATGTTGTGCAATATAAGCCCTCACCTGAGCTTATGGGCCTTTGCACTCCATATGATATAAGCCCCAGCTCGTCTTAGGATTACGAGGTTGTCATTGGGTATGACATAAATCCTCCTATCTTTCATGCTATTCACATGATCGGTATCAAGTGAATGTAAGCCCTAAAAAACTAATAATTGGCAAGATAAAACATTAAAATATCTCAAATCGAAGCCAAACCATAGAATAGTTTGGGAAACAACACTAACATTTTTCTTGTGTCTTTGTCGTTCCCCTAGCTTTCTCTTCATTTGGATTCTTACAATAACTGTTCTAAAACTTGAGCCACTCACCTATTAAATTTCCCACTATCACATTTTCTTCAAGATCCTACCTTTCGAAAGTCATGAATATAAATATTTCTTGATCTATATCAAGAGTTTTCTTAGGTGACCTCGGTGTCGAAGATGTAATTAACTATAGGGGATTGCCCTTATAGGAAACTTAAAGACCCCAGATTAATATAAAACCTATCTAATTCCTTCATATTAGATAGGGGAATTTGTCGGTCAGTATAAATGATTCGCAGACCAAACATATGTCATGAATTATTTAGTTTATTTGATCAAGTCTCACCCCTAAGTGATGTATCCATTCTTCGGGATAGATACATGGCTTGTAGTGAAGCGCTTGATTATCTAAACTATTGTTTATATGAGATCTGTTTGATTTGATATTTTAAAAATCAAAATGATTTTTTCTAAAGTTATATATATATATATATATATATATATATATATATATATATATACATATATACTGCTTGGACTACTCCATCCAGTACTTGTATCAATCCTATGGTCAAACTATGGAGATTACAGAAATCTGTGGCTTTTCAATTAAGGTTGTGGAATAAACAATGTTTTGGTAATGTGTTTCAGCAGGTAAAAGATGCTGAGGAGAAAGTTCAAGTGCTGGAAGCTATGCAGGATCAGGGATGGGCTCATACTCAGGAGTTAATTAATGCACAAACTCATCTTTTACAAACTTTGGAAAGGGAAGAACTTTTTTTGAAATAAAAGGCTGCTGTCAATAGACACTTATTTGGTGATAGGAACACAAAGTTATTCCATGCAGTGATTAAATATAGAAGACAAAATAATGCAATACTTAGAATCAAAGAACCTGATGGTAGCTGGATCTCTGACCCTCAATTAGTTTCCCAAAGTGCGGTGAGATATTTTTAATAACACTTAGCTGCTCAGCCTTCTTATCCTAACTCTTTCCAACCTGATGTGTTTAGTGATGATCTTACATATGTACAGTAGCTATCTTACTATGTTACCTGATGAAGCTGAAATCCTACAAGCATTGAAAAGTATTGATGGAAATAAGACAGTAGGTTCAGATGGATTTACTTCAACATTTTATATCAAAGCTTGGGATATTGTGGGCACTGATCTTATCAATGTTGTTCATTCATTTTTTTCCGGTTCTGATATCCCTAAGTATTTTGCTGCCACCAGCATTGTTCTAATACCTAAAGATACTCAAAAAACCAGCTGGACAGACTTCAGACCTATAAGTCTCACCAGTACTTTCACCAAATTAATTAGCAAGATTATTGTTGGAAGGCTTCAACCACATCTTCATCTCCTTATTAGTCCTAACCAATCTGCTTTTGTGCAGGGTAGAAATATCACAGATAATTGCTTGTTGGCTCAGGAATTGCTTCTTGAAATTGATAAATGTTGTAGAGGGCAAAATCTCATCTTCAAACTGGATTTAAAGAAAGCTTATGATTCTATAAGTTGGCACTTTATTGAGCAAGTTCTTAAGGCAAGAGGCTTCCATTCTTCTTTTTGTAGACTAATTCAGAGATAGCTTTTAAGTGCCTGGTATAGTGTATTAGTGAATGGTGGTAGCAATGGCTTCTTCACTGCTGGTAGGGGTATAAAGCAAGGAGATCCCTTGTCTCCCACAATCTTTATTCTGGCATTTGATTATTTTTCTAGAATCTTGAATGCTGCCCACAACAGATAATCTTATCTTAATTATAAACATAGCTCCTCTCAAATTATTAGCCATTTGGCTTATGCAGGTGATGCAATTATCTTTACTAATGGCAGTAAACAAGCTGTAAGGAAAATCTTACATATTCTGGATCATCTCTCCCAAGTGGCTGGATTGAATCTTAATGGGAAGAAATGTCAATTCCTGGCAGGGAAACATTATAAACACCATTGCTGGCTGAATGATGTGACTGGGTTTACAGCAGCTTAGCTGCCTTTCAAATACCTGGGTGTACAACTGATTGAAGGCAGAAGGAAACAATCCCAATATGATGAGGTGGTGAACAAGATATCTTCTTCAATTAATTGCTGGACTAATAATTTTATTTCTAATGGGGGAAGACTGACTTTGCTGAAGAGTATACTATCAACCTTCCCTCTTTATACTATGCAAATGGTTAGTATGAAAAGAAGTACTCAAAAAATTTTAGAAACATTTTTTAATAAGTTTCTTTGGGATGGCCAGTACAAACAACCTCATTGGACTATATGGAATAAAGTGTACAAACCTACTAAAGCTGGAGGATTAGGCTTTAAAAGCTTTCAGCAGATGAGTCATTTATATCACTGCAAACAGTGGATAAAATTTAGACAACAAGACACTATGTGGGCTAGATACCTTAAAGAGAAATACTGTAAGAAGCTACATCCAAATGCTGACTCTAAGCACTGGAAGAAGTTACTGAAGGTTAGGGATTCAGCTAATTAGTTTTTCTGCTGGGAGGTGGGTGCTGGTAACATTAATTTCTTTATGGATAATTGGTTGCCTGAAGGTCTCTTTTCTTCTTCTCTTGATAATAATACTCATCTCACTGTCTCTGATTTCTGGGTTCAGGGACAGTGGGATATGGATTCCTTGAAAAGGATGCTTGATGAGGACACATTATAAAATATCTTAGCTATACCCACTGATGCCACTAGACCTGATAAAATTATGCTCACACATGCTACTACACAATCCCTGAATAATGCCATACATCAATCCTTTATCCAATGGCCTGACACTAATTGGGGGGACAAGATTTGGCACAATAATTTGTCTCCCTCAATGTCCTTCTTTCGTTGGAGATTGTTTCACAAATTTCTACCTATGGATGATATTTTGAAGTTAAAAGGCTTAAGGACTACTTCTATATGTTGGCTTTGCCTTTCACATGAGGAAACTTACTCCCATATGTTCCTCCCTTGCCCCTTCACCAAACAAGTTTGGACTGAAGTGTTACAACAACTAAAGCTCACACAACACAGATATAATTGGCTATCCTTTGATGCTTGCTGGGATGATTAGAGAGAGCTGAAGGAATTCTATATTCCTTTAATCATTAGTTGGTTTCTCTGGATGGCTCGAAACTAAGATAAATATGAAGGTAAAACCTGTTTGGTAAATTCTGTTGTGGTGAATTGTTGTAGTTACATTAATAAAAATTCTGCATTGATTGCCTCACCTAAAAGTAAAGTGGTACTACTGCATTGGTTACTACCTCCCCGCCCTAGCTTAAAATCAATATTGATGGGAGTTTCGCCCCCTCTTCTGCTGGTATTGGTGCTGTCTGTAGAAATAGTTTGGGTCAACTCTTGTGGTATTTCCAAGCTCCTATTGTATCTTCCTCTGCATTGGAATCTGAACTTTTTGCTGCATATTGGGCCTTAACAACTGCCAAAGCTCTCAACATTCCTTATGTTTGGGTTGAATCTGATTCTCAGCAGGTGATTAATATTATGCAAGGAATTGTTTCCCCTCCTTGGAACTTGATTTATCTACTCAGAACCTTTCCTAATACCTCAGACTTTCTCCAACTCAAATGGTCACATACCTATAGGGAAGGCAACCAACCTGCTAACTGGTTGGCAAAAAATGCTGCATTACATAGTAATATAGTTTTTTCTGTTACTCCTTTTGAGCCATTAAGGCTTTTACTTTTGGGGGATTCTTTAAAACTCCCCTTTCTAAGATGTATTTAACTTTTCATCTTGAATGAATCTTTTGTTTTTTGCTAATATATATATATATATATATATATATATATATATATATATATATATATATATATATATATATTAAACCACGACTCCCAAAACAACCTTCCTGCACCGACAATTTTCTAGCGATCCAGTTGAGGACAAGTTTCTCTCTTCATTTAGATCAGGAAATGTTATATTCATACATCAGTAATGATTTCATGCCCCTCACAAACCAGATTACTATTCTTTCGTTGACATACTTTACCCATTTCTTTAATGGGAAAGTGTGATCAACTTTCCCCGATTTCAGGACCATATGTTTAACCATCCTTAAACAGAAGGGCTCAGGAATCTTTTAGGATTCTTCCTGATTTTGTGGGGTCAGACCCCTGATAGGAGTGTTGGAGAACAAGTTTCACTAGGGCAATGTGCGTCGTGAAGGGGATCCCGGACAGGGTCCCACACTTCACCTCCTCTTTGTGCCTCCCGGGTTTAGTCTTGCTATTGACAGATTAACCCATTCCTTCTTAAAACTTAAATCCCTTTTTTAAATGAACATATGAAAATAAAAACATGATAAAATAGTAATGATTGATTATGATTAAATAAGATGAAATTGTACCCAATTTACAGAACAAACTTTTTCATAGTGTTTAAAGGTTTTAAACATTCGCTAAATTTTGGAATGTTTCTTTCAACGTTCACGATGTTGACTCCTACACTCACCTTCTCTTGCAACTTGCCAACTTCTCATGAGGCCCCTCTTGCAGCACCAATGATTCAATTCGGGACCTGCTTCAATGAGTTCTAAGTTGTATTTGGAAAAGCCCCATTTATTGTCATGAAAGTTACTACCCTCAAAGTCCAAGAGCCATCTGTCGAGTTTGACTTGAACTCCTACTAGGATTTCCTTTCTGCTAATAAGCTGAAGGTTTCTACTACCCCCATTAAATCAATCATCTTCGTGCCTAGGAGAGTTGTTAACCCTACCGCTACTGGTTTTGCATTCACCACAACTACTTTCCCATCTTATAAAGGAAAAGAAATTCTACATGAAGAAAATTCTAATAATGACTTTCTTGTTCTGCCGTCAGTCTTTAAGATTGGTTCTAGTTCTAGAATTCCCCCGCCAACCAGCTCTCAAAGTAGGAACCTCAATCATATGATTCTCAAAGCCGCCAGGGCACAAGTTACAAGTTTGTTAATGATTGAGATTATTCCTCAGCAGGAGGAACTCGGTTTACTGGAGACCTCTCTTCTCCTTCGAGGAAGTAGGTTCCATTCATTAGTTGATACTACAGGAGATGAAAGCCTCCACACGATTGCTGCTACACTTCCGTCACCACATGGTCATGATGAGGTTAGGAAGAGGCCCACACCCATCACCCGAGTTCATACCCTGCTTTGAAGATTAGCTGAAAAGGAAGGATGTTCAGTTACTAAGCTCCTCAAGAGGATGTGATGTGCAATATCCCCCAAAATAAAGAATGAAGTTTTGAAGTTGGAGAGACCCGTCCGAGTATCAGTCAAACACTAATTGGGGAGATATGTTGATACCTCAACTACAGATGATACTACTGCCATTCTGACACCCGCAAGGTACAGATCAGTCAAGTCCCAGCTAGGTCCGAGAGTACCGTCTGTCAATGATTATGAGAAATCCCAGAAGAAAAAGAATAAGAGAGGATTGTTTCTCTCTGTACATGTTATACACATTAGGGAGCACACTTCCCCTCACCACTTCAATGTACTCGCCAAGACACCCCATCTCAAGGCATCGAATCTTAAGAGGAAAGTGTTGTTACCAAAGGTCGTTGCACCAGTAAATTTCGAGAGTTTTGCGGATCACAAAATAGATTATGAGTCTGATGTTCATGTTGTCACTACTGTCGTTGCTCCTAAGTCAGTTGCAGAGAGAAGTGATAGCTGAGTGAAGTCTACAGATCTGAAATTGATTAAAGAGAAAGCAGCCGATGATAAAGTCCTAAAGCTCCAAGCAAAAACTTCAAAATTAGCAAGTGATTAGGGACTAGATATTGAAAATGAAGATTACATCCTGTCAAACTACATGGAAGAAAAGTTTATGGAGGTTAATACGGTCGAGACTAAGTCCACGTTGTCTGTGTGCGATGCTCCTAGTGAAGAGAATGCCACAGATGAGCTTCAGAGGGTTATATTGACAAGAGATGAACAAATTATTTGTATGGAAAAGAGGATAGAGGAGATGATCACTACCATGACCGCCATGGCTAAACTACACGGACAGCTACAATCACAACCAACATCATCTCCGGAAATTAACCAGCCCAAAATCATACACATCACAAACGAAAGAAGAGAAGTCGCTTCTACCAATGAAGACAAACCACCAAGGAAGGATTCAACTCCAATTCTATTAGAAAAGGTTATCAAGCAAATGGTCGAAAAGTAAGTTTGAGATGTCTTGGCTCAGTCCAAAGGTGGAGCATCAGTTTCAAAGGGTATATCCTACCCGGAGAAATTTGATGTAGTGCCTTACCCTAAAGGTTTAGTGCCCCTCGACTTTCAAGATGTTCGACAAGATAGGAAATCCTAGTCAGCACATTGCACACTTCATGGCCAGTTGTTGCAATACAGAAGGAAGTGAAGCTCTATTGTTTTGACAGTTTGTCAGCTGCATGTGAGGAATAGCATTCGATTGGTATGCCGAGCTTCCCAATGGATCAGTGAAGACCTTCACAGAAATGGAAAGCATTTTCGTGAAGAGATTCGCCGGCGCGTAGCACCACATTACTATAGGAGACCTCATAGTAGAGCGACAGAAGTCCGATAAGACACTGGTCGACTACATTCTGAGATTGAGAAACTTAAGCTTGAAGTGTGGGCCTCGGTTACAGGAACAACTCACGATCGAGATACTTCTTAAGAGTATTCACAGTCTGGTGGGTTTCATGCTCAAAGGTCTCACCATCAAGTCCTTTGGGAAGCTACTCAGCAAGGCCAGTAGTTTACTAGAGGAAGTCAAACATATGGAGCCTGCAGAGAAAGCAGAGAAAACAAGACCGACCAAAAAAATATGAAAAGATATCTAGCAAAGTGGCAACGGTCGACAAAGGGAAACAACCGATGAGGATTCAAGCTAAGCAGTAGCCACAACAACATAAACAACCTCAACACAGTCAGTTTCCACATTACAGTCAGTCTCAACAGTATGGTCAGCCTCGTTCACAGCGGAGCAATCAGTTTGGTCAGCAGCAAAGGTCATACAGGACAGATGGGAGACAGGGTTCGACAATGTCAGAACGGCTGCACAGGAACTACTCCTTCAAGGACGATGCTGTAGCGAAGATGTTCAAAAACTTGATGAAGAAACTTGAGTTCCGTTTACCTGAGCTGAAGAAGCCGGAAGAGATGAACAAGAAGAATCAACCTAACTTTTGTCTCAACCATAGGTTGCTCGGACACACAATAGAAGGATGCTTCAGTTTTAAGGATTGGCTCGAGAGGAATTACAAGGAAGGAAATATAACGATACCGAAAGAATATTTGAAAAAACCTGAAAGAGGTTCTATAAATATGATTTGGGCTGAGCCAATATCTCTGATTGACCCGTATGCCAGTAAGGGTGGATGGAGTACGATTTGGAACGAGCTCAAGAGAGTCCTATATCAGATCCAATCAACTTCAAAGAAAACTGTTGCTAAGAATCTGCCACCAGCCCAATCTAAGATGAAGATTTCACCTAGGAGACTACCGTAACGGGAAAGGAGGAAGAAGGAGATCGCAAGTGAAGTTGAGGACAATAGCGCGATGGCTAGAATGGGGGCTGCCTCTGTTAGATTAATTGTTTTAGATTCTGGGATGAAACCCCTCGAACCCTTGAATTTGTATGATTATCTTTATGACCCTTCAGGGTCTAATAATGATAATAGAAATGATTTTGGCTACATTCTTACTGTCTCTAGTGATGACGTAACTAATTATAATCTATGTAACCCTAATTTCTATTCCTAAAATGATCCTCAAATCATGTTTGTTCCCAACGAAAACGTTGATAAAAATGAAGAAGATATCAATAACACCAGTTACGACACTATGTGAAGCGAGGAGCCAGTTCTTGAGTGCAAAGGAACTCCACTTGTAACTAACTTTTACTTTTAAGATACAAAAGCAATACCAGAAGAGTCAGCTACGACATTAGGAGAACCTCCGAGTCCACAAGAGGAAGAGATCATGGAAGTGAATATCAGAAGTATAAGGGTGCTACCTCCAAGGATAGCTCCAGTAGAGAAAGGAAAATAGATAATTACTCAAGAAGAAATGCCTCGAGCAATAGAAGAAGTACAAATTCGAAATGAGATTAAAAATTCAAAAAAAGTTGATTACAATGTACTAGCTCATCTCATGAAGTTTTCAGCCAAACTAAGCATTTAAGATGCTCTGATCCTATCAAAGGAGATGAGAGAAAATCTGATCAAGGCTCTACTTGACCCATACATTTACTTAGCACAATTGGCTAGCACATCCTTGAATGGAATTTGTCCTTTGAAAGAACAGCCTGGCATAACCTTCCCCGATGAAGCATTGCTACTCGGTACAGCCCATTACAACCGTCCACTCTACATTTCCGTCATCATCAACAGGTTTGTGCTCTCCAGAGTGTTAGTAGACCTTGGAGCGTCGCTTAACATAATGAGTCTATGAACGTTGGCCTACTTGGATATCGACACACGAAAGCTCTCCATAGATAAGATGATGTTAAGAGGATTCAACCAGAAAGAAGAAAGAGCCCTCAGATCTATAACTCTGCAAATAAAAGTTGGAAATTAAGTAACAACCACAAAATTTCATGCCATCTATGAAGATACTTTGTTCAACACCCTACTTGGTCGACCATGGCTTCATGAGTACAATATGGTCCCGTCGTCGCTTCACCAATGCATCAAGTACTACAAAAATGGACAATATCATTGCATCAAAAGATACTTATAGCCATTCTTAATAAATGAAGTGGGCATCCACGAAGGTGCCTCCAAATACGCTCCTCCAAAGAAAAAATATTTTCAAGAGAAGATGTGACAAGAAAGTTGAAGATTTAGAAAGACCACAAGAACGAGACCATACATATCCGATTCAACAATCTCCTGCAACTCCTTCACAAGGAGTTGGTGGAGGTTCTTTTAGCCTACACATCCGAGGAAGAGGTTGGGGACGCAGGCGAGGGAGAACTCATCAGATTGTTGAATGAACGAAGCTGGCAATCAACATCGATGTAGAAGGAAGCTTTGAAAAAGATGAATTCGATAAAGAAACATTGATGACAAGTTAGAAGAAGCCTCAGTTCGAGATCTCTTTGGATGACACATAAAGGAATGAATATGAATCGATGTACGATCGGATTAACCATTATGTTCAAGCCATGACCCTAACTCCGATTCATCCTCAAAAGGAGTATTGAAGTTAAGGAAGTCCATAATGGTGGTATTAAACAGATCAAGTTACCAAGCTTCTACTTCTACTTCTGAACCTTGTGTAACCCTTGAAGAAAATGATTCTAATGAATTAATGGAATTACTTTTTGGGTAATTTTTGCCATGTGTACAAAAATTAATTCAACAAGGACATCTATCAATAACAATGCCAAAAGATAAGCTACAATCATTTGTAAAATTGTGGAATACAAAAGGAAAGAAACTCAATTCGAAAGAAGGTCTTGGGTTTGGAATGATTGGACCCGTTGATGACTCGATATTTTGCATGATTGTTACTAGCCAGTCAGATGAAGATTGTTTAGGCATTCAAGATGAATTCGAAGATCAACCAATAGATGATGCTCCACTAGTGTTCGAAGAAGAGATCAAATCGACAAGAAAAAATTAAAAGAAATCAACCTCGAGACTGAGGAGTAGCCATGACCAACTTTTATAAGTTCGTTACTCTGTGAAGAAGAATCTATGTATCTGATTAAGTTATTGTCAGTATTCAAAGATTGTTTCTCTTGGAACTACGCTGAAAAGCCTAAAATATCTCCAGAGGTTGCAGTTCACTGACTTGGAGTGGATCAAAATGCAACACTAGTAGAATAAGCTATTAGAAGGATGCACCTCGAAATAGAGCAAAAAGTCATTGCCGAGGTGAAGAAATTAATAGATGCTAACTTCGTGCGATAAGAGAAATACCCCACGTGATTAGCTAATGTTATACTGGTAACGGAAAATAATGGATATGTTCGAGTGTGTGTTGACTTCAGGGACTTAAATAAAACATGTCCGAAAGATGGATTCCCATTACCAATACCGAAATTGATGGTGGACATTGCATCGTCACACAATATTTTCTCTTTCATTAATGGATTGTCATGTTACAATCAAGTTATGATGGCTCAGAAGATGCAACACTCATAGCATTCAGAACTTTGATTCGTAATGTCGTTTGGATTAAAGAATGCTGGATCAACCTACCAAAGAGCAATGACGAAGATCTTTGATGACCTCATCAAAAATAAGTGGAATGCTACGTGAATGAATTGGTCATCAAGAGAAAAGTGAAAGAAAACCACATATATGATTTGAGGATAGTATTTGAACGATTATGACAATATAATCTCAAGATGGATCCCTTAAAGTGTACTTTCAGCGTTACCTTCGGGAAGTTTCTAGGATTTGTTGTCTATCATCGAGAAATCAAAATCGACCTAGAGAAGATTAAAGCTATCTTAGAAATGCCTCCCACCAAAGCCTTGAAACAACTACATTCCTTTCAAGGTAAATTCACATACCTAATACGTTTTATATCTAATATGTCAAGAAGGCGTTTGCCCTTTTCAAACCTACTTTGAAAGGATGCCAGATTCATTTATGGAGAGCCATGCCAATGAGCTTTCATTTAGCAACCCCTATCCCGGGAAGACCGTTGATACTTTATACCGCGGCCTTAGATGACTCCCTCGGAGCCTTACTTGGCCAAGTTAATGATGAGGGTAAAGAGAACACACTCTACTACTTGAGTCGACGTCTAATACCTACGGAAGTAAAGTATCCTCCTATTGAGAAACATTGTCTAGCTTTGGTTTTCGCCGCTCAAAAGCTTAGACATTATATGTTGTCTCATAAGGTCAACCTGATCTCAAAAGTTAATTTGTTGCAATATTTAATGACCCGACCAACACTTTCTGAACGTTTAGCAAGGTGGTTGATGATAATATTGCAATTTAACACAAATTTTGCGCCCCTTCGGGCTATCAAAGGGCATATTCTTGCAGACTTTCTTGCAGTGCACCCACTGCCAAATGGGTCCCTGCTCAACGACAAACTACTAGATGAACAGATACTACAAGTGGAGCAGATTAGTGCCAGACGTTGGGAGATGTACTTTGATGGGGCGTCGTCACCAGAAAAGAGAAAGGAAAACAGACAGTGATACCAGTCAAAGTAGAAATCAGTTTAATCTTCGTGACTCCGGATCAGGGAATGCTGAGATTTTTTTACTATTTGACAGAGCCGTGTACCAATAACGAAGCATAATATGAAGCTTTAATCACTTATTTGGAATTGGAAATACTAATTGAAATAACAGACATTTCCATATATGGTGACTCACAACTTGTCATACAACAAGTGGCGGGAAAGTACAAGACTCTAAAACTAAGATTAAAAGAATACCACCAATATACGATGAAATTGGTAAAGCAGATTCCAAGTGTAACGTTCTATATGATTCCTCGAGCGGACAATGCTCATGCGGACACTTTAGCTAAACTTACTAAAGAGTTGGCTTGTCCACCTGATGATTCTATAGATATTACAATGCAAGGACGCCAAGTTTTGTCGCAGGTCGTCCTCGATAATTTGCATAAGATTGGAAAAGAAGAAATAATAGCTACTGTAGCAGATGATACAAAAGATTGGCATCAACCGTTGATAGAATATTTGCAAACATGAAGATTTCCAGAAGACAAGTCAGCAGCACATCAAATTTAGAAATGATCTCCCTCATATGCTTTAATCAATAATGTTATGTACAAGAAATCCATCGACCAGATTGTGTGGAGCACACCAGTCAGGGCCAAAAATGAAGATGAAAATCAAGAGGCTCAAATACTATTAGCTGGCAATGATGACATATTGCATGGAATTAACAAAGAAATTTCATCAATGCCAAGTACATGGAGTGGTCTTGCACCAATCTCCGAATGTTGTACACTCCACGATAACCTTATAGCCATTTGAGTGTTGGGGCATGGATATAGTGGGTCCGATAGACCCTCCTTTTTTAAAGGATATCGGTTCATTCTAGCAGCTATAGACTACTTCTTTAAATAGGCAGAGGCAGTGCCGCTACAGGTAGTCACAGCACAACAAGTTCTATAGTTCTTCAAGAATCAGAGCATCTACCGTTTCGGTGCACCATGCAGAATTATATCAGATAATGGGCCTGCTTTTAAGAGCACAAAAATTAACAACTTCGTTAGACGTCACGGGATAGATTGGTGGTACTCGACGATCTACTACCCAAGAGTGAATGTCTTGGTAGATGCCTTCAACAAGATGCTTGTTCAGATCATAAGAAAGACACTCAACGATAATAATAGAGGATGGCATGAGAAGTTACTAGAAGCTCTGTGGGTCTATAGGATGATAGTTAGAATGCCGATGCAGTCTACACCCCACGCACTCATATACGGATCCGAGGCAGTTATTCCATTAAAAGTTTAGTTATCATCACTCAGAGTCGCCGTTGCCAATCAAGTCACAGCAGAAGATAACATCAAACTCCGGTTTGTAGAGTTGGAAAACCTTGAAGAGAAAAGATTGCTCGTACAACAAACTTTGGAACTTTATCAAGCAAAGATGGTCCAAGCCCACAATAAATTGTTCCACCCGAGGTCGTTCAAAATTGGTCACCTTGTGCTCGTTCTTAGAAGGTCTATCCTCACACACCACAAGATAGGTGGAAAATTTGGACCAACCTGGGAAGGGCCATTCGTGGTGGAGCAAGTTTTTTCCAGAGGGTCGTACCAGTTGGTGGATTCTCAAGGGGACAGACCCTTGTTGTCGATAAATGGACGGTATCTAAAGAAATACTACGTGACATGATAACCCTGAAGAAGGATATTAACTCTGATATAGCCATATGGCTAGTGTCTGTAACTGGGTCCAAATTTTGTAATGAAATAAAATTGAACAAAATATATTAAATTTTTTTCTCACAAAACTAAATATGCTTGTCAAATTTCTAATTTGAAATTTTGTAGAATCATATTAAATAAGATAATGACATCAAAATAATTATAATACTATTAAATAAATAATGATAAGTTTGTTATTGTTCTTGTTCGTGCAAAATGCAGCCACTGACATTTCCCCCTATTTTCTTGTGCAACAAGTGTCAGGTCGCGAGTTAGCATTTGCTTTTAAAGACGAACTGGACCTTACGTTCCGAAAAGAAAGAGCACATATAAGAAGGCTGCAAATATGAAGTCAATGATGAAGAGTGGTCGTAAAGAGACCGGACAGATAGCAGGATATGGAGGTACTAGAGGTTTTGTTGACTCACACCTCCTCGCCAAGAGACACAGTGAGGTTCTGTCCATGATCACTACTTCAAGAGTGGTCTAGTTGCCGCGACGCCTGAGAGAGTTCCAGATGCGCCGTTGTCACGTACAAAAAGAAGAAATGCAAATCACCAGAAGATGAGATAGGCTCGAGAGTTAGCCGCTGAGCTACCCCATATTCCGAAAGAATTTTATGAACCAGAGATGAAAGAAACTGACGGCAGAGTGCCGCGCACAGATACTGAGCCAGAGACTGCTGAGGACCCTGCGCCGACATGGGATCCGATGGAAGTAATCTTTACTGGGTGCTCGACTTGCAGCTCAAGTCTACCCCGACATTCTTCAGTGACAGGGGCATTTTTAGAATGCCCGTAGTGCCATGTTCTACAGTTAGAGGAGTATGGCACATTCGAGGCATAAGCAGCCTCCTCGATGCTACTCAAGAGTAAGGAGCATCCTGATGTAGAGCCATACATACCACAGTTTGTTCTGTCGCCACCTCAGCAAGGAGTTCTAGACTAGGTGATGGCAAGGATCAGAAGAATTAGAAAGAAAGAATTTCAACATTATGACGAAATACAAGGAAGATTTTCAACATTATGACGAAATACAAGGAAGATTCGTCAGCATTCTGGAAGATCTCGAGCCATACACAGACTTGTTTTCGAGGAATGATCAAGAAGAGATTTTGGATTGTGTCTTTGCTCTCCAGGACTTAGGCAGAGCAGATCGTCTAAAGTAAAGGACATATAATGAGCCAACAAAATGGAAGAGAGGAAAGGGCAGGGTCACCATTCAGTGTGGGTGCTGCTACAATTTCACGAAAGATCGATAAGGTAATCCCCCAGGGATCCTACAACACAACAAGGTTGATCTGATGCTGCCATAGATAAAGAAGATGTAAAGAGGATGGTCGAGTGGCACGTACTGCCCACAGATTGTATTCCCAACGTACTGCATTATAAATATCTATGAGGATGGGGATTGTATCCCGCCTCATATCGACCACCACGACTTTGTGAGACCTTTCTGCACGGTCTCATTTATAAGTGAAAGTAATATTTTGTTCGGCCGGGAAATTCAGATTGTCGGGCCAGGGGAGTTCCAATGTTCGGTCAAGATCCCTCTACCAGTCGTGTTAGTGCTGGTGCTAAAAGGAAATGGAGTAGATCTAGCCAAACAGTGCATCCCAGGAGTTACAAGACAAAGGGTGTCAGTTACCTTTAGAAGAATGGATGAGGATAAGGCACCATTTTACTACGAGCCAGATCTAGAATTTGAAAACCTTCATCCATTTCCTTTTTGACAGTAGTACCTTCAGGTGTTTGTGAGGGGTCTTTTTTCCCAGAGCGTAGCCTTAGTAGGTTAGCTTTTCTACGGAGCAGCCTTAGACGATAGAAATCTACCACCTCCTACGCCGAGTTAAAGCAGTTGTTACCACTTTTGTACCAGCATGATATGATGGTTTTGTTCAGCTATGTACGCTCAATTAACTTTTGGATGCGTGTCAGCATACGATCAATTGTACTACTGCTTTCAGAAAAAGAGTAATGAAGATTTTTGTTTCAACTTGCCGAGTTTTTTTTTCAGGAATGTTACTTTTAACATGACGGTTGAAAGTCGCAGCACCATACGTCGGTCCCAAATTAAAACGAACAAAAAAGATACAAAAGAATATAAAATGGAAAATAACAACGAATGGAAGAAGTCAAAATGAAACGAAGCAAAATGAAACAATATCAACTCAAACAAAATGAAATAAAATCAAATGAAATAAAATAAAATGAAATAATTTGAAAGAAAATGATAAATAAAAAATTAATGATAAGCTAATTCTCTCTCTCGAAACTTGGAGTCCTTACACTCATCCTCAAATTCTTCATTTCCAAAATCACACCGTGAAATTTGGCACTTTACACAATGTCAATTCCCATAAATTTGAAATGGCACCAATTTCTACAAATCTTGCAATGACTACTCGTCTTGGTTGAATTGCAAAATTCTACTTTCTTTGAGAATCAACATCGATTTCTCTCTAAATTTTTTCACATGAAACTCTGGCATCGGTACCTAAATTCTGATTCCTTCGTGTCACCCCTTGGGCCGGATGTAAGTCCTTGAGCTTTCCTCCCCAAGATTCTTTAATTTCTCTAAATTTCCACATCTTAACCGAGAAATTTTTTACTTTTCATGAAATTCTAAGATCGGAGCTCAATCATTCGATTCCCTAAGTTTCCTAAATTTCCATACCTATCCGAGAAATTTTTTGCATTTCATGAAATTCCAGGGTCGGAGCTCAGTTGTTCGATTAATTTTCCTAAATTTCCACACCCTATCCGAGAATTTTTTTACATTTCATGAAATTCTAGGGTCGGAGCTCAATCGCTCAATTCCTTAATTTCCCTAAATTTCCACATCCTATCCAAGAAATTTTCCGCCTTCCATGAAATTCCATGGTCGAAGCTCAGTCGTCCAATTCCTTCAAATTCCCTAAATTTCCACATCCTATCTGAAAATTTTTTTCGCCTGCCATGAAAATTCCAGGGTCGGAGCTCAGTCGTTCGATTTCCTAAATTTTCACATCCTATCCGAGAAATTTTCCGCCTTTCATGAAATTCTAGGATCGGAGGTCAGTCGTTCGATTCCCTAAATTTCCTAAGTTTTCCACATTCTATTTGAAAAATGTTCCGCTTTCCATGAAACACCAGGATCAGAGCTCACTCATCCGATTCTCTAAATATCCCTAAATTTTTGCTCCCTTTCTGAGATATTTTCCGCATTCATGATATTTTGAGGTCGGTACCCAAATTCGTATTCTTATTTCCGAGTCTGGTACCTAAATTCCAGTTCTTATATTTCGAATTTGGTACCCAAATTTTGATTCTCATTTTAGAGACTGGTATCTAAATTCCAGTTCTCATTTTCGAGGCCGGTATATAAATTTTGATTCTCTTTTCCGAGACTGGTACAAAAATTCCAGCTTTCATCCTTTGGGATAAGTACCTAAACTCCAGTTCTCATTCTTTTCGAGATAGTTACCTAAATTCTGACTCTCCCCTCTGCACTCACTTAAACTCGAAGACTCCCACGAAATTAAGATTTTCAAATTCAAATTAAAGTAAAAAATTCCAAGAATTCCATAAATCTCCATAAACTCCATAAAGTTCGAAATCAAATTCAAACTCAAGATCAATTCGAAATTCAAGTCAAATCTTAATTCTAAATTCCAACTTCATATCGAATCAGATTGGACTCCTTTAGAGTTTGGAGGCTCGAAATTCATATCTCCCTAATGAAGGTATTCCATTTTTTCATTTCCCAGCGAGAGTTCCCAGATTTGAAAGGTTTTCTACCCAGATACCCCAGCAAAAATTTTCTCGCAGAATTCCATGTCTTTGACTCAGGTTTTGACTCAGACAATGTGCTTGCCCAGCACACCACACCTATTGGGGGTCCATTTGTTAACCTCACTTTTGTTGAGGTCTAGTATTCCTTTAGAATAGCCTAGGGTCTAGCCATAGAACTTTATTGGTGACTATCTTAGAAGAATAACAATGAAAACCTCACCCCATAGAAATTCAAAAAACTTTTTTGCTTCACTTAGAGTTTTCAAATGCTTAAAGTCTAACATCTATGTATTTAGGAGGAAGAGACCAAGCATTAGGAAACTCAAGAGGAGTTCCTTATAGGATGGTCAAGCCTTAGGACTTATCCTGGGTGGTTTGAGAGAGGCTCACACACATACTTACACATTGCACTCTCACACACTACCTTACAACCTTAAACCAAGTATTCTCATTTCCCTTAGGTTTGATCCCCTACTCTTTTGGAAACTCATGTGGGTGGTTTCCTCAAGCTCTTAGCCCCAGGCTAGGGTTTGGTTAGTACAAGTACATGGAGGGTCCAAATGGGGAGTTCCCTTGGTTCATGAGTCAAATGGGCTATCAATCTAATTCAACCTCAAATTTACCAAAATAACCCCAAAACCCCTCCAAATTACCAAAATGACCCTCGTAGCAAAAATTTTTAAAAATTCCCAAAAATTTCCAAAACCCTCTAAATATTCCTAATTTCAATTTAAACCACTTTGCTCATCAAAGTTTGACCAAAGTTGCCTAATTTAATCAAAAGCACTAAATTCTCGTTTAAGGGCCAAAATACCCAAATCACCCCAAATGTCCACTAAATTGACTTCAATCCTCTTCAATTCCAATTCCAAACTTTAATTCACAATGATCAACCTCATCCCAAACCAAATTTAAGCATAATTTGACCCACATTTGAGCCCAAATTCAACCCAAAACAAAAGGGCCCCATTTTATACTTTATGACCCAATTCGCCCAAATTAAACTCCACAAGCCAATAATTTTCCCAAATTAATATCCAAAACTCTTCATGACATTCCCCTAAACCAAACCTAAAATCCTTAAATTTTCCCCAAATGTGTCACATACCCAAATTCCACCAAATTGAATGTCCCAATCTTAAAATTTCCACCCAAATAATATCAAGAACTCTTCCTAACATCCCCATGGACCATTTGGAACCTTCAATTGGACTTGGACCCAACCCTAGCCTAACTAAAACCCAAGCTAAACCAACATGACCAAAATTGACCAAATACCTAAATCAAGCCAAATTGATCCCCTAAACCTATTCAAAGCCACCCCAATTCTATTCTAAACTCTTTATAACAATTATACACATCATATTAAACAATCATTTGGACCTAACCCAAGCTTGAACCCAACCTAGCCCACTTTGAGCCCAAATGACCCAAACTGAGACTACGACCTAACGTGACCAAATCACCCCATATGTGGCCAACCTAAGTCCACCACAGCCACTAAGTGAGCCCTAGGACCACCCTAGGCCCATCTAGCCCATTCTACTAAAGCCATGGACCAAGGGTCCCCCAAATTAGGGGATTTCTTTCCTAAATTTTTTAAACCATCATGATCTTTACCAAAACTAATTACCCCTTAATTACTCAATATGATGGCCTGACCACTGGCTCATCTGACTTCTGGCCACCTCCCCATGGCCATAGCTATAAAAGCCATCTCTCACGGCCAATGGGTGGTGGTGAAATTATCTTAAGGGAACTCTGTCAAATTGCTACCACAACTTTCCTAAGTCCTCCTAAATGTAATCCCACTGTCTTCAGCCACCCATCCCCACTATCCAGAGCTAATTTACCACTGAAATTTTAGTCAAAACCAGGACACATTCCATTACAGCTCTATGATCCACTGAAAATTTGATAGCTTTTTACTATCCAGTTCATACCTATTTTTGATGATATTGCACTTTAAATGAAGGTATTTTTCATGATTTTATCCAGGTACAATGATTTTAGGCCTTTGGAGCAAAAAGATGCGAAAAGGAGCAAATTTGGAGCAAAAATGGACAAAAGTTCAATTTATTGAACTAGCGCCGAACAACACTGTCACTAGCACCGGACCACGCTAATTTACAGAGATTTGTGACCATTTTGGTGGAATAATGCACCGAACGGCGCCCTATCCAGCACTGGACCGTGCCCTATCTCGATTTTAAACTAGATTCAATGTATTTGGCCAGATTTTGAAGGGTTGCTTTAGGAAACTATTGGGAATTTAGTTTTGGCTGAATTTAAACACTTTTGGAACCATGTTTAGAAAGGGGAGAGAAGAGTTTAGTGTTTAGAGAGTGTTTTCTTTCCATTTTGTGTAGGAAATTAGGTTTTGTGTTTTCTCTTATAAGGAGTGTGAGAGGAAAGGGAAAGTGAGAGATTTCTTCTTCCTTACTTATCTAAAGAGAGAATTGTGTTTTAATGTGAACAAAGAAAAGGAGTCAAAAGAATTCATTGAGATTCGCTTGTGGAAGAGTTTGAGATAAGTTGTCTTTACTTTACCCTGTTTGTATGACATTGTTTTTATATATATAATCCATGTTTTGTCATCTTTTCTTCATGAATCTTGAGTAGATTTCTTTGTCTTTCTACTTTTCATGTGAATTGTTGATATTATGATATGGAAATGATGTGCTGATTTATTATGGAGAATTTGTGATGACCTGTTCACTTCGAACTTCATTTACTTTTTGATCTGGCCAATTAAATTGTTAAAACTAGTTGGGAAACATATTTTCCAAAAGGATTATGAGTTCTACAACAAAAGTCAAGATCACATTCAATGTCCATGAATGAGAGACATAGTTCATGGGGTTGAGTGCAAATAAATAGGGAAATATACTTTAATGGGCATAGAATTGGAGATTTCAGAGTGAAGGACTGAAATCCTTAATTTGGTCCTAACTTTTAGAAACTGAAGTGAGAGTTAGCCTTCAGGTGAAGGGAAGTAGGAGCTCTAGAGTGAGAGCCAGTATCCTCTTAGCCTAACCACGGATTTGGGGACTAAACTTAGGATTAGCCAATGTTCTTTATATGCTGAAATATGGGTAAAGAATAGGAATGCTCCTATTTGGCACAATACATTTGCATCACTGATCTATGTCACAATAATCATCACATTATGATTGGAAAGGAGGAAGAATCTTTCTTGCAACTGAACTTTATTATAAATATAGTCTTGTGTTAGTTTAACATGCCAGAGTTTAGAACGTATTTTGGTAGAAATAGTAAATACAACTGTTTGTCTTTATTTTAAGAATTAAACTTACTTGCAATTGTGTTGTGATTCGATAAGTGATTTCTGTGTTACACCATAAAATTGAAGCCTACTTGTGGGATCAATAATCCTGGACTATACTAGAGCCCTCTATTACTTGAGCGATACGTATACTTGCGTTTAATTGTGTGACTCGAGTATAAAACTAAATCAATATATATATACATATATATATATATATATATATATATATATATATACATATATATATATATATATATATATATATATATATATACACACACATATATATATATATATATATATACATATATATATATATATATATATATATATATATATATATATATATATATATATATATATACACATATATATATATATATACACATATATATATGCATATATATATATATATATATATATATATATATATATATATATATATATATATATATATATTTTTTTTTTTTTTTTTTTGGAAAAAGAAAATTCATTCATCAAAAGGTAACAATGTTTACATACATCTAATAAAGGGAATATCGAGTCAAATCCCCAAAAGTAAAAGCTTTAAAGGATCATCGGGTTTAACAACAAAAATAATCCTTTGAGTTGCGAGTGGCATGTTTGGCCAACCGGTTTGCGAGGTTGGTTACCTTCTCTAAAGATATGAGACCACTTGAGGTTGAGGGAGCCAAATGTAGAGAGCAATGTTACGTAAGGGTAAACCAAATTCCAAGGAGGAGGAGATAATCTTTGTATTATGTTAACCAGTCGTCGAGAATCGGATTCAATCCGGACAAATTGGTAGTTCAAGGCTTTAGCGATAATCGGGGCCCAATAAGCGGCTTGTAGTTCGGAATGGAGAGCCGACGGTGAGATGATAGGAACTTGAAAGTACCACAGTAATTTACCTTCAAAATTTCTGCAACCGCCCCAATTCCAAGCAGCGAGTTAGTGAAACTCCCATCTATATTGATTTTTATCCATGGTGGAGGTGGAAGGGACCACTTCGAGCAATGTAGGTTTTCTTTTAATTGTGGGTTCCAACAGTGGCTTCTTACTCAGAAAACTGCAGCAGTTGGCCACCATATGATTTATACTACAAGTTCTGTTGTCATACTTCACATGATTCCTATGCATCCAAACAAACCAGCAGATAACTAAAGGTAAATGGAAGTTTTCTTCATTTTTCCAGTCCTCCTGACAAGCTTCCCAATTGAGCCAATTGTAATTGAGGTGGTTAAGGTGGAATTGTTGTAAAACAAGTAATCCATACCTGTTTAGTGACGAGTACTAATGGAGAAAGAGGTGGGAAAGTGATTCTTCCCGAGCTTGACACGACCAACATCTAGAAGCAAGTCTTAGACCTTCGAGTTTTAAAATATCATCTAGTGGAAGGTAATGATGAAACATTCTCCACGAGAAGTAAGACATAGAGGGGGATAAAAGCCTCGGTCCAGATTTTCTCCCCAAGTAGTATCAGGCCAAAGTTGAAAAGAGTTATGAATCATTTGATTGAAAGAAAATTTATTAGATCGCTTCGAGTATGATTCTATCGAGTATAGTTGGATTAATAGGGATTTGAATGATCCGTCGTATGCTTTCTTCATCCAAAATTTCATTCGACTTGTTGACATTCCATTGATCCTCCATCCGAAATCTGCAATTGTTTGTTGGTGATTGAAATCAGCGATAAAATTTAAATTGCCATCTCCTATCCAGTTGTCATAATAGAAATTCACCTCCCCTCGCCCACTTCCCAGCCAGAAATGCCGATTGGCCGGATCCCTTACTTTCGACAAACTTCTCCGAGTGCTTAGAATCCCCTTGTCTTGGTACTACGGAATTTGGGTGAGCTTTCCAACAATATTTGTCAAACAAGAATTTTGCCCACATGGTATCTTTCCTTCGAATTTAATCCATCGCTTACAATAGAACAAATGGCTCATCCGTTGGAAATTTCTCAGCCCTAGGCCCCCGACCTTGTTTGGTTTGCAAACCTTGTTCCATAAAGCCCAATGATATTGTTTGTTTTGGCCTTCCCGGAGAAATTTATTAAACATTGTTTCTATCATTTTCTCGAGTGCTCTTTTTCATTCTAACTATTTGTAATCGATAAAGGGGAAAGGTTGAGAGTATACTCTTAAGCAATGTTAATCTTCCACCATTAGACGTAAAGGTATTAGTCCAGCGAGTTTAATGTTGATGTAATCTTCCTAACAACTTCATCATATTGAGATTGCTTCCTCCTTCCTTTATTTAATCGCACTCCTAGATATTTCGAGGGGAGATCGAGCGAGAAAATCTCGTGTGCTCTTTCAACCAATGTTGATATTTGAACCCTTTTCCGACCAAAAATTGACACTTCCTTTGGTTTAATTCCGGACTCGCAACCAAGGCTAGGTGATCGATCGATTGCAAAATCTTCTTTACAGCAAGCTTACTTCCATTGGTGAAGATGATGACATCATCGGCATATGCCAAGTGACTTATAATGCGTGAAGAACCATGCTTAAAGCGAAGATAAGGATAAAGTGTTTGAGCGGAATTCAGAGTTCTAGAGAAGTAATCAAAAGCCAAAATGAAGATGGTTGGAGAAAGTGGGTCTCCTTGTTTCAGCCCCTCCCGGCTTTAAAGAATCCACGACTATGACCATTAACCGAGTACATCGTAATAGGCATTGGACGACCATCTTTGAATTAAAGCACAAAAAGCGGGATGGAAACCTCTAGCTTTAAGTACCGGATCAATAAATTTCCAACCGATAGTATCATATGCCTTTTTAAGATCCAATTTGAGAAGTAAATTATGTCCCCTACATTTCTTATCAATATCAAGTAACAATTCCCGAGCCAAGAGACAATTATCGGTAATAGTTCTTCCCCGCACAAAAGCAGATTGGTTAGAGCCGATCAATTGATTAAGATGGGGTTGTAATCTCCCCACGCGAATCTTGCTAATTATTTTAGAAAAAGTAGTAGTAAGGTCGATAGGTCCGAAATCAGTCCATCGAGTTTTTTGAGTGCCTTTGGGAATAAGAGCAATGTCGGTCGCAGGCAAAATATTTAGGAAGATCCGACCCCGAAAAGAAAGAATGGATTGCCTGAATAAGATCGAGCACCCACAATATCCCGAGCTTTAGTATAAAATGTTGAAGTGAAACCATACTGGACCACTGTTTTATTACCATCAATGCTTGTGCAATGCCTGCATTATCTCCTGTTTATCGGGGAGGGAAGTTAAATTCAGTCGATTCACATATTCATGATGATCGAGAAAACATCTCGAGCAACAAATGAAGTAGAGGATATAGAATACGTTCGAGCAAACAAATTCCGAAAATGTGATACGAGCACTTTGTGAAATAGAAGATTGATCGGTAACCCGATTGCCGAACCTCATCTTTGATTTTAAGTATAGTATTTATTTTCCTTCGTGTTTAATCACCTGCATGAAAATACTTAGAGTTCCTGTCCCCATAGAGGTATTTATTCACGGCAGCTTTTTGTTGTAGAAAAGCCTCTTCCCTTTCCGGGGCTTGGAAAAACAGATCTTTGAGCAATTTCAAGCTCTTGTGCCTGAACCCCTCCCAAATCATTAGCAGCTTCTAACAAATGAACTTTGGCTTCTGCTTCTTTAACTTGCTGAAAAACATTACCAAACTGATTCTTGTTCCACAATCTTATTTTAAAAGCTACATTCTTTTGCAATCTCCACAATCTCACAAGAGGGTTGCAGCTAGTGTGATCCAAAACATTCCGAGGCTCTCTGGACTTCGGCTAAAAAACTATTATGAGTGCACCAAACATTGAGAAATCTAAACGAGAGTACCCTTTGTAAGGATCGAAAGATATCCGTATCAATAATGGGGAGTGATCGGATGTTGCTCCGTGTAAATGCTTGCACTTGAGTTATGGGAAAGGTGTTGAGCCATTGATCATTAGCTAAAACTCTATCAATTCTCTCAAACAGATTACCTCTCTTCCATGTGAAGGGGGAACCAATGTAGCCTAGATCAAATAATCCTGCATTAGTGATATTCGGGAGAATTGTAACATGGTATTAAGGTCGGGAGTTCTTCCCCCTTTTTCTCACTAGGATCTCTTATGCGGTTAAAGTCCCCAGCTGACAATCCAATTTGAAGGGTTATTAGTATCGATCGGCCACGGCTCTTTCCAAAGAGAATCTCTATCCATTGGAGTACACCCAGCATAAATGATAGTAGCACTGCCCTGGAAAGAATCCAATCCAAACTGTAAATGTAGAAATTGATAATTATCAAGTTGAACATTGCAGTTAAGCTCCTTTCTGGTAAAAACCCAGATTTTATTGTTGCAGTTGGAGTGAAAATGGAATCCTGGAAATCTTTTAGTAAATTTAGAGATGTTGATATGTACCATAGGTTCAAGTAATGCTATAATCCAAGGTTTAAAGGTCCTGTTAAAGTATAATAATCTATTAAGGGTGCCAGGACTTGCTACACCCCTAACATTCCAACAAATCAGATTAATCATGATGTAATGCTTTACCAGCCCTAGTGATTCTAGGGGGTGTTGCATTAGACTGATCCATACCAATAATATTAGACTTAGAGAGATTTTGCAGCTCCATAATATCTTTTCTCCTTCTTCTACTTTTCTGTTGAGACCAAACACCATCAGCGATGGTTGCTAGATTCTCGAGGATGATTTGGGCGGATTCCCAGACTATAGGACTTGAGGGGGTTATGAAAGTGGCACCTGCATCGAGTTATCGGGGATCACTTCCATAGTATCATCCATTCTCTCGTATAGCACTTGTGGTCCTAGATGTGGTGGCGTACTGCAGGCTCCTTAACAAAAGTGTTGGATAAATCATCTTCTTGTAATTTCTTTGTCCTCCTCCTCCTCGCTTCCATGCCTGAGAGCGGGCCCCTTCTACATCAGAATAATCCGGACTCACATCCTCGACTGCAGGTAACACATACATTATTCATAACATTATCTCTAATCTCTATTGGTAGATCGAGCATATTCCCCAATAGTTGCACGCTTTCAATTTGATCCGCATAATTTTTACACACCCCTCCTTATCAACTGGCCCATTAAGATCTGTATTTAGAATTGCAAGTTGTTCATTATTCAATTCCTGGGAAGTAGCTGGACCATTGCCAACTGGAATCACTGGAGATATAGGTAAATTGTCAGTCTTCTTAGTAACTTTATTGTTAACATTATAAGGTCTTAATTCAGGGTGGAGTTTAAAACAACGTTCCATGGTGTGGCCAAACAGTGACAGTGTTTGCAATACAATGGTTGATATTCCATAACAATGGGTTGCCAATAACCATTATTAGCAGTACCTAGCCAAACCCCATCCAAATAAGGTTGAGTAATGTCTCTTTCTACTAGGAATCTTGCATTGGAAATTCTGGTGACATTAGCAGAGGGGATATCAAGTTTAAGTGGCCTCCCCATAGCATCAGCTATGTCATAGATAATTCTATGATTGTTAAAGGGAAGTTTTAAATTAGGAAGACTAAACCACACGAGGGACTATAGGTGGTTCTTTAGTTGGATCAAAGTCCATTGTCCACTTGAGTAGCTTCATTGGTTTCCCATCGATCATGATAACTTTTTTAGAAAATACTCGTGCATAATCCTCCTCCTTAGCAAGCTGCAACATAATGTGTCTACTGTCAAAAACCCCTAATTTCCAACTGCCTACCAGCTTGAAACCATCAACGGCTTTTCTCAAAATGTCCGAGTTTAGGATGTCCAAACTGGAATTTCCCTACCAATGTAAATTTATAGGGCTCAGACGGTTTCGAATCTCCTCCTCAGTGAAAATCAGAGCCAATTTCCCAGCCTTCCTAGTGCATTTTCTAATAAACTCACACTCAGCTTTTCCCTCCATTGCATCATGAAATAATTGAGGGAAAACTAGCTTGTCTCCTAGAGTGGTTCCACCTTCTTTCCTCACTATGACTTCAGCAAAAGTACCCCTCCCAACAAAGTGTGGATCTGCCCGAGTGAGATCTTGAGCCATTGTCAATGTAACAGTAACACAGCAAAAATTCAAAAAGTAATGAGCCCGGGAAGGGAGAAATAATCCCCCTCACCCACAACCAAAGGAAGAAAAGAGCTGAGAAGGCTTCCGGCTTCTTACTAACCACCTTCCTCCACCACTCGCACTAGCACGACCCGCTCGACTCCATGGAAACCCTAGCGAGCACCTCTCTCCAAACCAGCCGCCATTATATATATATATATATATATATATATATATATATATATATATATATATATATATATATATACATATATATATATATATAATGGCGGCTGGGAGGAGGGGAGCTCTGCTGGGGTTTCCAGGATGAGCCTGGCGGTGGGTCTTGCTTTGGCTGCTCTCTGGTGGGTGGTGGTGCTCTGTTGGTCTGGTGGTAAGGTGGGTGTGCTTGTTGGCTTTTGTTCAGGCGGTTTGACCTTTCCCGGGTGGATTTTTTCAAAAGTTTACTGTTACATTGGCATTTGGCTTTCCCACTGGTTGGGGAGTTCTTCCCTCTGCACTTTTGTTCTCAGGTTCTTTCTGCAGTGAATGGGTTTGTGAACTCTTGCAGCTATTCTGGTCTTGCTGCTTTTTCGTCCTCAGTGCCAGTTTTTCGTTTTCTGTATCTTAAGTCTCTATCTGCTGTGGGGGACTCCTAGTCTCCTGTTTCTCATTTAATGGCTAACACAATTGACCTGGACACTCACATTGATTGGGCAAAGGCTCTTATGCTGGAGTGGTTGGGAGGGCCCCCTCTATTAATGACCCAGCTACCTTAGTTTTTCCCTAGAGATTGCATGATGCAGCTGCAGGAAGAAGTATTATTCCATTTATCAGATCAATTAGTGAAAAAGATGGCTGCCCTGCAGTCTACTTTACTGATCAGGAACTAGAAGAACTTAATAAGGAAGTTAAGCTAACTTTAATTAGCATGTTTGGGTTGGGTCACCCAAAGATGGAACTTGTGAGAAGTTTTTTTGAATCCCTCAACTTCATAGGTAGTTGGAGAATTAGGTCACGTTGGATGGTAGGCACCTGCTTATTAATCATTTTGCTGAGGAGGATTATGCCAAACTTTTTGCCAAACAGCAAGTCACCATAGCTGGTATGGAGATGAAAATTATCAAATGGACACCAGAGCTTGATCCTAGCAAAGAACCCCCAATAGTTCCCATTTGGTTCAAGTTTCCAAACCACCCCTATAGATATTTTAATCAAACTGCTCTATTCCAAATTGGGAGAACACTTGGCACTCTTCTCAAGCTTGATCCTGCTACCATTAATAAGGCCAAACCTGAGGCAGCAAGAATCCAAATTGAAAGAGATATTTCCCTTCCTGAAGTCAAGAGAATTTGGATTGGTTCAAGGACTGAAGGACAGTGACAAGAAGTGGTTATGAAACAAAAACCATAATTTTGCTCTCACTTTAGAATGTTTGGACATACCAATGACAGATGTTACAGGCTTCACCCTCCCCCCAAGAAGCCAATTTCTCAGCACAAAGAAGTTACTCCTGCTGCCCCTACTGCTGCTCCTATGGGCCCTCTGGTGAGTATGCAAAAGGCCAATCAATCCAAGAGGTCTGTTGAATGAAACCGGGGAACCCACCAAACCCAATTCTCAAAATTTACAACTTTTGAATGCCACTCGCGTTTGTGGGGATCCGAGGCGCCCCGGACCCCGCACCCACCAACCTCCCCTCAGACCCAAAATCAATTTCCACTTCTAACCCACCCCCCAATGAATTGTGCACTTCCCTTCCAGACTCTGACTTGGTAGTGCAAGCTCAGGACTCCATGGAGGAGGAATGGGTCATTCATACAGCTAGAAAGAAAAAGAAAAATTTGACTAAAAGTCAAAAGTTAGCTAAAACTTCATTATCCAAAGGTAGGGCGGTCTCACCCCACTAACTAGAGGAAGAACTAGATCCAAAACCCATCATTCCATTTCTCCCCCTCCCCCTACCAATCATAAATCTACTTTGCTGGAACATTAGGGGGGTATCTAACCCTCCCTCTCTAAAAAGTCTCCTTTATCTCAATTAAAAGTACACCCCTTGGTGTATTGCTATATTGGAACCTTTGGTTCACCAAGCCCCAAACAAAATTCTAAAAAAGTTTTATGGTTTTACTTACTACTCAAATTCCAACAATAAAATTTGGATCTTATGTAGGAAGGAGTTAATTGTACTGCTCTCATTAATCATCCCCAACTGATTCATCTTTCCCAAAATTTTGTTGGCCGCAATATTTTTGTAACCTTTCTGTATGCTGGCTGTAGGAAGCAAGACAGAATTCTACTATGAGACCAAATCCATCAGATCGGTGTACTCTATGACTCTCCCTTGGTTAGTGTGAGGAGACTTCAATTGCATTGCCACTTCTGCAGAAAAAAAAGGGGGGTAGAACTCCCATTCTTAGCATTATGAACAATTTCAGTGATAACATCCACAAATTTGGAATATTTGATCTTGGGTATAGAGGTCCCCATTTCACCTGGAAAAGAAGCAAGACATGGGAATGATTGGATAGGTTCTTGGTGAATGAACCTTGGTATTCTCATTTTTTACACACTGCAGTCTCCCATCTCCCTTTCAGCTGCTCTGACCACAGACCCCTTTTGTTTTCCATATCTACACCCCCATCCAGCCCCTCTAGACCCCCTTTTAGATACCAGAATTTCTGGTCCACTCACCCAATTTTTTGTTCAGTTCATCCATTCCAAATGGCAGGAAATTTCTCATCATGATCCTTGGATCAAGCTTGGTATGCTGCAAATTAAAATAAGTAATCTTCTCAGGAGTTGGGGATGGAAGGAGTTCGGGAATGTATTCATTGCTGTGAATGAGGCTGAACAGGAGGTCCATCAGCTTGAAAATTTGGTGCAATGCGGGAGCTACGGAACTTCAACTTTTAGCTTGCTCAAACTAAGCTCTCGAACTCTATTAAGTACATGATTTATTTTTAAAACGAAAGCTTCTCTCCAAGGGTTCACTGAAGGTGACGGAACACAAAATTTTTTCATGCATACATCAAATACAGGAGAAAGTGTAACACCATTCACATCAAAAAAAATGCTGAAGGTGCCTGGCTTCATACCAATGAGGAAATTGGCAGAAGTGCTGTTAATTATTTTCAGAAACTTGTCCAACAGCCCCAGTTAGAAAGACCTTCTATTAACACTTCCATGCACCAGGATCATTATAATTACATCAACCAACTTTCCCTTACCAATCCCCCTACTAAACAGGAAATTTGGCATGCATTGAATTCTATTGACATCACTAAATCTGCAGGTCCTGATGGATTCACTGCAGATTTCTACAAGAAGACATGGACTGTAATTAAAGCAGATGTTATTGAGGCAATCTCCAGCTTCTTCACTGGAAATGACCTCCCTCACTACTTCAGTTCTTCTAGCATTGTACTGATTCCCAAGAATAATGATCCAGTCAGCTGGGATCTGTTTAGGCCTATCAGCTTAACATTTGTTGTCAGCAAAATTATTAGTAAGATTCTTACAGCTAGACTTCAACCTCACTTAAGCAAGTTGATCAGTTTGAACCAATCTGCTTTTGTAAAGGGTAGATCTATTACAGATAATGTCCTCCTGGCCCAGGAATTGCTGCTGAATCTTAACAAACAATGTAGGAGAGGCAACATTATTTACAAGTTGGATATCAGAAAGTCTTATGATACCATAAACTGAGACTTCATACTTCAGGTGTTATCTGCTAGGGGGTTCCCTGATTCTTTCTGTAATCTGATCCAGAGATGGCTTAGTAATAATTCCCATTCCATTCTAATTAATGGAGCCATCTGGGATCCTTATGTTGCCACTAGAGGTCTAAAGCAAGGGGATCCACTTTCCCCCACTCTCTTCATCTTGGCAATGGATTACTTCTCTCTTATGTTGAACAGTCTAATGAGCTCCAACAACTCCCTCAGGTATCATCATAAGTCTAATATCCCAATTACCCATCTAATCTATGCAGATGATGTCATGATCTTTTCTAATGCTTCCAAGAGTGCTGTCAAGCTCATCCATAAATGTATCCAAAACTTCCAAGATCAATCTGGTTTATATTTAACACAACTAAATGCCAAATCCTCTTTCCTAAGAAGCTTTCCCAGGATATGAAGAACTGGATTCTCACCTACACTGGTTTCTCACCTACCCAGCTACCTTTGAAGTATCTTGGGGTTCAGCTAACTGCTGGGAGATCCAAACAAAACCATTTTGATGAAGTTCTGAATAAAATCAACAGCTATCTATCCAACTGGACCCACATTTACTTATCTTCTGTAGGGAGACTTATTTTACTCAAAAGTATCCTCACTACCCTCCCTTCTTATGTCATGCAAATGACCACTATGAAGAAGAGCACCCAGGCACAATTTGAAAGGATTTTCAACCAGTTTCTCTGGTCTGGCCACAGAAAGCAGATCCACTGGGCTTCTTGGACTAAATTGTCTAAACCTGAGTGGGCAGGTGGTCTGGGTTTCAAAGGGCTAAGTCAGATTATCCAAATGAACAATTACAAACTTTGGATAAAGTTCAGAACCCAGAATTCATTATGGGCTAAATTTCTAACTGGTAAATACTGCAAGCACTCTCACCCCTCCCTGGTCACCAGCAAGTTAGGGGATTCTAAGCTTTGGAGGGCTATGTTAAAGAATAGGCAACAGGCTGAAAAACTCTACCTCTGGAATCTTGGCAAAGTTGAGCTCAACTTCTGGTTAGACCACTGGTGCCCTCAGGATTGGTTGCGACCCTGCACCACCCACATCGACTCGAATCTTCGGGTTTCGGATTCTTCGAGTGCAGGGACACCTGGTCTTTACCATTTCTTCATACCATTCTCCAAGCACCCTCTGCCAGGAGAATAATTTCAATTACTTTCAACAGAACTATATCTGATTCTATTGTTTGGAAGGCTATTGCAAATCAAAATCTATCAAAAGCCATTTATTCTCAAATGTTCCGAGTGGGAGTCCGTCCCCAGGGTGAGGCTATTGGCACGGGCACCTTTCCCCATCTATGAATCTTTTCTGCTTGGAGATTTTTAAAACATTCTTACCCATCGATGACATTCGAAGATGAAAGGATTGAGAGGTCCATCTTCTTCATGATCTCGTCATCGAGCTGAGAATCCATTCCCCACCTTTTCTTTGCTTGCAACTTCTCCCAAAAGGTCTGGCAAAATTTGACTGGAATGCTGAACATCAACACTCTAAATCTCCAATGGCATGACATGACTAACTGCTGGCCTGAATGGCACAATCTGGGTGTTGGTGCTCTTCTCATGACAACAGCTTGGTTCATATGGATGGCCAGAAAAAAAGCTATATTTGAAGATCAAATTCCTACTGCTGGGGACGTGACTAGAAATTGCCTCTCTTATCTCCAAAAACTGATCCAAGCGAGGCAGTTCCCTAACATATGCCACACCTTCTCACCAAGTCAAATTTAGCATTTCAAAATCATTCCAGTTTTCTGGAACCCCCCTGCCATAATTTTATTAAAGTAAATGCGATGGGAGTTTTGGGGAGAGTCTTCTTGGTATGGGCGGCTTATTCAGAAATCATAGAGAAGACTGCTTGTTGCATTTCCACACTCCCCTTATTGCTATGGACCCTTTAGAGACTGAATTGATTGCTGTATTCTAGGCAATTAAATTGGCCCTGATTTTTGAGTGGACTAATCTGATTGTAGAATGTGACTCCCTGGAATTGATCTCACTGCTCCATTCTAGCTGCTCTTCTGCTTGGCACCATTCCTACTGGATATTAAAGATTAAGATCATCAGTGCTCTGCTTAGGGTAAAGTTTCAATTCATTTACAGAGAAGGGAACAAACCTGCCAACTGTCTTGCCAATAGAGGTGTTCTTTTGGCCAATGTGGGTCTATCAACCTCACCCCCCCTCCACTTAAGGTTACTGCTGGCTGGGGACCTCCTTGCTACTCCTCACCTCAGAATTCAACCCACTTATTCAGTGGGATACTGATGTTGTCTTCTATGGATGCATGGGCTGTGTTTCTCCCAGTCGATTCTTCTTTTGTAGTTATTTGCTTTACTCGTTAGAGGTAGTTGTCTTTTGGTTACCACTGGGATTGGTGTTTTTACTTTTTTGCTTTTGTAACTTTTGGAGAGATGTTGTATTGGGTTGGGTTGATCCCTTGGGGATTTACTCGTAACTTCATTTTTTATTCAACATGTAGGGAGCCTTTTGTGCTCCTTCCCATATATATATATATATATATATATATATATATATATATATATATATATATACCACAAAAAGTAATTTTATTGAGTAATGGTGGTTTTATTACATCCGACATAAGGAATGGCTAATAAATCCCCATGCAAAAGAGATCTAAAAACAGAAAAAGAAGAAGATAGAATCTCTGAAGAAGAGCTGGAGTTACAAATTATTTCCTTACTAGAAGAAGCTCTCTTGGCCAACCAATTTGCAGGTTGATTCCCCTCTCTATGAACATGACTCCAAATAACAGCTAACTTAGAGGATAACTTGAAGATCATATTAATCCAAATAAGAATATTCCAAGGAACAGCAACTTTATTCAATAACATCTGCACTAAAAGCAATGAATCCATCTCCATATGAATGAAATTTTGATTATTAAGGAAGGCAGCTTTAAGACCCCAGTAAGCAGCAATTATTTCAGTTTCAAGACTATATATATATATAAAATCTGAGTTCATTAATTTTGGCAAATTAAAAAAGACACCTTAAGTTTTTGGCACTGTTACGAGGGATCGACAGTAAAAAAAAAGGTAACTGTTAAAAATTTTATTTTGTAGTATTTAAAATCTTATATTTGAATTGAAAGTGATAATTGTGTGTCTGTTTATTATTAGTGTGCTTATTATGTTTGTATGTGTAGTATTAGATCTATAGGTTTAGTGCCTTATGATTCTGAATTAGAGTGCATTATTAGAAAAATTCGAAAACAACAAAAACAATCTGCAAATCCTCACAAGATGGCGAATAATTTAAACAATCAAAATGAAAATATACCAAAACCTTTAAGAGATTATGCTAATCCAACTGAAGATGAAATTCACTTAACTATCCAAAATCCTGATGTTGCTGCTAATTCATTTGAGCTTAAACCTGCAATTATCCAAGAGTTACAAAATAATCAATTTGGAGGAACACCAAATGAGGATTCTTACTTACATCTCGCTAGATTTCTTGAACTTTGTGCTACTTTTAAATATGATGGAGTGTCAAATGATGCTGCTAGGCTTAGACTTTTTCCTTTTACACTAAGGGATAATGCTAAGGCGTGGTTAAATTCATTAGCACCTGAGTCTATCAGAACTTGGGGAGAGCTTTCACAAAAGTTTCTGTCAAAATATTTTCCGCCTTCTAAAACTGCTAAGCTGAGGATTGATATCACATCTTTTAGTCTGTTTGATGGAGAATCCATATATGAAGCTTGGGAAAGATTTAAAGAACTTCTGAGGATGTGTCCACACAATGCTTTACCAGACTGATTAATAATTCAAACCTTTTATAATGGATTATTGGGATCTTTGGGATCGATTGTCGTTGCTGCTGTTGGTGGATCATAAATGTCAAAACCTTTTGATGAAGCATATTCGTTAATTGAAGAGATGATTACTAATAATTTTCAATGGCCCTCTAAGTAGGTAAGTCCTAAGAAAGAAGCTAGTATTCATGATTCTGACGTGATAACTATGATAGTCTCTCAAATTGCTGTACTTTCCAAGAAAATAGATCAATATGGAATGAATTTTTCTTCAACACCCCCAGTGTTAGAAGAAAATTCATCAGGACAGATGATAGACTCTCAAATGTCTTATGAAACATTGAATGCCATAAATAACAAAGTCAATAATCCTAATTCAAATTATTATAATCCTAGTTGAAGGAATCACCCGAACTTCAATTGGAATAACACTAATGTCGTTGTTAACCTGCAATGGGGAAACAATCCTATGAATCTAGTTGGAAATCCAAACAACCAAGGAAATACCAATTATAGACCTTCTTATCCTCCTGGTTTTAATAGTAATCACCAATTTAAGGAAAAGAAGTTGTCTACTGAAGAAATGATTCTGAATATGGGTAATCAAATTCAAGCTCAAAATGTTGCAATGAAGAACATTGAGAATCAATTGGGATATATTTTTACTGCGCTTAATAATAGACCTTCTAGAAATTGTCCTAGCAATGTTGAGATCAACCCAAAAGATCAAAATAAAGAGCAAATTAAGGCTATTCAATTAAGGAGTGGAAAAGAATTGGAACCAAGAGTTCAAAAGAAGTCGAAGTTGAAAGAGAGGAAGTGAACATTGAGAAAGGTTCTAATAAGATATATCCAGACGAATATCCACTAGAACCAATGAAGATAACTGTTGAAAAACTACCTCCTCCTTTTTCTCAAAGACTAAAGAAACAAAATAGGGATAAAAGATTTACATAATTTTTGGAAATTATTAAGAAATTAATGATTAACATTCCCTTTGTTGAAGCATTAGAGCAGATGCTTGATTATGCAAAGTTTATGACGTATATTCTTAAAAAGAAAAGAAAGTTTAAAGACCATAAGACTTTTGCACTTAGCGGTGAGTGTAGTGTAATTATTCAGAAGAAGCTTCCTGAAAAACTTAAAGACCCAGGTAGTTTCACTATCTCATGTGCTATAAGTGAGAAATTTTTCGGAAGAGCTTTATGTGATCTTGAAGCTAGTATTAATCTTATGCCTTTATCAACTTTCAAAATATTAGGAATAGGAGAAATTGCACCTACATCTGTGACGCTTTAACTGGTTGATCATTCTATCACTTATTCTAAAAGAGTTGTGGAAGACATATTAGTAAATGTGGATAAATTTATCTTTCATGTGGAGTTTATTGTATTAGATATGGAGGAAGATAAAGAAATTTCAATTATTTTAGGAAGACCATTCCTTGCTACTGGGAGAGCTATGATTGATGTTCAAAAAGGAGAATTAACTATGAGAGTTAATGACCAAGAGACAACTTTCAATATTCTGAAATCTATGAAATACCTTTCAACTGAAAAGGATGATAAGTGTTTTCAAATGAAAATCTGTGATTATTTGATAGAAGAACATTTTAAAGAAGTATTTGAAGAAAATGTGGAATGTAAGGATGAATGTGATAGTGAAAATGAAGATGATTTTGATGATGTGACAAGTGAAAAGTTAGAATTTGTACAGAAAAAATTTGAAAGATTGGATAGTATGGAAAATGAAGATAAAAGTTTAATTACATCTATCATTAATCCCCCTCAACTTAAGCTAAAAATTCTCCCTAATCATCTAAAGTATATGTTTTAAGGACAATCATCAACTTTACCAGTCATTGTATCTTCAGATTTAAATGAATATCAAGAACAAGAATGATTAGATACATTACCTAAATTGGACTTAAAATAATCTTTAACCTTATGTTCAAATCACATTGAACCTAAACCAAACCTTTAACTTAAGATCAACCCAAAGTTGAACTTAAGTCAAAGCCCTTAACTTTGGATTCAACCCACATTGAACCTAAAATCAAACATTTAACTTTGGATCAACCCAAAGTTAAACTTAAGCCAAACATCAACCTTAGGTTCAACCTACATTGAACTTAAACTCAACATTCAATCAAAATTGAATCAAACCCAACTAAATTTTTAGGCCTAACTGACATCAGGACCTAAATTTCTAAGTCTAACCTATACTAGAGTTAACCAAATTTCTTTAGGTCCAACTAACATTAGGAATTAAACATTAAGTCTAATTTACATATAAACTTAGTCAATTTTCTTAAACCTTTAGATTCATAAGACATTGAATCTAAATTCCTAAATTTAATTCATATTAGACTTTACTCGAAAATATTAGATGCAAACGACACTGAATCTAAATTCCAATGTCTAATATGTATTAGACTTAGTTCAAAACCTTTAGATTCAAAAGACATTGAATCTAAATTCCTAAATCTAATTCATATTAGATTTAACTCAAAATTATTAGATTAAAATAACACTGAATCTAAATTTCTAAGTCGACTTTACACTAGACGTAATCCAAAAACTTTAGATTCAAAAGACATTTGAATCTAAATTCTTAAATCTAATTCATATTAGATTTAACTCGAAATCATTAGATTCAAATGACACTGAATCTAAAATTCTCAAGTCTATTTAGATTATACAGACTTCAGATCTAAATAAACTTGACTCCTTTCTTGAGGTCTAAATTGCATTAGACTTAAATAAATAAATCAAAACTGACATATAAAATCAGTCAAAATGACATATGGAAAATTTTAATTGGTTAAAAAATCATAAACAAAACCTAAAATTTCCCAACCTAAAATCCAAAAAGACTTTAGAACTTAAATAAAATCTTAATGAACAAAGATCATCGAATGCAACTTGAACCCCAGCGTTCTTCATCTATGAATATTTCTTGGACGATGCAATCATGGTTATTAACAAGAATCATTCGGTCCTGGTTTAAAAACCTTTCGGACTAAGTAGATCAAGGCATCCGACGACCCTGGGATGACAGAGCCATGGACATCTTGAACGGGTTCTCTAAAAATTAAAATTCAACCAACTAAATCAATAATTCAAGAAATAAAATCGACATTATTTCTTTTGTAAGATTAACTCTGACACTGTTTTTCTTGCAGGTTGAAGATATGTTCCATTTTAGATTTAATTTGCAAGTTATTAGGATGTGCTAACTCTGTTTTGCAGGGCAATATTCTATAGACAGGACAATAAACTTCTAAAAAAAAATGACATAAAAAACAAAACAAAACAAAAACCAAAACGACATCAAAACAATGACATCCAAAAAAAAAAAATAAAAACAAAAAAGTGACATCAACAAAACAAAACAATGACAACAAAATAAAACAACAGTAAAATGAAATCAATAATGGCATATGGTTAATGCTTGTACCTAAATCACATAAAGCTTTCCCAAATAATCTGTCTCCAATCGCACATGGAATTGTGAAGCTTCCAGGATCTTTAAGCTTTTTAGGAAGTTTTTTCTGAATTATACCACTACACTCCTCACTAAGTGCAACTGTCTCATTATTTTCAAAATTCCTTTTTCTGTTAAGATTATCCTTCATAAACTTCATATAGCTTGGCATTTGTTCTAAGGCTTCAGCAATGGAATATTAATTGTATGCTTTTTAAAGATTTCATGAAATTTAAAAATTATTTATCCAACATTTATTGATGAAGTCTCTAAAGAAATGGAGGTGGTGGTAGTTATTCCAAATCAATTTTAAGTGGAGAAATAGGTCTCTCAAAACCTTTTGGAGCATCCTCTTTAGGTTCTTCAATTTATTCTCTCTCTAGTTCAATCTATTTTTGAACTCTACCTTCCAACTCTCTTCCACTTCTAAGTTAAACAACATTTACATGCTCTTTATTCTGGTCTTTTGGATTTACTTCAGTATTACTAGGAAGTGTTCCTAGGGTTCTATTACTTAATGAATTTGCAATTTGTCCCAACTAATTCTCAATATTTCTAATTGCAGCTAACTTTGTAACTAATTTACCATTCGTAGCACCACTTCTTCTATAGAAAACTTTAAATAGTGGTTTCTAATAGTGCTTTAAATTTCCTAACAATTTTTGGAATTAAATAGTACACTACTAAAAATACAATACACTATAACTACATCAAAACATTTACTACCACAAACACATCACAACAAAAAATCACATATATCTTAACTATCACAAAACATCAAACAAACTCAGATATATCTGAATATGCATAATAGAAACTGTTCAACTTCAAACCACATATATCAGAGTTCACATAAAAATACACATATAATAAAACGTCTAAACATAACAAAACATAAAAAGAAACATCACAGAATCCACAAACAAAAAAAAAATCCTAATCATCATCGTCTCTCTCATTCCAATCTCTGGAAGGCATATAAGGAATATAAAAAGGATGAGGAGGCATCTCAGCACTGTGATCTCCTCTAACCAGTCTATCCATATATTGCTGATAATTCTCTTCATACTCATCATGTTTCACAATTCATCTCTCAATATTTTCTACCTTTCCATCCATATCCTTAACATGTTCTCTGGTTAGACTTACCTTCTTCAAAATATTATGTAACAAACTAGTCTGCAAACCAGAAAACTCATCTCTAGAGGATGATGCATGTGAAGTAGAAGCAGAACTAGGTGCTCTAACAGATCATCCCTTCCAGCCAAATTTTGAATGCACAGTCTAAGTGTTCACATTTACACTGATAATAAGTCTACGTGGCTGAAGAACTTCTTCCCAAGTTTCAAACTTAACACCAGACTGGTCACAAAGAGAATGGATCAGGAATGGAAATCCCATACCTGCAGTAGTAGCAGCTCTAGCACAGTTGAGAATATAATTAAAAATAATAGCTCCAATTTCTATAGGCTTTCAACAATAATTCAAAATAGCTCTTTCTCTCGTGACATCACTAACATGATTCATCGGTATTAACTTAGATGAGATAAAATAATGCCAAGCCATGGAGGTGGCATTCAACGTGGAGGCTGGGAAATTCACACTCCTGTCATTAGTGATTTTCCACAGAGCTCTTCCATTAGTCAGAAAAGATATGATCTCATCAAGTTCCCCTTCCGTAGGATGATAATTCGCATAATAACAAAATATTTCAAGAGGCATTAGGTAAAAAGTATTGATTACCATGGCAGAAAAATTCACTTGCTATCTCCGAACCATCACCAAATTTTCTTCTGTTGCTGGCAAGTTTGCATAGAACTCTCTCACCATAGAAACAACAGCAACAGTGGAGAAGCAACAGTAATTTCCCCAATTCATTTGATCAATAATTTCCTCAATATCTCCTCTTAGTTTACTAAACACTCTCTCTGGATTCATTTTACGTGATGACAGTTCATTCACGTACCGATCCTCAGCTCTAGAACTCACGAACTTGTCTGAATCGAATCAATCTTTCCCTTTCGAGCACTTCAATTTTTGAGCCATTTCTAAAAATTGCAAAACTTTTCACCCTAAATTCCAAATTTAAACTAAACTTGCTATACTCAACTTCTAAAAGTATAATCTACTTAATCCAAGCTATTTCTCAAGCTTAATGTCAAATTTTTGCCATGAATAGTGATTTTCAGATTTTCATAAAGGTACTCAAAAGACATGGTGAAAATCAAAATTTTTTACGTAGGAGAATTGCTCATACCTTAGGGAGTTTAAATCTTACAGATTTCGTTGATATCGACTCTAAAATGATCCAAATCAATGATGCCCTAGTCTCCTATTTCATGAAATCAAGAGGTTGAAGGTGACGGGGGGTGGGGGGGGGGTAAAAATTGTCAATTTTTGGGATTATAACGCCTGTAAACCAATTTTCACGAACCGGCGCCTATGCGTGAGATTACGGCGCATAGCCGAGAGTGTTGGCGCTTATGCGTCGAGGTTTTGGCGGTTACCCGCCACTTAGAAGATTTTGACGATTAATTAAATCGCACTAATACGTCTAGTTAAACACCCTCAAATGATTTTAATATTATTTTAATCCCCCAATCACACTCTAATACTCCAAATTTTCACTTAAATATCCATCGATTCACACAAATTTCACACACAAACAAACATATATTTCATTAAATTCAAAACACTTAATACAAACTAAAAATTTTGATTAAAAATACTTGGATGAAATTCTTCAAACACAAGTTCCTTACACATATAATTAAATACAAAGACCATATATTTAAAATACAACACACTTTAAAACAAAAACATTAAAACAAACATAACAACAGCACAAACACTAAACACTAAATAAAGATAACTAGATCACAAGACCACACTTAATTTAATTCCATTGTCCGTTAGGAGGGATATATCCTCAGCCATCATTAGTTCCATTTAAACCATATGGAATGTAAATCTAATAAAATGGGCGATGATTAAAAACTCTTACATCTTCTTCTTCTAACCATTTGTTCTTCAGATACATCGCTCTATTTGCTTCTTCCACATGACTTGTATGATTGAATTGCATTTTGTGTTGCCATCCAATTTATCCTAAATGAGCATTAGTTTCATTTACCTTTACTTCAATTGAAGCCACGTGAGCCTCGATCTTCGAGATCCTTTCTGCAATCCCTTGAATACTAACTGCTAGGAACCTATTGTATAGCTCTTGCACATTCTCACAAATGAACTTCTTCTTGTTATCTTCCTCTTTCTTCTTAACTTCACTCTCTCAAGAAGACATTTTTGCTCTCAAAATACTCTTTCAGAAGAGTCAGAAATGAAAATAAGAACTTGGGAAAGTATCTCTTAATTTTGGGCCTTTTTATAGACTTTGGAAGTCTTAAAACTGATCCAAGTCGTGTCTTAACTCCTAAATAACTCCCAAAACTACTCACCCATGATTTAGGCTTCTAGAACCACATTTATCATGATTTTTAACTGTGGCGCCTATGCGCGAACATCTGGCACATAAGTTCCAGTGCTCAATTTAGCACATGTCTATTAAACGTTCAAATCTTCATTCTAACTCCTTTAAGTCATCAATTAAGGTCTAAATAACACCACTATAGCATATAAATTTCAAAATACTATCACATTTCTTAAATCAAACCAAATAAAAGCACATAAAGCAAACTTAAAGCAAAGCACACCTATAAATATGGGTTGCCTCCCACAAAGTGCTTGGTTTAATGTCTTCAACCTAACATACCCAGAGCTTATTCTAAGTGACCCAACATTAAATTATCATCAAGTTTAGGTTGATCGACTGAAAAATAAGGTTTAAGTCTATGACCGTCAACTTTAAATATTTTCCAGTCTTTGAATCTTTATTATCCACAGCTCCATAGGAATAAACTTTTATCACAATAAATGGGCCTATCCACTTGGACTTATGTTTTCCAGGAAATATTTTCAATCTAGAATTATATAACAAACCTTGTTATCCAGACTTAAGATTTTTAATAAGAATCATTCCCATGGTGGAGGGAATGGAGGGAAATTTAGAGTGAGAGATAGTATCTTCCCTAACTAACCCATCTTCAAAACTATTCAAACTTTAAACTAGCCAATGTTCTTTATAGCATCTCTATTAAGGGTAAATAATAATATTGCTCTTATTTGACACAACACAATTTGCATACTTCCACAATAGAACTTCTATACTTATTACTTATACATGATAAGAAAAAAGATATTTTCATTATACTTCTTTAATCTTACAAAAATCTCATTATAGTTAGTTAATTGTTTACTTTATTTCATAATATAAGAAAATACCATAAGGAATTGCATTTTCAAGTTTTCTATTATCATAAAATATTTAAGTAAGTGTCTTTTTCTAAATGAATTTTTTGATCAAACTCCTTTTTATTTTGAAAAGTATTCAAAAATTTCCCTATGAGATCGATATTTCGGTGCTTAATCCGAAAGTCCTATATTACTTCATAACGATACATATACTTGCGTAGAATCTCTATATTTAAATATAACTATTGAATTATTATTTACATTGGAATTAAGTTTTGGTTCCATTGAAAATAAGGAAATTTTATTAAAAAATATAGAATATTATATCATAAATATAATTATAAATCATATTACCACAAGTATAAATATCTGTAAGCGGCACCAAGTTTTTGGCGCCGTTGCCGGGGAAATATTCTTTTAATTGAATTTGAATTGAAAAGAAAAATTAAAAGGAATTTTTAAAAAAAAATATTTTCTATTTTTAGAAAGTCTTATTTAAACTTTATTTATTTATTTGTGCTTTATTTTATGTTCATTGTTGTGTTGTAATAGTTTATGCGTAGTTCAGGTTCTGAAGGACTAGTGCCCTATAATTCTGAATTAGAAAACGAACTATTAGAAAATTAAAAAATTAAAAAAATTAAAAATACAGAAAAAATTTAAAAATATCAAGAAATTACAAATCAAAATAATCAAAATGCTGAAATTCATCAAGAGTTTAGACCTTTAAGAGATTATGCAAACCCTACAGTGGATGAACTTCAAGGAAGTATTCAAATTCTTGCTAAAGCTACTAATTTAATTGAACTTATACGTGATATTATCCAAATGGTATCAAATAATCTGTTTGGGGAGCACCAACTGAAAATCAAAATTGACATCTTGCCAATTTTTTAGAATTGTATGCTACAGTTAAATATGATGGTGTTTTTTACGATGCTATTAGAATTAGGTTTTTTCCATTCTCACTTAGGGATAAGACTAAGATATGGTTAAATTCATTAGCACCTGGATCTATTAGAATATTGGGTGATTTAGCATAGAAATTCCTTGATAAATATTTTCCCCCATAAAAAACTGCCAAGCTTAAAAATGAAAATCTTTTTATCACTTTGAAGGGGAATCTATTTATGAAGTTTAGGAACGAATTAAAGAACTCCTAAGAATGTGTTCATACCATGCTACGCCAGATTGGTTAATTATTAAAACTTTTTATAATGGATTAGCTGGATCTCTTATATCTATTATTAATGCTGCTGCTGGTGGATCATTGATGTCAAATCCATTTCATGAAGCTTATGCTTTAATTGAAGAAATTGCTACTAACAAGTTTCAATGGCCTTCTCAAAGGGTATGTCCTAAAAAGGTGGCCAATATTCAGGAATCTGAAACTTTTGCAATATTAGCAAATCAAGTTGCTACAATTTCAAGGAAGATAGACCAATTTGGAATGAATTTTTCTCAACCAATTCTAATGATTGAAGAGAATTCATTAGGCCAAATGGTTGATTCTCAAACATCAATAGAGACTTTAAATGCTATAAATAATAAGTCACTAGTAAATGACAAGCTTTTCTGAAAATTAACCTATATAGGGACATTCCTATAAGAGTTTTGTGTGCAGTCATATAGACCTAAAAAGCATAATCCAGTTTAATTAACCAAACCTTTATATTTAGATTAACAGTCTTTTCCAATATTCTTTTAATTTCATGATTGGATAATTCAACCAAACGACTAGTTTGCGAATGATGAGCAGTAGTAATGCGATGTTTAATACGATATTTCTTTACTAGCTTTTCCATGATCGCATTTCTAAAATGACTTCCCCCATAAGTTTTGATAACACTTGGTATTCCAAATCTGCAAAATATATTCTTTCTTAAAAATGTTACAACACTTTGAGCATCACATCGAGGTAAAGCAATAGCTTCTATCCATTTGGATATGTAGTCTGCAACTATTAAAATGGAGGTATTTCTGAAAGATGGTATAAATGGTCCCATTAAATATAATCCCCAAACATCAAATATTTCAACTTCCAACATATAATTGAGGGGCATCTCATTTCTTCTACAAATACTACCTACACATTGACATCGATCATAATTTTTAATATAAGCATTAACATCCTTAAAAATTGTAGGCCAATAAAATCCAGATTGTAAGATTTATATGTAGTTTTATCAACACCAAAATGTCCCCATAATCAGAATTATGACTTTTTTGAATAATTTCATAAGTTTCTTCTAAAGGCACAAATCTTTGAATGATCAGATCTTTTCATTGTTTATATAAAAATGGGTCATCCAAAAAATAAGTCTTAGCTTCTGATAAAAAAATCTTCCTCTCTTGGTATGTCAAACCATAGGGTAAAATATCACTAACAATAAAGTTTACAATGTCGGCATGCCATGAAACACGCCAGTCATTAATAGTGAACAAATTTTCATCAGAAAATGTTCATTGATTTCATCATCAGAAAAGAGAGGTTTTTCAAAGTCAAGTCTAGATAGATGATTAACAATTTGATATCAGCACCCTTTTTATCTACTATTTCAAAATCAACTTCTTACAAAAGAAGAATCCATTTTATAAGTCTCGGTTTTGCATCCTTCTTCTTCATTAGATACTTATTAGGAGAATGGTCAGTATGCACCACACATTTAGTTCCAACTAAATATGATCTGAATTTATCAAAGGCAAATACTATAGCTAGTAACTTTTTCTCAGTTGTGGTATAATTAATTTGAGCTTCATTCAGAGTTCTACTATCATAGTAGATTACTTTGAAAATCTTGTCATATTTCTGACCTAAAACAACTCCAATAGCATAGTCACTGGCATCACACATTAATTCAAAAAGTTTTTCCCAGTTTGGTGAAACTATAATTGGTGTAGTGATTAATTTTGTCCTTCAATGTTTCAAAAGCTTTTAGGCATTCTTCATCAAAATAAAAAATTACATCTTTTTCCAGTAAACGACATAAAGGCTTGAAGATTTTGAAAATACTTTAATATAACGCATGTAAAAACCAGCATGTCCCAGAAAACATCTAATTTCCCTGACAGTGGTTGGGCAAGGTAAATTAGCGATCACTTGGAACTTTTACAGTATCTACCTCCATACCTTTTTCTGATATACGATGTCCTAAAACTATTCCTCCTGCTACCATAAATTAGCATTTTTTTTTATTTAAGGAATAAATTAGTTTCTTCACACCGCTTAAGAACTCTTGATAGATGTTCTAAACATGATTTAAATGAAATTCCAAACATTGAAAAGTCATCCATAAAAAATTCAATTCCTTTTTCAATTAAGTCACAAAAAATTGGCATCATACATCTCTGAAATGTAGCAGAGGCATTACATAAACCAAAGGACATTTTTCTAAAAGCAAATGTACCATAAGGACTTGTAAAGATTGTTTTCTCTTGATCCTCAGGAGCAATTTGTATTTGGTGGTAACCAGTATATCCATCTAGAAAATAAAAGTATTTATGCCCAGCCAGTCTATCCAACATCTGATCTAGAAAGAGTAGTGGAAAATGGTCTTTCCTTGTAGCAAGGTTTAATTTTCAATAATCAATGCATATTCTTCACCCGGTAACCTATCTTGTTGATATTAATTCATTCTATTCATTAGCAGTCACAGTAACTCCCCCTTTCTTAGGAATACAGTGAATAGGACTAACTCGTGCACTATCTAAGATAGGGTAGATAATTCTAGCATTCAAAAATTTTAAAATTTATTTCTTCACAACATCTTTCATGATAGGATTTAATCTCCTCTAAGGATCAGCCTGAGGTTTGTAATTCTCTTCCAAGAGGACTCTATACATACAAATTGAAGGAATGATTTCTTTAATAACAGCTATTGTCCATCCAAAGGCTTTCTTATATTTTCTTTAGAATTTCAATCAGGTTATCTTCACCTTCTTTAGTTAATTGAGAGGAAATTATAACTGACAAAGTTGAGGAATCACCTAAGAAGTCATATTTTAAATGAGTAGGAAGCATCTTTAAATCAAGTTCATTAAGTTTTGCAATTGATGGACTAAAAAATTCATCTTTTTTCAGTCATGTCCAACAATTCAAAAGTTTCATTAACATAATTTAAATCTTCCTCATGAAAATCATTAGAATGTTGTAATTCCTCTTCGTGCTCGTGTTCCAATTTTTCACTTCTAGATTTTTCTTCAAAAGTTGATTTGAAATGACATATACTTAGATAACTGATAACATCCATCCTGTAGCATTCATCTTCTTTATCTCTTGCAGGATATTTCATTGATTTTGAGATATTGAATGTAACAGTCTGATCATTGACTCACATTATTAATTCTCCTTTTTGCACATCTATCATTGCTCTGTCTATGGCTAGGAAAGGTCTCACTAAAATTATAGGTATCTGATGCACTGAAAATATATACGATTTTTGTTATCTAAATTTACCCATTTTTGGTGATATTACACTTTAAAGAAAGGTATTTTTCATGATTTATTGCAGGTATGATGATTTTAGGTGATTGGAGTGAAAAGAAGGAAAAAAGAATGAATCTAGAGCAAAAAAGAGTAAAAAGGAGCAAAATGGTGGAAAAAGTGTTCTGGCGCCGTCAGCACCTAAATCCAGAGACTCCAAAATTTAATTGGCACGATAGAGCACCGTCGGCACCCAAAGTTGGTGGAGTTCAAATTTGAAGAGTTTTGGTGACTTTTTGAAGCGATGCCTATGGAAACTCTTGGAATTTCATCCCTATTTTATACGTAACTGTTTTTGGACAAAAATAGTGTTCTTTTTCAGTGGTTCTAGAGTAGTTTTAGTGAGAGAGAAGTATTAAGGTTTAGGAGTAGAGAGTGTAGAGTGAAAATTTGAGAGGGATTCTTCTCTAAGGAGGGGAGGAGAAGAGGTAAAGTGAGAGATTGCTTCTTCCATTCCATTCTAAAGAGAGAATCATGTGTTGTAAAGAAGAAGAGAAGAAGATTCAAATGAACTTCAAGAGAAATGCATAGGGGAAGAGAAAGAGATAAGTTGTATTTTCTTTTGTGGTTTGTACGAATTTTCTTTTATATATAAAATCTATGTTTTATTACATCTTCTCCATGAATTCTGAGTAGTTTTCTTGTCTTTCTTCTTGCATAAGAGATGTGATGATAGATTGATGTGGATTTGATGTGCTTTTAATGTGATGAAGAAATTGTGATGGTTTTTCATTTAGAACTTAATTTAATTTTGATTTGGCCAATTGAAATGTTAAAATATGCTGTGGAACATTAAGTTTGAAAAGATTTAATGTCCTACAACAATAATGAAAGATCCATTCAATTTCCATGGATGGATTGCGTAGTTCAAGGGAATTGAGTGCAAATAAATAGGGAAATGTGTTTTGATGGACTTTAATGTGGAGATTTTTGGGTGACAGGCTGAAATCCCCATATTGGTTCTGTGATTAGTAAATAAATATTAAAGGTTAGCCTTCGGGTGAAGGGTGAGTGGGAGCTCTGAAGTGAGAGCCAGTATCCTCCCAGCCTAGCCTTAGAGTTAGTGACTAAACTTAGAATGTGTCAATGTTCTTTTCTACTTAGAAGAGGGGGTACTCTTTTAAGGGTAAAGAATCATCTATGCTCCTATTTGGCACAATAATATAAATATTTGTTCCATAGCAATCCACACATCATATTCTCCTTGCAAGAGGAAAGATACTTTTCTTATATATCAAAAACCTTTCAAAAACTTAATTTAGTGCGTCTATTAGTTAATTCTGTCTTTAAAGTTGTTAGAAGTAATTGTAGTTTAGTTAACTGTTACTGTTTTTTGCATAGTGTTAGTAGGAGTTTGTGTTAAACTTGAAGTGCTATTTAAATATTGGATTTAGTGCCATCTTACTTATCTTGGGAACACTTTCTTAAAACTTCAAACTTCTCTGTGGGATAGATAACTAGGACTCCATTAGAGCCCTGTACTACTTGACACAATACGTATACTTGTGTTGAATGCCTGGACTTATCAAAATCATTAAAAGTACATAAATTTGAGTTCATAAATTCTTACAATATAAGTCCCGTGCATCAAGTTTTTGGCGTGGTTGCTGGGGAAGGTAACAGAGTTAAGAAAGAAAAGTAACTAAGTAAGAAGTAAGTAGGAGGTATTTATTAATAATAAAGTAGTAAAAAAAGAAGAAAACCTTTATTTAGTAGTGTGTAATTGTGTGTTTGTTTATCTTTATTAGAGTATTTGTGTTTGTATATGCGTAGTAGCGGATCTATAGGTTTAGTGCCTTACGATTCAGAGTCAGAGCGTCCTATCAAAAAAATTAGAAAAAAAAAAACAAATTGAAAATCCTTTCAAAATGGCGAATATTCAAGATAATCAGAGAAATGAAATTAGAAAATTACCAAGACCTTTAAGAGATTATGCTAACCCAACATTAGATGAAATTCACATAACTATTAAAAATCCTGATGTTGATGCTAATTCATTTGAACTTTAACCTGCTATTATCCAAATGGTACAAAACAATCAATTTGCTGGAACACCTAATGAGGATCCAAATTTACATCTCACTAGTTTTTAAGAACTGTGTGCTACTTTTAAATATGATGGAGTGTCTAGTGACGCTGCTAGACTTAGAATTTTTCCTTTTTCATTAAGGGATAAAGCTAAGGCGTGGTTAAATTAGTTAGCACCTAGATCTATTAGAACTTGGGGAGAATTATTTCAAAAGTTTAATCAAAATATTTCCCTTCATCAAAGACTGCTAAACTAAGAAATGATATTACATCTTTTTGTCAGTTTGAAGGAGAGTCAATATATGAAGCTTGGGAGAGATTTAAAGATCTTCTTAGAAGTGCCCACATCTTGCTTTACCAGATTGGTTAATAATTCAAACATTTTATAATGGATTAATGGGATCATTGAGATCTATTATAGATGCTACTGCTGGTGGATCATTAATTTCAAAACCTTTTGATGAAACATATGCATTAATTGAAGAAATAGCTACTAATAATTTTCAATGGCCCTCTGAACGGGTAAATCCTAAGAGAGTAGCTAGTGCTCACGATTCAGATATGATGACTATGGTAGTTTCTCAAATTGCAGCCCTTTCAAAAAAAATAGATCAATATGGAATGAATTATTCTCAACCACCTCAAGTGTTAGAGGAAAATTCATTTGGACAGATAACAGAGACCTTAAATGCTATTAATAGACCTAACAATCCTTATTCAAATTATTATAATCCTGGTTGGAAAAATCACCCAAACTTCAAAGGTATTGCTATGAAGAATATTGAAAGTCAATTAAGACATATTTTCACTGCACTTAATAATAGACCTTCTGGAACACTTCCAAGTAATTGGAAATCAATCCAAAAGATCAAAATAAGGAACAACTTAAGGCTATTCAATTAAGGAGTGGAAAAGAATTAGAAACTAGAGTTCAAAAATAAGTTGAAATAGAAAAGGAGAAGGTGGAAATTGAAAAAGGTTCAAACAAGATTTATCCAGACTTGGATTATCCTCTTGAACCAATGAAGATAAATGTCAAAAAGCCACCACCTCCATTTCCTCAATGATTAATGAAACAAAATAGAGATGATAGATTTGGAAAATTTTGGAAATCCTTTAGAAATTAATGATTAATATTCCTTTTATTGAAGTGTTGGAACAGATGCTTGACTATGCTAAGTTTATGAAGGATGTTCTGAGAAAGAAAAGAAAGTTTAAAGATCATGAAACTATTTCACTTAGCAGAGAGTGTAGTGCAATAATTCAGAAGAAGCTTCCAGAAAAACTTAAAGACCCTGGTAGTTTCACTATTCCGTGTGCTATAAGTGAAATTTTTTTCGGAAAAGCTTTATGTGATATGGGAGCGAGTATTAATCTTATGCCTTTATCAACTTTCAAAAGGTTGGGAATATGAGAAATTTCTCCTACATCTGTGACTCTTCAGTTGGTCGATCATTCCATTACTTACCCTAAAGGAGTGGTGGAAGATGTGTTAGTGAAAGTGGATAAATTTATTTCTCCCGTGGATTTTATTGTACTTGATATGGAGGAAGATAAAGAAATTCCAATCATTTTGGGAAGACCATTCCTTGCTACTGGAAGAGCGGCAATTGATGTTCAAAAAGGAGAATTAACTATGAGAGTTAATGATCAAGAGGTGACCTTTAATATTTTAAAATCTAAGAAGTATCCCTCAATGGAAAAAGATAATGAATGTTTTAGAATGGAGGTCTGTGATTACTTGAGAAATGATCATTTTGAAAATATATTTGAAAAAGAAGAAGAATATAAAAATATGTTTGAAGAAGAAAGTGAAGATGAAGAAAATTCAGATAGTGAAAAGAATGAAGTTTTGAAATATTAGACACTATGGAAGGTGGAAATAAAAACTTAATTTCATCTATCATAAAACCTCCTGAACTTGAAATAAAAATTCTCCCTAATCATTTAAAATATATATTTTTAGGAGAATCATCTAATTTGCTTGTTATTGTATCTTCGGAACTAAGCGTATACCAAGAATAGAAGTTTTTGGAAACATTAAAAAGATACAAGAAAGCTTTTAGATGGACTTTGGCAGATATTAAAGGAGTTAGTCCTTCAATTTGTATGCACAGACTTTTATTAAATGAAGAACATAAACTGAGAGTTGATCCACAAAGGAGATTGAATCCTATAATGAAAGAAGTAGTTAAGAAAGAGATTTTAAAATGGCTGGATGCTGGAATTATTTATCCTATTTCGGATAGTGCTTGGGTAAGCCCAATACATTGTGTACCGAAAAAGGGAGGAGTGACTGTTGAAGTGAATGAATGTAATGAAATTATACCCACAAGACAATTTAATGGATGACTATAGGAAATTAAATGCCGCCACAAAAAAAGATCACTTCCCTCTTCCTTTTCTCGATCAAATGCTAGATAGACTTGCTGGACACAAGTACTACTGTTTTCTGGATGGATATACTGGTTACCATCAAATACATATTGCTTCTGAGGATCAAGAAAAGACTACATTTACTAGCCCTTATGGAACCTTTGCTTTTCGAAGAATGCCTTTTGGACTGTGTAATGCACCTGCAACATTTCAAAGATGTATGATGTCCATCTTCAGTAGTATGATAGATAATGGAATAGAAGTTTTTATGGATGATTTCTCTTTATTCGGGACTTCATTTGAAATTTACCTGGAAAACATAGCAAAAGTTTTGGAGCTTTGTGAGAAAACGAATCTAGTTCTGAATTGGGAGAAATGTCAATTTATGGTTGCAGGAGGAATTGTGCTTGGGCATAAAGTATCTGAACATGGTATGGAGGTCGACCCTGCTAAAATTAGAGTGATTGAGAGATTGCCACCACCCACTACCGTAAGAGAGGTGAGGAGTTTCTTAGGACACGCTGGATTTTACAGGCAATATATTAAAGATTTTTCTAAAATTACTAAACCTTTATGCAAAATTTTAGAAAATGATAGAAAGATTGATTTTAATGATGAATGCTTGAAAGCTTTCGAATTATTAAAAGAAAAATTAATCACTGCACCTATAAATGTTTCACCCGATTAGGAGAAACCATTTGAACTTATGTGTGATGCTAGTGATTATGCAATCGGAGTAGCATTGGGGCAAAGGCATGATAAAGTTTTCAAAGTCATTTACTATGCTAGTAAAACTCTTAATGAGGCTCAAATTAATTATCATACAACTGAAAGAGAATTATTACCTATAGTGTTTGCTTTTGAAAAATCTAGACCTTATTTAATTGGAGCTAAAAGTATTGTGCATACAGATCATTCGGCTATCAAATATTTAATGCAAAAGAAGGATGCGAAACCTAGAATTATTAGATGGATATTTCTTCTGCAAGATTTTGATTTTATGATAGTTGATAGGAAGGGAGCTGATAATCAAATAGTTGATCATCTATCCAGAATAGATTATGATAAATTATCTGAATTTGAAAAAGAAATTACTGAAATTTTCCCTGATGAGCAACTCTATACTATTATAGGATGTAGTTTGCCTTGGTATGCTGATATTGTGAATTATATTGTAAGTGATATTGTACCACCTGATTAACAAGGCAACAACAAAAGAAGTTTAAATATGATGCAAAATTCTATTTTTGGGATGAGCCCTATCTATATAAATAGTGTAAGGATCTGATTATTAGGAAATGTGTGCCACAAGAAGAAAAAAATTTGATAATTCAACGATGTCATGATTCTGAATTTGGAGGTCATTTTAATGTTGATAAAACTGCTTTTAAGATTTTAAAATCTAGATTTTATTGGTCTACTCTTTTAGAGATGTGTATAGATATATTAAATCATGTGATCGATGCCAGAGAGTAGGTATCATCTCTAGAAGAAATGAAACGCCTCTAAATTATAATTTGGAAGTTGAATTTTTTGATGTATGGGTATTAGATTTTAAGGGACCATTTACTCCTTCATTTGGAAATTTATATATATTGGTTACCGTTGATTATGTATCAAAATGGATTGAAGCTATTACTTTACTAAGATATGATGCTCGGAGTGTTTCAAAATTTTTACAGAAAAATATATTGACAAGGTATGGAATGCCAAGAGTGATCATAACTGATGGTGGATCCCATTTCAGAAATAATCGAATTAAGAGATTAATTGAGAAATATAAAATTATTCATAGAATCTCTACTGCTTATCATCCTCAGACTAGTGGTTTAGCAGAAGTGTCTAATCGTGAAATTAAAATAATTTTGGAGAAAACTATGGATAATCATAAATTAGATTGGTCTACTCAATTAGATACTTCTTTAAGAGCTTACAGAACTGCTTTTAAAACCCCTATTGGAATGTCTCCTTATAGACTAGTATTTGGTAAGACTTGTCATTTACTAGTTGAATTGAAGCATAAAGCTTATTGGACGATAAAAGAGATAAATTTTAATTTAAAGAATGCTGGAGAGAAAATATTTATGCAATTTAATGAATTGGAAGAGATTAGAAATGCATCTTATCACAATGATAGAATCTATAAAGAGAAAAGGAAATTATGGCATGATCGGAAGATATTGAAAAAGAACTTGGAAAATGGACAAAAAGTTTTATTATATAATGCAAAATTGAAGTTATTTCCTGGAAAGCTCAAGTCTAGAGGGTTAGGACCTTTTACAGTTGTAAAAGTTCATTCTTTTGGAGCTGTTGATATTAAAGATCCCGATACTAGAAATATTTTCAAGGTTAATAGGCATTGATTAAAGCCTTACTTTGACGAGTTTCAAGCTGATTTCAAAGAGTTTTTAATGTTGAGTCATCTCGATTAACTAAACGGTTTGTCGGGCTTACGACGTTAAACCAAGCGCTTTATGGGAGGCAACCCATATGTATCTTTGTTGTGTGTTTGCTTGTTTATTGTAGTTGTACCTTTTTAGATAGTTGTTTTTGAATCCTAATTACTCCTAAATAATTAAAAAATTGATAAATGATGGATCAAATTGAGATATTGGAATATTTTGGATCAAATAAAGTTTAGTGAGAAATTTTGACCACTAGCGTCGCCGGCGCCCTATCGTTTCTGCCCTACTGAACTTGCCTGTTTTAGCGCCGCTGATGCCTTATCGAGCACCACCGGCGCCCAAAATCTGCTTGGCGGTTTTTAAGTTTTGAAATTCCAGTTTTGGCGGTTTTTGGTGGGATCTTCATCCTTATAACTCCCCAAACTCCATTTTTGACTTCTTAACTCCAGAAAAACGAGAAACCACCAATCCAAATTCGTATTCGATGGATTCCTTTCCCATTGAAACCCCTCAATTTCGTGTTTTCAACCGATGGAAGTTCATAAGTTTGAAGCACAGCGTTTTTTCAACAAAGTGATGATGAAAAGAAGGATTATCAAGGAAAGAGGCTTCATAAATTGAGGTATGGATAATCCTACTACTAGAATTGAAGAAATTATTAAAGATAGACGTTGGGAAGTGCTTTGCTACACCACTGCTGTCGTTGTTGTTCCCTTCATGAAAGAGTTTTATGCAAATCTTCATGAGATCAATCAAGGGTTCGTATTTGTGTGTGGTAGATTTGTTCAATTCACTCCAGCACGAATTAACGATCTCTTTATGATCGAGAACGTACCTATTTGTCATTATTCTAATTTTAATACCACTAAGGATAATATGAATGATGTGTATCGTTACCTGACGGATGAGAATGAAGAATGAGAAGTTAGAGAAAATGGATACATGAGTTTCCCATCTGCATCTCTCAATCCAGTAGTGAAATAGTGGCAGTACTTTATTTCAGTAAAGTTATTTCTGACATTGAAGATTAGCAAGGTAACCAAGGAAAGCACCATTTTGAATTTTTGTATTCAAATTAGGAGGTCAGTTGACATTGGTAATATTATTGTGAGATTAGTACTTGGATTAATTGTGCAAGGCTCCAAATATGGGGTTGGAGACCCGTCCACCATATTTCTGTTATGTAGTCAGTCACAGGTTCTTTATGAAAGTTGGGAAAAAGTTCTTCTTCCGTGGAGGCCTATTGATCCAACTAATCCTTATGACTACTAGACAGTTGGAGATGAAGATGACATGAATTTACTTGCTGATCAACCAACGTAGACTTCACAGCCAATTCAACCCTATTTTGCTGAAAGTTCAAGGATGATATTGCAGAAGATAAAAAAATTGGAAAAAGAGGTACGAAATGTTATGAATGCGATCAAAAACATTTCTGATTTATTTGATCATATAGATTGAAGAATGAAAGAGCAATTTGATCGCACTGGTCGAATTGAAATGGGCTTGATCAATATGATGAAGAAGAACACAGTGATTGCTGAGGAATCATCTGACGAATTTCCATTTCATCCATTCTATAACTTGTTTGTGCATCAGCAATCAATTGGAGACATTAGAGTAGAGGATAGTTCTGAAACTGATGTGGAGTAATTGATGGATTCTACTTATGTATGTTGTGTGTTTAGTTTGCTTTGCTTAGTTATGTTTGGTTTGTGTAGGATTTGCTTTGAGATTTGAACTTAGATTTGGATGTGTTTACTTTCATTGTGTGCTTAGATCATAGTTCTTGCCTATCGTAGATTACTTGCTGCACTAAACATCTAAGAATAGTTAGCTTGAATTAACATATTTAGTGTCTTTGAGGTAACTTGGATTATATATATATATATAAGATTGTTGTATGTTGTTTGTTTAAAGAATTGTGCTAATTATTGCTTATGGGAAGATGTAAATGCTTATTGAAGTGTTAAACATCATTGTAACGTCAAAATGATCGAAGTTACGAAAAAATTTTCGGACCCAAAACATATTTTGGACTGGCGTCGCCGGCGCCCAAACCTAGAGAGTTTGGCCATTTATTTAAATAGAGTGCCGCCGGTGCCTGGACATTTCGAGACTTTCGTCTTCAGACCCGCAAATGTTTCCATTTCCTTTGTCTTCCTCCTCCATTTTCACGATTTTGAAGATCTAGGGCTTGCTAAATCTTGGATTTAAGGAGTTTTCAAGGCTATTCAACACCGGATTTGCACTTCTCTTGGTAAGAGCTTCACTTTAAGTTAAATTTTTGGATTTTCACCATGGAAATCTCTCACATTACCTATGGTGAAATTTTTAGAGTTTTAAAGAGATTTTGAGATTTCCATGATGAAATTTGATCTTACTTGTGTAGAATAGTTTTTAGAGTTGTTACATTGTCAATTTGGGATTTATTGGATTTTTTTTTTTGCAAATTTTAGAAATTCACATGGTTCCAAGAGGGAAGAGGAAATTGGATTTTGACGAGGAGAGGTTTGTCAACATCAAAATCCAATTTCACTATAACTCTACCCTTCACAACAAGAAGGATCGAGCTTTTAATTGTCCTAGCGGATCTGTAGAACAATTAGTTGCAGAGCGAAACTGGGAGCGATTTTGTTATTTCACTGCGAATGCTGTTATGAGAGTTGTTAGAGAATTCTATTCTAACGTACCCTGGACTGAGACTGAGTATGTGCTTGTTAGAGGGAAGATGGTTGAGTTTACTTTTCAGCGCATCAATGCTTTCTATCAGACTCGGGAACCATTCGTGCGTGAGTACGAAAACTTTGTCACTAGAAGGGAGAATATGAGAGAAGTTATTGCTTTTCTGATTGATGAGCGAGGAGAATGGAAAGTAAGTAAAAAACAGTTGATAAATTTCCCCGCCTCCACTTTGAATGTTGCTTCAAAAGTCTGGCATTATTTTATTTCTGCAAGGCTATTACCATCTTATCACCACAGCGAAGTTACTAGAGATAGAGCGATTCTGATCTACTATATACAGAAGATGAAAAAGATTGATATTGGAGCTATTATTTACAATAATATTCAGACAATTGCTAGAGGCGAGACGACTGGAGGATTAGGACATCCTGCCTTAGTTCATTCCCTCTGTGTTCAGTCTGGAGTGGAGTTCAGTAGTTCTGAAGAAGTGGCTATACTGTTAAGACCTATTACAAAGAATATTATCCGTACTTATAAGTCTCATGTGGGAGCCAAAGCTGAGAGTAGGAGTACTGATATTCCTACCACGAGTTATGATGTACCATCTACTTCTTAGCCGCCTACCTTATCTGTATTATGGAGCACCTGAGATTACAGAGTGCTAGTGTGGATAGACTCCATAGTCGGATGGATATGTTTGAGGCGAGGAGTGATGTGAATGTATATTATCTGCAGAGGAGAGTTGAATTTGATATGGCTTATTATGATGCTCAGGTCAGATTTATGAGGGGGGTGTCCGATGTAATATTTCCTAGTTGCCCCAGCTACACACCATTTATACCTGACCTTGCTGATGACCCTCCTGATGACCCTGCTGCTGATTCTGGTGATGGAGACTGGTAGATAGTTTGTTTGTTTTTATTTCTGTTGTTCTTAGTCTGTTGTGTTGTATTGATGTGATGTAGTGGATATTTACTTTTCATGTGATGTGTAACCCTGTGTTGTACTGTGTGATGTAGTGTTATTTACTTTTCATGTTGAATTGTTATGTTGTACTGAAACATTAAAAACTGTTAGTTATACTGTTAGTAGTGTGATAGTTTGTTTCATGTTATAGTGTTCTGTTGGATATTTAGATGTTTAATGTTAATTTCTCTTTACCCATGCAAATATTTAAAATTGTTATATCACTGCTACTAATTGTTTCATGCCTGCTAGTTGTAAATTTTGATTAATACCAGATAGCTGTTGAAGATTTCATAATCCCAAAGACAAAAAGGTTAGTTTTCTTTTACTCTCAACTATTTCAAATTTATTGAAAAATTTAAGTTTGGGGGAGGGTAGAGAAATGCTAAACATTTATTTGTTCTCAGTTATTATATTTTTAAAAATTATTAGCATAACTTCTGGCAGTTGAACCTCATTGTAAGGTAACTAAAACTCTTTATTTCAATTGAATATTATGGAAGGGTAGGATGAAAATTTTTGGTAATAAAGGCTGTTTTTATTGAAGTGTTCTGGCAATAAGGAGAAAATGGTGGAAAAAGTGTTCTGGCACCGCCGACGTCAGAATGGGCCCCGCCGGTGTCCAAATCCAGAGACTCCAGAATTTAATTGGCAAGATAGAGCGCCGCCGGTGCCCGAAGTCTATGGAGTTCAAATTTGAAGAGTTTTGGCAACTTTTTGAAGGTATGCCTATGGAAACTCTTGGGATTTTTTCCCTATTTTATAAGTAACTATTTTTGGATGAAAATAGTGTGTTTTTTAAATGGTTTTAGAGTAGTTTTAGTGAGAGTGAAGTATTAGGGTTTAGGAGTAGAGAGTGTAGAGTGAAAATTTGAGAGGGATTCTTCTCTAAGGAGGGGAGGAGAAGAGGTAAAGTGAGAGATTGCTTCTTCCTTTCCATTCTAAAGAGAGAATCAAGTGTTGTAAAGAAGAAGAGAAGAGGATTCAAAGGAACTTCAAGGGAATTGCATAGGGGAAGAGAAAGAGATAAGTTGTATTTTCTTTTGTGGTTTGTATTAATTTTCTTTTATATATAAAATCCATGTTTTATTATATCTTCTCCATGAATTCTGAGTAGTTTCCTTGTCTTTCTTCTTGGAAAAGAGATGTGATGATGGATTGATGTGGATTTGATGTGCTTTTAATGTGATGAAGAAATTGTGATGGTTTTTCATTTAGAACTTAATTTACTTTTGATTTGGCCAATTGAAATGTTAAAATATGTTGTAGAACAATAAGTTTGAAAATATTTAATGTCCTACAACAATAATGAAAGATCCATTCAATTTCCATGGATGAATTGCGTAGTTCATGGGAATTGAGTGCAAATAAATAGGAAAATGTGTTTTGATGGACTTCAATGTGGAGATTTCAGGGTGACAGGCTGAAATCCCCAAATTGGTTCTAAGATTAGTAACTAAATATCAAAGGTTAGCCTTCGAGTGAAGGGTGAGTGGGAGCTCCGAAGTGAGAGTCGGTATCCTCCCAGCCTAGCCTTAGAAATAGTGACTAAACTTAGAATGTGTCGATGTTCTTTTCTACTTAGAAGTGGGGGTACTCTTTTAAGGGTAAAGAATCATCTATGCTCCTATTTGGCACAATAATATAAATATTTGTTCCATATCAATCCACACATCATATTCTCCTTGCAAGAGGAAAGATACTTTTCTTATATATCAAAAACCTTTTAAAAACTTAATTTAGTGTGTCTATTAGTTAATTCTGTCTTTAAAGTTGTTAGAAGTAATTGTAGTTTAGTTAACTGTTACTATTTTCTGCATAGTGTTAGTAGGAGTTTGTGTTAAACTGTAAGTGCTATTTAAATATAGGATTTAGTGCCATCTTACTTATCTTGGGAGCGCTTTCTTAAAACTTCGAACTTCCCTGTGGGATCGATAACCAGGACTCCATTAGAGCCCTGTATTACTTGATACGATACGTATACTTGCCTTGAATGCTTAGACTTATCAAAATCATTAAAAATATATAAATTTGAGTTCATAAATTGTTGCAATATTAGTCTCGTGCATCATTATCTCTTTATCTTCATCCATATCTATCACAATGAAATCAACAGGAAAGATAAATTGATCTACCTTTACTAAAATATCTTCTATAACTCCTTTAGGATATGTGATCGAACGATCCGCTAATTTCAAAGTTACAATATTCAGAGTTATTTCTCCTAATCCCAATATTTTGAATATAAATAAAGGCATAATGTTAATGCTTGCACTAAAATCACATAAAGCTTCCCATAAAATCTGTCTCCAATTGGACATAGAATTGTAAAACAACCAGGATCTTTAAGCTTTTCAGGAAGCTTTTTCTGAATTATTACACTACACTCTACACTAAGTGCAACAATTTCATTATCTTCAAACTTCCTTTTTCTATTAAGAATATCCTTCATAAATTTCCCATAGCTTGGAATTTGTTCCAAGGCTTCAGCAAATAAAATATAGATTGTAAGCTTATTAAATATTTCCAAGAACTTTGAAAATTGCTTATCCAATTTCTATTATCAAAGTCTCTGAGGAAATAGAGGTGGTGGCTTTTCTGAATCAATCTTTGGTGGAGAAATAGGTCTTTCCAAACCTTTCTGAGTGTCCTCTTTTGGTTCTTCAATCTCTTCTTTCTCTACTTCAATCTCTTTTTGAACTCTACCTTCCAACTCTCTTCCTCTTCTCAACTGAATAGCTTTTACTTGCTCTTTATTCTTGTCTCTTGGATATACTTTTGTATTACTAAGAAGTGTTCCTTGGGATCTATTACTTAATGAATTGACAATCTGTCCCAATTGATTCTCAATATTTCTGATTGTTGCTCCTTGACTTTGTAATTAATTTCCCATTTGTAACACCACTTCTTCTATAAAGAACTTCTTCTCCTTAAATTGTGAAGCATTGTTAAAACCTAGAAGATAGGTTGGTCTATAATTGTTATTCCCTTATTTGCTTTAGTTCCTTAATGGGTTTACTTGGTTGTTCCCCCAATGTTGATTACTACCACCCTGATTATCGGTATTCAATTTAAAGTTTGGATGATTCTTCCAACCTGGGTTATAAGAATTGAATATGGTTTATTAGGCTTATTTATGACATTCGAGTTTTCTAATGATGTTTGAGAATCAAACATTTAGCCTAATTAATTTACTCAATCATGGAAATTGGCTGAGAAAAATTCATTCTAAATTGGTCTATCTTCCTTGAAATTGCAGCAACTTGATTCGCTAGCATCGCAAAAGCATCATTTTCATGAATATTGGCTAATTTTTTAGGATTTAACTTTTCAGAAGGCCATTAAAAATTATTAGTAGCCATTTCTTTAATTAAAGCATAAGCTTCAGCAAACTATTTAGACATCAATGACCACCATCAGCGGCATCGATAATAAATCTAAGAAATCTAACTAATCTAATGTAAAAGGTTTGAATTATTAACCAATCTGGTATCGAATGATGTGGACACTTTCTCAGGAGATCTTTAAAATGTTCTTATGCTTCATAAATAGATTCCCCTTCAAACTGACAAAATGAATAATGTCATTTCTAAGCTTCACAGTCTTTGATGGTGGCAAATATTTACAAGGCGTTTCTACACTAAATAACCATATATTAACCTTATCCCTCAGTGAGAAAGGAAAAAGTCTAAGTCTAATAGCATCATCTGAAATACGATCGTATTTAAAAGTAACACACAATTTTAGAAAATTGACAAGATGTAAATTAGGATCTTCAATTGGTGCTCCTCCAAACTGATTATTTGATACCATCTGGATAATAACAGGTTTAAGTTCAAATGAAATAGCCGCTACAGTAGGTTTTTGAATACTACCATGAAGTCATCTACTGTAGGGTTAGCATAATCTCTTAAAGGTCTGAATTCTTTATGGATTTCAACATTTTGATTCTCCATTCCTTGAATATTTTTGTCTTTTTCTGTATTTTTAATTTTTTTTTTTCTTATAGTTCTTTCTATTTTAGAATTGTAAGGCACAAGTTCTTCAGAACCTGAACTACGCATACACAAAAAACATAAAACAAAATAATGCACACTAGCAAGACAAGGAAAAAGTAAAAACTTTTATTTTTCTTAATTTCTTTAAACAATATTTTAATTAATTTCCCCAGCAATTGCGCCAATATTTATACTTATGTTTTACACTTTATATTTCTTCTCAATGATAATATTCCTTTCTTTACAACGGATTCCAACAACTTGACTCTGAAGCAAATAAGAAATATATTTTAATTGTTTTATAATATGTGATTCTACGCAAGTATACGTATCGTTTATCAAGTAATATAGGGCTTTCTGATTAAGCCCCGAGATATCGAACCCTGGGAAATGTCTAAAATTTTAAAGAAAGTAGGAAAAAAAACTTTTTGCTTTTTAAAACGGTTTTGTAAAGTATATTTTAAGATAGAAAATTTTAAATTTTGTTTTTGATATTTTCATTTAAGAAAAAGTGAAGCGTGGAACTAAAATTAAAAGAACTATATAATTATATGTATGGAAGCAAATGATAATAAAATATCTTTTTCCTCTTTCAATGAATCAGTAATAATTAAGGAATTTTGTAGTGGAAGTATCTAAAAGAGTTGTGCTGAGTAGGAACAGTTATATTCTTTACCCATACTTGATTCTATAAAGATGATGTTTTGAAACCTTATAGATAGGTTAGGTAGGAAAGATAGTAGCTCTCACTCTAGAGTTCCCTCTTCTCCCACTAATAGGGAGCTAACATCTCATAACAAAATTTAAAACAATAAACCAAATTAAGGGCTTTAGCCTGTCACTCTAAAGTCCTCTAATTTTACTCCCCATTAAAAAGCATATCTCCTTATTTTTTTGCACTCAAATATATCTCATATAAATGCATGTGATTCACTCCAATTATTGATTGAGACAATACCGCATTGGTTCTTACATGTTCTCACAACAAATTTTAACATCTCAATTAGCCAAATCAAGAGGTAAATGAAGTGTAAAGTAGTAGAATAATCACAACTTCTTCCAACATTAAACGTCTATACTTCACACAACTTCCTTCCATAATTTAATTACTTAATCATTTGAAAGGAAAAAGATAAAGACAACTAATTAGAACTCATAGAGAAAACACTCACACAATTAAATTTGAAATAAGAAAACATAATGAAAACAAAAAAAGTCTTTCTTTAAAACCAAATGTAAAAACAAAGAGAAAAACTTATCTGAAAATCCTCTCCATAAGACTCTTAAAGTTCTTTTGAAACTTTTGCTTTCCACTAGATAACTCCTTAGAGGTTGGCGCCCAACTCTAATGATTGACTCTACTAAATTCTGATACAAACTATGATAAAGTAAAGTGGAAAAGTAAAGAAAATATGGCGAGCAGAAAGCTCTCTTTCTTCTTCTTTCCCTAGAACCTCTTCAAGCTTTTCTCCAACTTCTCCCGCCAAAATTTTCTTTGAAAACTCTTCTCTTTTTCTGATTTTAAGTCTTCATTTTAATAATTCTCCAAAAGGTGCTTTAGTGTCTCTTCAAATTATGTCCAGATTAAATGAATCCACCAAGAGATGCATCCATCCGTTCAAATTTTAAATGAATTTTGGCGCTAATGGGAAGTTATTGAAGTTTAAACCAAAGGGTGCTTCAAAACCCCTTCAAATTTGTGCCAATGTTAATTTAAATTCGTCACTATAACTGTGGCGCCTATGTGCCAGCCATCTAGCATTTAGGTGACAAAGGCTAATTTTGCACGCCATTCAATTTTTACTCTATATTTGATCCTTTTTTTTATCATTTCATCACAATCACTTATTTTCATCATACTTGCAAGAAAAAGATGAAAATACCTTCCATTAAAGTGTAATATCATAAAAAATAGGTATAAAAATGTGCTTAAAAAGCTATATATTTTATGTGTATCAGTACTCTGCCACACAGATAAATATTTAAAAGGTAGTTTCACTTCAGTTTCAAAGTAAAGTTAATTTTAATAATTAGGCAGTCACTCGTATACGCAAGTATACGTATCATTTAAGTAATACAGGGCTCTAGTGGAGTCCAGGTTATCGATCCCACGAGGAAGGTTGAAACTTTTCAAAGTTTAGTACAAAAATCCAATACTTAATTTACAATGCACGTTCAGGAAATATTAAAGTTGCTAGTGTAAAGATGACTTAAAGCTAAGTTAAATAAAGTTACTTTCCAAATTTCTAGTCAGAATTCACTAACATAGATGAAGTTTTGTATTGAAAGGTTCAAATATGGAAAATCATCTTTCCACTTAAAATGATACAATGATGAGTGAATGATAAAGATTGATAAAGTTTTATATTGTGCAAAATAGGAGCATTCGTATTCTTTACCCTCTTCAGAGTACCCCCTCTTCAGAGTTATGTAAAGATCATTGGCAAATCCTAAGATTAATCTCTAAATCCATGGTTAGGCTGGGAGGATACTGGCTATCACTTCAGAGCTCCCACTTCCCTTCACCCGAAGGCTAACCCTAGCTTTAGGTACCAAACACTAGGACCAAATTGAGGATTTCAGTCTGTCAACCTAAAATCTCCAATTTGACACCCATCAAACCACATTTTCCTATTTATTTGCACTCAACCCCTATGAACTACGAACTCATTCATGGACATTGAATGAATTCTCCACTTTTGTTGTAGAAAAATTTGTACTATCAGATTAAATGTTTCACAACAAGTTTTAACAATTCAATTGACCAGATCGAAAAGTAAATGAAGTATAAAGTGAAAAATCAGCACAATTTCTTAACATTTAAACGACACATCAAATCTACAACACCCCTTCACCATATCTCATTGCAAGGAGAAAGACAAAGAAATCTACTCAGAATTCATGAGGAAGATACGACAAAACATGAATTTTATATATAATAGCAAAGTCATACAAACCATAAGAAGTAAATACAACTTATGTCAATTTCTTCCCCAAGAAAATCCCTTGATGTTCCTTTGATTCCTTTTTCCTATTCACAAAAACACTTAATTCCCTCTTAGAATGATAAGGTAGAAGCAAACTCTCACTTTTCTCCTTTTCCTACACTCTTTAGAGAAGAATTCCTCACAAAACAAGACTTACACGCACTTTAACACACATACACACTCACTCTCCAAAACACTAACACACTTTAGTCACACCAAAAGACACCTCTCCCTCTCTTCTCTCACTTTCTTGGCGTTCAAATATGTTTGAAATAGTTTAGAAATGAATTCCCCAAGAGATTCCTTAAGCAACCCTTCAAAAATTGTCCAAATGCATTTAATTTGGCCTCCACCGACTTAGGAGGCCGTCGGCGCTGGATAGGGCGTCGTCAGCAATGGTCCGCCTTAATATTTTCTGAATTATCTAGAATTGGGCGACAATGACGCCCATTCTAACGATGTCGGTGCCAGTAGGCTGGTTTTTCCATTTTGCCTATTTTTACTCTAAATTTGTTCTTTTTTTCTTCCTTTTGCTTCAAACACCTAAAATGATCATACATATAGCAAACATGAAAAATACCTTCCTTTAAAGTGTAATATCATAAAAAATGAGTGCAATTTATATATATGAAAATCTAACATACTTTTGCTGCATCAAGTATCCATTAAAATATTTTTCCTAATTTTTCAAATTTAGTTATATATTTTTAAAATCTAAAATATATTTTTCTTAATGTTTTCATTAAAATAATTATGATAAATAGAATACAAATCATAAAAATGAAAAGTTTTTTCCTCTGAGTTCTTTGGACTTAGGGAGAATTAATAAAAAAACATAAAAATTAATTTCTGAAATTAATTTTTATTTTCCATTTATTTAATCCCTAAAATGAACAAATAATTACAAAAAATAAAATATAACTCAAAAATTCAAAGAAAATATTCCTAGAGGTCTTCTTACCTAGGTGAACCTTCACTAATTTTCCTAAGGATAGAAACTTTACCTTGATTGATTAAATGGACTAACCTTAGAAATTTCTATTTTTGTATCAAAATAATTGTATAAATTAAAATAAAGATAAAAAATCATAATTCATTCTCTGGGATTTCAATTAACACATGAGAGATAGGTGCGTAAATTTTTAAGCCTTCATGAATTAATTTAAAAGATTTATGAAGATAGGAGCCTGGGGGCAAAATTTCAATTTCCACCTTCTTACCCCTAACAAAAATTTAGTATATGTTAAAAAGCTTAAGGGATAATATTTCAATCATAAACAGTATTATAGGGTTATTGAAACATGTGGGTAAGAGGTAGAAACTAGTTAACTTTCACTTTTAGAAAGGAAAGGTATAATTGCAATTATCCAATTGTTATGTCTTGGAAGAGTAAGTCAATTTGAATGGTCTAAATGTTTGGAGCATGATTTAGGAAGTTAATAATTCAACAACCTAAAGTCCCAAATCAATGGTTGAGCTATAGGTTGATCTCTCAATAGGAATCAAACATTTTTAATATGACTTTTCCTAAATTACATATTTACCCCTAATGCCATTTGTGATGTGTAGTGAGCTAATTTTAATCTAAAATACTTGAGGGTTAGTTGGAAGATAAACCATAATTAATCTCCCTTAAACTCTACAAGCTCAAACTTGCTAGTCCCCTATCTCATGGGTTAATTAAGGTATAACATTGAGCATAACCTAAACACTAAACTTAGATAAATGATTTATTAACATAATAAGTTTAGAAGAACTTGAAATAGTCAAAAGGATTTTAAAAGTTGTTTATGGTTGTTCCCCGAGCATATTTATGATCTTTGGGTATTTTGAAGGGCAATTGAACCTATTATGCTTTGATGAAGAAAATCGTCCTTAAAATATTTAGAGACCCACCAAGTTATGCTCTGAGACCCTTTAATTCAACTAATTCAATAGAAATAGCCTAAATTACTTATCTTACATTTACAACCCAACGCCTAAGGACTTGAGTCTTCTCTAAGGTATTTAAGACCTTTTGAGCAACTGGAGATATTTGTTTTTTCCACATATGGATCATCAAACTGGAATAAGTCTAAGGTCTAGGTGGCTATAGCAATGATGATAATGCTAATGTGTGCTCAAACAAGGGATACAATGCAATGTGGGAATTTTAGAATAGTGTCTCCTGCCTCAAGGACCTTTAATATGGAAGTGGAGAAGGACTAATGATACTATTCACCGACTCTTGGTGGGATTGTTGTCCTGACACTCTTAGATTGCTATAGTCTTAGCTTGATTAAAATGACTAACCTATGGACGACACTACTATACGAAATTAAAATAAAATTTCTTTTGCTTGATAAAACAAACTCTTCATGAAAACTTTTAAATGAAAAATTAAAGAATTATGATGAAAATTTATAAAGGTCCATGGTCAGTCGTTTGGATCATGATCAGGACTATCTGTAGGTTGTCAGGTTGGTGGCTCTTAACTAAGGGCCAAAAGCACACAGTCTAGCTCTAAGCCCTCACCTCTGATGTCTTATACATAGTCTTAATTTTACCTGTGTGACTATGGGTGTTCTTTTACTTATTTTTGTCTTTTCTGACATGCTTTTTCTAATTTTCTCGTACTGGAATTTCTTACACTGCTTACTTAATTTTTGTAATTTATTTAAATTTCCTGTAAATTATATTATGCTTTATGGACTAACCATATAGCGGTAGCAGAGGCCCAAGTATGCTTTTACATTTTATCTAAAACATTTTACTTTAACGCGCTTTATTTTTTACAATTTTATTTACTTGCAATTTACTTACTTGGCATGCAAAACTGAAAAAAAAAACAAAACTAAAACATAAACTAAACCAAAACTGATAACAAAATTGAAACCAAAACAGAATTGTGAAACCAAACCAAAACAATAACAACAACAAAACTTGACATACACACTGCAAAACTATATACCCTAACCTTGAAACTGCGGAATTATCAAAACTGCAACGAGTAGCTTGGAGAAAACATAGTGGGTAGCACAGTGAAGGCATGCAAGAGAACATCTTTGATAGAGCAAACAAGTTTTCAACAACAAACCTTTTCCGTAGAATTAAACAACAAATCATAGGACTTCGAGGTTGTTTGGCTAGTGCAACATAAATCCTCACCTTATATTTTAGGCTTTTACACACCATTTAATATAAGCCCTAAACCGTCTTAGGATTTCGAGGTTGTCATTTTGTATGACGTAAATCCCCTATCTTCCATAGTATCTGTATGATCGGTATCATACAAATTTAGGCCCTACATAATAAAATTGGTAGGATGAAATATTAATAATCTCTCTTCGAAACTAAGGCAAACCATAGGATAGTTTGGGAAATCATCGAGGTTCTCCTCAGGATCCATGACATCCCCTACCTTTTCTTCCTATGGATTCTAAATAACAATTCCAACTTGATCCTTTCCCATTTGAAATTTTTATGTCCGACCTTGAAAACTTTAAAATCTAAAACTCATGAAGGCATTACCTTTGATTAAAATCTAGAGTTTTCTTAGTTGACTTTGGTTACTTAAGATGTAATTAATTATAGGGGCTAGCCCTTATAGGAAAATTTAAGGACCCATAATAATATAAACTCTATCTAATCTCTTAGATTAGATAGGGGAACTTGTCGATCAATATAAAAAGTTTTGCAGATCAAATCGGATGTCATAATTTTTTTAGTTTATTTAATCGATCCTTGTTATCAAGCAATACGTCTATTCTTTGGGGTAGATGCATGACTTGTGATGTAGTGCTAGTTTATTTAAACTATAAAATATATAGGTTTGGTTCGTTCCCATATTATTCAAACTGAAAATAATAATTTTATAAAACATGTATATATATTAAATTAAAAGCAAGCAACTAGATTTCTATTCCAGTGACCGATAATTTCTAATTTAACGACCTACATGGCCTAGTCGATTCTGACTTTAGTATAGACATGTGGAGTACTTTGCCCTCCAATTTCATTTTGGGGAAGTCGTTTAGCATTCGTAGGGCAGACTAGCCACAAAGCTATTGTCATCCAATAAACTTCTAGAGCTTGTAGGATGGGCTAGCTACAAAGCTTTTCCCATCCTTCAAGATCGAACTCTCCCAAACTCTCCAAGGAACATTTGAGGAGCCAAAGTTGTGGGAAATCATGATTTTGACCCATTTTGGAAAGGATATAAAGCTCACAATGGGAAACTCTTGGGTTTGCTAGGAGTGCTCGATGTAAGATTCTAAACCTAAGGCAACCTCTTATAACTTAACAACCAATACGAGGGTCTGAGGATGTGTTGACTAGCATCAACCAGCCACACTCACCTGCGTGGGCGACTGGACCCAGAACATCTAGTCTAGACTAACCCTAGGGCAAGGTAAAAATAAAATAATTAGGGTTTTAGTAGATTTTACATAACAGTGTTTAATTAAAGTCCCATAGTCATGTCTCAGATGGAGCTCTCCTAGAGTAGGAGAAAGCTCACATTTTTTTAGTTCTCTGGTGGTGCTTCGGTGATACTCTAGTGATCTACCACTAATCTTTACTAGAGCTAGGATGAAGCTCTCCTCACACACCTTTAAGAAATGTCATAGAGGCAGATGGAAGAGATGAAGAAGAAGAAGGTGAAGGAGAAGAAGAGAGTGAGGGAGAAAAGCTACCCAGCTTTATCCTCTTGAGGAAGATGAAGCTCTTCCTCTCTTGCTCATCCAAGAAGCCTCTCCAAAGTATCTCCAAGCTCCTCCAAGTGCTCTCTAAGGCTCTCACCAAATACCCTCTCTAAATGCTTCTTCAACTCGTCGATGGAAAAAAATGAGAGCAGATCAGGTGAAAGGAGGCTCCCTCTAGGGTTAAACCTTACCAAGAAAATATCCCATTTTCCCCTTCTAGAAGCCTCTAAAGGAGGGTCAGAAGAGGTATTAGCTTCTCTCCTTTCCCATCCCCAAGACTCATGGTCATAATCTTGACATTTCAGCTGCCTCGAGGGTTAAAACAAAGCCAAAAATGACTCCTTATTATGACCTGGGAAGGGACCGTCGCAAAGGTGCCAGAATTCTAGAACCTAAGTACTAGTCTAGCACCTAGGAACAACCCTAGTGGCACTTATATTCTTAGATTGTGGGAAAAGGCTAGTTTTTGCTAATTTTGGATGCATAGGAATCCGGGATGCGTGCTTAGGTGCCCAGTCTGGTGCCTAGGCACCAGAAAGTGGTGTCAGACTTCCAGAGGCTTAGTTTAACAATTTAAGGAGTTATTTTGGGTGCTTAGGTACCTTGGGGTTGGCTCTTATGCATCGTTCTAGCGAAAAAGCCTTAATTTTCATATGGAGTGCTTGATATAGGGTTTTCTCAATTCGTAAGCTACGTGAGATTCTATATGAGTGAAATGTGGTCCCATAAATTTAAATTTGAGTAATCTTATCAGTTATTCACTGGAAAGTTTGTCTGTAATGGTTGCCCTAAGTCACGGTGTGGGTAGGGTGTCTCGAACCCTGAATTTCTTATAGCCCGTGTGGGAGAACTTCGTCACTTACCTTAGCCACCAGAGGCTCCAGATAAGCATGAGGTGACTTCTTAACTTAGGTTTAAACAATATCCCAAGAAAATATCCCATTTTACCCTTCTAGAAGCCTCTAAAGGAGGGTCAAAAGAGGTATTAGCTTCCCTCTTTTACCATCCCCTAGACTCATGATCATAATCCTGACATTTCAGCTGCCTCGGGGGTCCGAAACAATACCAAAATGGCTCTTTATCATGACCTGGAAAGGAACTATTCCAGCACCTAGGAACCACCCTAGTAGCATTTATATTCTTGGCTTGTGGGAAAATACTAGTTTTTGCTAATTTTGGGCACCTAGGTACCCGGTATTAGTGCTTAAGTGCCCAATCTGGTGCCTAGGCACCAGAAAGTGGTGTCAGACTTCCAAAGGCTTAGTTTAACTATTTAAAGAGGTATTTTGGGTGCTTAGACACGTTGGGGTTGGTTCTTATTCATCGGTCTAGCCCCAAAACCTTGATTTTCATATGGAGTGCTTGATAGAGGGTTTTCTCAATTCATAAGCCACGGGAGATTATTTATGAGTGAAATGTGGCCCCATAACTTTAAAATTGAGTATTCTTGTCAGTCATTCACTAGGAATTTTATATCCAATGGTCATCCTAAGTCACGGCATGGGTAGGGTGTCTTGAACCTTGACTTTCCTATAGCTGTGTGGGAGAACTCTGTGACTCACCTTAGCCACTTGAGGCTCCAGAAAAGCATGCAGTGACTTCTTAAAACTATAATAAGTTTGAAATTTGTCCCTCATGGTGAATAGGTCTTTCTCAAAGCAGGTTCTCATGAGTAAGGCTGAATCACCGCCAACCCTAGCTCCTTGTCCAGAACTAGTGCAGGAGAGTCGCAGATGGGTGTCTTGAGCTGTAGGAAGGTGATGCAATATATATATATATATATATATTAAAAAAAACTAATTTATTAATCTTTAGAGAGTCTAGTAGATCTGATATGAGGAATTAAAAGAAAATCCCCATGCAAAAGAAGTCTAAAATCCTTAAATAAAGGAGATATAGGATCCATAGAAGAATAAGAACAACATAAAGTGTCATTAGAAGAAGAAGCTCTAGTAGCAAGGCAGTTTGCTGGATGATTTCCCTCTCTATGAATATGGCTCCAAACTATAGCTTTATTAATAGATAGTAAGGATATTTTGTTGATCCATATTTGAAGGTAACAAGGTGTAGCTGCTTTATGCTGAAGAATTTGAAGTAACAACAAAGAGTCCATCTCAATATGAATAAGACAATGGTGATTCAAGATGGCTGTTTTAAGACCCCAAAAAACAGCAATAGCCTCTGCTTCAAGTGCATTCACAACAATAATAGGAGTAGATAGAATCCATAAAGATATACCCATATGATTTCTACATAGAGCACCAATACCAGCAGTGGAAATTTTAAAACTATCATCAGTATTTATTTTCACCCATGGAAATTTAGGAGTTCTCCAAATGATCGGTTGAGCCTTGACATAAGAGGATTTGTCACTTAATTTCAACAAAGTGCTTATCTTGTGAAGATAATTCAAACAATTTTTAATGATAATCTGGGCTGAGAATGCCTTATTGTTGTAAATAATATCATTCCTTGCCATCCATGTGAACCAAAAAATAATAAGAGGGAGATAAAATTCTGCTGTCCCCTTCCAATCCTGCCAGCAAGCATTTATATTAATCCATAATTGATACTTAGAAAGAATACCCTTGTGCTTTAAAATAGCCTTCCATACTTTCTGTACAGCAGTGCAATTGAGAAATAAATGATTAATTGATTCTTCATTGGAGTGACAAAGATGACATAAAGAAGGTCCATGACTTCCTTTTAATTTCAGAATATCATCTGTTGGCAGAAACTTTCTAAAAAGTTTCCAGCAAAAAAATGACATAGAAGGAGATATAAATTTGTTCCAAAGATGTTTCCCCCAATCATTATAAGTCCAATTATTACTAGAAAGATAAATGAACTTTGGTTGTAATGGAAGGATTTTTAGTAGAAGGATTTGAGTAGAAGAATTTTTAGTAATCAATCTATCTTTTTGATTGGGCTGTAATGGAACTGAAAGAATCTTATTTATAAGATCTTTGTTGACAGCAGTACTAAGTTTGGATACATCCCAATTGAGATTAGTCCAACAATCAGAAACTTTGTGTATAGTAGAAGACATAGCCTGTTGATCCTTTAGATAATCATTAAATAACCAGTTGTCCAACCAAAAATTAATCTGGCCATCTCCAATTTCCCAAATAAATAATTTTTCAGCAAACTCTCTTACCTTCAAGAGCTTCTTCCAATTTTTTGAATCTCCCAGCTTGGGTTGAACCTAAGAAGGATGAACTGTTTTGCAATACTTTCCATGTAGAAATTTAGACCAAAGGGAAGACTTTTCTCTAAACTTAATCCATTGCTTACAATAATAAGAAAAACTGAGAAATTGAAAGCTTTTAAACCCAAGCCCACCACTAGCAATAAGTTTACACAACTTATCCTAATATGACCAATGCATTTGTTTTTGTTGTCCTTCCCATAGGAGATCTCTTAACACTATTTTGAAAATTAATTCCTCTACTAAAGGATGGTTATATGATTTCCATTAAATTGTTGAAGATGCTGTTATGTATTTCCAGAATCTGTTTTCTTTTCAGCCTTCTAATTCTTCCTTATTTTCTGCTCATCTGCTGCAAAATGGATTGTTCAAAGGAAATGGTGATCTATTAACCAATCTACCTACTGAAGATGAAGTTCTTTCTGCTATTAACTCAATGGATGGTAATAAAACAGCTGGGCCAGATGGTTTCTCTTCTGATTTCTACAAACAGTTTTGGAACATTATTAAGCAGAATGTTCTTGCTGCTATACATGCTTTCTTTCAAGGATTTAATCTGCCTAAATACTTTGCATCTTCTTCCATTATACTTATACCTAAAGATAGGAGTAAGAATTGCTGGAAAGATTTTAGACCAATTAGTATTACATCTACTTTCTCTAAGATCATAAGTAAGGTTCTTGTGGACATGCTTCAACCCTTCTTGGTGGATTTGATTTTAGAGAATCAATCAGCATTTATTAAAGTTCTTTGATTAAAATTCAGATTAAAAATTGGATTACTGATTATACTGGATTCAAAGAAGCTACTTATCCTCTTGTTTACTTGGGTTTCCCCTTGTTAAAAGGAAGAAGAAGGTTATCTCATTATGATGAAGCTACTTATCCTCAGGCGAGGGGAACGTGGGAGCTCTGAAGTGGCAGTCGGTATCCTCCCAGCCTAGCCGCAGATTCAGTAATCAAACATAGGATTAGTCAATATTCTTTACACCTGACCAAAGGGTAAAGAATAGGAATGCTCCTATTTGTCACAATACCTTAAAATTATCTATTTAAATTCATCAATCACTTAAATTTCTAAACAAGGGGAAAGATACTTTTTCCGAATAGTTAAGACTTATTTAGCAATTAGTTTAATTTCCCGCACTTTCAATACGTATTAATTTTCTACTTAGTTAAGTTACCTAATTAAAATACTTAGTTTATTTTATTGCGCTCAAATTTAGAAATTCCAAATTTTCGTATACTATTTTAAAAATTATTATTATTATTTTAAATTAGTTGTTATTTAATTTTCTCTTTTCCTGTGGGATCGATAACCAGGACTCCACTAGAGCCCTGTATTACTTGATACGATACGTATACTTGCGTAGCATCCACAACATAAACAATTACAATTCTATACATATAAATAGCGGGTCAAGTTTTTGGCGTCGTTGCAATTAAATTAAAAATATCATAATATAAAATTGTGGGTCACCTCTCATTCAACTTTGGCAGACTCAGAAAAGCTTTCTAAGGCTTTAACTAGCTGGAATTGGAGTGATTTTGGCAATATTAATTCCAATATAAAAGCTGCTGAAGAATTAATTTCCAAAACTGACCAAGCTGTTGAAAATGGCTCCTGTTTCGATCATGATTTATTCATTGCCAATGAAAAATTAAACACCGCCATTCTTCGAGAGGAACTCGTTTCTCCAACAAAAAGCTTCGACCCAATCATTTTCTTTATGGAGATAGAAATTCTAGATTTTTTCATGTTGTAATTAAATATAGAAGATCTATTAATTCTATCTTAAAGATTAATTCTTCTACTAAAGGATGGATTTATGATTCACAAGTCATTGTCGAAGATGCTCGTTCTCTATTTCCGAATCTATTTTCTCGCTCATCCAATTATCTCTTCATCTCTTTCGTTCGCGTTATTGCAATGTAGCATGTTTAAAGGAGATGCTCGCTCGCTTAACAAATCCTCCTACGTAAAATGAAGTTTTCTCCGTTATTAATTCTCTAGATAAGCAACAAAACAGACAGGGCTCGATGGTTATTCTTCCGATTTCTATAAAAAGTTTTGGAGTATTATTAAGCATATGGTGATGGTCGCTATCATTGCTTTCTTTCGTGGTCTCCGATTTGCCTAAATATTTTGCTTCCTCTACTATCATCCTTATCCCTAAAGATAAATTTAAAAACAAACTGGAAGGATTTTAGGCCCATATGTATTACTTCCACCTTTTCTAAGATCATTAGTAAGGTTCTAGTGGACGAGTCGCAACCTTATCTATTGGATTTAATCTCCGAAAACCAATCCGCCTTCATTAAAGGGAGATGTATTAGTGACAATATTCTTCTTGCTCAAGAGTTGCTTGTTGATATTGATAAGCCATGTAGAGTTTCTAATATTATTCTTAAGCTAGATCTCTCTAGAGCTTTTGATTCAATCAATTGGTCTTTCATCACTGATGTATTAGCTCGCTAGAGGTTTCAACTCGATTTTTGCTCTTTAATCTTTAGATGGCCGGAGAACAACTATTATAGTGTTCGATCAATGGATGTACTCATGGTTTCTTTCAAGCTGGCGGGGGATTAAACAAGGAGATCCATTATCTCCTTATATTTTCATCTTGGCTTTCGATTACCTCTCTAAATTATTAAATCAGGTTCATATGGCTAATCCTTATGTTCAATATCAGCATAGATCTAACATTTTGGTTAGTCACCTCGGCTTATGCGGATGATGTAATTGTCTTTTGCAATGGGAGTAAATAATCTATTAAATGCATTATGAGAACTCTTTCCAGCTTTGAATCAGTTTCGGAATGGAATTTAATAAAGCCAAATGTTCTTTTCTAGCTAGTTCTTTGATGAAGGCACATATAAAAAATTGGATATTGGATTATATTGGTTTTAAAGGGGTTGTTTATCCTCTTGTTTATTTGGGCTTTCCTTTGTCCAAAGGAAGAAGAAGATTGTCTCATTTTGATGATGTGGTTACCAAAATTTGTTCTAAAATTCAATGCTGGTCAAATTCTTTTCTTTCTAATGGTGGAAGAGTTACTCTTTTGAAGAGTATATTAACTTCTTTCCCTTTGTATATTCTCCAAATGGTTAATATGAAGAGAAGCTCTCAAAAACTGCTATCAGTTATTTTCAACAAATTTTTATGGGAAGGCCAGCATAAACAAATGCATTGGACAAACTGGGATAAATTATGTAAACCATTTGCCTGTGGTGGTCTTGGATTTAAAAGCTTTAAACATCTTAGTTTCTCTTTCTTTTGTAAGCAATGGATTCACTTCAGATCAAAGTCTTCACTCGGTCTCTATTTCTTCATGGGAAATATTGCAGAACATCCCATCCTCTCGAGTTCAAGCTAAATTAGGAGATTCCAAAAACCGGAAAAGACTTTTAAAAGTAAGAGAATTTGCCGAACAGACTCTTTATTTGGGATATTGGTGATGGTCAAGTGGACTTTTGGCTTCGACAATTGGTTATTTAATGACCACCTGTATAAGCAAGGAGTTTCTTCTTCTAATCAGAAAGTTTCTGATTTCTGGTCTAATTCCAATTGGGATGAAGCTAAACTGAAAGCTGCTGTTAATACTGATTTTGTGAATAAAATTATGTCTATACCTTTACAATCTAATGTTAAGGATAGACTGATTACCAAGAATCCATCTACTCAAAGTCTCTCCAAGTTCATTTATCTTTCTAGTAATAATTGGACTGCTAATGATTGGGGCAAGCAGATATGGAATAAATACATAACTCCTTCTATGTCATTTTTCTCGTTGGAAGCTTTTCGGGAATTTTTTGCCAACCGATGATATTCTGAAGTTAAAGGGTATTCGGGGGCCTTCTATGTGTCCTTTTTGTCTCTCTAGTGAAGAATCCATTTCTCATTTATTTATCGGTTGCAATGCTATACAGTGAGGTATGGAAGACTGTTCTTAATCAAAGGGGATTGTCTCATAGATATTGTTGTTGGACCAAGCTTGTTGATTGCTGGCAAGATTGAAAGATGACAACTGAATTCTATATCCCCCTAATTATATTTTGGTTCACTTGGATGGTTATAAATGAGATTATGCATAACAATATGTTTTTTTCAGCCAAAGTTATCATAAAAAACTCGTCGAATTTTCTTCTTAAGATGACAGACTTCTTTGAATTTAATTAATAAGCCTTCGGCAATCAAATTCCAATTGATCTTTTGGAGAACTCCTAAATACCCTTGGGTTAAAATCAATACCGATGGAAGTTATATACATTCCATCGTCGTTAATTGTTCCAATGCTCGGTATTGGTGCCTTATGCGAAATTACATGGCGTCTTGCTTATGGTTTATCTCTCGCTCCAATTTCGCCATTAATGCATTAGAATCGAAGCTATAGCTATTTTCCGGAGTCTAAAGATAGCTATTCTCGAATCATAAAGGCCCAATTCATGTGGAGATGGATTCATTAGTTTTACCGAATATTCTTCTACATAAATCGACTACTCCTTGGTATCTTCAAATTTAGATCAATAAAATTTCATTATTGGTATCTAATCTATCTATAGTTTGGAGTCACATCCATAGTGAGGGAAATCGACCGACTAATTGGCTTGCTACTAGAGGCGCTTCTTCTAAGGACATTTTATGCTTTTATTACTCTTCTTTGGATCTTAAATCTTCTATTTTTAGGGAGTTTAGAATTCTATTACATGGGGATCTCGCTTTCCTTTCCTCATATCGGATGTACTAGAATTTCTTGATTAATATATTTTCATTTACGCTAATATATATATATATATATATATATACGTTTAGAAAAATATGAAATCAAACCGACCTCATATTTTTCATAGTTTAAATGACAGAGCACTATACCTCAAGACCTGTATTTATCCCGAAAGATAAATACAAGACTCGAGGGTGAGGCCCGATCAAATAAACTAAGAAACATATAACGTCTGTTTGGTCTGCAAAACCATTTTTATTTGCCGACAAGTTCCCCTATTTAATATGAGGAATTAAATAGGGTTTATATTAAGCTGAGTTCAGAAAACTTTCCTATAAGGGCAAGCCCCCATAGTTAATTACATCTTAAATGACGGAGGTCACTTAAGAAAAATTTTAATTTAAATCAGGAAAGATATTTTTACGAATTAACTTCAAAAAGCTAAGGATTATTCAATGAAGTGTGATAATCGGAGTCCAATAGGTGAAAGGTTCAAATTTTGGAACAATTGTTGTAGGAATCCAAAGGAGGAAGAACTAGTGGAGATCACAAATCCAAGAAGGAGGCCTGGTGACTTCTCAATCTATCCTATTGTTTGGCTCAATTTTGGTAGAGAAGTTATTTAGTGTTTACTCCTGCCACTTTTATTATGTAGGGCTTACATTCACTTAATACCTATCAGGTGAATAGCCTGGAAAATAGGAGGATTCACATCATATCAGATGACAACCTGAGAATCCTAAGATGACTTAGGGCTTATATTTCATAGCAGGGCTGCGTAAATTCCTAAAAGATCAGGTGAGGATTTATGCTACGCTAGACAAGCGACCTCGAAGTCCTATGGCTTGTTATTTAATTCTAAGGAATGGTTTAGCTGAAGTAGACATGTTCTACTGTTGAAGATGACCGTGTTGCCCACAATGCATGCTCCACACTCCTTGTCATAGCAGGTTTAGTTCAAGAGGTGACAATCAGGGGGGTGAGAGAAGTGCCATGTTTTAGAAGGTTGAAAATTAAGGTGTCTTAACTTTTTAATTAAAATAAATATTTAAGTTGATTGTGGTGACACTGGTTAGGATCTCACGGTTCCTTCGTTTCGGCATCACCATTTTCATCAAATTCATTTAGTCCGGATGAATTTACCAAATCTAAATTAATGAGTTATGTACTTTCATCTAGACCGTGGGAAATCTCGTCAGGAAAACGTAGGTTACTTCGTCCGAGGTATTCCCGATCATCCAATGAGACGTCTTAATTTTAGTTACAATTGCAAGTCTTATTTTGATTGTGATTAAATTTTGAGTTGTTTAACATGTGGGGTTCAATCATTTTTTCAATTTAAAAGTATGTGGGAAATTAAAGCGAGAGAACTACGCTAAACAAGAGTATACGTTGTGGAAAGTAAAACAGGTAAACAACCAGGCTTGTATATGTTCCATGGAAAGTAAAGCATATAAACAACCAAGCATGTATATGTATGTACTGAAAAAGTAAATTAGGAGAATGACTCAGGCATGTATATATATGTACTGAAAAGTAAAGCAGGCAAACAACCCAGGCATGTATATATATGTACTGAAAAGTAAAGCAGGAAAACTAAACAAAATAAGTGTGTGTGTGTGTGAATGTGTATGTGTAGGTGATGTGAATGTGTGACGTACATGTGATGTGAATGTATATATGTATGTGATGTGAATGTGTATGTGTTAACTGAAAGGTGTGCAAGGAAAACCAAAAAGTCAAAAAGATGGCCTTGTAGGAGATTTGAAAGTGAAACTGCGGAGAAAACTCGTAGGAAATCCGTAGAAACAAATTTGTAATGAAAATTCGTAGGAGATCCGTAGAAATCATCGTAGGAAGAAAAATACTAGAAATAAATGACTAAGAATATGGGAGGACCGTAAGCGTGATGGCGTAGAGGACTCAGAGTTGTGTTGTATATCCCACCTTAAGTGCTAACTACCAGACTGACACCCTACAGAAGGCAGTCCTAATTCGACCCGGATAGTCAACCATGGGCCTTTGTAAATTTTTCACACGTTTTAGTTCGGATTGCATGCAAGTGAAAAATTAGGTAAGTATGTTGTTATGTTGTTGAAGTAATTTTGTATTTTGAAAAATCTATATGTATATTTTATAAAGTAATTTAATCCACAAGTCGACTATCCTAATCAAACTAGGACTACTAGCAACCTAAGAGTGGGAGTGGCAGATACCCCAAGGACGGGTGAATAGTATCGGCAAATTCCTTCGTCTACCCCCTCCGGGGTCTCTAAGTCAGGAGATATTGTTCTAGAATTTTCTCGTATCCCTCCTCTATACACAATCATCATCGTCCTCCCTTAACCATCCTACTTATAGCCTTGTTTGATAGCCCCACATATAGCTAAAGGCTATACATGCTCACTCATGTGTCCTACATAAGCACGTGACTTAGGCCAAGATACAAGAAGAAGCAAAGGACAGGGAACAAGGAAGAGAAAGAGGAGAAAACGATCAACCTAAAATAATGTCATTAAGGAGGTGGGTCGTTTCTCAAAGATGGACATCAAAGACATGTAAACTAGACCTCTCCCAACGTGGTGCAGAGAGGTAGCCGTAAGTCATGTAAAACAGGTAGGCTAAGCCCCTCCAACATGGTTCAAGGGGTAGCCGTGAAAGGAAACAAGACCAAGCCCATAAATGGCTAAGAACAAGGATGCAAAAGTCTTAAATCCTTTCGCATGTATAAGGACATAACAAAGGCGATGTCACAAGTAAGGTGATGTAGTGAGTGAAGTGGTGTAAGGATATGATGTGTAAAGTGATGTAGGATGTGAGATAGTGTAAGAATTGAGGCAATGTGGAAACTAGGGTGATGAGGTGTAGGGATGTGAGCTAATGTAGCATATGATGTGATATAGGGTAATGTAGTTTAGTAATATAATGTAGTGTAGGGATGTGAGATAATGTAGCATATAATGTGATATATGGTAATGTAGTATATGGCGTAATGTAGCATGTGGTGTGTAAAGCGATGTAGCATGTGGTGTGTAAAGCGATGTGGGAAGTGAAGCAATGTACTATGTAAGGTAATGTAGGATGTAATGTAGAATGTCGGGTAAGGAATGTGGTGATGTAAGTGTACGGAGTGAAGTAATGTGTGGTGTGTGGTAATGTAGCATTTAAAGTAATTTAGGATGTGATGTAAGATATGGAGTAGTGTAGGAAGTGAAGCAATGTGAGATGTGAGGTGGCATAGGAGTGTATTTATGTTGGGGTAATGTGGTGTAGGGTAATGTGGCGTAGTGATATAATGAGTATGATGATGTAGGTTATGTAGGATAATGTAGTGTATAGGATGTGGGTTATGTAAGTGGTGTAGTAACGTAAGGCAAAAGAAGATGTATAAAATTAAAACCAATAAACAACGTAGGAAAACTAAATTTGATTGAGAAAAATTGAGCAGCATAATGGCATAAAAAATAAAATTTTCACACCTGCAATTTGCATAAAAGATGTGCCACAAGCATGTATATATCTGTAACATTCAATATTTCCACCAATTTCGAGTTTCCCACATTTGCAACAACATAATAGTGAAGTGACATGAGCATATGACACCATTCCAAGCATATTAAACAAGTAGGAGAGCAAGTATAAGAATGTAAAGACACTCAACATGAGTATGTGAGTCTAAGGAAAACTGAGCATGAATAGTATATCCTAACTTTCTCCCTTTTTGAAAGGGTAAACATGCCATCTCTTTTTCTTTCCTTTTTCTCACTAAAAAAAAAAATTAAATGATGCTTAATAATGTAAATTTTAAGTGAGAGTAGCAAGGAAACATTTAAAGTAAACTTGCATGGTTACCACCCATGAACTTGCATGGTTACCACCCATGCAATTCTCAACATATGGGAAACAAAAGAGCACTTAGAACCAACTTACCACAAGCCAAATCAAGTATATTTTGCATAGGGACAGTAAGGAAGTAATCCAAATCAATTCAAAATAAGTGCAAAAGTGTAGATTTTTACTTATAGGTAGCATAGGAACAATGACACTCTCTCATATGTACAACAGACATCACCAAAAGGGGCTATAGGTATCCATGTAGCAATGGCCAACATTTCTAATCAAGTATTTGATGCTCATAGTAACTTCCATAAGAAACACATGCAAGAATTTGAAAAATAAAGTGAAGTAAAGGTGGATTGTAATGTGAAAAGTGCACTTCATGTTTGTGATATGTAAACACCTCAAAACTATGGGATGACTTGTATGAAAAAGAGAGCTTTGAATTTCTACAAGTAAAACATGATTTTTGTGCATAGAATAAGGTGAAACATATGTGAATATATAGCTTTGATGTTGCATATGTGAATACATGTTGAAATAGATGAAAAACAAATGTAGGCGTGTTCAAATTTTGATGTTTCATAAGTTAACATGTTTGAATCCGAAAATTTTATGTAACTTCAACAAATTTATTTTCATGTTAGCTACCAATCACCAAGCAATAATAAGGCATGAAATGAGGTAGGAAATGTGTGAAATTAAGCTTAAGTATTTTATATATGAATACCAAGTGAAATAGGTGAGAAATAAACATATATAGCCTCATTCCCAAGTGTTTCAAGTTGAGCCATTTTCAAATCAGAAAATTGCATATAATAAACCAATTCTCCCATGTCTCAAAAGGGAGAAGCCCCAAGCTCAAAGTATGCTAAACAACATAAAGCAAGCAAGCCATCCTTTTCAAGTATTATGTATTGAAGCTTGGGAAGCATAGAGAAAGGAAGTACAACATACCACCAACAACTTCTGATTTTAAGTCATATGAGAGTGACCTTAAGATACAAACCAAAGTTCCAAATTTTAACATGTGAAAGAGACTTAAAGCCTCAAATAGAATTAAAATTTTAAACATGTGCAAGGCAAGATCAAAGTCCAAGCAATTTCAAACTTCCTAGCATGTGAATGTGTCTCTCAAGCCATGAGTTTGACTAACTAAAAGGTGTAAGAAACAACACCTAAACTTCATATGAGACAATGAAAATTTTAAACATCCCAAGCATACACTTAAACCAACTAAGAAAGACCAGGAAGACTTCAAAAAAAGAAAAATAAATTTCTCGTCAAACCTATATTTTCGGCTAAGTAAAAAAAAATGGTAAGAAGGCTTCTAAATGCCTCATGAAATAACCACACTATAGGCACCAAAAACTAGCTTAATCTCTGCCAGGATGTATAAGCTCAAAATTCCAACTGCTAATTCACAAATTTTCCATAAAGTTTCTTAGCCCACAAGCATTAGAAAATCAGCCATGAAACATACCATGAGCTAACTCAACTCCACACCTCTATGTGAAACGCAAAAAAAAGCTCATGCCATTTAAGGTCCTAGCCCCCCACATATATTAAACATGTTTAGGGAACAAAATCGACTACTTTTAAAAAAAATCGGCAGCATTTCCCCTAGAAATTGGATTTTTACACATTTTCTCCAAGCATACCTACATGAGAAGAAGCATATAGGAAGCCCAAGCAAACGTGTAGGAACATAGGCTAGCATGTAGGAGGCTTAATCAAGCCTAAAAAAACCCAAGCAAGTATGTAAGAGCTAATTAATGCAAAGCTAAGCCAACCAAGTTCAACTATTTCTTTTCTCTCTTTTCGTTCTTCTCTCTTCTTTTTTTTCACACTTTTTTTTTTCAAGTCAAGCAACATAGATGAGAGCAAGCATTTAGGGAACATGTAGGAAACTTCATTTTTCTCTCTTTTTTTTTTTTTTTTTTTTGCTAAAGAAACATAAAATTTTTTGCAAGTGAAATAGTCCCAAGACTAAAAGTGAAATCAAATCCTTTTTTATATGAAAGCCTTTCCAAAACTTAGCAAAATTTCCAAATTTTGCCACATGAAAGGTGTCCTAAACTTAGCATGAATTTTAAACATTAGCCTTTGAAAAGTACTTCAAGAATCCAAGCATAAATTTCAAACTTTTGTCACATGAAATAGTTTTCAAAAACTCAAGCAAAACTTTCAATTCCCACCATATAACTCATTAGCCAAAAACAAACAAATATAAGCCATGAGAGGGGAAAAACATGCTTTATGGCTAGGGCAAATCAACCAAGCCAAAAAGAGGTGAAAGAATGGCAAAGCACTTAGCTCCAACATAATTTAAACATGATTTTACCTAAGATTTGGCTCAAGAAGAAAAATGGCAGCACCTTCCCCTTCCTTGTGCAAATTTCGGCCAACCCAAGTAAAGCCTACAAAGGCCATTAAATAGGCAAAAAAAAGTAAGAAGAAGAAGGGCAAAAGTGAGCCATTGAACATACCAATGGGTAAGGACCTTTGGTAGCAGGAATAAGGCAGCCATGAGACCATTTTTGAGGTGATAGAAGTGAAAGGAGAAGTAACTAAAAGCTACCATTGATTATATTAAAGCTAGGGGATGGAGAAAACCATGCTTTGGAGAAGAAGCAAAGGGGAAGGAGCCAAACCATGGGAGCTTGCACCAAGGGGGCTTAGCTAGGGCTTAAACTTGTGCCACTTATGGAAGAGGAGGGGGTCTAGTTCACCAATTAAAAAAGAGGGGGAGGAAGAGGGGTTCGGCTAGGTTAAGTGAGGGAGCAAAAAAAAAAAAAAAGAAAACTAGTTATTTACTCACCCGTGGACGCCGATTTTAACGCAGTTCGCTCGTGCGTCGAACAATATCAAATTATATATGTCTCCTAAGTAATTTTGATGTTCCGGATGCAACAGAGTAGTCCGTTTGGGAATTTGAGGTTGTTTGAGCAACCTCGTCGTTGAAACAGGCCAACAAAAGGTCATATTTGGGTTTTCTCGATTAAATCAGATTTTGGTTAAACTCAAGGAAAACTTGGTGGCTATTGAACATTTAATTTAGTTTGTGGGGATGTATCGAAGTGTTTAAAATTCAAATTGTGAAGAAATTGGTGAACATTGGGTTCAATTTGGGTCAAATCGGAGTTTAGGTCAAAATTGGGGCTTTTGATTAAATTAGCTTAAATTGACAAAATTGGGTTATAGTGTAGTTGGAGAAAATAAAATTGGGAATATTTTGAAGGTTTTGAAAATTTTTGGGAATTTTTGAATTTTTTCGAATTTTTGGCTAAGCAGGGGTATTTTGGTAATTTTGTGGATTTTTTGGAATTTGGTCAAAAGTCTGATTAAAAGGTCCAAATTGGTTCAAAATGGAATTTAGAGTTGAACGGCAGTGTCGGGGAGCATTTCTGACCAATGTAGAGATTTTTACGAATCTCGCAGCACTTTTATAAGTATCGGCTTCTTTGGCTGTGAGGCATCTTCCAGCTGCTCGAAAGTATGGCATGTTTACAGTTAAACTTCATCATTTGATGAGAGGAATGCTCTGGAACAATCTCTGGAGAGCTCGGGTGATTCTGTGAAGTTTTGGGTTTTGGGCCCTTTTCTAAGGGCAATTGGTAATTTTGGCCAATTTGGGCGGAATTTAGGTAATTTTTGTAAATGTGGGTTATTTTGGTCAATTTGAGTGGTGGGAGGTATTTTAGAATACTTTTTGGGGAATTTAGGAAATTTTGGTCAATTTTGGGATTTTTGTGGAGTTTTGGGGTTCAGGGGTCAAAAGTGGGGAGTTTGGTAGCTTTTTGAGTTCAGTTTGGGATGTCAAGTTGTTCGTGTTACGGATCAGAAGTGGCTCTTTTTGGTCCTCCATGTGTTGGTCCTAGCCATCTTAGCCATAGTCTTAGGGTTGGTGGGACCAACCATATGAGTTTCCAAAGAGTTAAGGCTCAAAGTTGGGTGTGTTTGGTTTGGAGTTGCAAGTGTGTAGTGTGTGAGTGCAGAGCATGAGTCCCGGACCTACCAGGGTCAATCCTAAGGCCTGACCAACTATGGGGGATTTTACTTGGTCTTCCTTATGTTTAGATTCTTTCCTCTGATCATTAGAGGTAAGGCTTTAACATGTGAAAGCTCCAAGTAAGAAAAGCAAGCATGTGGAATTTCTATGTGGTAGGGTTCCATTGCTAGTCTTCTAAGAAAATTCACCAAGAGAGTCCTATGGCTAGACCCTAGGCTATCTAAGAAGAAACTAGACCTCAACCAAAAGTGAGGTCAACATAAGGTGCTATATTGGGAGACAAACTAGTGTTCCCACAACTGTTTCATGATTCCATAAAGGGAAGGGCTGAATGCGAGTTTATAAGAAGATGTACCAAGAGTGTAGGCAAACCAGCATTGATATTTACTAAGGAGGACATTGTTAAGCTTTCAGAGCCTTCAAGTTTTCTTTGGTGGGTAAGTTTTAATTTGGCCATACTAAAAGGGGCATTCTTAGAAAAGTCGTTGATGAATTTAAGCTTGTGGGAAGTTGGAAGGTAGGGGTTTTTTGATGGCAGACACATTATGCTTCAACTCTCAAGGGAAGATGATTATGCACAGGTATTTTCTAAGAAGTTCATCCTCATTGAAGGAAAGCCCATGAAGCTCTTTAAGTGGACCATGGAGTTTGATCCAGCTTAAGAACCTTCCATTATACCAGTTTGGTATAAATTACCTAATTTTAAGCTACCTTATTACAATCAAAAGGTCTTATATGACATTGGAGATGCATTAGGTAGACCTCTGAAGTTAGACACTTCCTCAGCCAATGTTACTAGACCATCTACTGCTAGAATTCTAGTGGAAAGGGACATAACTCTTTCACCCATTGATGGAGTATGGCTGGGAACTGCTAATAATTGTTACTAGCAACCGTTAGTTGTGGAATACCAACCACTTTACTGTAAATACTGTCACATGTTTGGGAATACTATGGAGAAATTCTACAGGCTACATCCTGATCTGAGGCCATATAGATTGGCTCAACAGGGAAATTCTAATAGTATTGCTCAAGAAAATAATAGACCACCCCAAATAGCTCCCCAGGAACCCACTTTGCTGAACATTCAGAAAGATCCTTCTCCACACAATTTACAACCTGATTTGAGGCCTGCCAATTTGCCATATAGAGGTTAGCATAGTAATAGCCTTTCCTATAGGGGGACTGTGTGAAAATGAACCTTCCTTCAAACCTAGTTTTGCAATTGAATATCTTAGAGAACACTCCTAAAGTTGGGGAGGACTTGGAGGTGGTTATTGATAATCCTCCATTACCAATTGGAGATGAGATTATATCTCAAGTGGTACCTTCTCTTATTGGGGGCAGGAAAAATTTAAATGTTCCTATTATCTTTGTGGAGGAGACCAATGGTGGAGTATTAGAGGTTGGAGAACCTAGCAGCTCTGAAGTGGGGGGAATTTTTATAACCCTTATGGATTATGTGGAGTTTCAGTGCAGCCTGCAGAAGCCCTTTTAAGGGAAAAGTTGATGGCATGACTCACACACTAAAGGAGGAATGGTCTGTGCAAAAAACTAGAAGAAGAAGAAATGATGCTTTAGAACTAAGACATTTATCTCAGGAGAACATTATTGGAGTTGTTGGCCCGACTGATTCATAGAAGACATCCCTCCCTAGACTGACTAGGGCAGAAAACTCCTTGCACCATGATTAACATTTTATGTTGGAATGTTAGGGGTGTTTCAAGTCCTTGGGCTTCTCCATCTCAACAGGACACATAAATTCTAGATTATTGCTTTATTAGAACCTATGGTGCATAAGAATATTCAAAGATATAGAAGAAAGTTTCAGGGTTACACCTTCTACCCAAATACTAACAACAAAATTTAGCTTTTCTGTAGGAAAGAATTGAATTGTAATATCCTAATGGATAATTACTAATTTCTTAATATGGATTTCTGTTTGGATCAATTTTTCAGGTTATGCTACTATCATTTACGCTGGTAGAACTGCTGCTGACAAGGAAACATTGTGGGTGGATCTACAGTCCATCATTGCTCAAACAGATGGAAATAGACTAGTTGGAGGTGAATTTAATAGCATAAAAGATCCTAGTGAAAAGTTTTGGGGGAGGACCCCCAACCTTAATAGTAAGCTACAATTCTCCCACAACATTATGGTAGCTGGACAGTTTAATTGAGTTTTTATGGTCCTCCTTTCACCTGGAAAAGAGGAAAGATTTAGGAAAGACTTGATAGATGGCTAATGGCAGTTGAATGGATACATTCCCCTTAACTTAAGTTCATCATCTTCCTAGAACCTCTTCAGACTAGTCACCTGTCCTGGTCAAGATTTTGTTTATGGAAGAGGCTTGGCATCATTCTTCAGATTCATTAATGTTTGGGCTAATCATCAAAATTTTCTTAATGAGGTGAGAAAGGGTTGGAGGGTAACATCTGTGCATGAGGATAACCCCCTAATCAGACTGTGGAGATTGAAGAAAAGTCATGCTCAACATTTCAAGAAATGGAATAAGGAAATCTTTGGGGATATATTTCGACAGGTATTTGCAGGTGAACAAGCTTCTGGTGCAGAAAATAATTAATTGTTAATGGAGGCACAGGATAAGCTTTTACAGGCTATGGAGGTAGAGGAACAATTTTTGAAACAAAAAGCAGTTGTGAATAAATACCTATTTGGTGACAGAAACTCTCAATACTTTCATGCCATGATCAAGTATAGAAGACAGCTTAATGCCATCATTACTATAAAGAATCACCAGGGGCAATGGATTTCAGATCCTCAGGTGATTGTCCAGAGTGCTGTTAGCCAATTCTAATCGATTTTATCTAAATAGTCCAATGAAATTCCTAGAATCTATACATAGGTATTCAATGGGGAAAGGTAATATGTAAACTAACTAAATTTGACTGCTTTAATTGATGAAGTGGAAATCCTTATGGCTTTAAACAAAATAGATGGAAGCGAAGCAGCAGACTCGGACGGATATACTGCAGTGTTCTATAGAAAAGTCTGGGATATTGTCAAGTGGGATCTCATTACTGCCATTAAATCTTTCTTCTCTGTTAAAAATTTTTCCAACTATTTTTCCTCTACCACCATTGTTTTAATCCCAAAAGACAATAGGAAAAATAATTAGAATGATTTCATATCAATTAGTTTAACTAACAACCTCACCAAAATAATCAGAAAAATTATGGTGAACAGAATCCAACCCCATCTTCAAAACCTTATCAGTTCCAATCAATCAGCATTTGTTCATGGTAGGTCTATCTCTGACAACATCTTGCTTGCCCATAAATGCTCCGTGATATTGATAAACCTAGTAGGGGTCAAAAATTAATCTTCAAACTTGATATTAAGAAGGCTTATGACTCCATTAACTGAAACTTCATTGACACAATGCTAGCAGGTAGGGGGTTTAGTCCTCAATTCTGTAATCTTGTAAGGAGATGGATCTCTAATACCAATTACAGTGTGTTAGTCAATGGAACAAGTCATGGCTTCTTTCCAGCTAGCAAAGGCATTAAACTAGGGAACCCACTGTCCCCCCTCTTTATTTTGTGTTTTGATTTTTTTTCAAGAATATTGAATATGGCTCATCTTACTCATCCATATCTTTGTTTTCATCACATATCTTCTCCATTAATCAGTCACTTTGCATATGCAGATGATGTGATCCTTTTTACCAATGGCAGCAAAATTGCTATTAAGAAGACTATGCACATATTGGTGCATCTGAAGAAGGCGGCAGGGCTGCAGTTAAATAAGGATAAATGTCAATTCTTAATAGGTTAAAAGCTAAATGTCAACATTAGAAATTGGACCAAGACTTTCTCTGGTTTCTCCTCAACTACACTGCCTTTAAAGTAGCTTGGAATTCATCTGATAAAGGGCAGACAGAAACAAACACAATATGATGAGGTGGTAAATAAGGTCACCTCCTACATCAATTGTTGGACCAACACATTCTTATCCAATGGAGGTAGAGTTACTCTGTTGAAGAGAATTTAATCTACTTTCCCCCTATATACACTCTGATGCAATTTTTTTATATGTAAGAATTTATGACCTTAGATTTATTATATTTATAATGATTTTGTAAAGTCACAATTTCAAATGCAAGTAAATGTATCGTATCAAGTAATACAGGGCTCTAAAGGAGTCCCGTTTATTGACCCCACAGGGAAGCGAGGTAAGAGATTCTTAGTCAAATTCTAGTCTACAATTATCAGACTTTAGATTGGAAGGTCGATATAAGTGGTTTTTCTAACAAGTACTCCTAAAGGTAAATGATTATATGTAAGAATAATAACTACTCCTTAATGCAAATATTACTTCTAAAGATAACCCTTTATGGATAAATTGGTTTGGTGAATTTTGAGATAATGAAATCTACTATTCTTATGTAATGAATTGGACAATGTATAGAAATGAGATGCATTAAATATTTTATGTGCCAAAATAGGAGCAATCATATTCTTTACCCTCTTCCGAGTAACCCCTTTTCAGAGTGTTATAAAGAACATTGGCAAATCATAGGTTTAGTCCCTAAATCCAAGGTTAGGCTGGGAGGATACTGGCTACCACTTCAGATCTCCCACTTCCCTTCACCTGAAGGCTAACCCTCATTTTAGTTACCAAACTTTAGGACCAAATTGGGGATCTCAGCCTGTCACCCTAAAAAAACTAATTTGACACCCATGAAACCATATTTCCCAATTTATTTGCACTCAATCCCCATGAACTATGCAATTCATTCACGGACAATGAATGTGGCTCCACTTTGTTGAGAATTACACTGCCCTTTCGGAACAATGCAATTAAAATGAATTTTAAAAATACAACGGGCCCATTTTGTAATGTAAATGAAGTGCAAGTAAAAACCATCACATTTATAATTAAAAAATCTTTTAGCAAGCATCCTAATTTCCTAAACATGAATCCTGCTCATTGTAAAAGAAAAGTAGAATGAAAACAATGACATAATTTTCTTATGCCACTATTTCCAAATAAGAAGAAAGAGTAAGAGAAAGCCATCACAAAGCATGAAGAAAAAACAACAGAAAACTTCATTTCAAAGAAAATCTACAAAATAATCGTTTACAAAATCATAAGATAATGAAAAACTCAATACTTAGTTTTTTTTCTTTGAAAGAAAGATGAAAATCTCTCCACAAAGTCTCCCTTACAAATTCTCTCAAAATTTCCTCACCAATCTCTCCAAAAAGGTAGAAATCTACATTTCTACTCCTATTCTAAGATCTCTCAACATTCTCCATGTTTTCCTTATCATCTCCCTTCTTTTTCTGGCTTCAAATTTGGTTTAAAATAGTGTTGGGACAAATTTCCTAAGAGGTGCATGAAAAAACCTTCAAAAAAGCGTCCAGATTTGATGTATATGGCCAATAACCACTCAATTTCGCATCCAGAACGTCTTGGGCGGCACCGGTGCTGAATAAGGTGCTACCAATGCTCAAATTTCATTCCCTCGGGTTTCTCAACATTCTCCATGTTTTCCATTCTGCGCAGTTCCACCATTTTGCTCCGTTTGGCTCTGTTTCAGCTCTGATTCGCCCCGTTTCAGTTGCGTTGCATTCCTAATAGATAGCCCTACAAAGTAAACATAAAAACAAACTTTTTTTAAAGTGTAATCTCATTCAAAAATATGCAAGAAGTGTAAAGGAGATTGAGCATAGAAATACTTATCGAAAGGTGGCAAGCCAAAATTTATTTTCTTGCTCGTTTTTGCTTCTTTTTGCTCCAATCATATAAAATCATCATACCTGCAACAAATCGTGAAAAATACCTTCCTTTAAAATGTAATATCACCAAAAATGAGTAAAATCATATAGGAAAAATTGTATATATTTTTGGTGCATCAAAATCCCCCAAACTTAACTGTTACTTGTCCTCAAGTAACACTATAACTTTAAAAACCAAATATGTTGACTTGTGGTTGTGGGTTTCAATAGAGTTTTCTATAATTTCATCTCAAAAATATTATAGTATAACATAGGAGAAATTCTAGCAAATCAACCTAGGACTAGAGCGTAAGAATATCTCATATTCAACTTAGAAATCCTAATTTTCTATTTACTTCAAAAGTTATTGAAACTTGTCAAACTAAAGATTCAAAGAAAGTATAAAAATAGAATTTAAGCACCTTATCTATACCAATTAATAAATAACTTTTGAAATATGAATAAGTTTAGGATTGTTTTTAAGTCTTTTCATTTAAAAAGCTTTAAGTGAAACTAATTTTTTATTAGGCTTCTCCTCAAGCGTCTCCTCACTTAATTTCTTTTCTTTTTATTTTCTTTTCTTTCGATATCATTTTCAATCCCTTTTTTCACTTTCTTTTTTTTTCTTTCGAGATCATTTTTAATCCCCTTTTTTTCTCTCTTCTTTTCTATTTGAGAATTAATATATTTGGATAGGCCTTTAATAATTTTGAATTTCACTATCCTCTCTCTAAAATCCAAAACTCAAAACTTTCTCTCACTTTTTATAAGTGTAAATATTAGTTCGAAAAAAGTTTTCAATAAAGGCTCAATTCTCATTAAGTATAAATCTAAGAATTTTAGCTTTTCAAATATTCAACTCCTTTCTACCATAAATAGAAAAATTATTTTCCCAATATTTCCTACAAAATATCTTAACTCTAAAAGGGTTTCTTCACATAGGATTTCAACTAAGTTATTTTTCTAACATTCCTAAAATCAAAATTATAGTAACCTAAAGGTAACACAACATATCACAAATCATTTTAAAAGTGATATCAAATTAAATATAGGCTACTGAGGACAAATAAAGTTACATTTTAAAATTTTTCTTCCCCCTAAACTTAAATTTTAAAATATTTTGCAATTAATTACATAAAATGTAGCAGGAAGAAAAAGTAAATGTTGAATCTACTTACTACTACAACATCCTATCAAATTCATATACGTGCATAATCAGGATAGAATGACTGTAAGAGAAAGTAAATCTAACCTAAAACATGCTTGTGATAAAATTATACTAAAAGGTAGTATTTTCACATTAAAATTTTATTTTTCTTCCTACCCCCAAACTTAATTTTTAACATATATAGGATTCAGTACAGAAAATATAAGAAGGAAGAAAAACAGTTTAGAAATTCTATCTACCACAAATGTCTATCAAAACTATTTACAAGTATTCATTAGGACAGAACAATATGCAGCAGAAAATAAATCTATACTAATCATGCCAGAATGAAATTAACTAAATAAAAGTTTAATTATCATAGCAGGTATCAGAAAGGGAATATAAAAATGTTCTTCAAGACCTAAATAAAGTTGTAACACAAACATAAACACACATATTGTAAATGAGGTCAATTCTTCCATTAACTCATCACATCTCACTAATTTACTTCTAATTTCTAACGGAATCGTTACACAAGTAAATTAGGTACTTTCAAATGATTTTATAGATTACATTCCCAAAGATAAGATTATCCTTAATAAATTGGTTTCCGGACACCAATCTCAGGCATCATCTAATCCCTATAATTTAGCACCTCTAACTATTATAAATCGTAATGTAAGATCATCCACAAGTTATTCATGAAATAGGTTCATGACTCCTATCAAATGAAACAAAGTTAGAGAAAGGATGTAATAAAATTGAGCTGAAGCTGTCATTGTTCAAATTCATGATATCTCTTGTAAAACTCAAGTCCGAGTAAGACCCGAGTTATAGTGAACTCGTCCATCCAACTATTATAAGAGAACATAAAGTCTAACCATAATAATAAGTTAAGGAATCACCTCCGTCATGTCACACAAAGATCAAGTCAAACTACTAACAATCGAAACATCTACCAATCAACAATCAAACTTATTAATCCATAATGACACATAAAGATCAAGTCAATGCACTCAAAAGCAAACACCATACAACACTAACAATCATGACTCTCAAGCACACTAAATTAAAGCACACTGATAGCTATGTATTGCCTCCCATAAAGCGCTTGGTTTTAACATTGCGGGCCCGACAAATGATTCCTCCTGGATCAAAATTCCAATTAAGTAATCCTCGATCAATCACCCAATCCTTTTTAGATCCAGAAAATCCTACAATATCCTCAATTTATAATTTTTCATTCAACTCTTCCTTTTTAGATGGATTTATATCATTGTTCCTCGTATTTCTTTCTAGATCCAATATTCTTCTATTTATTTTATGAATTTACATATTAATATCAACTTTGAAATTTATAAGAAATGAATCTTTATAAGACAATTCAAGATCTCCCAAATTTTGGATCGGATTCTCTCTAGATAATTCAGATTCTGGATCAAATTCTTCTATGTTACTCTTCTATTTCAAGTTATCTTCCAATTCTTCCCTTTTATAAATAATAAATGATGGAGGATCTATCTTAGCTGAGGAAATAAGTTTTTCTAATTTCTTAGGAATTTCATCTAATGGTCTTCCAATATCCTTATCCTCTTTTCTCAACTCAAAGTTCTTTTGAAATATATCCTCAAATTTTATTCAAAGTCGTAATTCAGTAACTTTTTATCTTGTTCATCATTCAATTCAGGTTTTTCTTGTAATTGAGTTGAATCTAAAGATATAAAGACTGGTGAGGTAGATGAATCCCCTAAATAGGCAGGCTTTAAAATTGTATGGGGTACATCCATCTTAGGTTCATGAGTTTTTTCAACAAATGGAATTACAAGTTTACTATTTTTGGCAGCTTCCATCATTTCACACCTCTCCTGAACATACATACAGACTTCTTTAAACAACATTTTCAACTCATCATGAAAGTCCATTTCGACCTCATTTGTTAACTTACTCTCAAAACTATCTTGAAAATTGTATTTACTTACATAATCAATTTCATTCACCCAAAAACAATCATCATCTTTTCTTTTAGCTGGAAATTTCATAGTCTTCAACACATCAAAAGTGACTTCCTGATCAATAATAGTCATAATTAACTCTCCTTTTTGTACATCTATCATATTTTGTCCAGTAACAAGAAATAGTTGTTCATTATCGTTCTCTTTTGGTTTGATCTCAGTGTTGTTAGGAAGTGTTCCTTTGGGTTTATTGCTAAGTGAATTAGCAATTTCTCCCAGTTTATTCTCTATGTTTCTAATCACAGCATATTGACTTTGCAACTGGTTTCCCATTTGCAGTACCACTTTGTCTATAGACATATTCTTATCCTCACATTGTTGATCAATATTAAAGTCTAGTGGATGTGAAGGCCTATATCTTGTGTTGCCCTGCCTATTCCAACTTCTATTAGGATTTGCATGAATTTTTTCTCATTGTTGGTTTTCACCCTCAGTAGTATAATTCCAGTTAAAATTAGGATGTTTCTTCTAACCTGGGTTGTAAAAGTTAGAATACGGGTTGTTTATGGTATTTAAAGTCTCATAGAAGTTGGAATCAATCATACGCCCTAATGAACTTTCCTCACTTACATGAGTAAATTGAGGTTGGTTCATTCCAAATTGGTCCAACATCCTTAATAATGCAGCAACCTGAGATGCAAGAATTGCAATTGCATCTTTATCTTGAACACTGGCTACATATTTATGATTTACCATTGTAGAGGTCCATTGAAATTCATTTGTAGCCATTTCTTCAATTAATGCATACGCTTCATCAAATGTTTTTGACATTAATGGACCACCAGCAGCAGCATCAATAATGAACCTAAGGGATCCTACTAACACACTATAAAAAGTTTGAATGATTAACCAATCTGACAGAGTATGATGTGGACACTTTCTTAGGCGTTCCTTAAATCTTTCCTAGGCTTCGTATATTGATTCCCCTTCATACTAACAAAATGAGATAATATTGTTTCTAAGTTTAGTAGTCCTTGAAGGTGGAAAATACTTAGCTAGGAATTTCTGAGTTAACTCCTCCCAATTTTTAATAGAACCAGGTGCTAATGAGTATAACCACATTTTAGTGTTATCCCTTAGTGAGAAAGGAAAAAGGCTTAGCCTAACAGCATTGTCTGACATTCCATTATAATGAAGTGTAGCACAAATTTCTAGAAAACTAGATCAATGTAAATAGGGATCCTCCGAAGGAGTTCCCCCAAACTGGTTGTTCTGCACAAGTTGGATAATCAGTGAATTTAGTTCAAACGAGTCAGCTTCTACGATAAGGTTTTGTATACTTGAGTAAATTTTATCTATCATAGGATTTACATAATCCCTGAATGATTTATGATGATTTTTCAAGTTATTATTTTGAATGTTTTCCATTTCCATTTCTAGTTTTTCAAGACCTTTTTGTTTTTTTATTTTTTTTCCATTTTTCAAACTCGAGATCATAAGGCACAAGTCCTATAGATCCTTTATTTTGCACACGTAACACAGAAAACAATACCTTAATAATAAAATAAATAAAACGAAAAATATATTCAACACAACAAAAAATTTTCACAAACACCTTATTTTTCACACAAACAATTTTTTACAACACTTTTTCATACAAAAAAAAACACTTTTCACATAAACACAATTTTACGACACTAAAGTTTTCCAATTCTAAGCCTAATTACTTCAACTAAAATTCTCCTAAAATTCTTACCGAAGCTTCCCCGGCAACGGTGCCAAAAACTTGATGCGATTTTTTTATATGTAAGAATTTATGACCTCAGATTTATTATATTTATAATGATTTTGTAAAGTCACAATTTCAAACACAAGTATACGTATCGTATCAAGTAATACAGGGCTCTAAAGGAGTCTCGTTTAGCAATCCCACAGGGAAGCGAGTTAAGAGGTTCTTAGTCAAATTCTAGTCTACAATTATTAGACCTTAGATTGGAAGGTCGATATAAGTGGTTTTCTAATAAGTACTCCTAAAGGTAGATGATTATATGTAAGAATAATAACTACTCCTAAATGAAAATATTACTTCTAAAGATAACCCTTTCTGGATAAATTAGTTTGGTGAATTTTGAGATAATGAAATATACTATTCCTATGTAATGAAGTGGATAATGTATAGGAATGAGATACATTAAATATTTTATGTGCCAAACAGGAGCAATCCTATTCTTTACCCTCTTCTGAGTACCCCCTCTTCAGAGTGCTATAAAGAACATTGGCAAATCCTAGGTTTAGTCTCTAAATCCATGGTTAGGCTGGGAGGATACTGGCAATGACTTCAAAGCTCCCACTTCCCTTCACCTGAAGGCTAACCCTCGCTTTAGTTACCAAACTTTAGGACCAAATTGGGGATCTCAGCCTGTCACCCTGAAACCTCCAATTCGATAACCATGAAACCATATTTCCCTATTTATTTGCACTCAACCCCCATGAACTATGCAATTCATTCATGGACATTGAACTTCGTTCCACTTTGTTGAGAATTACACTGCCCTTTTGGGACGATGTAATTACAATGATTTTTAACAATAAAACAGGCCCTTTTTGTAATGTAAATGAAGTGCAAGTAAAAACCATCACATTTATAATTAAAATATCTTTTAGCAAGCATCCCATTATCCTAAACATGAATCTTACTCATTGCAAAAGAAAAGTAGAATGAAAAGAATGGCATAATCTTCTTATGCCACTATTTCCAAATAAGAAGAAAAAGTAAGAAAAAGACATCACAAAGCATGAAGAAAACACAACATAAAACTTCATTTCAAAGAAAATCCACAAAATAAGTGTTTACAAAATCATAAGATAATGAAAAACACAATACTTAGCTTTTTTCCCTTAAAGAAAGATGAAAATCTCTCCACAAAGACTCCGTTGATCCATGGAAAGCTAGAACATTCACTTACAAATTCTCTCAAAATTCCCTCACCATTCTCTCCAAAAAGGTAGAAATCTACATTTCTACTCCTATTCTAAGATCTCTTAACATTCTCCACGTTTTCCTTATAATCTCCCTTCTTTTATTGGCTTCAAATTTGGCTTAAAATAGTGTAGGGACGAATTTCCCAAGAGATGCATGAAGAAACCTTCCAAAAAGCGTCCAGATTTGATGTATATGGCTAATAACTGCTCAATTTCGCATCCAAACCGTCTTAGGTGCCGCCGGTGCTGAACAGGGTGCTGCTGGGGCTCAAATTTTGAGCCCTCAGGTTTCTGGCGCCACCGGTGCGCATTCTGTGCAGTTCCACCATTTTGCTCCGTTTGGCTCCGTTTCAGCTCTGATTCGCTCCATTTTAGTTGCGTTGCGTTCCTAACAGATAGCCCTACAAAATAAACATAAAAATAGCCTTTCTTTAAAGTGTAATCTCATTCAAAAATGTGCAAGAACTATAAAATAGATTAAGCATAGAAAGACTTCTCAAAAGGTGTCAAGCCAAAATTTATTTTCTTACTCGTTTTTGCTCCAAATTGTACTGTCTTTGCTTCTTTTTGCTCCAATCACCTAAAATCATCATACCTACAGCAAATCATGAAAAATACCTTCTTTTAAAGTGCAATATCATCAAAGATGAGTAAAATCATATAGCAAAAACTGTATATATTTTTGGTGCATCACACTCTAAATGGTAAGATTGAAGAAGAACACTCAAAGACTTCTAAAAACAGCATTTAACCAATTCCTGTGGGAGAGACAATATAAACAGATGCATTGGGCCATGTGGAAAAAGCTGTGTAATCCAGTAACTGTGGGAGGTTTGGGTTTCAAGAGTTTCCAACAAATGAGTCATGTTTTTTATTGCAAACAGTGTATCAAATTCAGACAAAGGGATACACTCTGGGCTCATTTCTTGTCGGATAAGTATTGAAATAAAGTTCATCCAAACATGATTAAGGCAAAGATGGGTGACTCAAATTATTGGAAGAGTCTACTGAAGATTATAGGGCAGGCTAATAGACTATTTTGCTAGAAAATTGGTGAAGGGAAAGTTAATTTTGGGCTTGACAACTGGTTGGGAGATGTTATATTGTCTCCATTATCATCCCAAAGTGAGAATCCTAATCTCTCTGTGTCAGACTGCTGGAATGAGAATCAATGGAATGTTCCTTTTCTGAGTTCACTAGTGACAGATGATGTATTGAAGGAAATCATTGATCTACCTATTGTTCCAAATAGACCCGATAAATTGGTAACTAAAAACCCTCCCGGTCAATCATTAAATGCTTATATACACTTAAAGTCGAATACATGGCAATGGAATACTTAAGGAAAATTCATCTGGGGGAATAAGCTTACTCCTTAAATGTCATTTTTTAGTTGGAGACACTTCAAAAAGTTTCTTCTAGTAGATGATATTATGAAGCTGAAAGGATTGAGAAGTCCTTCCAGATGCTGGCTTTGTTCCTCAAATGAAGAAACATTAATGCATTTATTTCTAAACTGCCTAGTTTCTAAGGAAGTATGGTCTACAACTTTGGACCACCTACAACAAGCAAAATTTTTGTTTAACTAGTGCTCCTTGGAGGACTGTTGGAATGATTGTAAAGCTCAACAGAGGTTCCACATCCCCCTAATCAACACTTGGTTTATTTGGATGGCTAGAAACAAAGCTAAATATGATAATGTTCCTTGTCAAGCAACAAGGGTAGCTGTTAATTATTGTAGCTATCTGAACAGAAGTAATTCTGCTACCCCTCAAAGTTTTTCTATTAGATCTAAGGTCTCTATGATTTATTGGTGCAAACCTATTCCCCCTTGGGTCAAGATAAACACTGATGGTAGCTTCTCCCCTAATGCTGGTGGAATTGGTGGTGTGTACAGAAATTACTTTCCAGTCCTCTATTTTCTCTTCATCAGCTATGGAATCTGAAATTTCTGTAGTTTTTTAGGCTCTCAAAACAGCCATTTTTTTAGGTATATTTTCATTGTGATAGAATCTATTACTCTACAACTCATCAATATTCTGAAGGGCTTATCTACTTCCCCATGGAAAATGATCTACATGATAAGAAGAATTCAATCACTTACACAAGGGATCAAAGTGCAGTGGAGTCACATTCATAGAGTGGGCAACCAAACCGCTAATTGGCTGGCCACATCATCTGCTTCCTATGAACAAGTAATCTTTTGTAAATCTTCTTTTGATCTACTAAAATCTTTTCTATTGGGGAATTCTTTTGACCTCCCCTACAACATATGTAATTAACCCTTTTTTGTGGCAATGTATTTTTGTTTTTTTGGTTATATATATATATATATATATATCCATTTATGAAGGATAGTGAGTATACAAGGGACCTTGACCTCACTGGCATACCCACTGAAGAGGAGATATGGGAGCTTTAGCTTCTATTGATTCCAACAAGGCTGCTGGGCCTGATGAGCACCCTTCAGATTTTTATAAGAAAGCTTAGTTGACTGTTAAGGATGATGTTATACAGACCATTCATAGATTCTTTCTATGGTATAGACTCTCTAACTACTTCAGTTGTTCTAGTATTTCCATCATCTCAAGGGAGATGAGAGGATTAAATGGACTATTTTAGAACAATCAACCTTACAAGTGTTCTTAACAATATTATTAGTAATGTTATAATGGGGAGACTCCAACCACACTTGCCTAAGCTCCTTAGTCTTAATCAAACTATTATTTTGAAAGGAGGTCAATTGTAGACAATTTCTTGTTGACTTAAGAAATTCTCCTTGATTTGGATAACCCATGTAGGGGTATAAATTTGAACTACAAGTTAGACTTGAAAAAGGCTTATGATAATATCTCATGGAAATTCATCTTGGATTCTCTTTTGGTAAGGGTTTTTTTAGGGAGTCCTGTGTTCTCATTTCTGGGTGGCTGAGGAATAACTCACACTCTCTTATCTTTAATGGAATCTCCCACATCTTTTTCAATGCCACCATAGAGCATAACCCAGGGGATCCTCTCTCTCTAATTGTTTTTATCCTGGCTCAAGATTGCCTTTCAAGGCTCCATAACACTGATCTCAATGCCTTAACACATTCAGTACAAGCTAAGTACAACATTGTGGCTTCCCATCTAGCTTAATCACATTAATCTATGTAAGCTTTGGATCAAATTCAGACAGCAAGATTCTTTGTGGGCTCATTACATGCTTGACAGATATTGCAGAGAGGCTCATCCTAAAAATATAAGCAGAAAGTTGAGGGACATGAAAGTATGGGTAAATTTACTTAAAGTTAGAGAACAAGTTGAGGATCTTTTTATTTAGGAGTTGGGAAATGGCTAAGTTTCTTTGTGGCTGGATAATTGGCACCTTGATGGGAGATTGCTGCCTACATCTTCTACCTATATTAACCCAAAAATGAGGGTATTCGATTACTTAGTAGATGGTTGTTGGTCTATTGCTATCCAAAACTCACTGCTTGCACCAAAGCATAGTTACATAAATTTTTAGGATGAAGTTTGTGTCACTCACAAGGATAAAACCATAATCAAAGATAACAAAGCCCAAAGTCTAACCAAATTCATCTATGCCAAGCATTACCACTAGGGATCTGCGCACGAGGAGAAGGAAAATCCATCTATGTCATTCTTTTATTATCAATTTTTCTCTAATTTGTTGCCAAAATATGAAAATCTGAAGTTTAAAGGGCTGAGGGGGCTATCCAGGTGTAATCTTTGGTGTGGAGATGAGGAATCCATAAACCATATGTTCTTCACCTGCCAATTTGCATAGAACTTCTGTTTGATCTTCTTCAACAACTTACAATTAACACCTTATTATTATAATGAAAAAATTTGAAAAGTTATTGAGATGATTGGCATAAAACTCTTTTGGAGTTATACCTTGACTGATTGCTTGGTTCATTTGGTTAGTTAAGAACCAAATGATGTTTAAGGAGGTTCACATCTCTTTCATGAAGGTGGTCTCTAATTATAGAGTTTTCTTGTCCAAGATCATTCAGTATAAAGGCTATCCAAGTGACTATAGAAGCCAGAGTCACAAGCAACCCCTTGGCATCTACTGTCTCCTTTAACTTATTTATTGAAGGAAGCCTGTTCACCCTTGGATTAAGGTGAATACTAACAGAGTTTCTCTAACAGGGATGCTGGCATGGGTGGTGTTTTTAGAGATCATTTGGAAAGGTGCTTGTTTTTCTTCCAGTCCCTATCTGTGGTGCAGGTTGCATTGGAGGTTGAATCTATTGTTATCTATTAGGCAGTCGGGTTTGCTGCTAAGAAGAAATGGACCCATTTGCTCGTAGAACTAGATTCCAGTACATTAGTTCAAATCTTGCTTCTTAGGGAGAACGCACCCTGGTATCTATTACATTGGTTTAACTGTATTAATTTATATGGAAAATTCCTACAGTTGGATTTTCGATTTATGCACTGGAAGGGCAACATGTCAGCTAACTTGCTTGCCAGTTCTGCTAGAGCTTCTAGGAGTTCTTGTGTCGGGTCTACCACTAACCTCTCTCTCTCTTTTTTTGCATGGGAATTTGTTGGATATCCCATTTCTCAGAATTCTAAATCTAACATTTTATCAATTTTTTGTCTTTCCTTTAATAAATATATATATATATATACATATATATATATATATATATATATATATATATATATATATATATATTAACTAAAACTTTCCTAAAGACGGTGGCGGCTGAGAGTAGGTTTGCTCTGCTAGGGTTCCATGGGTGTTCCTGGTCGCGAGTCTAACTCAGGCAGCTTACTGGCGGGTGGTAGTGGTGCTCTTTAGTTCTGGAAGTGTGGTGGTGGTGCTTGTTGGTGCTTCTCTTTGAAGGTTGTTTCTTCTCGGGATTCCTTTTTTTCAAAAGTTTACTATTACATTGACTTTGGTTTCCCTGGGTTTGAGCTATCCCAACTTTGGCTGGGGAAATTTGATCTGCTCTGGATTCTTTTGGTTTTTTCCTCTACTGGAACTGTTTCTTTGGTTTTGTCTTTCTGGTTTTTTGTTTCCACCTTCTTTGGCTGGGGGTTAGGCTAGATTTCTTCTGGTTCTTGTCTCTAGCTGGTACTGATCTCTTTGTCGATTTCTACTATCACTGAGTTTTATTTTCCAGTTTGAACTTTGTAGTTTTATCTCTCACTCTGGTTGGTTGAGGGTGGAGTCTTGGCCTCCTAGTGTCAAGCTTCTGTCCTTGAGCTGGTTTCACTTTCAGTTATGGCCAGTCATATTGACCTGTACACTCATATAGATTGGGCTAAAGCCTCCTATGCAGGAGTGGTTGGGAGGGCCCCCTCAATTAATGATCCAGCTAGCTTAGTGTTCCTCAATGTTTGCATGATGCAGCTGCAGGAAGAAGTACATGTCCATTTATTAGACCTATTGGTGAGAAAGAAGGATGCCTAGCTGTTTTCTTCACCGAGCAGGAATTGGAAGATCTGAACAATGAAGTCAGACTAACTTTAATTGGAAAATTTGGGTTGGGTCAACCAAAGATGGAACTAGTTAGAAGCTTTTTTGAATCTCTTAATTTCATAGACCATTGGAAAATTGGCTTGTTGGATGGCATGCACTTGTTAATTAATCTTTCTTCAGAGGAAGACTATGTCAAACTCTTTGCCAAGCAGCTGATCATCATAGCTGGTATGGAGATGAAAATTATAAAGTGGACCAGACTTTGATCCCAGCAAAGAACCCCCAATAGTTCGTATCTGGTTTAAGTTCCCCAATCTTCCTTACACGTTTTTCAACCAAACAGCCTTATTCCAAATAGGGAGAACCCTTGGCACACCTCTAAAACTGGATGCAGCAACTATAAATAAAGCAAAACTAGAAGCTGCTAGGATTCAAATCGAAAGAGACATTTCCCTTCCTGAAATCAAGAGGATATGGATTGGTTCAACTTCAGATGGGCAGTGGCAAGAAGTGGCATGCAGTGAAAAACCATACTTTTGTTCTCATTGCAGGATGTTTGGTCACACCACTGATAGGTGTTATAGACTTCACCCCCTCCTAGGAAATCAGCTATTCAGTTTAAAGAGCCTCCTTCCATTGCCCCTACTGCAGCTCCAATGTGTTCTTTGGTGGGGATACAGGAGGCTAATCCTTCTTTGAATGAGGCTAGATAGGCCATTTTATCTTCTGATCAACCACTTCATAATTTGAAGACTGCACCTTCTTCAAAAGAATTAAGGCAGCATCCTGATCCCACACCTCCCTCTAAACTTTCCTCCCCAACTCCCACCCATACCACCACTCTCACAGAACCCCTAACTTTTAACCACCATCTTTTCCCTCCCCCAATTGACAAGTTGCAGCCCGCCCATGACACAATGGAGGAGGAATGGGTTATTCATACTGCTAGAAATAAGAAGAAAAACTTGACTGAAAATCAAAAACTGGTTGAATCTTCTTCCTCCAAAGGCAGGGAGATTCCCCCCCTCTAACTAGAGGAAGAACTAGATCCAAATCCCAACATTCCACCTCCCCCCTGCTAATGATAAATCTGCTTTGCTGGAACATTAGGGTGGTGGCTAATTCTCCATCTCTGAAAAAACTCCTATTTCTCAATAAAAAACACTTTCCTTGGTGTATTGCCATTTTGGAACCTATGGTTCATCAAAACCCAACCAAAATTCTAAAAAACTTTCTGGTTTTTCTTACTATACTAACTCCAAAAACAAAATTTGGGTCTTGTGTAGAAAGGAATTTAAGTGGTCTACTCTTATTGATCACCCCCAATTTGTGCACCTTTCCCTCAATTTTGCAGGCCACACTATTTTTGCAACATTTATTTATGCTGATTGTATAAAACAAGACATAATTTTTCTCTGGGACAAAATTCATATGATCAGCCAATCTATGACTCTCCCTTGGGTAGTGGAAGGAGATTTCAACTGTATCAGCAATCCTGCAGAAAATAAGGGAGGCAGAACCCCTTTACTCAGTAGTATGAATAAATTCAATGACAACATCCATAACTCTGGCCTTTATGATTTGGGCTATAAAGGGCCTCATTTCACTTGGAAAAGAAACACAACTTGGGAGAGATTGGATAGATTTTTGGTAAATGAACTTTGGTATTCTCAGTTCCTTCACACGTCAATCTCTCATCTTTCCTTAAGTTGCTCTGACCACATACCCCTCTTACTGTCCATCTCTACACCTCCTTCCAACCCTCCATTCCTCCTTTCAGATATCAAAATTTTTGGTCTTCTCACCCCAACTTTGTTCATTTTATCAATTCCCAGTGGCAGGATTTAATCATGCTGATCCTTGGATTAAACTTGGACTGCTGCACTTAAAAATTAGTATGGTTCTCAAAAACCGGGGATGGAAAGAGTTTGGCAACATTTTCACTGCTGTGACTGAGGCTGAAAGGGTGGCCCATCATTTGCAGATCTTTTGTCAGTCTGGGGAAGCTCCTAAAACTCAACTTTTAGTTGCTCAAGCCAATCTTCTCAACACTATTGAAATCCAGGACATCTATCTAAAACAAAAAGCCTCTCTTAAGGGTTTTACATAAGGGGACTGAAACACAAAATTTTTCCATGCTTACATCAATTATAGGAGGAAGTATAACACCATTCACGGTATCAAAAATGAGAATGGCACCTGGCTCCATACCAACTGGGAGATTGGCAGAAGAGCAACTATTTATTTCCAGAACCTTGTTAAGCAGCCTTTGATGAAAAGTACCCCTTTTAACACCTCCTTGTTCCAAGAACACTTTTAATATACTTGTAACTGTCGGCATATTTTTAGGTTGTGTTTTGAAAAGGGGTCACCTACAGAAATTGTCGGCGAATTTTTAGTTTTTAATTTTAATTTAAATATATATAATTTAGAAAGTAGCATTTTATTTTGAAAATAATTTTAAGTTTGAAAATTTTAAGATATGAAATTAAACCGATCTCACATCCCAAATAATTTATATAAATGAGCACCACATCACAAACCGTATATCTATCCCGGAGAATAGACACACTGCTTGATGATGGGGCTCGATTAAATAAACTAGAAGATTTGTGACATCTGTTTGCTCTACGAACCAATTTTATAAGCCGACAAGTTCCCCTACTTAATATAAAGAAATTAAGCAGGGTTTATATTACCTGGGTTCTTAAAGTTCCCTATAATGGCAAGCCCCTATAGTTAATTACATCTTAAATGACGGGAATCATTTAAGAAAACTCTCGATAATGATCAGTGGTTTTGCTCTCAAGAATTTCAAATTTTAAAGTTTTTAAACAATTGGATTTTGGAAATTTCAATTGGGAATTGATCAAATTTGGAACAGTTAATTTCAGGAGTCCAAAGGAAGATAAGTAGGAGAAACTGAGGATCCAAGAAAAATCTTGACAACTTCTCAAACTATCTTATGGTTTGGTTTCAATTTGAGAGTTTATTTAATGTTGCAATCCTGCCAACTTTAGTTTATTAGGACTTATATTCGTATGATATGATCATACAAATAGCCTCGAAGATGTGAGGGTTTATGTCGTACCAAACAACTACCTCGGAATCCTAAGACCGGGTAGGGCTTAATTTACATGACATGATCATGCAAATGGCTAACAAAAAGTTGAGGATTTATGTTGCACTAGGCAAACTACCTCGAAGTCCTATGGCTTGGTTATTTAATTCTAAGAAAGGTTTTGCTGAAGTAGACCCGAGTTTTGCTGATGACGATGGTCGTGCTGCCCACCATGCTCTAAGCTCCTTATTGTTGTAGAGGTTTAGTTTTAGAAGATGAAAATCAAGAGATCAGAGAAGTGTTTTGGTTTAGAGAAAATCTTAAAATCCAAGTGTTTTTAATATTTTAATTAAAACAAATCTTAAAGTTGTTTAAACAGAACCGATTAAGATCCCACGGTTCTGTCATCCCGTCACTGTTATTTTCATCGAATTCACTTAGTCGAGATGAATTTGCTAAACTCAACTGAATGAGTTCTACACTTTCATTTAGACCGTGGGAAATCCCGTTAGCAACACGTGGGTTACATCATCCGAGGTATTCCCGATCATTCAATGAGACATTTTAATTTAGTTACAATTGTAGTTTTGTTGTTCTGTTTGTGATTAAATTTTGAGTTGTTTTATATTTTGGAATGTTGTGGCGAGTGAATTTTATCTTGCGAGTGACTTTTAATTTTGTTTTGGTTTCGATTCAGGGACTATCCTAAAGGTTTTGGTTTTCATGCAACAGTCTTATTTATCATGCAGGAAAAGTAAAGTACAGTGCATGTAAGTAAATTGCAATAAAATAAAAGCGTACCTGGAGGGTCTTCCCGTCATCCCAAGCTACACTTAAAACACATGTTAGAGCATTTAGACATATTTTTGCAAGAAATACCTAGGTAAAGCTAAGGGAAAGGGTTTTGGTTGTCTACCAGAATCCTAATCCTATTGCTAGTATTTCCTATGACGTCTAGGTTGTTGGTTTGGTTTAAGGATGATTTTCTTCATCAAAGAACAATTAAATTCAATTGTTCTTCTAAAACATCCCGTCATATTGAGGAAGTGCTTAGGACGAGTCCTAAACATCTTTTCAATACTTCTGGGATTATTTTGAGTCTAAGTAAATTTAGTTGCACAGGTGAATTAATCATCCAGGAGTTTAGTTAAGCTTTGTCTCTTGCTCAGTGAACCTGGGTATTTGATTACCTGATGAATGATGGGACATCTCATTTAATACTCTATTTAAGAATTATAATAATTAAAGCCTTTAAGGGCAACTTGGGTTGTTAAGAATTTTAATCATTCTTAATTTAAAGTTTGAGTTAATGATTTAAAGTGATTTAATTTAATTATGAGGTTTTAATTAATAATTTTAAGTTTGGAATAGTGTTCAAATTATCTTAGATTTAATTTAAATCTTAACACTTTCAATTATATTAGTATTTCAGATTGATGTTTATATTTTAAATTTACTTAGATAGAAAGAGGTGTTGAAATTATTGATATGTTTTGATTTAACTCTTAATGATTTCATTTAGGTTTGTTGTTAAGTGATTTTAATTTAATTTAATTTAATTTAATTTGATTTTAATTTAATTTAATTTAATTTAATTTAATTTTAATTTAATTTTAATTTAAGTATAATTTAATTTAATTTAATTTTAATTTAATTTAATTTAATTTTAGTTTTAATTTAATTTTAATTTAATTTTATTTTATTTTCAATATTTTAAATTTAATTTAATTTAATTGTTAAGGTGTTAATTTAATTTAATTTAAACTTTGACTTGACTTAATTTAATTTAATTTAATTTAACTCCAAGACTTTAAATTTGATTTTAATTATTGGACCATTTAACATTTTAAGCATTAATTCATTTAAGGGTTATCTTCTTTTAATTTTTAATTTATTTAATTTGGATTAATATTTTAATCTTTAATTAAGGACTAAATATTATTGAAGTGACTTATTTAGGGATTTTTAAATTAAAGAATAAATATCCTCTTAATAATATCCCTATTTTAATAATCCGAATTTTAAATATATTCTTTCAAAAATTTAAATTATTTAATTAATTAGAGTTTCATTTTGATATTTTCAAAGTGTTTAATGGTTTTCTACCCCTTAATTTCCCTAAGTTTCAATCATCCAAGAGAAAATTAAAATCAAATATTTTACCCTCCATTTTGATTAAACCTAAAGTTTTAATAAAGGGTTAAAATTTTTTAATTACCTTTATGCCCTTTTAGGCTTATTTATTTCATAACTCACTAAATTGAGCTCAAATGAGTTTGAAATTTTTATGTCACCTCACTCACATGTCAATTAAGACATTAGAGGAGAAAATGTGATTTTTCTGACTAATTTATTTATATAATTATTTTTAGTAGAAAATAGGGGTTTTCAAAGAAAATTCAACAACATGAACAAGATAAGGTTTCTATCCTTAACAAAATTATGGGATGTTTCTAATGACCAGATAACCACTTGAACCAATTCTTGTGATTTTTTGAATCATATTTTATTTATTATAATTATTTTGAGTTTTAGAGTATTAATTTATTTCAAAATAAAATAAAAATTGAAAAATAGATTTTATATTTTTCCTAAATTTCTCTGACCTCAAGGAGTCCAAAGAAACAAATTTTGTAATTTTTTGATTTTTCTTTGATTTATTAGAATTATTTTAGTGAAAAAGGTTGAAAATTCATTTTTTTAATATTAAAAATTACATTAAGCCTTTAAAATTCAATATCTTATCCTAGGGACTTAGGAAAAGTATTTGGTTTGTTCCTAAGTGATTAGGAGTTAAAATGTGACATTTTTATGATTTTAAATATCTTTGTGATTTTTATTATTTTTTAATTATTAAAATATTAAAATATTGTGAAAAATCAACTTTTTTAGAAAATTCCAATTTTAATTTTCCTAAACTCCCATGATATCAGAGAAGCTCCAAAACCATTTTTATGAATTTTTGAAAAGTATTTTTTGAGTTATGAATTTTTAAATTTCCATTTTGCTTATGAGGCTTAATCAATCCATTTGGTGGGGTTAATCAAGTCCAATCGATTTCAAAATTTTATGTAAGGTTCGTCTAACCCTAAAGAACAATGGAGAATTGTTTTCAAGTCAATTTGGTGTGTGGTTAACCCTAATTAATTCAAATTTAATTTTGGGAGTTTAGGCCAATTAGGGTTATTATGAATAAATTAACTCAATATATTTTTCATAGGGTCCCCTGGTCCTAAGAAACACCACCAAATTTTCCTAGAATTTAGTTTACAACATGCTAATTATTGGAATTAAAATACCTAAAACAGTGACATGAACTTGAAAAATCAATAACTCTTCACGGAGATAGCCTCTGACCTTGAAAAATTCAAGGAATGTTCCCAAGATCAGAGGCTTCAAAAGCCCTATGGTCTCATGCCATGGTGAATTATCTATACAAATGGAGAATCAAAACATTGGAAACAGTAAATAAATTATTAAAAATAAAATACTCATCCAAATAACTTGATTTCTTTTCCACATTATTTTCCTCTATTCATTGAGCAAGAGGGTATTTTTATTTTATTTTTGTGATTTTTCTATGCAAAGATATGAATTTTTGAAGTTCTGGTATTTAAATAAATCTAAAAAATCCTAATTTTATACTTATCTGACTCGGCGCCGTGTCATCCTCGTCCGGATCGAAAGCCCACGCGTCGCTCTGTGATTCGGTTCTGCCATCTGACTCAGCGCTCCAGGGGCCCGCGGTTCACGTAACATTCCCTGGTCTGGCACAATCTGAACCGTTCGCTCGATACACGCGCGATCCAATGGCTCCTGGTCATCGTCTACGACTGGTGTGCACCCGTGACCGTCCACACTCAAACCCTAATATCTCTCTCGATTCTCAATGGATGTTTGAGTTCTTAAACTCTATGGATTCGTCTTGAAGAGACGAACACATCCATACAGTTTATAAGCTACGAAATTAACCCAAATAAAATGGAGAATTGCTGGAAGCTCGGGAGGGAGAAGAGGTCAACACCTTTGCTCTGAGAAGTGAAGCTTCAATCAGAGAGTTGTGGCACCTTCGATTGAACCCAAGGAAGCTCCATATGGAGTCTCTAGCTCTGGGGAATTGTCTAAGTATGAAAGTGACCAAACCCGATTTCAAATCTTGGAGGCTGGAGCAACTGGGTGGCCTGGAGAGGGGGCTTTTACTGGGGAACTCCTTCTCTTGGTCCTGTGCAGGTGTGGGTGAGTTTAACTTGGATTTGATGGAGGTTCCAGAGATGTTCTGGTTTTTTGGTGGATTTTCAACACAGAAATTGAGCTCTGTTAATGGGGTTTAGGGCAAAGGAACACTCAGAATCAACTGCTCTTGGTTAGGAGAAGGTCCTGGAGCAATTTTGGCAGAGTTTCCTTAAGGTCTCGTTCATCACCTTGTTTGGCCGAGAGGTGAGTGGGTTTAAATAGAGGTGGCTGGAGGGCTTCCTAGGGGGGTTTAATGGCTTGGATCAACTGCCTTGGCCAAGGGAAGAACATCCACAGTGGCCATTGGTCATGGGACAGCTCAGCAAGTGAAATTTGAAATTTTTAGCTCACATGGAGCTCTCGGCCATGGTGTTTTCCGGCGGCCTGGTGGCTGGCCGGCTAGGGTCAGGAGACTGTTGTCATCAGGGAGGTCAGTGCTTGAGGTTTGTGATTTCAATTGGCAAATGCCAGGTGTAAAGGAGATGAATCAAAGTGGAAGGGGGAAGGGCTCATTTTGGGCTTTGTTTGGTCAAATGCATGCTTTAGGCTTGGTGCACCTCCCCAAGGCCTGATTTTGGGCTGAGGGAAATCAGTGGGTTCAGCCAAGAGAAGGTGGTGTGGTCTCTATCCATGAATATTTAGAATAATCATGGGTTAGGGTGTATCATTAAAAGGGTTAAAAACTTTTTAAGGGGGTTTAAAAGAGGCTCGTCCTTTTGCAATTAATGGCATGGTGATGTGTAAAGGGGCTCCCAAGGCTTGCATATGGCTTATGCATGGCTCCATGGCTTCATTTGGCTTGGGAAAAGATTTGGTCAATTTCATGAAAGGGGATTTTATGAATTTTGGCATTTTGGTGGAAATTTTGATGAAGCTTGATATGGAATGGTTTAATGATGATTTTGAAAGTTAGGGGTGATTTAAATCATAGGGAATGATGAGGGAAAATTTCATGTGGGCTTTGGAATGGATTTTGGGCTTTTTGAAATTATTTTGGATGGGCTTTTAAAGTGGTTTAAGGAAGTGAGCTTTTGGATTTAAAGTAAATTTAGGATGAAAATTTTTTAAAGGATTGTGCCAAATAAATGTTACAATTGGTTTAGGCATGTGTCATGAGTGATCTGAAAGAGATTTGGTGTGATTTGGAGTAGAATTGGGTTGAATTTGGGTTTTTTGGTAAAGGGGCCAAGGTGGGCCAAATTGGACTAACTTGGGTTAAGGTTGGGCTAATGTTGGATTTGATGTAAAATTAATATTGGGAAATATTTATGGGAGTGTTAAAAAGAGTTTTCAACTTTTGTTGGGGTCTAATTTTGGGATTTGGGCCCATTTGGGTTAGGTTTGAGCTAAGGTCAATTTAAGGGATTTTGGTTTTGGGTTAGGTTTGGGTGGAGTTTAGTTTCAAATTTGGGGCAAATCAAGTTAGTGTTTTGTTTTTGGGGATGTTAGGAAGGTTTTAGAAAAGATTTGGGGCCAATTGGGGTTGAGTTGGGTTGGTTTGGGCTAGGTTTAGGTCATGGGCCAAAATTGGGCCTTTAGGCTTCAAATTGAAATTGGGCCCAAATGTCAATCAAATTGGAGTTGGATTTGATCTAAATTGATATTTAGGATATTGAATTGAAGTTTAGAATTGAATTGGACCAAAATTGAGGTCAATTGGGGTGGTTTGGTTTGACATTGGGTTCACTTGGGTTAAAAAAATGGGTCAAATTGGGCGTTTTGGTAAAAGTGGGGTAAATTGGCAAAATTAGCCTATGGTGTAGTTGAACAAAATGAAATTGGGAATATTTAGGATTTTCAGGAATTTTTTAGGAATTTTTAGAATTTTTTGATTTTTGGGGTAAAAGGGAATTTTGGTAATTTTGGGGGGTTTAGGGGTATTTTTGGAATTTTTGGTATTTTTGGACAAAGATGGTTAATTTGAGTGGTGGGAAGTGTTTAGGATTTATTTGGAGGGATCTTAGGTAATTTAGGTAATTTTGCATATTTTGGGTCATTTCAAGGGTATTTGGTAGGTTTGGTGTGTCCGGGGCCCCGGGAGTCAAAAATTGAAATTTTGAAAAAAAGAAGATTGATCAAGTGTGAGTGAAATGGAATCATTTTGGTTGAGCCATGAAGCCACATTAAGGCCATATGAGCCATGAGAGGATTCATTTGAGGCATTCACTATGTTGTTCCTAACCCTCTTAGCCAGGGGCTTAGGGGTTGAGGACCATCCATATAAATTACCTACATGAGTCAGGAAGTTAAGTTGGGTGAGAGTGTGGTTTTAGGACTTGGAATGTGTCTGAGAGTGTAGTGTATGTGCAAGTCAACCCTCACCGGACCGGGCCATCCAGTGGTATTCCTAAGGCCAAAAAGTCCTATAGGGAACTCATCCTTTGAACCTCCACATTTGATTTCAACCCTCTAGGTGATTAGGGGTCTACAATCAAGCTTGTGGGGTTTGCAGGGAGTTAATAAGTAGTTTGAATTTCTAAGTGGTGGGTTCCATTTCTAGTCCTCTAAGATTAGTCAAAGAAAAAGCCTAAGGATAGATCCTAAGTACTTAAGAGAGAAGCAAAAGACCTCATCAAAAATGAGGTCAACAAATGGACCCCCAATAGGTGTGGTGTGCTAACCAAGCACACCGCGCATATTGGCGTTGACCAAAGAGATCAACAGAACCAACACAGACGTCCAAGTGACAAACTTAGGACGAAGTAGAAGAATTTCCGCTGGGGAGTATCAAGTATATTTCTAAGACTGGAGATTCCTGAACTCTCGCTAGGGAATGGAAAAGGAGGTGAACTCCAAATCACAAGATATGGGGAATTCGATTTAGATTTCATTTTACTTTTAAATTTCAAGTTTCAATGTGTGAGTTTAGATTTCGATTTGTTCTGAGTTTCAATTTCGATTGAAGTTTAATTTAAAATCAATTTAAGGAAATTTTGAATTTGAAATTTGGATTTGAAATGAGAATTGAAACCTGGGTTTCAACCTCGGGATTGCAAAGAGAACTGGAATTTAGGCACCAGCCTCGGAGTGAGAATCAGAGTTTAAGTATCGATGGTAAAAGGATGAGAATCAGAATTTAGGTACTGATCTTGAGAGAGTGAGATTTGAAATTTAAGTATCAATCCTGAAAGAGAATCAAAATTTAGGTATCCATCTCGGAAAGAGAGTTGGAATTTGGTACCGACCTCGAAATGAGAGAACTGGAATTTGGTACCAGTCTCGAAAGAGAGAATTGAAATTTGGTATCAATCTCGGAAGGAGAGTCGAAACTTGGTACCGACCTCGAAGGAAGAGAACTGGAATTTGGTACCAGTCTCAGAAATTTAGCATTGAAATTTAGGTATCAATTCGAAAGAGAGTCAGAATTTGGTACCGACCTCGAAGGAAGAGAGTTGGAATTTGGTACCAGTCTCAGAAATTTAGAATTGAATTTTAGGTATCAATTCGAAAGAGAGTCGGAATTTGGTACTGACCTCGAAGGAAGAGAACTGGAAATTGGTACCAGTCTCAGAATTTAGAATTGAAATTTAGGTATCAATTCGAATGAGAGTCGGAATTTGGTACCGACCTCGAAGGACGAGAACTGAAATTTGGTACCAGTCTCAGAATTTAGAATTGAAATTTAGGTATCAATTCGAATGAGAGTCGGAATTTGGTACCGACCTCGAAGGAAGAGAACTGGAATTTGGTACCAGTCTCGGGAATTTAGAATTGAAATTTGGTATCAATTCAAAAGAGAGTCGGAATTTGGTACTGACCTCGAAGGAAGAGAACTGGAATTTGGTAGCAGTCTCAGAATTTAGAATTGAAATTTAGGTATCAATTCGAATGAGAGTCGGTATTTGGTACCGACCTCGAAGGAAGAGAACTGAAATTTGGTACCAGTCTCAGAATTTAGAATTGAAATTTAGTTATCAATTCGAATGAGAGTCGGAATTTGGTACCAACCTCGAAGGAAGAGAACTGGAATTTGGTACCAGTCTCGAGAATTTAGAATTGAAATTTGGTATCAATTCAAAAGAGAGTTGGAATTTGGTACCGACCTCGAAGGAAGAGAACTGGAATTTCGTACAAGTCTCTGAATTTAGAATTGAAATTTAGGTATCAATTCGAATGAGAGTCGGAATTTGGTACCGACCTCGAAGGAAGAGAACTAGAATTTGGTACCTATCTCGGGAATTTAGAATTGAAATTTGGTATCAATTCGAAAGAGACTCGGAATTTGGTACCGACCTCGAAGGAAGAGAACTGGAATTTGGTACCAGTCTTCGAAATTTAGAACTAGAATTTGGTATCAATTCGAAAGAGAGTCAGAATTTGGTACCGACCTCAAAGGAAGAGAACTGGAATTTGGTACCAGTCTCGGAATTTAGAATTGAAATTTAGGTATCAATTTGAATGAGAGTCGGAATTTGGTACCGACCTCGAAGGAAGAGAACTAGAATTTGGTACCAGTCTCGGAAATTTAGAATTGAAATTTAGGTATCAATTCGAATGAGAGTCGGAATTTGGTACCGACCTCGAAGGAAGAGAACTGGAATTTGGTACCAGTCTTGAAAATTTATCTGTATGAAGAGGGACCCAGTCTTATGCCATCAGAACCAAATCAATCAAAGTTCGTGGCTCCGTGTCAACAGAACTAGTCGATCCTCTAAGACACAGAAGAAAGAGAATTGAAAGGAGCTGGTAAGTGTACCAAGCTGAAAAGACTTGACTAAACGACAAGTCAAAGAGAATATTCAAATTTCAAAAGAGTTTCAAACATATTTCGATTGAGAGAAGAACTGAAAGGTTCGAATCAGAGGTTTGAGATCAGAATTCAATTCGGAGTTTAGATTCGTTTTGTTTGTCCTTTAACGATCCCTTTTTTTTTGTTGTTTATTTAGTGTTCATGTGAATTTGAAGTTCATTTTAATATTCAGATTTTTAGGAAAAGTTCTCATTTGTTTTCTTTTCTTTTACGTTCTTCGTTCGAAAGTTCATTTAACTCTAATGGCGTTTCCCGATCAATTTGCACAAAAAGAGGTGAAGGCAAAATATGACGTAGTCGTTTTCATTCCAACTTGCTGAAAATACATCATACAACTTGATCTAATCATGATGACATTTTCCTCGGAAATTTTATATCTCATACAATCCATGTAAATCCAAAACGGATTGCGTAAGATTCTTGTCGATCCATCCACAAGCGTCTGTAAAAAATCCATGTCTGAATAGTAAGAAACATGGGCAATAACATCACCTTCCAAGCCATCCTTGGCAGGAATGCCGCATGGATGTGTATTGGAGGTGTGTTATTTCCCATGTAACTCACGACTCGTAGGGCCGGAGACTCTCCGATTCGGATGCGGTTGAAAGTGGTAAGGCATTTTTCGTCGTCCATTCTTCTAAAAGTAGCGAGATCCGCTCCACGAGGCACTCCTGGAATGCAATGCTTCGCAACGACTGCTCCGTTTCCTTTTAACACCAGGACGGAACCTACCGGTAGTGGTATCTCCACCAGCCCTCGGAACTCACCGGGGCCTGCAATCCGGAGGTTAGATCCGAACATGATGTTGCACTGGTTGACGAACGACATTGTGCAGAAGGGTCTAACAAAGTCATGATGGTCTATATGTGGAGGTATGCAGTCGCCTTCCTTGTAGATGTTAATAATGCGACTGTTGGGTATGCGATACGTAGGCGATACCCTCCATGTTATCATCCTCTTTACCATTCTTTTAATAATATTCGGCATCGGATCCACCTCACTCGCGACGGAGTATCCCTGGTGGATTTCCTTTTCTGTCTACCGCGAAGTTGTAGCAACATCCGTACTGGATCGTAACTCTTCCTTTCCCTGGCATCCACCTTCGGGGTTCTGAATAAGTCTTTTCCCTCAAACGACCAGCTCGGCCCATTTTCTGAAGTTCAACAATGCAGTCTACAATTTGCTGTTGCTCATAATCTGAGAACACATCTGTATGCAGCTCGAGGCCTTCCAAGATGTTGACCCTCTTGTCTCCAATTCTTTTAAAGTATTCAAAGGTTTTCTTCTCAACTAGTTGCATTTTCTCCAGCTCGTATTTTGGGATTATCTGAAGTCCTCGGTGTCCAGTAACATACTGCGGGATGTATGGCTCAACCCCAGCATGTTCTTCTGCATGTCTTGGCTCCTCGGGGATAGTCTTTCTAGGGACATCCTCTGGGGTTGCTTTCGCAACAAGACTCTTCGGATTCGGTACATCTGCTCAGCATCGAGGTACTGACTCTATTTCTGCTTTTCTTGATACTTCTTTTATCTGTTCCGACTTTCTTGGAGTTGACTTTCTTCTTTCTGGTTCCTGACAAACCGGTCTCCTTAGAGCATTTGCACTAACGGTATCCATTGTCTGTTTATATTGATCTTCTGCTAACTTGGTCAATATTTTGCGAATGCGACGATTCTTATTTCTTCGCTGGGTAGCAGTGAGAGTAGCTCTCCTTACCCCTTGAATTTCTGTGGGCGCGGCACTGACAAGCCTACCCTCTGCTGTGGCAACCACGGACTTAATTTTCTTATCTTCTCCGGTTGCATGCGCGGCGTTTGCTTTTCTTTTCTTGTCTTTGGATTGGTGGCTCGGGCCACCCATTTTCATCATTTTCTCGTCGTGAAGTTCTTCTCGATCAACTGGGATCTAATCATTTTCTTCGTATTGTAAGCTGGCTGGTGTGAAGACTGAGTCAATCTCTATCACTGCTCCATCCCTCACCCGCTTTTCATCAAGTGCTAGACTCACGCCATTTCTAAAGTTTAGAACCAACCGCCCATTCGACATTTCCCTGCGAAAAAACAAGGAAAGGATCAGGGGCTGTACTAAGAACAAGAACAATAAGAAAAACACTTAAAAACTCTTATTCACTTCTTTTAAATTTAAAGGAAGTAGGAAGATATAGAAAATATCAGGAATGAATGGATTTAAAAGGAAAGATTGACATTTTATTATTACGATTTCCCATGTTTTCTTTTTAACATTTTCGTTGATGAGATTTTTTTTATCATCCATTTTATTTTGTTTTGGGAGTCACAAAGTGATTACTTCACCCGTGTTTCTAGAGATAAGATTCTATTTTAGAGGCCACCCTTCGAAACATCAGGTTGCGTAATACTTCTTTAAATACCATCCATTGATTGGAAGCATGGGTCATTCTCCACGGAAATTCACCAGTTGGTAGGAACCTCCTGAGTAGACTGTCTCGACCACGAACGGCCCTTCCCATGTTGGTTCAAATTTACCACTTATCTTGCGATGTGCAAGAATAGGTCTTTTGAGAACCAAAACCCTGGATCATTTTGGCTTGATACAATTCCAAATTCTGCTGCGCGGAAAGTCTTTTCCCTTACAAGCTTTCTAATTCTTCCAGTCGTAGTCTGGCATTTTCTTCTGTAGTGATCTTTTCTCCATTTGTAATTCGGAGTGATGGAAGCTGAACTTCCAGGGGCAAGACGGCCTCGGACCCGTACACTAAAGCGTAAGGCGTAGACTTAGTAGGAGTCCTAAAAGTCGTCCTGTAGGCCCATAAGGCTTCTAACAACTTCTCGTGCCAATTTCTCTTGTTGTCGTCAAAAGTTTTTTTTAAATTTGAACGAGAGTTTTATTAAAAGCCTCGGCCAAGCCATTTTCTCTTGGGTAGTAGATCGTTGAGTATCGCCATTCGATCCCATGTCTTCTGACAAAATTGTTGATATTTGTACTTTTGAATGCAAACCCATTATCTGAAATGATCCTGCGCGGTACCCTAAAACGGTAGACAACTTGGTTCTTGAAAAACTGTAGCACGTGGTGTGTCTTCACTTCTCTGAGTGGTACAGCTTCTGCCCATTTAGAAAAGTAGTCTGTAGCTGCAAGAATGAAGTGATGTCCTCTTGAAGAAGGCGGTTCTATCGGACCCACTATATCTGTGCCCCAACACTCAATTGGCCACGACGCGATTGTCGGATGTAGCACATTTGGAGGTTGGTGTAGAACCACTTCGTGCACTTGGCATTGGTGACAACTTTTGGCAACTTTCATACAGTCGGTCATCATTGAGGGCCAGTAGTACCCTAGTCTTTTATCTTCATTTTCATTTTTGGACCCGACTGATGAGCGCCACAAAGTCCTGAATGTACTTCTTTAACGATTTCACGAGCCTCGGACCCGCTCAGGCATCTTAGCCACATCTGATCAAAAGACCTTCTATATAATGTATTGTTTATTAATGCGTAAGACAGAGTTCTTTTCTTGATTTGATGGGCTAACGACTTATCGTCAGGTAGGTTTCCTGTTTGCAAGTAGTCTATTAATGGCTGCCACCAATCTTCTGTATTTTCTGTTATCGCCGCAAATGATTCTTCTACACTTTCTGATTTGTGTACTGTATCCATGTCGAGCTGTGATAGGACCTGTCGTCCTTGAACTGACACTTTAACTGACTCATCCTGCAAGCAGGCAAATTCCTTTGCAAGGCGGGCTAACGCATCGGCAAGAGAATTTTCTTTTACGGGAATCTTGTAGATTGTTACGTTTGGAATTTGTTCCAACAATTTCATGGCGTACTCGAAAGTCTCGCTCGAGCCTTGACTTTAAAATTCGTACTTGTCCGACGACTCGTTGAATGATCAACTGAGTATCTCCGTAGATGTTGATGTCCGTTATTCCCATCTGAATGGTTAATTCCAGTCCTGTTATGAGGGCTTCGTATTCTGCCTCGTTGTTTGTACACGGTTCTGTCAAGTGGTAGGAGTATCTTAACATCCCCCGCTCCGGTGTTATAAATATTAGTACGATTCCTGCCTTACCGGGCACTATCGTTTGAATTCTTTTTCCTTCTGTGTTGAGGACGCACCATCGAAGTATAGTTCCCAACGTCGATCATCAGGGTCATTATCTGCTCGTCAGGAAAATCATCGTCGAGAGGCGAATCTGCCGGCAAAGGGTGTGCTGCGAGGAAGTTTGCTAGGACTTGTCCCTTTACGGCGCGAAGAGGAATGAAAGTTATGTCAAATTGCAATAGTATCATCGACCACCTGGCAAGTCTGCCAGAAACTGTCGGTCGGATCATCAAGTATTGCAACGGATTAACTCGCGAAATAAGGTTGACCTTATGAGAAAACATGTAATGTCTGAGCTTTTGAGCGGCGAAGATCAGGGCTAAACAATGCTTCTCAATCGGAGGATACTTTACTTCCGTCGGGATTAGACGACGGCTTAGGTAGTAGAGAGCGTTTTCTTTTCCCTCGTCATTGACACAGGCTAGCAGGGCTCCGAGAGAGTCGTCTAAAGCCGCGGTATAAAGTATCAATGGTCTACCTGACACTGGGGCTGCTAAGACAGGAGGTGTCATTAAATATTGCTTAACGTCCTTAAAAGCCCACTGGCATTTCTCATCCCAAATGAATTTGGCGTCCTTTCTAACTAATGCCGAGAAGGGCTAACACCTACCTGACAAGTTTGAGATAAAGCATCGAAGATATGCCAACTTCCCTTGAAAGGATCGTAGTTGTTTCAAAGTTTTGGGAGGAGGCATTTCTAAAATAGCTTTAATCTTCTCCGGATCAATTTCAATCCTGCGATGTCGGACAACAAATCCTAAGAATTTCCCAGAGGTGACGCCGAAGGCGCATTTCAAGGGATTCATCTTAAGGTTATATTGTCTTAATCGCTCAAAAACATCTCTCAAATCATACAGGTGATCTTCCTTCAGTTTACTTTTGATGACTACATCATCCACGTAGCACTCGACTTGGTTGTGAATGAGATCATCAAAAATCTTCGTCATCGCTCTTTGGTATGTTGCTCCTGCGTTCTTTAGTCCGAATGGCATTACTGTGTAGCAATACGCTCCGATCGGTGTTCTGAATGCAGTGAGCTTTTCGCCTTCTGGTGCCATCTTTATCTGGTTGTATCCTGATGATCCATCCATGAAAGAGAAGATTTCATGTGTTGAAGCGATGTCAATCATCAATTCTGGAATTGGTAACGGGAATTCATCCTTTGGACATGCTTTATTCAAATCTCTGAAATCCACGCAGATTCTGATCTGACCATTCTTCTTTCTGACTGGTACCACGTTGGCTAACCAAGTTGGGTATTGTTCTTCACGGACAAATTTAGCGTCTATTAGCTTCTTAACTTCGTCTATTACTTGTTGCTCAATTTCTAGACGCATTCTTCTAGGAGCTTGTTTGACTGGAACGAAAGTAGGATCCACTCCTAGCCTGTGAACTGCGACTTCTGGAGCTAATCCTAGCATTTCGTCGTAACTCCAAGCAAAACAGTCCTTGAATTCCATTAATAGCTTGATTATGTCTTCGGAGTCTTCTTTATTGAGCAAGGTGCTAACAATGGTAGGCCTAGGCTCTTTGCTAGTACCTAAGTTAACTTCCATTAACTCGTCTATAGTAGATTTGATTTCTTCTTCGAATTCTGGTGGAGCATCTCCGATTGGTAGATCTTCGAGATCTTCTGAAGCTTCCAAGCAGTCTTTATTAGGTTTGCAAGTGACAACCAAGCAAAATCCCGTATCATCAACTGATCCTACTGTGCCGAATCCGAGACCATGTTTTGAATTGGGAGGCCGACCGGCATTATTCCATAATTTTTCAAAGTGTTGTGATTGGCCTTTTGTCCATCGTCGAGGTAAGACACCGCGTTGAATTAAATTTTGAACACAGGGAGAGTACCACTCAAAAGGCTGTTCCATTAATTCGAAAGAAGTAACATCTTCAAATTGTACATCTTTTTCAGTATTGGAAGAAGAAGCACCACGGTAAAACTTGATCGGCTTAGCACCACCACCATGCACTTCCTTGACCACCATACCCTCGATCTCATTAGAATGGATCGAGGTCAGGGTCATAGTATGTACATAATGGTTAATCTTCTCATACATTGATTTACATTCTTCATTCTTTTCATCTTCGAGAGAAATCTTGAATTGTGGTTCCTTCTGACTTATTGTCGCTGCTTCTTTCTCAATTTCTTCTTCTTCTTCAGAACTGTTCTCCCAATCAACATCGATGACCGGTTTCTTCTGTCCAACTGTTCCAACGTTTCTTCCACGTCCTCGTCCCCGGCCTCGACCTCGGGTGCGAGTTCTGGAGAAATCTTCACCATCTCATCGTAAGGGAGTGGTGAGTAACTATTGGACTAGAACTTCAGGTTCTTCATCGTCTTGAATTTCTTTTGCTTCATTTGGTATGGTATTTCTGGAAAAGATTATTTTCTTCGGAGGCGCGTAGTAGGCTGCATCTTCATGAATTCCAATTTCGTGTACGGAGAACGGTTGCAAATCACCTTTGATGCACTGTTCCCCTCCTTCGTAATACTTTATGCACTGGTGCAGAGACGATGGTAACATTCGATTTTCATGAATCCATGGCCGTCCCAGTAGAGCGTTGAACGATGTCTCAGAATCAATTATGTGGAATTTTGCGGTTGTCTTTGCTAAATCACCGGTCTTCATTAGTGGTGTTATCGATCCAAGAGCTCTTTCTCCTTATTGATTGAAGCCTCTTAATAACATCTTGTCTGCTTCAGCTCGCGAGCATCAATTTCCAAATATGCTAGCGTCTGAAGATTCATTATGTTGATTGATGCTCCCGGATCAACCAACACTCTAGAGAGCGTAAACTTTCCAATAGTGAGTCGAAATGTATAACGGTCGGTTGTGATCAGCTGTTCCCAGTAATAGATCATTGTCTGTGAAGGTAACACCTCGTTGTTCTCTTAATGAGCAAACCTCGTCGAAGGAATTACCGGCCATTTGAACTAAACAAATCTCTGGATTAAGTAAAGCCTTGATCAGAGCCTCCCTCATCTCCTTTGACAGGATCAGAGCGTCGTATATGCTTAGTTTGGCTAGTAGCTTCCTAAGATGGGCTAGCACGTTGTAGTCCACTTTATTACCATGTTCCTCGGTTTCTTCCCGAATGGGCGGTTCCTCTGTCGGGGTTGACTCTTCCCGAGAAACCACCGCTTTCCTTTATCCTTTGGACCCATTCTCGGGGTAGAACTTTTCGCTTCTTAGATTGACCTCTGTTATCTCTTCTAAATTTACCAGTGTCTCCCCTTGAATCGGAACAACTGGCTCTTCCAAAGTTGCTTCGGTGTCTGATAGTTCTAATTCTATCGTGATCGGAGCTCCTCGGAATTCACAAATGGACTCGTTGCTTGTCGAGCTTTCGTAGCCTCACTTGTGAACATCTTCTTCATCGTGGTCATCGAGGTTGTGTATAATTTGAGAATCGTTATTTGTATTGGAATCGAGATTCGAATTAAGCCGGTTGTTGCTAGTTACGTAATTGTTAGAAACAGTCAAAACGTAGCCAACGTCATAACCCTTATCATTATAAGATCCCGCCGGGGCGAGCAGATAATCATATAGAGTCAGGAGTTCGAGGGATTTCTCCCCCGAATCGGAAACAACCATCCTAGGATAAGCAGCCCCTAGTCTACCCTTCGGAGCCTCGGTCTTCTTTTCTTCCACGATCTTCTCCTCCTTCTGGGGCGGTTCTTCAATCGCAAGTGATAGTGCTGGCTCGACAGGTTTCAAACTCTGAGTTGAAGTGCGTACTGAAGCGGTCTGAATGTATCCAAAATTTTCTTTGAAGACTTTGTCCAGAAGGTACTCCATCCATTATCGGTTGTGTAAGGGTCTATCGGAACAATAGGATCCGTCGAGATAACATTGACGTAACCTCCTTTTTGGGATTCCTTCATGTATTCCATCGGGATCGTTATGTTCCCTTTCTGGAGATTGTCATCAAGCCAACTCTTGAAAGTGATGCAATCCTCTATCTTATGTCCGAGCATCTGGTGGTAAGGGCAATAGTTCGGATGATCTTCCTTATTGACTTCCTCCGGCCTCTTGGGCTCTGGCAGTTGAAAATCTGGTGTCTTCATTAAGCTATGGAACATCTTCGCTATTGCTTCAGTTTTGAATGGATATTCTCTATTTAGAAGTTCTCTTAAGGTACGCGATGAACGAGGTGGTTGTTCATAGTGCTGAGGCGACTGATAGCTCGGACGAGGTTGCTGATAGCCCTGTTGAGGTTGCTGATAGATCTGTGGTGGTTGTTGGTATGTTCGTTGCAGTGGTTGGTACTAGGCTGCGGTCGTTCTGGCGGTATCTGCATTGGCTGCTTGCCCTTATCTACTGTCGCGACGATTCCGGATTTCTTTTCAAATGTCTTCACAGTTTTCTTCTTATCAGTCTTGTCTACAAAACTTAACTGCTTTGCCTCTTCTTGCAAGCTCCCGGCCTTGCTAAGCAACTTCTCGAAAGTCTTGATTGTGAATCCTTCAAGGAGAAGTCCTATCGGGCCATGGATACTCTTGAACAAGATGCCGACTGCATGTTGTTCTTGAAGCTGTGGTTCACACTTCATGCTTAAATTCCTCCATCGAAGTATGTAATCCACTAAAGTCTCGTTCGGCTTCTGTTGCTCCACCACTAGATCACCGATAGTGATGTGGTGCTGAGCCCCGACAAACCGCTTAACGAAGAGATTCTCTAGTTCCGAAAAGGTCTTTACCGAACCGTTCGGCAATTCCGCGTACCGGCCGAAGGCAATCACCGACAAGCCGCCGACAACCGACGGAAGAGTAAAGCGTCACTCCCACCGGCATTGCAGCAACAGCACGAAAATGTGCGACATGCTGCCGGGGGTTTCCCGTTCCATCAAAAGTCTTAAACAGAGGTGGTAAGAAGCCTTTCGGGTATTGGACTACATCGAACTCTTCGGGGCAAGGTCTACCCATCTGAATAGATGCTCCACTCTTAGATTGTGCTAGGGCTTCTCGCACCTGCTGTTCTACCATGTTTTTCATGTCCTTTTCTGGAATCATGCTTTGTGCAGAATCCTTCTTTGGTGGCTCGTCTCTGTTGACGGATGTGATCTCTTTTCCTCCATCTACAATATGGATGATCTCTGGGGGTATTTCTTTCTGAGGTTGTACCAGACTCTGGAGAGTGGCTAAAGCAGCAGCCATCTCTTCCATCCTCTTTGCCATATGGGAAATTGTGTCATCTCTTTCCCGAAGCTGTGCCCTCATTACTTCCGGTTCATCACTTTACGCAGCTGCCGGAGCGCCTTGCGAAGCTGATGATGCTCGCGTCTCAACCATGTTGATTTCAGCATACTCGTCATTCATAAATTCTGATGAATCAACTTCATCTTCTAGTTTTTCTCCTCTTTCTTTTGCTAACCGTCGGATGTCGGTCCTTAACTTGTCCATGGCATCCTCTAGTGGCCTTTTTCGCACGGTCTCGCAGTTGTCACGTGACGGTTGTTGAACTTCCTTTCCGGGAGTCCCCTTTATTGCAGTAGCACTTTCTTCTGATTCAAGTCTCCTGACGAGACTTTTCTTCTCAGGACATTGTTTTGGTCTTAGCTCACCAGTAGTAGGTCGCCATAACATCCTTCTTGCGACGGAAGCCTAGGACCGGATGGTCCGTCGGCTATATGCTTGGAAGGTGGTATCCTCCCTAATTTGTAGACCCGATACAACAACGAGTGAACCGGCTTTTATCTTCTTCTTTGGTTTCTCCGTGGCGACAGAAAGGCTCTATTCGCGGTCCGAGGCGGGATTTAGCTGGCACCCGTCCCATCCTTCTTAAGATTTCTGACACAGGGCATCTTTCTTTCTTTGCCAATCTTTCTATCACAGCTTGCAGTCGAGCAAATGACGTAGTCTTATCCCTTTTCCTTTTGTAATTGTTGTAGTACGCAGGTCGGGGTAATGCAGCGGCGATCCTACGGACATCCTCTTCATCTGATGCGGCAGAGAGAGGGTGAAACCTGCTCCCTTCCAACAGAGGTATATACTCAGGCAGTTCTTCTCTTTCCTCAGGAATTTCTTCTAGAAAAGCAACTTCAGCAGCTTTGGTTTTCTCGATCTTGGCGATCTTTCTGCTTCTATTTCTTCTTTGAGTCTGAGTTAGGGGTGCAACTCTTGAACTGGACCCAATCTCAAAAAAAGATGGTATTATAGCAAAATCTGTACCCTCCATAATGACTTCCCCTTCAATTTGGCAGAAGTCGGGGTAGGTGCAGAGATGACTAGACCGGTGGGGGTAGAGACAACAGTCCTCCTACGAACAACAGTACTTCTTTCAGCTGGAACCCTTTGTAGGGGAGGGAATTCTTGAGTCGATTTCAGGTTGAACTCAATCAAGAGTTTCTCAGTTTCTGACACTTTTTCCATTAGTGTGAAGAGAGCAACGTCAGCGAACTTGATATCTGTGTTGTCGAATCCTTGTCCGAAACGGATGATTCCATTGTCGGGCAACTCATCCTTGTAAACGGCGAAGTCCATTCCTTTGGTGAAGGAGAAGATTAACTTTAGAGCAGTCATTTTCTACAGGGCAGATTCTGAATGTCAGTCCCGAATTATGCTTCCTTTCGTCGTAAAGTTTAGGACGAAAAAGAAAGAGTCCGAACACATTTTCATTTATCTTAGTGTATTTGTGATTTTTAAAAGAGGTTGTTTATTAGAAGGTTGTTTATTAGCGGGTTCGTTTGTGAGAAACAAAATGATTAAAGGAAAAATGTTAAAGAAAAGGTAAAGGGCCTGATTTAGAATTGGAAAGGAAGAGAAATTCTTATGCAAGACTTCTCGACTCGAAGGACCGCTCCTAAACTAACACCTATTGGGGGTCCACCCCATCTCAGAAAAGAGGTAAAAGGATCTCGGAACCTCTCCGTTTAGGGGTGTCTAAACAGTGGCTCTTAAATCCGAGAGGAGTTGGCTATACTCGTTCAAGACAAAAATGAACGGGGTATTCCAACGGAAGAATGGTAGTTTGCTCCACTAAGGACATGGATACACTACCTATTTATGAAAGCAAACCCATCTGATCAAAATGGAGAGAGGAACTATTCCCCAGTGGAGTCCCCAGAAATTGTCGGTATATTTTTAGGTTGTGTTTTGAAAAGGGGGTCGCCTACAGAAATTGTCGGCGAATTTTTAGATTTTAATTTTAATTTAAATATATATAATTTAGAAAGTAGCATTTTAATTTGAAAATAATTTTAAGTTTGAAAATTTTAAGATATGAAATTAAACCGATCTCACATCCCAAATAGTTTATATAAAAGAGCACCACATCACAAACCGTATATCTATCCCGGAGAATAGTACACATTGCTTCGACGATGGGGCTCGATTAAATAAACTAGAAGATTTGTGACATCCGTTTGGTCTACGAACCAATTTTATAAGCCGACAAGTTCCCCCGCTTAATATAAAGAAATTAAGCGGGGTTTATATTACCCGGGTTCTTAAAGTTCCCTATAAGGGCAAGCCCCTATAGTTAATTACATCTTAAATGACGGGAATCATTTAAGAAAACTCTCGATAATGATCAGTGGTTTTGCTCTCAAGAATTTTAAAGTTTAAATTTTTCAAACAATTGGATTTTGGAAATTTTAATTGGGAATTGATCAAATTTGGAACAGTTAATTTCAGGAGTCTAAAGGAAGATAAGTAGGAGAAACTGAGGATCCAAGAAGAATCTTGACAACTTCTCAAACTATCCTATAGTTTGGTTTCAATTTGAGAGTTTATTTAATGTTGCAATCCTGCCAATTTTAGTTAATTAGGACTTATATTCGTATGATATGATCATACAAATAGCTTCAAAGATGTGAGGGTTTATGTCGTACCAAACAACTACCTCAGAATCCTAAGACCGAGTAGGGCTTAATTTACATGACATGATCATGCAAATGCCTAACAAAAAGTTGAGGATTTATGTTGCACTAGGCAAACTACCTCGAAGTCCTATGGCTTGGTAATTTAATTCTAAGAAAGGTTTTACTGAAGTAGACCCGAGTTTTGCTGATGACGATCACCGTGCTACCCACCATGCTCCAAGCTCCTTGTTGTTGTAGAGGTTTAGTTTTAGAAGATGAAAATCAAGAGATGAGAGAAATGTTTTGGTTTAGAGAAAATCTTAAAATCCAAGTGTTTTTAATATTTTAATTAAAACAAATCTTAAAGTTGTTTAAACATAACCGATTAAGATCCCACGGTTCCGTCATCCCGACGATCGTTATTTTCATCGAATTCACTTAGTCCGGATGAATTTGCTAAACTCAACTCGAATGAGTTCCACACTTTCATTTAAACCGTGGAAATCCCGTTAGCAACACGTGGGTTACATCATCCGAGGTATTTCGATCATTCAACGAGACGTTTTAATTTAGTTACAATTGTAGTTTTGTTGTTCGTTTGTGATTAAATTTTGAGTTGTTTTATATTTTGGAATGTTGTGGCGGTGAATTTTATCTTGCAATGACTTTTAATTTAGTTTCGGTTTCAATTCAGGGACTATCCTAAAGGTTTTGGTTTTCATGCAACAGTCTTATTTATCATGCAAGAAAAGTAAAGTACAGTGCATGTAAGTAAATTGCATTAAAGTAAATTGCAATAAAATAAAAGCGTACCTGGAGGGTCATCCTGTCATCCCAAGCTACACTTAAAACACATGTTAGAGCATTTAGACATATTTTTGCAAGAAATACCTAGGTAAAGCTAAGGGAAAGGTTTTGATTGTCTACCAGAATCCTAATCCTATTGCTAGTCATTTCCTATGACGTCTAGGTTGTTGGTTTGGTTTAAGGATAATTTTCTTCATCAAAGAACAATTAAATTCAATTGTTCTTCTAAAACATCACGTCATATCGAGGAAGTGCTTAAAACGAGTCCTAAACATCTTTTCAATACTTCTGGGATTATTTTGAGTCTAAGTAAATTTAGTTCGCACGAGTGAATTAATCATCCAGGAGTTTAGTTAAGCTTTGTCTCTTGCTCGGTGAACCCGGGTATTCGATTACCTCGATGAATGAAGTGACATCTCATTTAATACTCTATTTAAGAGTTATAATAATTAAAGCCTTTAAGGGCAAGTTAAGTTATCGAGAATTTTTATCATTCTTAATTTAAAGTTTGAGTTAATGATTTAAAGTGATTTAATTTAATTATGAGGTTTTAATTAATAATTTTAAGTTTGGAATAGTGTTCAAATTATCTTATATTTAATTTAAATCTTAACACTTTCAATTATCTTAGTATTTGAGATTGATGTTTATATTTTAAATTTACTTAGATAGAAAGAGGTGTTGAAATTATTGATATGTTTTAATTTAACTCTTAATGATTTCATTTAGGTTTGTTGTTAAGTGATTTTAATTTAATTTAATTTAATTTAATTTGATTTTAATTTAATTTAATTTAATTTTATTTTATTTTATTTTATTTTATTTTAATTTAATTTAATTTTAATTTAATTTTAATTTAATTTAATTTAATTTTAATTTAATTTAATTTAATTTTAGTTTTAATTTAATTTTAATTTAATTTAATTTTAGTTTCAATATTTTAAATTTAATTTAATTTAATTGTTAAGGTGTTAATTTAATTTAATTTAAACTTTGACTTGACTTAATTTAATTTAATTTAATTTAACTCCAAGACTTTAAATTTGATTTTAATTATTGGACCTTTTAACATTTTAAGCATTAATTCATTTAAGGGTTATCTTCTTTTAATTTTTAATTTATTTAATTTGGATTATTATTTTAATCTTTAATTAAGAACTAAATATTATTGAAGTGACTTATTTAGGGATTTTTAAATTAAAGAATAAATATCCTCTTAATAATATCCCTATTTTAATAATCCGAATTTTAAATATATTCTTTCCAAAATTTAAATTATTTAATTAATTAGAGTTTCATTTTGATATTTTCAAAGTGTTTAATGGGTTTCTACCCCTTAATTTCCCTAAGTTTCAATCATCCAAGAGAAAATTAAAATCAAATATTTTACTCTCCATTTTGATTAAACCTAAAGTTTTAATTAAGGGTTAAAATTCTTTAATTACCTTTATGCCCTTTTAGGCTTATTTATTTCATAACTCACTGAATTGAGCTCAAATGAATTTGAAATTTTTATGTCACCTCACTCACATGTCAATTAAGACATTAGAGGAGAAAATGTGATTTTTCTAACTTTAATTTATTTATATAATTATTTTTAGTAGAAAATAGGGGTTTTCAAAGAAAATTCAACAACATGACCAAGGTAAGGTTGCTATCCTTAATAAAAATATGAAATGTTTCTAATGACTAGAGAACCACTTGGACCAATTCTTGTGATTTTTTTAATTATAATTTATTTATTATAATTATTTTGAGTTTTAGAGTATTAATTAATTTCAAAATAAAATAAAAATTGAAAAATAGATTTTATATTTTTCATAAATTTTTCTGACCTCAAGGAGTCCAATAAAACAAATTTTATAATTTTTTGATTTTTCTTTGATTTATTAGAATTATTTTAGTGAAAAATTTTGAAAATTCATTTTTTTAATATTAAAAATTACATTAAGCCTTTAAAATTTAATATCTTATCCTAGGAACTTAGGAAATGTATTTGGTTTGTTCCTAAGTGATTAGGAGTCAAAATATGACATTTTTATGATTTTTAATATTTTTTTATTTTTATTATATTTTAATTAGTAAAATATTAAAATATTGTGAAAAATCAACTTTTTTAGAAAATTCCAATTTTAATTTTCCTGAACTCCCCTGATATCAGAGAAGCTCGAAAACCATTTTTATGAATTTTTGAAAAGTATTTTTGGAGTTATGAATTTTTAAAATTTCATTTTGCTTATGAGGCTTAATCAATCCATTTGGTGGGGTTAACCAAGTCCAATTGATTTCATAATTTTATGTAAGGTTCCTCTGACCCTAAAGAGTAATGGAGAATTATTTTCAATTCAATTTGGTGTGTGGTTAACCCTAATTAATTCAAATTTAATTTTGGGAGTTTAGGCCAATTAGGGTTATTATGAATGAATTAACTCAAAATATATTTTTCATAGGGTCCCCTGGTCCTAAGAAACACCACAAATTTTCCTATAATTTATTTTACAATATGCTAATTATTGGAATTAAAATACCTAAAACAGTGACATGAACTTGAAAAATCAATAACTCTTCACAGAGATAGCCTCTGACCTTGAAAAACTCAAGGAATGTTCCCAAGATCAGAGGCTTCAAAAGCCCTATGGTCTCATGCCATGGTGAATTGCCTATGCAAGTGGAGAATCAAAACATTGGAAATAGTAAATAAATTGTTAAAAATAAAATACTAATCCAATTAACTTGATTTCTTTTCCACATTATTCTCCTTTGTTCACTGAGTAAGTGGGTATTTTTATTTTATTTTTGTGATTTTTCTATGCAAAGATATGAATTTTTGAAGTTCTGGTATTTAAATAAATCCAAAAAATCCTAATTTTCTACTTATCCGACTCGGCGCCGCGTCATCCTCGTCCGGATCGAAAGCCCACGCGTCGCTCCGTGATTCGGCACCGCCATCTAACTCAGCTCTCCAGGGCCCCGCGGTTCACGTAACATTCTCTGGTCCGGCGCAATCTGAACCGTCCGCTCGATACACGCGCGATCCAATGGGTCCTAGTCATCGTCTACGACTGGTGTGCACCCGTGACCGTCCACACTCAAACCCTAATATCTCTCTCGATTCTCAATGGATTTTTGAGTTCTTATACTCTATAGATTCGTCTTGAATTGACAAACACATCCATATGGTTTGTAAGCTATGAAATTAACCAAACAAAATGGAGAATTGCTGGAAGCTTTTGAGGGAGAAGAGGTCAATACCTTTGCTCTGAGAGGTGAAGCTTCAATCAGAGAGTTGTGGCACCTTCGATTGAACCCAAGGAAGCTCCAGATGAAGTCTCTGGCTCTGGGGAATCGTCTAAGTATGAAAGTGACCAGACCCGATTTCAAAGATCGGAGGTCGGAGCAACCGGGTGGCTCCGAGAGGGGGCTTTTACTGGGGAACTCCTTCTCTTGGTCCTGTGCAGGTGTGGGTGAGTTTAATTTGGATTTGGTGGAGGTTCCACAGATGTCCTGGTTTTTGGGTGGATTTTCAACTCAGAAATCGAGCTCTGTTAATGGGGTTTAGGGCAAAGGAACACTGGGGATCAACTGCTCTGGGTTAGGAGAAGGTCCTGGAGCAATTTTGGCAAAGTTTCCTTAAGGTCTCGTTCATCACCTTGTTTGGACGAGAGGTGAGTGGGTTTAAATAGTGGTGGCTGGAGGGCTTCCCAGAGGGGTTTAATGGCTTGGATCAACTGCCTTGGCCAAGGGAAGAACGAGCCACGGTGGCCATCGGGCATTGGATAGCTCGGCAAGTGAACTTTGAAATTTTTAGCTACATCGAGCTCTCGGCCATGGTGTTTTCCGGCGGCCTGGTGGCTGGCCGGCCAGGGTCAGGTCACTGTTGTCATCAGGGAGGTCAGTGCTTGAGGTTTGTGAGTTCAATTAGCAAATTCCAAGTGTAAAGGAGTTGAATCAAAGTGGAAGGGGGAAGGGCTCATTTTTGGCTTGGTTTGGTCAAATGCATGCTTTAGGCTTGGTGCACCTCCCCAAGGCCTGATTTTGGGCTGAGGTAAATCAGAGGGTTCAGCCAAGAGAAGGTGGTGTGGTCTCTATCCATGAATATTTAGATTAATCATGGGTTAGGGTGTATCATTAAAAGGGTTAAAACCTTTTCAAGGGGGTTTAAAAGAGGCTCCTCCTTTTGCAATTAATGGCATGGTGATGTGTAAATGGGCTCCCAAGGCTTGCATATGGCTTATGCATGGCTCCATGGCTTCATTTGGCTTGGGAAAAGATTTGGTCAATTTCATGAAAGGGGATTTTATGAATTTTGGCATTTTGGTGGAAATTTGTATGAAGCTTGAAATGGAATGGTTTAATGATGATTTTGAAACTTAGGGGTGATTTAAATCATAGGGAATGATGAGGGAAAATTTCATGTGGGCTTTGGAATGGATTTTGGGCTTTTTGAAATTATTTTGGATGGGCTTTTAAAGTGGTTTAAGGAAGTGGGCTTTTGGATTTAAAGTAAATTTAGGATGAAAATTGTGTAAAGGATTGTGCCAAATAAATGTTGCAATTGATTTAGGCTTGTGTCATGAATGATTTGAAAGAGATTTGGTGTGGTTGGAGTAGAATTGGGTTGAATTTGGGCTTTTTTGGTAAAGGGGCCAAGGTGGGCCAAATTGGACTAACTTGGGTTAAGGTTGGGCTAATATTGGATTTGATGTAAAATTAATGTTGGGAAATGTTTATGGGAGTGTTACAAAGAGTTTTAAACTTTGTTTGGGCTCTAATTTTGCGATTTGGGCCCATTTGGGTTACGTTTGGGCTTAGGTCAATTTAAGGGATTTTGGTTTTGGGTTAGGTTTGGGTGGAGTTTAGGTTCAAATTTGGGGCAAATCAAGTTATTATTTTGTTTTTGGGGATGTTAGGAAGGTTTTAGAAAAGGTTTGGGGCCAATTGGGGTTGAGTTGGGTTGGTTTGGGCTAGGTTTAGGTCATGGGCCAAAATTGGGCCTTTAGGCTTCAAATTGAAATTGGGCCCAAATGTCAATCAAATTGAGTTGTATTTGGTCTAAGTTGATATTGGGGATATTGAATTGAAGTTTAGAATTGAGTTGGACCAAAATTGAGGTCAATTGGGGTGGTTTGGTTTGACATTAGGTTCACTTGGGTTAAAAAAATGGGTCAAATTGGGGGTTTTGGTAAAATTGAGGTAAATTGGCAAAATTGGCTCATGGTGTAGTTGAACAAAATGAAATTGGGAATATTTGGGATTTTCTGAAATTTTCGGGGAATTTTTGGAATTTTAGGATTTTTGGGGTAAAAGGGTATTTTGGTAATTTTGGGGGGTTTAGGGGTATTTTTGGAAATTTTGGTATTTTTGGCCAAAGATGGTTAATTTGAGTGTTGAGAAGTGTTTAGGATTGATTTTGAGGGATTCTGGATAATTTAGGTAATTTTGCAAATTTTGGGTCATTTCAAGGGTATTTGGTAGGTTTGGTGGGTCCGGGGCCCTAGGGGTCAAAAATTGAAATTTTGAAAAAAAAAGATTGATCAAGTGTGAGTGAAATGGAATCATTTTGGTTGAGCCATGAAGACACATTAAGCCCATATTGAGCCATGAGAGGACTCATTTGAGGCATTCAGCTATGTTGTTCCTAACCCTCTTAGCCAGGGGCTTAGGGGTTAAGGACCATCCATATGAATTACCTACATGAGTCAGGAAGTAAAGTTGGGTGAGAGTGTGGTTTTAGGACTTGGAATGTGTGTGAGAGTGTAGTGTATGTGCAATTCAACCCTCACCAGACCTGGCCATCCAGGGTATTCCTAAGGTCAAAAAGTCCTATAGGGAACTCATCCATTAAACCTCCACATTTGATTTCAACCCTCTAGGTGATTAGGGGTCTACAATCAAGCATGTGGGGTTTGCAGGGAGTTAAGAAGTAGTTTGAATTTCTAAGTGGTGGGTTCCATTTCTAGTCCTCTAAGATTAGTCAAAGCAAAAGCCTAAGGCTAGATCCTAAGTACTAAAGAGAGAAGCAAAAGACCTCATCAAAAATGAGGTCAACAGTAACCTCTCCCTCACTCATCCCCCCACTGACCAGAAGATTTGGCAAGCTTTAAATTCTATAGACAGTTCAAAAACTGCTGGGCCAGATGGTTTTTCAGCAGATTTTTATAATAAGGCATGGAATGTCATTAAAGATGATGTCACTAAGGCTATCACTAGCCTCTTCAATGGAAAAGATCTCCCCATTTACTTCAGCTCGTCTAACATTGTTTTGAACCAAAAAAGCAATGATCCTTCCAGTTGGGATCAATTTAGACCCATCAGCTTAACTTCAGTCATTAGTAAAATTATCAGCATGGTATTAACTACCAGGCTTCAACCTCATCTCTGCAAGCTGGTCAGTCTGAACCAATCAGCCTTTGTTAAGGGAAGGTCAATTGCTGACAATGTCCTTCTGGCTCAGGAATTGTTACTGGACTTAAACAAAAAGTGTAGGGGAGGCAATCTAATTTATAAATTGGATATAAAGAAGGCTTATGACACAATAAGATGGGATTTCATTCTTTAGGTTTTGGCTGTCAGGGGTTTCAGGAACAATTTTTGTACCCCGATCCATAGATGGTTCAACAACAATTCTCATTCCATCCTAATCAATGGGTCCAGTTGGGGCCCTTTTGTGGCCACTAGAGGTCTCAAGCAAGTGGATCCTCTCTCCCCCACCCTCTTTATTTTGGCCATGGATTACTTCCCTCTGATGTTGAACAACTTACCATGTTCCAACAACACTAGCAGGTATCATCATAAATCCAACATCCTTATTACTCACTTAATCTATGCAGATGATGTCATGGTATTTTCCCATGCTTCAAAGAATGTTGTCAAACTCATACATAACTGCCACCAAAAGTTCCAAGAGCATTCTAGATTATCTTTCAATACTTTCAAACATCATGTTCTCTTCCCCCAGCAGCTCAGTCAAGAGCTGAAGGATTGGATACTCAACTATACTGGTTTCTTTACTACTCAACTACCTTTGAAGTATCTGGGAGTACAATTAACTGCAGGGAGAGCAAAGCAAAACCATTTTGATGAAATTCTGAACAAGATCAGCAGCTATCTCTCCAACTGGACCCATCTATACCTGTCATCAGGAGGAAGGCTCCCCTTACTTAAATGCATTCTCACTACCCTACCCTCCTATGTGATGCAAATGACCACCATGAAGAAGAGTACCCAGGCTCAATTTGAAAGAGATTTTAATCATATTCTTTGGTTAGGTCAAAGAAAGCAAATACATTGGGCTTCCTGGACTAAATTGGCTAAACCTGTGTGGGCAGGTGGTCTGGGATTCAAAGGGATTAACCAAATTATCTAAGTGATTATCTGGAAACTTTAGATCAAATTCAGAACCCAGGAATCACTGTGGGCTAAATTTCTTGCTGGCAAATACTGTAAATACTCTCATCCCTCCCTGGTAACCAGCAAACTGGGGGTTTCTAAGCTTTGGAGAGCAATGTTAAAAAACAGGCTGTAGGCCGAGAAGCTTTATATTTGGAACCTTGGCAATGGGGAGCTCAACTTCTAGTTAGACCATTGGTGCCCCCAAGATTGGTTACAACCTTATACCACTCACATCAACCTGAATTTCCAGGTAGCTGATTGCTGGGTTGGAGACAATTGGTCTTTACCATTACTTCACACTATCCTGCAAGAACCTTCAGCAAGGAGAATTGCTTCTATTAATTTTAATAGAACCACCCTAGACTCAATTGTTTTGAAGGCTCTAAAACATCGAAACCTCTCTAAAGCTATCTACTCTCAAATCTTCCAATGAGAATCTGTCCCCTGGGGAGATTCAATTTGGCACAGGCATCTTTCCCCATCAATGAACCTTTTTTGCTGGAGATTTTTCATGAAATTCCTACCCACTGATGATATACTGAAAATGAAAGGACTGAGAGGCCCATCCTGCTACTGTCTCTTTCATAAGGAAGAAGAATCTATCCCACACTTGTTTTTTGCTTGCACCTTCTCCCAACATGTCTGGATCAACTTGGTAGAGAAGCTGAATATCAACGCTCTACTACTCCTGTGGAATTATCTGAGCACTTGTTGGACTGATTGGCATACTAGAAGCTGGAGCCCTTCCTATGCTTACTGCATTGTTCATTTGGATGGCTAGAAAAAAAGCCATCTTTGAGGGTCAGTCCCCTACTGATAAGGAAGTGACCAGAAACTGCCTGTCTTACATTCATACCAAGTTAAGAAGCTCCCCAACATATGTTCCTCCACCCCACTACAGAATATTAAGCCCCCCAAAATTATTCAAGTTTTCTGGTATCCTCCTAGCCCAAATTTCATCAAAGTGAACGCTGATGGTAGCTTTTTTTGAGGGCACTGCTGGCATGGGGGGATTGTTCAGAAATTTTAAAGGGGACTGCCTGATGTTCTTCCATACTCCTCTTATAGATATGGACCCTATGGAAGCTGAATGAATTGCAATCTTTTGGGCCATTAATCTGGCTCTGAGATTCCAGTGGAACAATCTAATAGTGGAAGGAGATTCCCTAGAAATGGTACAAATGCTCCAATTTAACTGTTCTTCCAATTGGCACCATTTACAGTGGATACAGAAGATTAAGCTCATGACTAATCAATTGGAGGTGAAGTTTCAAATTATATTTAGAGAAGGGAACAAACCTACCAATTGGCTTGCAAGAAGAGGAGCCCTCTCATCCAATGTGGAGCTGTTAACCTCCCCCCTTCAACAACTAAAGATTTTATTAGCTGGTGATCTCCTTGATGCCTCTCACCTAAGACTACAGTCCAAATGATCTGTTGGGGTTTTGTCTATGCTTTTTGAGTTAGATAGTCAGTCCAGTATACATATATATATACTTTAGTAGATATATAATTATACTTTTTGGTATGTATATATATATATATATTTATATATATATATATATATATATATATATATATATATATATATATATATATATATATATATATATATAAAAACCAAAGCTTTCCTAGTAGGCAAGGAATATATTAATGATCATCAAGAAGTACAATTACATAATATATATGTGAGGAAGAGACAATCTATCTCCATGTAACAAAAAAGCTAATTGAGATGGGGGAACACTACCCATTACAATGGACTCAGAATTACACCCTACAGAAACTAACCAATGGGCAAGACCATTCCTCCCTAGAAGTGTGCAAAAATGTGGTATGAATTGAATTGTACCATGGAACCATTCTGTTGATCCATCTGCTGATATTCCAAGGGATCTATTCCAGACCTTCTAAAATCCTGATGCAAGTTAGAGAATCCGATTCCACCAATAGCTTCCCAAAATTGCATTTTTAAGTAATAAATAAGACCCAAAACACAACAATGAATTCAGTTTCCAATGCATCCCAGGGCCATTGCAGGTGAAAAGAAAATAAGAACACAATTCCCCTGGTAGTTTCTAAAAATCCCACCAAAGCCAGAAGCCCCTTGCAGAAGCTGCCATCAGTGTTTACTTTCAGCCAAGAGATAGGTGGGGGTGTCCACCAAATGAGAGAGAATATCCTGTTATTCAGAGGAGCAAAATCTGGTCTCCAATCGTTACAGAAATTAGGAACCTTAGGATGCTGGATAAGCTTGTGGAGGTATGAAATGCAATTAGTGGTCACTACCTGTACCAAGGGGGGTTATCCTCATACTTAGCATGGGTTTTGCTCATCTAGATGAACCAAGCAATAGTGCAAGGCAAAAATAAGAGATTCACTGCATATGAATCCTCCCAACAATTAGAGAAGGAAGTCCAGCTCAAATTTAAAGTATCTAAGTTCAGCTTGGCCAGGATATTAACCCAAACTTCTTGGGAGAAAATGTAGCTGAAAAGAAGATGCTCTAAAGACTCTTTAGCATTGTTACATTAAGGACAGCTAAGGACCTCTCAAGCCTTTAAGTTTTAGAATATCATCAGTTGGGAGTAGCCTATGCCAGAGTCTCTAACAGAAAAACGACATGGATGGGGTCAGTAATCTGCCCCAACTAGCTTTGCCCCACTCCATCTGTTGTCAATGGAGAAATTTAGCATAGAGACGACTTCTGAAAAGAACCTTGTTTTGTAGATATTCGGTCCTTATGCCCAGGGGAGTAAGTAGTGTGTTGGATGGACTGGACCTGCTCACTAGATAAAAGGGTATCAAGTAATCTGTAGTTCCACTGATTCTCTACCCAAAATTCTTTGACTTGACTATTATAATTTGGGTTACTGTGAGAGCATGTCAGTTTATCCTCATTCCACACCCATTGGTCCAACCAGAAGTTTATGTGACCCTCCCCTAGCTCCCAAATAAATAAATCCTCAGCCTGATTTTTGACATGCACCAAATTGTTCCATAGCCTAGAATCACCCAACTTGGGAGAGACAAGAGTGGGGTGTATATTCCTATAGTATTTCCCTTTCATATAGAGAGCCCAAAGGCTATCTTGAGCTCTGAATCTTATCCAGAGTTTACAGAGAATAATAAAACTTAGCTGATGAAAATTCCTGAAACCTAAACCCCCAGCATAAATGGGCTTACGTACCTTGTGCCAAGGTGGCCATGATATTGTTTTTGTTGCCCAGCCCACAAAAAACTTGTTAAAAATCCTTCCAAGAGTGACCTGAGTTCTCTTCTTCATAGTGAACATCTGAAAGGCATAGGAAGGAAGAGCAATCAATATGCTTCTCAACAATGTTACACTTCCCCCATTAGTTAGGAAGGAATTATTCCAGCAGGTAAGCTTGGTCTTGATCTTATCAATAACTTCATTAAATTGTGTTTGCTTAACTCTGCCTTTATTAAGTTGCACCCCAAGGTAGCTGATAGGAAGAGAAGCTGGATTACAGCCAATGTAATTAGAAATTCAGTGTTTAATGTGAGGCTTAACATTCACACTAGCATAAAAATAACATTTTTGTAAATTGAACTCCATGTCAGAGGTAAGATGAAATTTGTGTAGACACTGGAAACAAATTTAACAGCAGATTTGGAAGCATTAGTGAAAATTATGATGTCATCAACATATAACAGGTGACTTACCCCAATATTGGACTTGTGCTAGCAGGCTAAGTAAGGAGAATCAGTTATCAAACTGTTCAGTCACTTGGAAAGATAATCAAAAGCTAAGATAAATATTGTAGGAGATAGTGGGTCACCTTGTTTTATGATCCTAGAAGCACTAAAGAAACCATGACACTTCCCATTGACCATAACTGAGTGAGCATTGCACTTAAGACATCTCTCAACCAATTGAATTAAATCAGGATTAAAACCCCTAGCAGCAATAGTGTCTAAGATGAACCCCCAACTTATGGTATCATAAGCCTTTTTATGTCCAATTTGAAAATGACATTGAGCCCTCTCCATTTTCTGTCAAGATCTAATAAGAGTTCTTGTGAGCAGAATGTTATAAAAAATGTTCCTCCCCTTTACAAATGCAGCTTGATTAGATTGAATAAGGTGCTGCAAGTTTGGTTGAATCCTGAATACAAGTATTTTGCTAATCTATTTGGAAATAACATTTTTTAAGCTTATTGGCCTGAAGTCTAATCTTATTTTTCGGCAGTAGGACAATGGTAGATGCAATGAAATATTTTACAGAATCATTGAACATCTTGGACCACATCAGTGCTAACAATTTTTTTGTTAGTCTTGTAAAACTTTGCAGTAAATCCATCAGGACTAGCAGATCTATTGCCATCTATAAAGTCTAAAGCAGCTTTGATTGCCATCTATAGAGTCTAAAGCAGCTTTGATTTCATATTCGATAGGCACATAGTGTAACACCAACCATTGCCCATACTCCATTCTTTCAAAGAAAGAGGAGGCATAAATTGGGTTTCTAGCTAACTACTCACTTGTAAATAGTAGATGAAAATACTCCACAGCATCTGCAACAATTGCCTCAGCAGCAGTAACCTTATGTCCAATAACATTATGTTGACCTCACTTTTGGTTGAGGCCTAGTCTCTCTTTAGAATAGCCTAGGGTCTAGCGATAGAACTCTCCTGGTGACTTTCTTAGAGGACTAGTTATGGAACCCTCCCTATAGAAATTCAAAACTCTTCTTGCTTTACTAGGGGGTTTTCATATGCTTAAGGCCTAACCTCCACCTTTTGGTAGGAAAAAAGGTAAGCATGAGGAATCCTAGGGGAAGTCTCCTATAGGTGGTCAGACCTTAGGATTTGCCCTGAGGGAGGTCTGGAGATCACCACTCATACACTTTACATTCACAACGTACACACACTGCACATCCTAATTTCAACCCCGAACTCTTTGGAAACTCATGTGGATAGCCCAGCCCTCAGTCTATGACTAAGTGGTAGGGACCAACACATAGAGGACCAAATGCAAGTGACCCTTGGTCATTACATCCTGCTCACCTTGAAGCCACCTTCAAATTTCCAAAATTTCAATTTTTGGCCCCTTTGCCCTCTAAAAAACCCTGAACTACCCAAAATACCCAAAATTTCCAAAAATACCCAAATTCACCAAACCCCCCCCCCCCCCCAAAAATCATTCCAAGATATTCCTTACCACTCAAATTGACCATCCATGACCAAAAATTCCAAAATTTCCAAAAATACCTCCCAATACTCTCAAAATACCCAAAATACCCTTTTTGCCCAAAAATTCCAAAAAATTCTCAAAAAATTCTAGAAAATCCTAAAAATCCCCAATTTTATTTTTTTCAACTACACTATGGGCCAATTTTGCCAAATTAATACACTTTCAATCCAAAATCCCAACTTGGTCCATTTAACCTAAAGATGCCTAAACCAAACCCAATCTTGACTCAATTGACCCCAATTTTCATCAAATTTAATTTTAAACCAAAATTCAACATCCCCAATATCAACTTAGACCAAATTCAAGTCCAATTTGACCCACATTTGAATCTATATCCACTTGAAATCAAAATCCCCAATTTTGCCTAAATAACCCAAAACACCTAAAGTGACCCAATGTCAATCAATTCCTCCCAGATTTCAATTCCAAACTCTTTATAACACCTCCTTAAACTTAATTGGATCATCAATTTCCCATAATTTGAGCTCAGGTCTTATCCAAATCCATTTTGGACCAAAGAAACCCCAATTTTGACCCAAGCTGAACACATGTTTTAAATCCACCAAATTGACCCTCTAAATCTTGTCAAAACCATTTTATGTCTTCATGAAAATTCTTCTAGACAACCATATCTACATTATTTTTGAAAACCTCTGAACCCCATTCCCACTCAAACTCAAGAAAACTTGACCCGAACCCAACATGATCCAAAATAATCAAAAATCCAATCCATGCCAAAATTGAACCTCCAAATGAGCTCAAAACCACTTTGTGTCTTCATGAAAGATCTTCATTACAATCATGTGGACAATATTGATCAAGGAACTTGGGCTTCATTCAAGCTCTATCCCAATATAAACTCAAATTAGCCCAATGTTCTTAAAATGGACCCAAAATCCAAAACTCACCAAACTAAAATACACTCACACACACACCCACATTCTCCCCCTCTTACATCTCACGGCAAAACAAAAAAAAAAAACAAAAAAAAAATTTAAAAGTCTTCCCTCCTTACCTTCACCTTATTTCCATGCCTTTCCCTTACCTCTTCCTCACCTTTCCCTTACCTCTCCCTCACCCTACCCGCCACCTCACCCCATCACCATATCTCCACCATATTTCTCCCTCACCTCATTCTCACTCCCTCCTTAATTCTTAGCCGTGAGCCTCCCCATTAAACCCCCCCCATAATCCCACTACACACACCTTTACACACTCCCTTACACACTTAACTTTACCATCCCACTCACTCACTTCCTCTCCAAAACCGTGAGCCTCCCTCTCCTCTTCTTCTCCTCCTTCCAAGCTAGCCACACTCACTCACTTTCACTCTTAGCTGTGAGCTTCAACAAGGGCCTCCAATGAGTGCTTCTCCAAGCCAAGGTAATCTCCTCCCCCTCTCTTTACTTTCTCTTTTGTTTCAAAAAAAAAAAAAAACTCATCATCATGTTTATGTTTAGTTTGAAGATTTAAGTCACACATACATGTACTTTCTTTAAAACTCTTCTTCCTCTACATAGGTTTTAAAAAAAAAATTTATGTATTAATTATTACAAATCTTCACACCATTTAAACTTTTTCATGCTTAGCCTTAGGGATTTTCTTTTTCCCTTTCATGCAAGCTATTTAGAATCAAAATCATGTGTAGGTTGTTTCTTCTTCATGCTATCTAAATTTTATTCATGCATAGGCTTAGGAATTCTTTTTTTTATGCAAAGTTATGTAGTTGGTTTTAAATATTTACAAATCTACCACCTATTTCTACTAACTTGAAAAAAATAAGATTTAAAATCTCAAAGAAATAATTTAACATAAAGGAAAGAAAAAATAAAAGAAAGGAAAATAAACATAAAGAGAAAAGAAAATAAAAATAGGAATAAAATAAAATGAAAGGGAATGAAATAAATTTTTTTTAATAACATGTAATAATGAAATAACATATAAATAAAATAACTACATAAATTATACATATGTAAATTAATAATATAAATGTAAATATATTATATGTACTAAATAATATATAAATTAATTTTAAATATATTGTAAATAAATTATAATACACTAAATAAAAAAAAGTTTAAAATAATGTAAATAAATTATATATAAATAAGTGACATAATAAAAATAATCTATACTAAATTTAAATAAATACTAGTAAAGCATAAATAACTAAATAAAGGATAATATATATATATATATATATATATATATATATATATATATATATATATATATATATATATATATATATATATATATATATGTAAATTAATAATAACAATATGTAAGTAATAAAAATAATATGATAAGAATAAAATAAATAACCATAAACTTAAATAGATAATGAAAATATGAGAAAGAATAATGATAATAATAATTGAAGATAGTTGTAAATTCAAGATAAATAATAAAAATAACCAAATAAAAATACCATGCCTCTTCAAAATAATCTAAATGTAAATATATGTGTAAATAATAATTTTTAATAAATAATAACTTTAAGATAAATGATCATAACTTTAAATAAAGAAAAGGATAATTGAGGAGAGAGAAAATGAAAAGCTTTATAATTAAATAAATAATAATATAAATGATAAATAAATAATATAAATGATAAACTAAAATATACATATAATTAATAACAATAATAAATTAAAATAAAAATGACCTATAATATATATATATATATATATATACATAGATATATATATATATATATATATATATATATATATATATATATATATATATATATATATATATATATATATATATATATATATATTAAAAAGCAAGATAGGCTTCCTACATGTTGAAACAAAAAAGGTGATTACAGGAAAGCCATTGGGTAGGAAATCCCACAAAATGCCAAAAGAAAAACATAACTGGAGGCTTATAGATTGCCATTATAAAATGTAAGCATAGAGGTAAGTGACAGGAAACAAAAACAGTGAAACTGCTCATAAGACAATGGCAGAAGCAGCAGCAGGAGATGTACTGACTTTTAGGGAGGAGTTGTGCTCAATTCTGAAATGAGGGGAGCAGAGGTTGTCCCCATTGATAAGAAAATTGAGGTCCCAGGAGGGGGTATTGGAAACCAGAACATTGGGTGAAACTGCACCTTTTCACGGCGACAGATGAGCTGGTTTGTTAGCCTCCCGTAGTTGAAGGAAATTTTGGTCCGTGGTTGCATCATTGTTTGGATAAGTTGGATCCAGTAGTTATGGTGCCGGATGGTATGAGAGCCACTAATAAGACTTGAGATTAGATCATTAGAATCCACCTCTAACCAAATATCGATCCAACAAACTTTCCTGCCAATCGTAAACCACGCACAATGACAATATATAGATATAGATATATATATATATATATATATATATATATATATATATATATATATATATATATATATATATATATATATATATATATATATATATATATTAAAAGATAAGAATATAAAGAATAATAAAATAAATAATACATATATATATAAATTAAAAGTCATTTAAATAATATAAATGGATAATAAACTAAATTAAATGATAATGAAAATAATAATTTAAATTAAATTAAATAAATTAAATAAATTGAATTAAATTAAATTAAATAAATGAAAATCAAATATTAAAATAAATGATAATGTATATAAACAATAAATTAAATTAAATCAATTAAATAAACAAATTAAATAAATTAAATTGATAATGTAAATAAATAATAAATTAAATTAAACTAAACTAATTAAATTAATTAAATTAAATTAATTAAATTAAATTAAATTAAATTTTATTAAATTTAACAATAATAATTTACATTAAATTAAATAATTAAATTAAATTAAATTAATAATAATTGTAAACAATAATTAATTAAATTAAATTAAAATTAAATTAAATAAAAAATAAATTAAAATAAAATTAAAGATAATAATTTAAATAAATAAATATTAAGTTAAAGTAAAATAAAATAAATTAATTAAATAAATAACAATTAATTAAATAAATTAAATACATAATAATTATTTAAATAAAACAAATAAATAACAATCAATTAATTAAATAAACTTAATAACAATTAAAAAAACAAAAAAATGATAATAAAGTAAATAAATTACAATGAATTAAATAGGATAATAAATTAAATAAATAATAAATATGAATAATAATTTCAATTACAAATAAAAGATAATAATTTTAAACAACACATAATAAAAAAAATAATAATAAAACACATAAATAATAAATAACAATAATAACATAAAATAATAATACATAACAACATAAACAATAATAACATAATAATATGATAATATATAAATAACACAACCATCACAAATCACAACTTGGTGTAGAAAACATAATAAGAATACCCTTATGCTTAGTGAATGCATGGAGTAACCCTAATTTTACCCGATGTCCACACAAACTTCCCAAACCCAAACCAAAATATAAATCAAAACCAAAACCATATCCAAATACAAACCAAATTCAAATCCTCCAATCCCTAAAGCAAACACAAACTCAAACAAATCTTCACAGCACTCCCATAAGTCCAAATCAAACTACTAGTTTCCACAAATACAAACTCAAATCAAACCTAAACCCATTTGCCCCAACCTACCCCGAACAAATGTTTTTATTAAGCATAAGGGTATAGGTGGGGTGAATTGTTAAGCAACATAAAAAGTCTAAATGAGCTCGAGACTTTTCATCAGGATATGAGAGGGAAGCATGCACCTGCATCATTCTCTGACCTTTTGGAAACCTCAGAGGTCTATTAAACTTAATATATCTGCTTAACGAAACCATCCTCAATTAAATTAAACAAAGTTTATTGAAACACAACATAGGAATTCACATAGACATCATAGGATTGAGTAGTTACTTTTTGTTAGTTCTACTTCTTCCTGTTTTCTGGCATGCTTTAATTTCTGCAAAATTATAAACACATATATACAATGCAATACTAAAGTCTCAGCTGGGAATGATGAGAAGACCCTCCAGGTACGCTTTTACTTTATTGCAATTTACCTTATTGCAATTTGTTTACCTGCACTGCGTTTTACTTTTCTTGCATGTTAAATAAGATTGTTGCATGAAAACTGAAACCTTTAGGATAGCCACAAAACTGAAACCCAAAACAACATTAAAAGTCATATAAGATAAAATTTACAGCCACAACATTTCAAAATATAAGACAACTCAAAATTTAATCACAAACAGCACAACAAAAACTACAACTTTAACTAAATTAAAACGTCTTGTTGGATGATCGGGAATACCTCGAATAATGTAACTTACGTGTTGCTAACAAGATTTCCCACAGTCTAAATGAAAGTGTGGAACTCACTCAGTTGAGTTTAGCAAATTCATCTGGACTAAGTGAATCCGATAAAAATAACGATGCCGGAAGGATGGAACCGTGGGATCTTAACCGGTGTTGTTATAATCAACTTTATTTAATTAAAACATTAAAAAACACTTGGATTTTAAGACTTTTCTAAACCAAAACACTTCTCTCATCTCTTGATTTATGATTTCTAAAACTAAACCTCTACAACGATAAGGAGCTTGAGGCAATACACCGAAGGGCAGCACAATCAAGGATGCGGAAGGACGTGTTCAAGAGAGTAAACAGTAGATCTTCAACAGCAACTCTCTTTTCTTATAAATAAACAACTAGCCATAGGATTTCGAGGTAGTTTGCCTAGTGCAACATAAATCCTCAACTTTTTGTTAGGCATTTGCATAATTGTCTTATGGAAATTAAGCCCTAACCGGTCTTAGGACTCGAGGTAGTCGTTTGGTATGACATAAGCCCTCACATCTTCAAGGTCTGTTTGTATGATCGTGTCATACAAATATAAGTCCTAATTAATTAAAACAAGGCAAGATGAAACATTAAATGAACTCCCAAATTGAAGCCAAACAATAGGATAGTTTGGGAAGTTGCCAAGATTCTTCTTGGATCCTCAGCTTATCTTACTTCTCTTCTATTGGACTCTTAAAATAAACTATTCCAAACTTGATCCATTCCCTATTGAAATTCCAAAATTCAATCCTTTGAAAACCTTAAACTTTGAAATTCTTGAGAGCAAAACCACTGATCATTATCGAGAGTTTTCTTAAATGATTTCCGTCATTTAGGATGTAATTAACTATAGGGGCTTGCCCTTTTAGGGAACTTTAAGAACCCAGGTAATATAAACCCTGCTTAATTCCTTTATATTAAGCAGGAGAATCTGTCGGCTTATAAAATTGGTTCGCAGACCAAACAGATGTCACAAATCTTTTAGTTTATTTAATCGAGCTCCATTATCAAGCAGTGCATCTATTTCTCGGGATAGATACACGGTTTGTGGTGCGGTGCTCGTTTATATAAACTATTTGGGATGTGAGATCAGTTTGATTTCATATCTTAAAATTTGCAAACTTAAATTTATTTTCAAAATCAAATGCTACTTTCCAAATTATATATATATACTTAAGTTAAATTTAAAATCTAAAAACAACGCCGACGGCTTCTGGCGACTCCGCTGGGGACTAGTTCCTCTCTCCATTTTGATCAAATGGTTTTGCTTTCATAAATCGGTAGTAAGTCCATGCCCCTAGTGGATCAAACTACCATTTTTCCGTTGACGTACTTTACCCATTTCTTTCTTGAGAAAGTACGATCAACTCTCCTGGATTTCAGGACCATCTGTTTAGCCACTCCTAGACAGAGAGGTTCAGGGATCCTTAGGATTTTTCTTTTGATCTTGTGGGGTTGGACTCCCAATAGGTGTGTTGGTGGATTAATTCCACTTGGGCAATGTGCGTTGTGAAAAGGGATCCTCGGCAGGTCCTTTGCTTCACCTTTTCTTCCGCTCTTGGATTTAATTTTCTACCTTCGGTAAGTTAATCCACCATTAAAATTTTAAATATCATTTAAAACAAACACATGAAAATCTAAGAGAAAATAAAAGAAAAAGAAGAACAAAATATGATAAGAGAAAATAATAATATATTAAATGAAATCAGAAATTTTACCCAGTTCACAGAATGATCTTTTTCATAGTGTTAATACTATGATGACAAGGTCTTTGGCCCTTCCTAAATTTTGGAACGTTTCTTTTGACAGTCGAAATGTCAACCCCTTCGCTGACTTTCTCCTGCGACCTGCCCTCTTCCCTTGAGGCTCGTCTCGCAGCACCGTTAATTCAATTTGGAGCCGGCTTCAGTGAGTTTGAAGTCGTGCTTGGAAAAGCCCCGTTCGTATTCATGAAAATTGCCGCCCCCGAAGTACAAGAACCATCTATCGAGTTCGACCTGAACTCCCATGAAGACTTCCCTTCTGCTAAGAAGGTGAAGATGACTACTGTCCCCGTCAAACCGGTTGACTCCGTGACAAGGAGAGTCATCACCTCTATTGCTTCCGACTTCGCCGTTATAGTACCTACTTCCCCGTCTGCTAAAGGGAAAGAAATTCTGCACGAGGAGGAGTCTGACAAAGCATTCCCTACTCTACCATTTGTCTTTGAGATTGATTCCAGTTCCAGGGTTCCCCCACTGACAAAATCCCAAAAGAGGAACCGCAACTGGAAGCTTCGTAAGGCCGCCAATGCATAAGCTGCAAGTTTGCCAGTGATTGATGAGATTCCTCAGCAGGAGGAACTCAGTTTACCGAATATGTCTCCTCTCCTCCGAAATAGTAGGTTCCACCCGTTAGCTGGTACTACTGGAAATGAAAGTCTTCATAGGATTGTCGTTGCGCTTCCAGCGCCGCACAGTCGTGATGAGGAGGGAAAGAAGTCCACACCCATCACTCGAGCTTATACTCTTCTACGGAGATTGGCCGAATTAGAAAGGTGTTCTGTTTCCAAGCTTCTTAAAAAGATGGGATGTGCAATATCCCCAGAAGTGAAAGAGAAAATTTTGAAAATGGAAAAGCCTAGTAGGGTTTCTGTCAAGCACCATTTGGGAAAGCGTGTTGAGACAACTACCATTGATTCGACGCTCGCGATACAAAGACCAGTCAATTTTGGCTAGGTCCAAGACACTACCCAAGGAACTCCCGAGGAGGAAGAGAGGGTTACTTTCCTCTGTACATGGTCTGCACTCTAGGGAGCACACTTCCTCTCTTGGTTCTGATGTCCCCGCTGAGCATTCCGTCCCGAGGCATCAATTCTCGAGAGGAGAGTGTGGTTACCGAAAGTCGCTGCACCTGTCCACTTCGAGAAGTCTACAAATCATCAAACGGATTATATGTCCAGTACTCTTATCGTCACCACTCCTGTTGCTTCAGAGTCAGTGGCAAAAGAAGGGTTGATGGAGGATAGAATTCAGAAACTCCGTGAAGAGATTTTAGAGTTAACTAAGGAGCAAGGATTGGAAATCGATAACGAAGATTTCCTCCTTTCAGATCACTTGGATAACAAATTCATGGAAATCAACATGGTTGATACCAGGGCCACAGTGTCTGTGCGTGAAGCTCCTCGTGAGGAGGACGCAATAGAAAAGCTTCAAAGAGTCGTGTCAGCTAGAGACGAAATGATCAGCCAATTGGAAAAGAGAATGGAGGAGATGACTGCCGCTATGACTACCATGGCCACATTACATGGACAATCTCAGTCACGTCCGACAGCTACTCCAGAAATCAATCAGCCTGAGATAATACACATCGCCAATGAAAGAAGAGAGGTCACATCTGCCAACGAGAATGAGCTTCTGAAGAAGGATTCAATCCTGAATCTACCAGAAAAGGAGCTTAAGCAAATTGTTGAACAACAAGTTCAGGAGACCTTGGCCCAGTCCAAAGGCGGAGCATCAGTTTCAAAGGGTAGACCCTACCCGGAGGAATTTGATGTTGTACCTTACCCCAAAGGCTTCATGCCACCGACCTTCAAAATGTTCGACGGAACGAGATACCCTCGATAGCATATAGCGCACTTCGAGCCACTCGTTGCAATACAGGAGGAAGTGAAGCGCTATTGTTCCGTCAGTTTGTCAGCACTTCGTCAGGAATAGCTTTCGATTGGTATGCTGAAATTCCTAATGGATCAGTAAAGACTTTCGCAGAAATGGAAAGCATGTTCGTAAAGAGATTCGCCGGTGCTCAGCGTCATGTCACCATAGGAGATCTCGTGCTAGAACGTCAGAAGCCCGATGAGACTTTGGTTGACTACATTTTGAGGTGGAGAAACTTAAGCATGAAATGCGAACCTCAGCTACAAGAACAACACGCGATTGATATACTACTTAAGAGTATTCACGGTCCGGTAGCTTTCATTCTTAAGGGTCTCACGATCAAGTCCTTCGAGAAACTGCTCAGCAAGGCCAGCAGCTTACAAGAAGAAATCAAGCACACGGAGCCTGCAGAAAAGACAGAGAAAAAGAAAGCAGCAAAGGCTTATGAGAAGAGATCTGGCGTAGTGGCCTCGGTCGATAAAAGAAAGCAACCGATGATGATTTAGACCGAGCTGTCGCCTCAGCAATACAGTCAGCCTCAGCAGTACGAACAGTCTCGTCTACCACAGAATAATCAGCCTGGTCAGCAGCAGTAGAGACCGTACAGGACAGACGGGAGACTAGTTCCTACAATATCAGAATGACTACACAGAAACTACTCTTTCAAAGATGATGCTATAGCAAAGATGTTCAAGAATCTGCTAAAAAAGCCCGAGTTCAAGTTACCCGAGCCGAAAAAGCCAGAAGAGGTGAATAAGAAAGATCAGCCCAACTTCTGTCCCTATCACCGGATGCTTAGACATACAATTGAGAACTGCTTCAGTTTCAAGGATTGGCTTGAGCGGAATTACAAAGAAGGAAATATAACGATACCGAAGGAATATCTGAAGGAGCCTGAAAAAGGTTCTATAAATGTATTTTCAGCCGAGTCAATCTCTCCGCTTGACCCATATGCCAGTAAGGGTGGATGGAGTGCAATTTGGAATGAACTCAAGATGGTCCTGGATCAGATTCAGTCTGCTCCAAAGAAAGCCGCTGTCCGGAGTCCACCGTCAGCAGAGGCCAAGATGAAAGCTTTGCCAAGGAAACCACCGCGAAGAGAGTGGAGGAAGAAAGAGATTGTAAATGAGATTAAAGACAATAGCGTGGAGGATAGGATAGGGGCTGCTCCCGTTAGACTGGTTGTCTCAGATTCAGGGGTGAAACTCCTCGAACCCCTGACTTTGTATCATTATCTTTGTACCCCTCCAGGGTCTCGTAATAATGATATAAATGATGTTGGCTACGTTCTTACTGTCTCTAGTGATGACGTAATTAATCACAACGTATCTAACCCCGATTTCGATTCCCAAAATGATTCTCAAATCATATTAACTTCCACCAAAGATAAAGAAGATATTGACAACACTGGCTACGACAGTACGAGAAGTGAAGAGCCAGTCCACGAGTGCAAAGGAGTTCCACTTGACATCAGTTTGGGCTTCTCAAATACAGAAGGACCTCTGGGTCCAGAAGAAGAAGAAATAACAGAAGTGCATTTAAGGAGTGGCAAGGTGCTACCTCTGAGAACAACTCCAGTGGACAAAGGAAAGCAGATAGTTACTCAGGAAGAAATACCTCCAGCTACTGAAGAGATACAAGTTCGAAATGAAGTTGAAAACCCAAATAAAGTGGATTACAACGTGTTAGCTCATCTCAGGAAGTTGCCGGCCAAACTAAGTATTTACGATGCTCTAATCCTATCAAAGGAGATGAGAAAAAGTTTGATCAAGGCTCTACTTGATCCCGACATTTGCTTAGTGCAGTTGGCTAGCACATCCTCAGATGGAGTTTGCACCATAAAGGAACAACTTGGCTTGACTTTCACCGACGAAGATTTGCTACTCGGTACAGCCGATCACAATCGCCCACTCTATATTTCTGTCATCATCGGTAGATTCGTGCTTTCCAGAGTCTTAGTAGATCCTGGAGCGTCGCTCAATATAATGAGTCTACGAACGTTAGCTTACTTGGACATCGACGCCCCAGAGCTTTCAATGGATAAAATGATGTTAAGAGGTTTCAATCAGAAAGGAGAAAGAGCCCTCGGATCTATAACGCTATAAATGAAAGTCGAAAATCTAGTAACAACTGCAAAATTCCATGTCATCGATGCGGATACTTCGTTCAATACCCTGCTTGGTCGACCGTGCCTCCATGAGTACAATATGGTCCCGTCGTCGCTTCACCAGTGCATCAAATACTATAAAGATGGACAAGAACATTGCATAAAAGGGGATCTACAGCCGTTTTCAACACATGAAGTGGGCATCCATGAAGACGCCGCTTACTATGCTCCTCTAAAGAATACAGTATTTTCAAGAAACATTGTAATAAGCAAAATTGAAGACTTAAACGAACTACAAGGATGAGACTGTATGGCTCCAGTTCAACAATCTCATACCGCTCCTTCTCAACGAGTTGGTAAAAGTTCTTTTAGCCCACGCATCTGAGATCGAGGCCGGGGACGTGGTCGAGAAAGAATTTCCCAGATTGTTGAGCAGGCAAAGCCAATAATCAACATCAACATGGAGGAAAGCTTTGAAGAAGATATAGAAACAATGATGATAAGTCAGAAGAGGCCTCAGTTCGAGATCTCTCTAGAAGACGAAGCAAAGGATGAATACGAATTGATGTACGATCGAATTAACCACTATGTTCATGCCATGACTCTTACTCCGATCCATTCTCAAAAGATAGAGAGTATAGAGGTCAAGGAAGTTCATAACGATGGTTTTAAACCGATCAAGTTTTACAAAGCTTCCCCTTCTACTTCTGAACCTTGTTTAATTCTTGAAGAAAATGACTCAAATGAATTAATGGAATTACCTTTTGGCTACTTTTCGCCATGTGTACAAAAGTTAATTCAACAAGGATATGTGTCAAATAAAATGCCAAAGGATAAGTTACAATCGTTCGAAAAATTATGGAATGTAAAAGGAAAGAAACTCAATTCGAAGGAAGGTCTTGGGTTTGGTACGCTCGGACCCGTCGATGACTCAGAATTTTGCGTGGTTGTTACTAGTCAGTCAAAAGAAGATTGCTTGGACATTCAAGATGAATATGAAGATCAGCCAATAGGTGATGCTCCGCCAGAATTCGAAGAAGAAATCAAATCAACAGTCGATGAATTAAGAGAAATCAAGCTCAGGACAGAGGAGCAGCCCCGACCGACTTTCATAAGTTCGTTACTCAACGAAGAAAAGGTTGCAGACTTGGTCAGGTTACTATCAGAATTCAAAGATTACTTCGCCTGGAGCTATGAAGAAATGCCAGGACTATCTCCGGCGGTCGCAGTTCACCGCCTCGGAGTGGATAAGAATGTGATGCCAGTAAAGCAAGCTCCCAGAAGGATGCGCCTCGAGATAGAACAGCAAGTTACATCAGAAATCAAGAAATTAATAGATGTTAATTTTGTCTGACAAGAACAGTATCCGACATGGTTAGCTAATGTTGTGCCAGTGAAAAGAAAAATGGACAAATTCGATTGTGTGTCGACTTCAGAGACTTAAAAAAAGCATGTCCAAAGGATGAATTCCCGTTACCGATACCGGAACTAATGGTGGACATCGCGTCGACACATGAAACTTTCTCCTTTATGGATGGGTCTTCAAGGTACAATCAGATCAAGATGGCACCAGATGACACAACGCTCATAGCTTTCAGAACTCCGATCGGGATTTACTGCTACACCGTGATGCCGTTTGGACTGAAGAACGTAGGAGCTACATATCAAAGAGCAATGACGAGGATCTTCGATGACCTCATTCACAACCAAGTAGAATGCTATGTGGATGATTTGGTCGTCAAGAGCAAGATAAGAGGAAACCACCTATATGATTTGAGGATCGTATTTGAACGATTACGACAATATAATCTAAAGATGAATCCCTTAAAGTGCGCTTTCGGCGTTACCTCTGGGAAATTTCTAGGATTCATTGTCAGGCATCGGGGAATTGAAATCAACCCAGAGAAGATTAAAGCCATCTTAGAAATGCCTCCCCCTAAAACCTTGAAATAACTACGTTGATTTCAAGGAAAACTGGCATATATGAGGTGCTTTATATCTAATCTGTCGGGTAGGTGTCAGCCTTTCTCGGCATTAATTAAAAAGGATCCCAAATTTATTTGGGAAGATAAGTGCCAGCAGGCTTTCGAAGATATTAAATGATATCTAACGACACGTCCTATTTTAGTAGCCCCTATCCTGGGTAGACCGTTGATACTTTATACCGCAGCATTAGATGAGTCGCTCGGAGCTCTACTTGCCCAAGTCAATGATGAGGGTAAAGAGAATGCACTCTACTACTTGAATCGACGTCTAATACCTGCAAAGGTAAAGTATCCTCCTATTGAGAAACATTGTCTAGCTTTAGATTTCATCACTCAGAAGCTTAGGCATTACATGTTGTCTCATAAGGTCAACCTGATTTCGAAGGTTAATCCTTTGCAATATTTGATGACCCGACCAACGCTTTCTGGACACTTAACAAGATGGTCGATGATATTATTGCAATTTGATATAACCTTTGTGACCCTTCGCGCTATCAAAAGGCAAATTCTTGCAGATTTTCCCGCAATGCACCCACTGCCAGCTGGGTCCCCGCTCAATGATGAGTTACCAGATGAGCAGATACTACAGATATAAGATCCCAATGCTCAACATTGGGAAATGTACTTTGATGGAGCGTCATCAGCTCGAAAAGACAAAGGATCAGGAACTGTCATACCAGGCAAAGCAGGAATTGGTTTAATCTTTGTGACACCAGATCGGGCCATCCTGAGGTTTTATTACCACTTGACAGGGTCGTGTACCAACAATGAAGCAGAGTATGAAGCCCTAATCACCAGCTTGGAATTAGCAATACTAATGGATATAGTGGACATTGCCATTTATGGCGACTCATAGCTCGTCATCCAGCGAGTGGCAGGACAGTACAAAATTCTAAAGCCGAGATTAGAAGAATACCATCAGTATACAATGAAGTTACTCGAGAAAATTCTGAATGTGATATTCTATAGGATTCCTCGAGCAGACAATGCCCATGCGGACGGTTTAGCAAAACTCGCTAAAGAATTGGCTTGTCCACCCAAAGATTCTATAGATATTACAGCACAAGGACGTCAGCTGTTGTCTCAGATCGACCTCGACAGTCTACATGAAATTGGAAAAGAAATAACAGTTGCTGCAGTGGCAGAAGATACAGAAGATTGGTGTCAGCCATTAATAGAATATTTGCAAACCGGAAAGCTACCAGAAGATAAGTCAGTAGCGCACCAGATTCAGAAGAGGGCTTTATCGTATGCCCTGATCGACAATGTTATGTATAGGAGATCCTTTGACCAGATGTGGCTGAGATGTCTGAGCAGAGCAGAAGCGCAAAAAATTTTCAAAGAAATACATGTTGGATTGTGTGGTGCTCACCAGTCAGGACCGAAAAATGAAGATGAAAATCAAAAGACTCGGATATTACTGGCCAGCAATGATGATAGATTGCATGGACGTAGCTAAGAGATGTCATCAGTGTCAGGTGCATGGAGTGGTCTTGCACCAGCCTCCGAATGTTCTACACCCAACGATTGCCTCATGGCCATTCGAATGCTGGGGTACGGACATAGTGGGTCCGATAGACCCTCCTTCCTCAAAAGGACATAGGTTTATACTCGCCACTACAGACTACTTTTCCAAGTGGGCAAAAGCAGTTCCACTACGAGAAGTCACAGCTCAGCAAGTCTTACAGTTCTTCAAGTATCAAATAGTCTACTGTTTCGGTGTACCATGCAGAATCATCTCCGACAATGGGTCCACTTTCAAGAGCACGAAAATCAACAACTTTGTCAGAAGACACAGGATAGATTGGAGATACTCGACAATCTAATACCCTAAAGCAAATGGCTTGGCAGAGGCCTTTAATAAAACGCTTGTTCAGATTCTGAAGAAGACGCTCGACGACAATAAAAGAGGATGGCACGAGAAGCTACTAGAAGCTTTGTGTACCTACAGGACGACAGTCAGGACTCCGACACAGTCTACGCCTTACGCTCTTGTGTACGGGTCCGAGGCAGTTCTTTCGTTAGAAGTTCAGCTACCATCACTCCGGGTTGTCGTTGCCAATCAAATTACAATAGAAGAGAATGCCAAGTTACGACTTGCAGAATTGGAAAACCTTGAAGGAAAAAGATTGCTCGCACAACAGAACTTGGAACTCTACCAAGCGAAGATGATTCAAGCCCACGATAAATTGGTCCGCCCGAGGTCGTTCAAAATTGGTGACCTCGTGCTCGTTCTTAGAAGGCCTATTCTTGCACACCGCAAAATAGGTGGAAAATTCGAACCGACCTGGGAAGGACCAATCGTGGTGGAGAAGTTCTACACTGGAGGATCTTACCAGTTGGTGGATTCTCAAGGGGATAGACCTATGTTGCCCATCAATAGACGATATTTAAAGAAATATTACACGACATGAAAAGACTGAAAAAATGATATTCGTTCCAATATAGCTATAGGGCTAGTGTCTGTGACTGGGTCCAAAATTTTGTAATAAAAAAATAACTGCATAAAATAAAAGAAATCTTCCCACAAAATGAGAACATGTTTGCCAAACTCTAAATCTAAATTTTATAAAAACATATTAAATAAAATAATGACATCAAGTTAATTGCTAAAACTTGTTTAAAGCAAGTGATAATTTGCTTTTGTTGGTGCACAACACTGCTCACTGACATTTCCCCTTGTTTACTTGTGTAGGAAGTGTCGAGTTTTGAGTCGGTGTTTGCTCTCTGATATGGCTTCGACCTCACATCTAGAAACATACACTGAAGCGAACACGGAAAAAGAAGCCAATAAAGAAATTCAGCCGCAGGGAGGTAGGAAAAACCTCAGGACATGGGGGCACCGGAGGTTTTGTTGACTCACACCTCCTTACTGTGCGACATACTCATGTCCCATCCATGGTCACCACTCCACAAGGTGATTTGGTTGTCGCTTCAGCTGGCAGAGTTCCGGACGCTCCATCAGCGAATACAAGCAGAAGAAACAGAAACTGCCACAAGCGCCGCTTCCTGGAAAGGATGGAGAGGTGACAGGCTCGAGAGGCAGCCGCCGGACTTGCACTAGTGCCTGGACAGTTCTACCGACCCGACATGAAAGAGACAGACGACAGTCCACCAAGGACCGATACAGAACCAGAGCCGGATCTTCCTGAGGGGCCCGCGCCGATAGACATGTTACAGGAGATCTTCACGGGATGCCCGACGTGCAACTTAGACATACCTAGGCTTCCTTCCTCTTCAGGGGCATTCTCAATATGCCCAGACTGCAATGTACTCCATTTAGAAGAATACGGAACCTTCAAAGCATACGCAACTGCGTCATTAAACATGCAACTTGGAGAACGGCCGGGTGTTGAGCCATACATCCCTGAATTTATCCAGCTACCACCGCCGCCACCAATACCAGATTACATTATGGCAAGGATAAGACAGGTTCGAAAGAAAGACGGCTTCGAAAGTTACGACATCATCCAGGGTAAAGCTGTCAACATTTTGGAAGGCCTTGAATTGTACACCAATGTATTTTCATCGACCGATGAAGAGAAAACTTTACATGTTATAAAAGCGCTCAAGACTTTGGGCAAGAGAGGGCGTCTGAGGCCAAGGACATACACAGCACCGACAAAGTGGATGAGAGGTAAGGGACGAATCACTATACAATGTGGCTGTTGTTATAACTTTGCCAGAAACAAGCAAGGTAATCCTCCAGGGATCCTACAACACGATGAGGTCGACAAAATACCGCCAGAGATCAAAAAGATGATAAAAAGGATGGTTGAATGGCATATATTTCCACCAACATGCATCCCAAACAGTTGCATCATTAACATCTACAAGGATGGGCATTGCATACCGCCGCACATCGACCACCATGACTTCTTGAGGACTTTTTGCATGGTCTCATTTGTAAGTGAAAGTGACATCCTATTCGGGCGAGAGATACGAATCGTCGGGGAAGGAGAATTTCGAGGTACAACAAGAATCACTTACCGGTGGGATTGGTCTTAGTGCTTAAAGGAAATGGAGCGGACCTGGTGAAGCATTGCATCCCAAGAGTTCAAGGGAAAAGGATCTCAGTCAAAGTTAGAAGGATGGATAAAGACAAGGCGCCATTCTACTATGAACCTGACCCTGAACTAGAAAGTTACAGACCACTACCATGGATAGGCCGTACCTCCGGGTGTCCGTGAGAGGACTTTTATTCCGGAGCGTAACCTTGACAGGTTGGCCCGTCCCCCATAGCAGCCTCGCAGCAGTTGTTGTTACTACTTCCGCAGCAACCAGATGATATGATACACCAGTTTTGTTCAGTTTTGTACATGCGAGCTATTTTGTCCAGTCTTGTACACATGATCAATTTTGGATGCTTGTTAATTTCAGAGCAGTTGTCCTTCTTTTCAGATGAATCAATGAAGATTTCCCTCTTCAGAAATGTTTCTTTCAATGTTACGGTCGAAAGCCGTTGGACCACTCGTTGGTTCCAAATTAAAATAAAAAAAATAAAAATAAAAAAAAAACAAAACGATATTTAAACCAAATGAAATTAAAACAAAATGAAAATTTAAAAAACAAAATTTAAATCAAGTCAAATTAATTCAAATCAAAATGAAAAGAAATAAACTCAAAAGAAGCAAAATCAAAATTAAACAAAAAGAAACGATATGAAATCAGAAACAGACAGGTTAATAATATCCTCTCTTTCCCAAAAATTCCCTAAATTTTCATCTTCCTCCGAGATATTTTTCCGCCTTCCACGATATTTTGGGGTCGGAGCTTAGTCGTCCGATTTCCCAAAAATTCCCTAAATTTCCATCTTCCTTCCCAGATATTTTTCCGCCTTCCATGATATTCTGGGGTCGGAGCTTAGTCGTCCGATTTCCCAAAAATTCCCTAAATTTCCATCTTCCTTCCGAGATATTTTTCCGTCTTCCACGATATTCTGGGGTCGGAGCTTAGTCTTCCGAATTCCCAAAAAATTACCTAAATTTCCATCTTCCTTCTGAGATATTTTTCCGCCTTCCACAATATTCTGGGGTCGGAGCTTAGTCGTCCGATTTCCCAAAAATTACCTAAATTTCCATCTTCTTTCCGAGATATTTTTCCACCTTCCACGATATTCTGGGGTCGGAGCTTAGTCTTCCGATTTCCAAAAAATTACCTAAATTTCCATCTTCCTTCCGATATATTTTTCCGCCTTCCACGATATTCTGGGGTCGGAGCTTAATCGTCCGATTTCCCAAAAATTACCTAAATTTCCATCTTCCTTCCGAGATATTTTTCCGCCTTCCTTGATATTCTGGGGTCGGAGCTTAGTTGTCTGATTTCCTAAAAAAAAAGAAAATTTTTCCTTGAATTTCCGAGTCAGTACCTAAATTCTGATTCTCCTCCTGCGAGCGATACCGAAATTCCGATTTCACTTAAAATTTCAAATTCCCACATTCAAATCCTAAAATTAAATTCAAAAAAAAAATTCCAAACTTCAAATTCAAAAAAAAATTTCAAACTAAAATTCAAACAAGAAACTTGAAATCAAATTCAAAATTCCCCTCTTCAAATCAAATCGGGTTGGATTCTTTCAGAGTTTGGGAGCTTGAAATTCACAGCTCCAGCTGAAAGGTATTCCATTCTTCTTTCCCCAACAAGAGTCCCTGGATTTGAAGGTTTTCAACCAAACAATCCCTAGCGGAAACTCACTTGCTAAACTCTTTGCTCTGTCTTGAGTTTTTACTCAGACAGTTGTGTTGGTCTTGTTGATCTCGTCAGTCAACACCAATACGTGCAGTGTGCCTGCCCAGCACACTGCACCTATTGGGGGTCCATTTGTTGACCTCACGTTTGGTTGAGGCATAGTCTCTCTTTAGAATAGCCTAGGTTCTAGCCATAGGACTCTCTTGGTGACTTTCTTAGAGGACTAGTTATGGAACCGTCCCCATAGAAATTCAAAACTCTTCTTGCTTCACTAGGAGGTTTTCATATGCCTAAGGCCTAACCTCCACCTTTTGGTAGGAAAAAAGGCAAGCATGAGGAATCCTAGGGGAAGTCTCATATAGGTGGTCAGACCTTAGGATTTGCCCTGAGGGAGGTCTGGAGGTCACCACTCATACACTTCACATTCACAACGTACACACACTGCACATCCTAATTTCAACCCCGAACTCTTTGGAAACTCATGTGGATAGCCCAGCCCTAAGTCTATAACTAAGTGGCAGGGACCAACACATAGAGTACCAAATGTAAGTGACCATTGGTCATTACATCCTGCTCACCTTGAAGCCACCTTCAAATTTCCAAAATTTCAATTTTTGGCCCCTTTGCCCCCTAAATAACCCTAAACTACTCAAAATACCCAAAATTTCCAAAATTACCCAAATTCACCAAACCAACCTCCCCCCCCCCCCCAAAATCATTCCAAGATATTCCTTACCACTCAAATTGACCATCCATGACCAAAAATTCCAAAATTTCCCAAAATACCCCCCAATACTCTCAAAATACCCAAAATACCCTTTTTGCCCAAAAATCCAAAAATTCCAAAAAAATTATCAAAAAATTCCAAAAAATTCTAAACATCCCCAATTTTATTTTATTCAACTACACTATCGGCCAATTTTTCCAAATTAATACACTTTCAATCCAAAATCCCAACTTGTCCCATTTAACCTAAAGATGCCTAAACCAAACCCAATCTTGACCCAATTGACCCCAATTTTCATCAATTTCAATTCTAAACCAAAATTCAACATCCCCAATATCAACTTAGACCAAATTCAAGTCCAATGTGACCCACATTTGAATCTAATTCCACTTGAAATCAAAATCCCCAATTTTACCTAAATAACCCAAAACTCCTAAAGTGACCCAATGTCAATCAATTCCTCCCAAATTTCAATTCCAAACTCTTTATAACACCTCCTTAAACTGAATTGGATCATCAATTTTCCATAATTTGTGCTCAGGTCATATCCAAATCCATTTTGGACCAAAGAAACCCCAATTTTGACCCAAGCTAAACACATGTTTTAAATTCACCAAATTGACCCTCTATACATTGTCAAAACCATTTTATGTCTTCATGAAAATTCGTCTAGACAACCATATCTACATTATTGTTGAAGACCTCTGAACCCCATTCCCACTCAAACTCAAGATAACTTGACCATAACTCACATGATCCAAAATAATCAAATATCCAATCCATGCCAAAATTGAACCTCCAAATGAGCTCAAAACCACTTTGTGTCTTCATGAAAGATCTTCATTACAATAATGTGGACAATATTGATCAAGGTACTTGGGCTTCATTCAAGCGCTAGCCCAATCTAAACTCAAATTAGCCCAATGTTTTTAAAATGGACCCAAAATCCAAAACTCACCAAACTAAAATACACTCACAAACACACCCACATTCTCTCCCTCTTACATCTGACGGCAAAACAAAACAAAAAAAACAAAACAAAACAAAAAAAATTTAAAAGTCTTCCCTCCTTACCTTCACCTTATTTCCATGCCTTTCCCTTACCTCTCCCTCACCTTTCCCTTACCTCTCCCTCACCCTACCCACCACCTCACCCCATCACCATATCTCCACCATATTTCTCCCTCACCTCATCCTCACTCCCTCCTTAATTCTTAGCCGTAAGCCTCCCCATTAAACCCCCCCCCCCCCATAATCCCACTTCACACACCATTACAGACTCCCTTACACACTTCACTTTACCATCCCACTCACTCACTTCCTCTCCAAAACCGTGATCCTCCCTCTCCTCTTCTTCTCCTCCTTCCAAGCTAGCCACACTCACTCACTTTCACTCTTAGCCATGAGCTTCAACAAGTGCCTCCAACGAGTGCTTCTCCAAGCCAAGGTAATCTCCTCCCCCTCTCTTTACTTTCTCTTTTGTTTTAAAAAAAAAAAATTCATCATCATGTTTATGTTTAGTTTGAAGATTTAAGTCACACATACATGTATTTTCTTTAAAAACTCTTCTTCCTCTACATAGGTTTAAAAAAAAAAAATATGTGTTAATTATTACAAATCTTCACACCATTTAAACCTTTTCATGCTTAGCCTTAGGGATTTTCTTTTTTCCCTTTCATGCAAGCTTTTTAGAATCAAAATCATGTGTAGGTTGTTTCTTCTTCATGCTATCTAAATTTTATTCATGCATAGGCTTAGGAATTATTTTTTTTATGCAAAGTTATGTAGTTGGTTTTAAATATTTACAAATCTACCACCTATTTCTACTAACTTAAAAAAAAAAATAAGATTTAAAATCTAAAAGAAATAATTTAACATAAAGGAAAGAAAACATAAAAGAAAGGAAAATAAACATAAAGAGAAAAGAAAACAAAAATAGGAATAAAATAAAATGAAAGGGAATGAAATAATTTTTTTTAATAACATGTAATAATGAAATAACATATAAATAAAATAACTACATAAATTATACATATGTAAATTAATAATATAAATGTAAATATATTATATGTACTAAATAATATATAAATTAATGTTAAATATATTGTAAATAAATTATAATACACTAAATAAAAAAAAATTTAAATAATGTAAATAAATTATATATAAATAAGTGACATAATAAAAATAATCTATACTAAATTTAAATAAATACTAGTAAAGCATAAATAACTAAATAAAGGATAATAATATATATATGTAAATTAATAATAACAATATGTAAGTAATAAAAATAATATGATAAGAATAAAATAAATAACCATAAACTTAAATAGATAATGAAAATATGAGAAATAATAATGATAATAATAATTGAAAATAGTTGTAAATTCAAGATAAATAATAAAAATAAGCAAATAAAAATACCATGCCTTTTTAAAATAATCTAAATGTAAATATATGTGTAAATAATAATTTTTAATAAATAATAACTTAAGATAAATGATCATAACTTTAAATAAAGAATAGGATAATTGATGAGAGAGAAAATGAAAATCTTTATAATTAAATAAATAATAATATAAATGATAAATAAATAATATAAATGATAAACTTAAATATACATATAATTAATAACAATAATAAATTAAAATAAAAATGACTTATAATATATATATATATATATATATATATATATATATATATATATATATATATATATATATATATATATATATATATATATATATATATATATATATATATATATTTATATATATATTAAAAGATAAGAATATAAAGAATAATAAAATAAATAATACATATATATATAAATTAAAAATAATTTAAATAATATAAATGGATAATAAACTAAATTAAATGATAATGAAAATAATATTTTAAATTAAATTAAATAAATTGAATTAAATTAAATTAAATTAATGAAAATCAAATATTAAAATAAATGATAATGTATATAAACAATAAATTAAATTAAATCAAATTAAATTAAATAAATTAAATAAACAAATTAAATAAATTAAATTGATAATGTAAATAAATAATAAATTAAATTAAATTAAATTAATTAAATTAATTAAATTAAATAAAATAAAACAAACTAAATTAAATTTTATTAAATTAAACAATAATACTTTACATTAAATTAAATAATTAAATTCAATTAAATTAATAATAATTGTAAATAATAATTAATTAAATTAAATTAAATAACAAAATAAATTGAAATAAAATTAAAGATAAAAATTTAAATAAATAAATATTAAGTTAAAGTAAAATAAAATAAATTAATTAAATAAATAACAATTAATTAAATAAATTAAATAAATAACAATTAATTAAATAAAACAAATAAAAAACAATCAATTAATTAAATAAAATTTATAACAATTAAAAAAACAAATAAATGATAATAAAGTAAATAAATTACAATGAATTAAAGAAGATAATAAATTAAATAAATAATAAATATGAATAATAATTTCAATTACAAATAAAAGATAATAATTTTAAACAACACATAATAAAAATAACAATAATAAAACACATAAATAATAAAAAAAAATAATAACAAAGAATAATAACACATAACAACATAAACAATAATAACATAATAAAATGATAATATATAAATAACACAACCATCACAAATCACAACTTGTTGTAGAAAATATAATAAGAATACCCTTATGCTTAGTGAATGCATGGAGTAACCCAAATTTTACCCGATGTCCACACAAACTTCCCAAACCCAAACCAAAACATAAATCAAAACCAAATTCTAATCCTCCAATCCCCAAAGCAAATACAAACTCAAACAAATCTTCACAGCACTCCCATAAGTCCAAATCAAACTACCAGTTACCACAAATACAAACTCAAATCACATTTAAACCCATTTGCCCCAACCTCTAACAAACAAATGTGTTTATTAAGCATAAGGGTATAGGTGGGGTGAATTTTTAAGCAACATAATAAGTCTATATGAGCCCGAGGCTTTTCATCAGGATATGAGAGGGAAGCATGGACCTACATCCTTCTCTGACCTTTTGAATACCTCAGAGGTCTATTAAACTTAATATGTCCGCTTAACGAAACCATCCTCAATTAAATTAAACAAATTTTATTGAAACACAACATAGGAATTCACATATACATCATAGGATTGAGTAGTTACTTCTTGTTATTTCTACATCTTCCTGTTTTCTGGCATGCTTTAATTTCTGCAAAATTATAAACACATATATACAATGCAATACTAAAGTCTCGACTGGGAATGATGAGAAGACCCTCCAGGTACACTTTTACTTTATTGCAATTTACCTTATTGCAATTTATTTACTCCGCATCGCGTTTTACTTTTCTTGCATGATAAATAAGATTGTTGCATGAAAACTGAAACCTTTAGGATAGCCACAAAACTGAATCCCAAAACTAAATTAAAATTCATATAACATAAAATTTACCGCCACAACATTTCAAAATATAAGACAACTCAAAATTTAATCACAAACAGCATAACAAAAACTACAACTTTAATTAAATTAAAACAACTTGTTGGATGATCGGGAATACCTCGGATGATGTAACCTACGTGTTGCTAACGAGATTTCCCACGGTCTAAATGAAAGTGTGGAACTCATTCAGTTGAGTTTAGCAAATTCATCTGGACTAAGTGAATTCGATAAAAATAACGATCCCTGAAGGATGGAACCGTGGGATCTTAATCGGTGTTGTCATAATCAACTTTAAGATTTGTTTTAATTAAAACATTAAAAAAGACTTGGATTTTAAGACTTTTCTAAACCAAAACACTTCTCTCATCTCCTGATTTATGATTTCTAAAACTAAACCTCTGCAACGACAATGAGCTCGAGGCAATACACCGAAGGGCAGCAAGATCAAAGATGCGGAAGGACATGTTCAAGAGAGCAAACAGTGGATCTTCAACAGCAACTCTCTTTTCTTATAAATAAACAACTAGCCATAGAATTTTGAGGTAGTTTTCCTAGTGCAACATAAATCCTCAACTTTTTGTTAGGCATTTGCATAATTGTCTTATGCAAATTAAGCCCTAACCGGTCTTAGGACTCCGAGGTAGTCGTTTGGTACGACATAAGCCCTCACATCTTCAAGGTTGTTTGTATGATTGTGTCATACAAATATAAGTCCTAATTAATTAAAACAGGTAAGATGAAACATTAAATGAACTCCCAAATTGAAGCCAAACAATAGGATAGTTTGGGAAGTTGCCAAGATTCTTCTTGGATCCTCAGCTTCTCCTACTTCTCTTCTATTGGACTCTTAAAATAAACTGTTCCAAACTCCATCCATTCCCTATTGAAATTCCAAAATTCAATCCTTTGAAAATCTTAAACAATGAAATTCTTGAGAGCAAAACCTTAAACATTGAAATTCTTAAGGTTTTCAATCCTTTGAAAACCTTAAACATTAAAATAATCTGTTCCAAACTTGATCATTATTGAGAGTTTTCTTAAATGATTCCCGTCATTTAGGATGTAATTCACTATAGGGGCTTGCCCTTATAGAGAACTTTAAGAACCCAGGTAATATAAACCCTGCTTAATTCCTTTATATTAAGCAGGGGAATCTGTCAGCTTATAAAATTGGTTCGCAGACCAAATGGATGTCACAAATCTTTTAGTTTATTTAATCGAGCTCCATTATCAAGCAATGCATCTATTTCTCGGGATAGATACACGGTTTGTGGTGCGGTGCTCGTTTATATAAACTATTTGGAATGTGAGATCAGTTTGATTTCATATCTTAAAATTTTCAAACTTAAAATTATTTTCAACATCAAATGCTACTTTCCAAATTATATATATATATATATATACTTAAATTAAATTTAAAATCTAAAAACAACGCCGACACATTAGTAATAGATACAATCATATTACATTTTCTCTTATATTTTATACAGGCATGAAAATATTTAGAATTTCTGTCCCTATCCACAAATTTTGAAATGGCAGCTTTCTGTTGGAGAAAACTCTCATAATAGTTGATTTGGGAGAGTAACTTTTCATTAGTTGTGTGTAAATCATATTCAGACTTGTTTCCCAGTTGAATTTCACCTTCGGTATTTAATACCTCCTCTTCAGCTACTTTTAACTTGTCATGGACATTACCAAACTTATCCCAATTCCAAACTTTCAGAAGTTTAGCAATCTTCTTTTGAAGATTCCAGAGATTAACACAGGGTTAAGCTTCAGGATCTGAAATCCAAACTTTGCCAATATCTACATGGAAATCATGATGTAATATCCACATATTCTGAAACTTGACCATTGGTAGAAGAACTATTGATAGAGAAAATTTAGGGCCTATGATCAGAACCTGCCATAGTCAAGTGAGTTATGATAGTGTAAGGAAAGGTTTGGAGCCACAAAGAATTACCCAAAAACCTGTCCAGCCTCTCCCACAAAGTGCCTCTCCTCCAAGTAAATTTTGGGCCCTGTAAACGCAAATCAAATAAATCAGCAGCATTTATAAATTGGTTCAATTTATTCATGGAGGTAGACAAAGAGGGGTTGCCCCCTTTTTTCAGAAGGAGATGTGAGACAGTTGAAGTCTACACCCATGATCTAATATGAGTCAATGGAGCTGGCAAGCAACAGTAAGTCATGCTATAACAGTTGTCGCTGAAAATAAATACAGCCGGCATAAATAATGGTTGCATAACCCATCTGGCCTCCTATAGAGAACTTGATATGGATGAACTGAGGATGATTCTGAATTACAGACCATTGCAGTTCAGTTCTAGCAAATAACCAGATCTTGTTATTAACGTCAGCATAATGAGAAAAGGATGGGAACATCTTAATAATATTTTGAGAGTTTTTAGTTATCATAGGTTCTAAAAGAACAAAGCACCACAATCTATGGTTCTTAATAAGATATTTTAATCTTCTTAAGCAAGAGGGTTGGGCCACCCCTCTAATATTCCAACACATGAAATTCACCATTGAGAAAGAGTTCTCCCTTTTCCCTTAGTCCTAGGATAGGGGTTGCCAGCAATGGCCTGTGGAAGGCTCTCTAAATTCTGAGTACCCAATAAGCTGAGATTTTTTGGCCTATTTCTCCTTATTTTGCTACTCTTTTGGACTTTCCACTCATCATTAATCATTTCCTTCAGATTACTAAGAGTTTTATCTACAACTAAAAAAGCAGACCCAGAGATAGATCATGCCTCCTCCTTAAGCCCAATCTTATATGTTTTAGTATCCTGAGAATTGTTTTTTGGATCTGTCATGATCATTTGACTCTCAACTTGGGTGGATATAGGTGAATCTTGCTGAGAGGGAACTAAAACAGCCTGAAACTGGGTGGTTATAAGTGAATCTTGCTGAGAGGGCACTAAAACAGCCTGATCTCCGGGGATTGGACTATAAGGATTAATTTCAGCTTCAGATGTCCCCTGTTCTTCTGAATAGGAGGAACTTCAGTACTCTGGTGTGACATACCAGCATTAACTTTAGAGGTTCCATTAGACCTTTCTTTTTAGGGAGGGTGTAGCCTAAAGAAAGTATCTTGGATGTGCCCAAACATTTTGTAATGTTAACAATAGACGGGCCTATTCTCCACGACAATCTCCTGCCAAAATCCTGCTTCATCATCAGTAATCCAGACCCTATCTAAGTTTATAAGTGTGATATCTCTTTCCACCAGCACTCTAGTAAAGGCTGGTCTAGCCATATCAAAAGTGGGAGAATTTACTTTGAGAGGGTTGCCAAGTGCCTGGCTGATGTTGAATAGAGCATTGGGGTGATGCAACTGAATAGGGAGGCCAAGGAGTTTAAACCACATAGGAACAATGGGGGGTTCTTTAGATGGATCAAAATCAGGTGTCCATTTTATAATCTTCATAGGGGTCCAGCAATCACAAGGGATTTCTTAGCAAATACCTTGCATAGTCTTCCTCTTTAGAAAATCTAATGAGTAAGTGTCTGCCATCCAGCAGTCCTAGCTTCCAAGTGCCCATAAGCTTCAGCTCATCAAAGAACTTCCTAAAAAAATCCATCTTGGGATGGCCAAACTGAAATTCCCAATTAATGTGAACTTAACACCATCAGTAAGTTCTTCATCTCTTGGGTAGTAAATACAATAACAGGTTTCCCATCCTTTAGGCCAAGGGGCCGAATGTAGGGACACTCCTTTTTTCTAGCTGCAGCATCATGCAATGCTTCAGGAAAAACAAGGTGTTCAAAGCTCTTGTGAGTGGTCCGATCCTTCCCCATCACACCAGCATAAGTAGCTTCTGCCCATTGGGCATCAATCTTCACATCAATGTGGAAGGTGGTGGCCATGAAATTAAAGTGAACCCACACAACCCAAAAAAAGCTCAAAAGTGCAACAAAAACACTTCCAAGGCACCTCACAATCAGGAAAGCCCAAACCAATAAAATCAACAAACAAAAGGCCAGCAAAAACTAATGAAAGAATAGCACCAATTTAAAAAGGAATTGCCCTGGAAGAGACCGGGACAAAAAACTAAGCACCACCACCACCTAAACACTAAACACCCACTCAAACCGAGCTTACTTAGACCTCCAACTGCCTCCCCCACAGAGCCTCCATGACCAATATTGTTTGGCCCCACCAGTGAAGCGATAAAAACCCTAATAGAGCAAAACAGGAAGAAACTGCCAATCATATATATATATATATATATATATATATATATATATATATATATATATATATATATATATATATATATATATATATATATATATATATATGGGGAAAGAAGCAGCTCATGGCTCCCTACGTGTTGATATAAATAAGTGAGTACAAAGTATTGGAGGGGAGGTGAATCTCATGATCTAGAAAGACAAAAAAAATACAGTGAACACACCCCTAGAGTGTTTCACCTCCCACAGTACAACTCACACAAAAAAAAAGTTTAAAATAAAGGAAAGTTTACATGTACACACAAAAAAGAAGTAAACCCCTAAAACTGTAAAATCAAAGAGCATAAGAGTATACATATCCAAGGGTATGAGGGATCTGAACAAATGATTATTTATGTCTTCCAAAGCACGTGTAATGCACCAAGTTAGCAAAAGCCTCAGGCATCCAAGAGATGAAATCCAACGTAGTGGTTGTAGAGGATAAAGAAGCCAGTGCAGATACAGTTCCATTTGGGAAAAAAAAAAAAACTCCAGCACCCAGCAGAGAATCTGGCATAGCATGTTCTAGCAAAAAATTAAAAGAACAAACAAAGTTCATGGCCCATAATACTTCAAATAATTATCAGATTCATCCAGCCAATCAGCAAAAGTAATGTAAAAATCAGTTGAAATGTAGATATCATAAAGAGGGAGCAAATGAAATAAGCCCACCAATCCAAAACCATGCTAAGGAATACATTGTAGTTTGCAAGCATATAGTGACAGTTCCATCTCTACATGAATTAGCATATAATGGGGAGTTGTATTAGTAAAAGCATAAGAAAAACCTGTAAAACAACACAGGATACCTATTTGCATATCGAGACATATATAGTAATCCACAATTAAAGAATCCCTGAAAGAAAATAAAGACTTAGCTTCTGATAAAGGGTATGTCCAGCAAATCACCATTGAGCAGAGCAAAGAGGTAGGAGGGGTGTAGTTCCCAGAAATATATCAGTGTGAACAATTTTAGAAAACCAGTCCACAAGAGTATTACCCTCCATGTGTATAAAACTATACCTGATATTGAGAGAATGAGTATCATGAGATAACGTATGCGCTTCAACAAGTTAATAATGCTCCAAACTGATTCCTTTTTACTAGTAAGAATAATAAAAAAACTTGGGAATCCAGCTCCACCACAACAAACTTAAAATGAAAAGAAATTGAGACTTGGTGTGCTAAAAGCACTGCCTAGATTTTGGCCTCAAGAGGAGAGAAAGCCCAAGTGGGGGATGAAAAATAAAAAAGACACCTTCCAGAAGAATCCTTGAAACCCCCCTCCCCCCAGCCCAGCTTTGGGAGTATAGCTCCCATCCACATTCATTTTAATCCATCTAAGAGAAGGAGGATGCCAGTTGAGTAAGGTTGGTCCTCTAATTCTCCTAACAATAGAAAAGGCACCAACAACTCTGTTAGCCTTATAAAAATTCACAAGAATGAGAGAAACAGTAACAGAGGGAGTATAGGCAGAATCCTCATATTTATGATTATTTCTAGCTATCTATAGAAGCTACAGAACCATAAAGGAAAGTAATGTAAATTAATATTTGTGGGCCTTTTATCTTTCCAAATAAGTAAAATGTTGTTCAAATTCAAAGAAGGAGACCAAAATGCCAAAGCATGTCCCAAAGGTCTCCCAAACCTTTTGAGCAAAAGAGCAGCCAAAAAAGAAATGGTTAAGTGATTCAGCATCCCTTTTACAAAAATAACAGCAGGAAGCAAGTTTCAACCCTTCCAGCTTAAGTATATCATTAATAAGCAGTATCATATGAAAACATCTCCAAAGGAAGAAAGAAACAGTGGGGGAAATAAAGTTATGCCAAATAATAGAACTCCACCTCCTGGGAGGGAAGTTATGCATGTGAGAATAAATTAACTTAGTAACAGAGGTTAGATTATGAAATTTTTAAATGGGAGTATCCCTTTTCTCAGTAGTAATAGGGATTCTAGCAATAGCAGTGGCAGCATTACAAACTAAAGAACCAGGTGATCCATATTATGGTTTCCATTAGTCCAACAATCTTTGATAAGAAGGTGACACTAATTAAAGGAGTTGGAAGTAGGTGAAAGGTTAGGGGTCCCATAATTGTCATGCCAAAAGGATATGTTGCCTTCCCTCACATCCCAGATGATAAATTGGAAGGCAATACTCCTAGCTTGTAAAATAGCTTTCCAGATTTTGGAGTCACCTACCTTCAATGTAATAGTAGAAGGATGTGTGAACCTACAGTACTTATGATGCATAAATTGGGCCCATAAGGAATCACAAGCTCTAAATTTGAACCAAATCTTACACATTAATATCAGATATTTTTTTGCAAGGTTTTAAAGCCCAGGTCGCCTGATGAGGTAGGCTTACAAGCCAAATTCCAATTAGCCCAAATTTTGGTAGACCTAGTGCCCCTCCATAAGAACTTGTTAAAAAGCACCTCCAAAGTTTTCTGAATACTTTTTTTTAATTTGATAACTTGCATAATTTATAGAGGTAAGCTAACTAAAACACTCTTAAGAAAATTAAGCCTACCACCATTAGAGAGAAAAGAGTTCCTCCAATCATTATTCCAAGATTTAATCTTATCAGTTATTTCATCTATCTGTGTTTTTTTTTCCTTCTACCTCTAAGGAGATTAACACCAACATACTTTAGAGGAAGCTTAGCAATCTTACACCCCATGAAGTGGGAATCATAAAGTTGAGTACAATGTTGCACATGCTTTCCTAAGTATAAATTACATTTGGCAAGTTAAAACATAAGCCAGATGTATCCTGAAAATTCATCAACCACTGAACAACCATTTTAATAGCTATTTTACTTGCATTTGCAAATAAAATTGCATCATCAGCATAAGCAAGGGAACTCACCATAATCTTACATTTATGAGAATATTTTATATAAGGATGTTGCATATGAAGCTTATTGACAATCCTAGAAAGATAGTCAAAAGTTATAATAAAAATATAAGGTGAGAGAGGATGTCCCTGTTTAATACCTCTATAGGCAATAAAATAACCATAGGATTTACCATTGACAAGCAGAATGTAATGATTATGCTCCAGCCATCTCTTAACTAAGGAGCGAAATTTAGGAGAGAAACCTTTAAGCCTACAAAATGTTAATGATAAAATCCCAACTGATGATATCAAAAGCCTTTTTAATGTCTAACTTAAACACCATATTACCCCTGCACTTTTTATCAAGATCATCAATCAATTCTCGAGCCAGAAGAATATTATCAAAAATCTCTCTACCTTTGATGAAAGCATATTGAATAGGAGAGATGATCCTAGAAAGATGGGGTCGTAGTCTTTGGACAATCAGTTTGCTCAAAAATTTAAACATAACAGAGGTGAGAGAGATAGGACGGAAGTTGTCCCAACTGATCTTATCATTACCCTTAGGTATGAGCACAATTAAAGTAGAAGTAAAATAATTACCTGGATTTTCCCCAAGAAAGAAAATTTGTATAACTAGAGTAACTTCCCTTTTAATAATGTCCCAACACTGCACATAAGAAATAGAGGAGAAACCATCAGGCCCAGGTGCCTTATCAGGGTAAATAGACTTAAAAGCATTGAGAATTTTGTTTTCGTCGGGTGACTGAGTGAAGGAGAGGTTAAGCATGTAATCTCTATCATTAACAAAAACAATAGGATCAACTAGAGAAACATGTGTGGTGGTCTAATAATGTTGAGTAAAATGAATTGCAACACTATCCCAAATTTCCTCTAGGTTAGTTAAGACACCACCATTGGAATTTTTAATCTTCCTTATATTATTGGTGTTTCTTCTGTGCTTTAAAGATGCATGAAAGTAAGATGTAATGCTTTTTAAAAAAAGTATACTCCCCACCAATCTCGATAGCCTCATGGAAAGAATCAGGGAAAAAATAGGATTTATAAGCTGAAGTGGGGGCAGAACCCCACCCCCCCCCCAAATAGCAGCAACATAACTTCGCTCCATAAAACGAAAAGAAAACAAAGCCTAAAAATGGAAGGGCAAGAGGAAAGATCTCACCAAACACGCAGAATTACAGAGGAGCTAAGAGAATCATCATGGAAATCTCTAAGGATGACAGAGCAAACTTTAACCACCATTGACATAGGTGTATATATATATATATATATATATATATATATATATATATATATATATATATATATATATATATATATATACCACAAAAAAGTAATTTATTTATTTAAATAAGGTGGTTTTGTTACATCCGACATGAGGAATGGCTAATACATCCCCATGTAAAAGAGCTCTAAAAACAGAAAGGAAGAGGATAAAAATTCAAAAGAAGAGCTTGAGCTACAAATTATTCCCTTCTTAGAAGAAGCTCTCTTGCCAACCAATTTGCGGGTTGATTCCCCTCTCTATGTATATGACTCCATATAATAGTTAACTTTGAGGATAACTTGAGGATCATATTAACCCAAATAAGAATGTTCCAAGGAGCAGCAACTTCATTCAACAATATTTGCACTAAAAGCAATGAATCCATCTCCATATGAATGAAATTTTGCTTATTAAGAAGGCAGTTTTTAGACCCCAGTAAGTAGCAATTATTTCAGTTTCCAAGCTATTTGTGGCCATAATTGGAGCAGATAGAAACCAAATACAATTACCTTGATGATTCTCGCAAAGAGCCCCAATTCCAGCACCAATTGAAGAAAAACTTCCATCGGTATTTATTTTAACCCAAGGAGCCTTAGGGAGTCTCCAAATAACAAGCTTGACCTTGTTAATAATAGAGTCCGTTGGGAATTCAGTATTTGTCTAGCCTTGTGAATATAAGTTAAACACTTCCGGAAATATGCTCGAACGAACATTCCTTGCTATTAAAAAGGACATCATTTCTCTCCATCCAGAGAAACCAAAAAATGATAAAAGGGATATAATAATCAATAAAATTTTTTCAATCTTGCCAACAAGATTCAATGCTAACCCATGAAAAGAATTTAGAAGATAGCCCAAGATAACCCAAAACAGATTTCCATACATCTTGAACCACAAAGCATCTTATAAAAATGTGTGAAATGGATTCTTCATCGGAATGGCAGAAATGACAAATAGAAGGCCCACGAATTCCCTTGAGTTTTAAAATATCATCCGTTGGAAGAAACTTTCTAAAAAGTCTCCAACGAAAAAAGATATGGAAGGTGTTAACATTTTATTCCAAAGCTTCTTCCCCAATCATTAGTAGGACGGTGTATCTCTAAATAGGTATTTAGACAAGCTTTGATTTGGGGGAATCTTTGAGACCAGATCTGTCTCTTTTGGTTGAGTGGATAGGAATATTCGGAATCTTCTTTTGAGTTGTTTGAATCAACACAAGTGCTAAGTTTATTGATATCCCATTCTGAATTGGTCCAACAATCTGCAACTTTCTGGATGGAATGATGAGCATTATGTTCCATCAATGAATCATTAAAGAACCATTTATCCTTCCAAAAATGAATTTGTCCATCCCCAAGCTCCCATACAAAAAGTTGTTCGACTTCATCTCTAACTTTCAGCAGAATGCTTCCAGTTATTTGAATCTCCAATCTTCAACTCGAACTTGAGAGGGATGAATATTATGGCGGTATTTCCCATGCAAAAACTTAGACCATAAGGAATTCTTTGCTCTAAAGTTAATCCAATGTTTGCGATAAAAGGAATAACTCGATTTGTTGAAAACTTTTAAAACCCAATCCACCATTGGCAATAGGCTTGCAAACTTTATCCCAATTGGTCCAATGCATTTGTCTATGATGGCCTTCCCAAAGAAATTTATTAAAGATAATTGAGAGTAATTTCTGTGTACTTTTCTTCATCTTGATCATTTGGAGGATATAGAGAGGATAAGTTGTTAAAATACTCTTAAGAAGAGTAATTCGACCACCATTCGACAAAAAAGAATTTGTCTAACATTGAATTTGGGCGAAATTTTAGATACCACATCATCATAGTGGGATTGTTTAAGTCTACCTTTGATTAAAGGAAATCCCAAATACTTCGGAGGATATTTGGCTTCCTTAAAACCAGTGAAATCAGCTATCCACTTCTTAGCATTAACATTGAAGTTAGAACTGAGTAGAAAGTGACATTTGGACTTGTTAAAAGTCATACCAGCGACCTCTTCAAATTCAGCCAAAGTCTTCATTAAGCATCTTATAGAGTTCTTACTACCATTCCAGAACACTATGACATCATCAGCAAAAGCAAGATGGGTAATCGGCTGAGTAGATCCGTGTCGAAACTAGGTATAAGGATGTATGAGCCGAACATTATTAATGAGCTTAGAGAGGTAGTCGAATGCCAATATGAAGATATAAGGAGAAAGGGGATCTCCTTGTTTAATGCCTCTACCAACTTGAAAAAACCCTTTGCTCTCACCATTAATGAGAATACTATAATGATTATTACTTAACCACCTTGAAATAAGTTCACAACAATCGAATCGAACCCTTTGCGAGAAAGCACTTTAAGAATAAAAGACCAACTTATTGTATCAAAAGCTTTAGAAAGATCCAATTTAAAGATCAGATTAGACCCCCTACAAGGCTTATCAATATCAGTGAGCAATTCCTGAGCCAATAAGGTATTTTCACTAATACTTCTTCCTTTAACAAAGGCGGATTGATTATCCGAAATCAATCTATCCAGGAAAGGCTGAATTCGGACACAAGAAGCTTGCGATAATTTTCGAAAAAGTTGAAGTGATGCTAATAGGCCTGAAATCATGCCAACACTCCTTCTTTTTATCCTTTGGTATGAGAATAATAGAAGAGGATACAAAGTACTTAGGAAGGTCCATTCCCCGAAAAAATACTTAACAGACCTCAATAACATCCAATCTAATAATTTGCCAAAATTTCTTGTAAAAATCGGAGTAAATCCATCCGGTCCAATTGTCTTGTTGCTGTCCAAGGAATTGATAACAGATAACATTTCATCTTCATTAGGTAATTTGGATAATTGGCACTCCCTAGCCAATTGTAAATCAGTTTGTATAAGGTTATTAGAGAATACATCAGGATTGATATCTTGATAAGAGAAAAGAGTCTGAAAATAATTAACTGCATCATCCCCAATTTCCTGAGAAGTAGAAAGCCGAGAACCATTAATGGATTTAATTCTCGAATAGTGTTAAGGGCTCTTCTATGTTTAATTATTGCATGGAAAAATTTTGAATTCCTATATATATATATATATATATATATATATATATATATATATATATATATATATATATATATATATATATATATATATATATATTTATCAAAAGACTTGCCTAACAGACAAGTAATGTATTAATATCTTTCATCACTACAAACTTGAGTTCTTACAAAAGGAATGCCTAGTTTATCCCCATGCAACAAAACAAGCAAGGGGAGAGGGAGGAGTAGTTCCTACCAAAATTTCCCCTTTACAATAACCCCGAGATGCAAGCCAATGTGCGGGAGCATTACCCTCCCTAGGTATATAAGAAAAAATTACATCTTTACTCTCAATCAAACCCTTCACTCTCTTCAGCCATCTCCCGAATGTACCATGGAGCAATTTCGGTCCCCTGCAGGAAGCTAATGCAACTGGAAGAATCCGATTCCACAATCGGTAGCCTCACATCACGGATCTTGGCAATTTTAAGAGCCCAATAGATGGCAACCATTTCAGCCTCAAGAGCATCATAAGCATCAATAGGTGAATAGAAGAACAAAAGACATTTCCCCACCCCATTTCTAAAAATACCACCCATCCCAGCCTGCTGCACATTATAGCTACCATCAGTATTTACTTTGATCCAAGTGGAAGGGGGAGGGGACCAACCAGCCACCAGGGAAGGTGAGGGAGAAAATCCATAACCAACTTGGCAGATATCACTGAATTTGTGGTATTTTGTTAGTTTCTGAAAGTAAGTTAAACAATGAGCAGCAACAAGTGAAGCTGGGACAGAACACCCCTCAAACCTTACCCTATTTCTGCCCATCCAGATAAACCGAGGCCACAACACAAGGAACCACCGGGAGATTCACCTTATGCCGGTCCCCCGTAACATCAAAAGATCAAGCCAACTTAAATTCAAAGTATCCACCTGAATCCTCGCTAATAATATGAGTCCGGACCTCTTGAGAGAAAGAACACCTAAAGAACAAATGATCCCCGCATTCTTCCTCCCGCATACATAATCGACAGCATGAAGGCCCTCTAATCCCCTTTAATTTAAGGATATCATCGGTAGGTAGTAACAAATGCCTTGCTCTCCGAGCAAAAGAAGGACATGGATGGTGACAAGCAGCTTGCTCCACGACTCGAGTCCCCACCTAATGTGATCCCGGGAATAGAATTTCGAAAGATAAAGGACCCTGAGCTTTTGAAGGTGTTCGTTGTTTGGTGATAAGCTTGTCTCTTTTCTCGGGATGAAAGGGAGTCAAGAGAACTCGTTGTAGCCGATCGAAGTTAAGATGTTCCTCGTAACTCTGCAATTCCATTGGTTCTCCGACCAAAAGGTATTAACATAACATCGAGAGATAGAAGGTCCATCCACATTGTGAGGAAAAGTGAGTTTCTCCCCTCCCCACACCCAATTATCTAGCCGAGAATTGACTTGGCCCTCACCTGGCTCCCGGATAAAGGTCCGTTTCGACCTTATCTTTGACCTTCAAGAATTCTTTCCATAATCTAGAGTCCCCAGGTTTGGGCACCACCAAAGAAGGATGGTCCTTTCTACAGTATTTACCATGCATGTATTGTGACCAAATGGTGTCATTAGCCCTGAATCTAATCCACAGTTTACATAAATTTATGAAGTTAAGCTGTTCAAAACTTTTAAACCCCACTTCCACACTGTAGGGGTTTACAAAGTCGTTTCCGGGATAACCAATGAATTCGCCTATGTTGACTGACCCATAGAAATTTATTAAAAATTCTGCCAATGCTTGTTTGTGGGCTTTTTTTCATGATAAACATCTGTAGAGCATAGGAGGGGAGGGCAGTTAATATGCTCTTCAATAATGTTAGCCTTCCCCCATTTGATAGAAAAGAATTAGACCACCCAGATATTTGAGCTTTGATTTTCTCAGTAATTTCTTGAAATTGAGTTTGTCTAGATCTTCCCTTAATCAAATGGACTCCCAGGTAGCTGATAGGCAAATTAGCAGACTGAAAACTTGTGTATTCAGCAATCCAGGTTCTCATCATAAGGCTAACATTAGAACTGGGGTAGAAATGGCATTTTTGAAGATTAAGCTCCAAACCAGAAACCTCCTTGAAGTGTGCTAGTGTTTTAATTACATTTTTAATAGCGACTTTAGAAGCTTTAGAAAAGATAATGATATCATCGGCATAAGATAAATGGCCGACAATAAAATTGGACTCGTGATGGTAAGCCGAGCTTGGTGTTTGGGTAAACAAAGAGTCCAATAATCTGGATAAATAATCAAATGCAAGGATAAAAATGGTAGGGGAGAGAGGATCTCCTTGCTCGATACCTCTAGAAGCACTCGAAGAAACCATGGCAACTACCATTAACCATAACGGAATGAGCATTATTGCTCAGCCACCTATGAATGAGCTGAACAAAACCCGTCGAAAGCCCCTAGCACATAGGGTTCGAGTGATGAACCCCTAATCGATGGTATCATATGCTTTTCTTATGTCCGACTTGAGTATAACATTGTTGCCTCTACATTTCTTATCTAAATCCAAAACCATCTCTTGGGCTAGCAAGATATTATCCGAAATTGATCCGCCTTTCACAAATGCAACGACTAGTGGCCGATAAGGATATTCAAATGTGGTCGTCAGTCTTGCCATAATGATTTTACCGATAATTTTGGACATTACGGATGTAAGGCTAATAGGTCCGTTGTCTCCCCAAGATTTTCTCAACTTATTTTTTGGGATTAAAACAATAGTAGAGGCTGAAAAATACTTTGGAATATCTATACCCCGGAAGAAATCTCGTACGACTTGAATTACCTCCTTCCCAACAATCGTCCAACCAGACTTTGTAAAAATTAGAAGAAAAGCCATCTGGTCCTGCAGCTTTGGCACCATCAATGGAGTCTAATGCATTTTTGATCTCCTCTTCCCTAGGGATGTCCACTAAATTAAGATTCTGAACATAAAGGCACTGATTCTGTAGCAAATTATTATAAATAGGGGTGGAGCATCTATTGGTTTGAGAGAAAATTTGAGCAAAGTGATTAACTGCATCCAAAGCAATATCTTCGGCATTATGAAGCAAAGTTCCAGCCTCATCGGTGATGGAAAGAATCATGTTACAGTTCCTCTTATACTTAATGAATGCATGATAGTAGTTATTGTTTCTATCTCCTTCAACAAACTTGGCGACGAGTGCTTTCCGTTTATAAAAATCCTCCGTGTACTTGACTCGGACCAACGAATCGATCATGAGCACTATAAAGAGCAGCTTCACTACACACTCCATTAAGAAAACCAGCTTCGACAGCTGGCCACATTCTCTTCAACCTTCTTTAGATTATCCCGTACATTCCCAAATACTTGTCCAATTCCAATTTCGAAATGCTTAGCAGGTGGTTTTATGCAATTTCCGGAGATTACCCCAAGAGGAGCCTCCCATGGGAGAGACCCACACCTTCTCAAGTTCGAACGTAAAATCGGGTGCTTAGTCCACATGTTTTGAAATCCGAACATACCTCCAGGTATTCTTATCCGTGTTGTTAATAGAGATGAGCAATGGTCTCGTGATCGAGCCAGCCATGGATAGATGAGTAACAATGGTATAAGGAAATTGTTGAAGCCGGGAGGAATTCCCCGACGATTCGTCAAGTCTCTCCTGTGTTCTTCCCCTTCTCCATGTGTAAGTCTGGACCACAAAAGCCCGCATCAAAGATAAGCAGCATCGGCAATAAATTGATTGAACCTATTCATGGAAGCCAAGCTAGGAGAGGTACCCCTTTCTTTTCGACGGCAGAAGAAAGGCGGTTAAAATCCCCACCAACAAGCCAAAAGGAATTAATATTGGGTGCAAAGTTAACCGGGGTATTCCAAAGATTCCGCCGATGAACAGGAGCCGAGCTAGCATAAATAAATGTGACAAAACCAAAATGGTCACCAATAGAAACTTGAAAATGCATAAACTGTTGATGGTCCACCAACATAGAACAATGTAGCTCCTTTCTAGCAAATACCCAAATCTTATTACTCAAATTAATCCAACAGTGGAAATTGGGGAATTTTTTAATAATGTTGTGAGTGTTTTTATTAACCATGGGTTCAAGTAAAGCAAAACACCATAATTTATAATATTTAACCATATATTTAATTCTTCTAAGAGAGGGGGATGAGCAGCCCCTCTAATATTCCAACACATAAAGTTAATCATAATAAAAGATTTTTCCCTTTTCCCCTAGTCCTAGGGGCAGAAGAGGGGCTATCTGGAGGATCACTTGAGGGCTGGGATTCCAGCAGACTTTGAATCTCTGATTTACTTTTCTTTCTTTTACTACTTTTCTGAATTTGCCATCCAGACTTCATTTCATCATTCACCACCTGAATCTTCCCCCCAGATAAATCCATTCTATTTTCCACCTCCCTTATTTCCTCGGGGAGAGGATTAATTTCTATAGTATTAATGACTTGTGTAGAGACACCACCCTCCACAAGCACCTTCCTGCTCCTTCACCGTCGGCACTTCCTCATTCTCCCCTTCACGATCCGCACTTCCTCTAGCTTCCCTAGGAGGATCAAGATTAACAACTTCCCGGTTACGAGTTTCAACAATCGGATTCTCCCGCTCCACCCCCGGAGCCAAGTTAACCTATACGCTTACCAAGAGAATTCTTTCGCTAGGAGGATGGAGCCCGTAGCAATTTTCCATCTCATGGCCAAACATCCTACAATGCTTGCAGTAAAATGGTTTAAATTCTACTTCCACCTCCCTGCGAAACCCTCCTCCGGTAAATCTTCATCGCTTCTCACCCATACTTTATGTATATCCGGGAGTGTAATGTCCCTTTCCACCAAAACCCTTGCCTGCAGCTGGTCTTGCCGGATCAAAAGTGTGTGTATCTGTTTTCGGGGGGTTCCTGTGGCTTGACTTATGTTAAATAGAGCATTATGATCATATAGTCGGATAGGTAGATTAGGTAGTTTATACCACATGGGAATAATAGGTGGCTCCTTTAGTGGATCAAATTTAGGAGTCCACTTTAAAAGCTTCATGTAAGTACCAGCAATTAGGATAGATTGTTTGCCAAAAACCTTTGCATAGTCTTCCTCATTAGAGAGTCTAATGAGCAAGTGCCTACCATCCAAGCAACCCAAGCTTCCAATGCCAGGTAAGATTTAAATCCTCAAAGCTTTTCCTTACATATTCCATTTTTGGATGACCCATCCGAAACTTCCCAATCAAACGAGTACTTAATGGCATCATTCGGACACTTCATGTCTTTTTGGAAAACAAGACAAGCAGGTAAGCCATCCTTGTTTCCAACAGGATTAATGAAAGGGGCATTTCCCCTACCAAGAAGCAGTATCATGCAATGCTTGGGAAAAACCGGATGATCAAAGGTTTTGTGGGTAGTGTTCCCCATACCCACAACCCCCGCATAAGAAGCTTTAGCCCACAAGGCATTAGTAGCAAGCATCAATAGTGGTAAGGCCGAGCAGTGTTAGCCATAGATTCGAACCTCGAGACCGACCTCCAAAGAGTAGAGTCCGGAGAAAACCAAACCGAGCAGCCCAACCAAACCACAACGAAAGAGTCCCTCCCCCACACAAAACCAACCAATGTAACGAAGAAATTTGAAAAACTTCCAGTCCGGGAAGGAAAACAACACATCCAACCAGCCAAAAGTCTAAGGGAATCCACACCAAGAAGCAGAACCAAGAGAAGAACCTACCGACTCCATCCAAAACTCCAGCTCGCCAAGAGCAAACCCTAGCAGAGCACCTCCCTCCAAACCAGCCTCCATTTATATATATATATATATATATATATATATATATATATATATATATATATATATATATATATATACCGTAAAAGGGTGCATCCAGCATCTAGTTCAACCCAAAATTGGTGACTCAAAGCATTGGAAAAGTCTCGCTAAGATCGGAGAATCCGCTAATAAACTATGCTCGCTGGGAGGTTGGTCTTGGACAAATCGGCTTCGGATGGATAACCGGCTCCCCGATGGTCCTCTTTCTACCTTGCCCGATACCAACTATCATACTAAAATTTCTGATTTCTGGCTGCAGAACAATTGGAATGTTGAGGCACTAAAAGAGGTGGTTGATGAAGAGATTGTACAACAAATTTTGGCTATCCCCATTGACCCGGGCAAACCTGATAAACTTTTGATTAAGCACCCCCCTTCACAATCTGTGAATACTTTTCTTCATAACTTTTTCAACCTTTGGACTGTTAACAGTTGGGGCAATTTTATTTGGTCTCCAAAAATCTCTCCTTCCATGTCCTTCTTTAATTGGAGATTAGCCCACAGTTTTCTCCCATTAGATGATATTCTCAAACTAAAAGGGTTGAGAACAGCTTCAAGATGTTGGTTATGTAAATCTGAGGAAGAAACTTTGGACCATCTATTCATTAAATGTCCTTTTACCTTACAGCTCTGGGAGGATGTGTTACATCTATTAAATCTTCTGCATCTAAGACATCATTGGGTCTCCATTGATACTTGCTGGAATGACTGGAAAGATCAGAAATGGGCTTGTGTTCCTCTTGTCATCAACTGGTTTGTTTGGGTGGCTAGAAATCAGGCCAAGTTTGAGGATAGACCTTGCCCCCCTAAAATTGCTGTGGCCAACTGCTTCAATTTTATCAGCAAATCTGCTGATAACTCTCCAACCCCTACTCAAAAGTCTCCTTAGTGCATTGGGTTCCGCCTTCACGACCTTGGATTAAAATTAATGTGGATGGAAGCTTCACCTCTGCTGCTGCTGGAATTGGTGCTGTGTGCAGGAATCATGCTGGGAAATTACTTTGGTTCTTTCAATCTTCTCCTCCTCTACCCTGGAAGCTGAGATGATTGTTGTTCTCTGAGCCATTAAAACAGCTACAGCCTTAAATCATAATCAAATTTGGATTGAATCTGATTCTCAACAAGCTATAAAAATGATGTTGGGTGAAGCCACTCCCCCATGGAATATGGTTTATTTATACAGAAAAATTTTACTATTATCACAGCATCTTAACATCAAATGGTCTCACATTCATAGGGAAGGGAATCAACCCGCCAATTGGTTAGCAAAGACTTCGCCTCCAACCATAATGTAATCTTTTCCTTTTTGCTCGCTAAGCCTTTAAGGCGACTTGCTTTTGGGGACTCTCTTCACCTCCCTTTCATTAGACGTACCTAATCTTTTCTCATTAAATGAATGGTTTCCTTTTTTGCTATATATATATATATATATATATATATATATATATAAACAAACTTAACTTTGTACTGATAGGAATAGTGTTACAAGTATTTTTAGAGGGCCTAAAACAAGAAAGGTTAAGGCCATCCCCTTAAATAAATTATTTAAAGCATGACGAAACTTACTAAATAAGACATCTTGATTGTTTGAATCACACTTTTCATGCCAATCAGTAGGACAATTAGCTTCTCTAGGAGTAAAAGACCATTGAAAATTGATGGAATGAGATAAGTGAGTAATCTATTTGAAGACCAGATGAATCTACCAATAAGGAGCAGAGAGCAAAAAGTAGCATTTCCAAAGAGTGTGAGAATCCATTTCAAAGACTTCACAAGCCCAGTTCAAATAGTAAGCAATCCTAAGAGCAGAAAGCACAACATAAGCTTTAGAAACCAAATGAGATATGGGTTGGGTAGGTGCATCAAAGACTAATAAAGTCATCCCCAAATGAATTCTACATAATCCACCAATGATAGTAGAATCATAGAGATAACTTCCATTCACATTAATTTTAATCAAGTTGGCAGATGGTTTGTTTTAGAAAATTAGTGATGGTGACCACTGTTCTATGGACCATTCAATAAATATGGATAATATTCCTAGGAAGACAATGGAACAAGTATAAACTTTCCAGATTTTTGAACGTTTTAGAAATGGGTAGAAATTAATAGAAGGTAACATAAGGTGAATTGTATGAACCAACCATTTCATTTTAAATACCACTTTTAGTAATCCAAATAAACCAACCAATAAGTATTGGGTTGATTCTGATCATTTGATTGGGAAGCAGAGAATAATCAAGCAGTTGTTGGCATCAGTTTTTTATGTCACGTGTATAAGATATCCACTTGAAAATTTTAGGATAACTTGGTATTCATTCATGCCATCCTGAAGCTCAAGATATCTGTTTGGACCTCCTAGTACATGTTATGACCACATAATTGAGATCAGTACCAATATTTTCCCTACCAAGGTAAATTCACTATAGGACCTAGCTCAATACATGTTTAACACTCAATTGAATGTTTACAGACTTTACCTCATCAACTCAAACTCATTTATGCCAACTAGAGTCACAAGACTTACCCGTGGGCACTATTGGGTGAGAATTAGGGTTTTAAACCACTTTGTGTTTCCTAGGGATGATTCCTATTTAGATGGGTTATTCCAGTACTCTGTTTCATTTGTTGGCCTTACTCAATGGCTAGGGATCATTTTTCATCTATTTAAGACCTTCTGAGGCTAAGGGAACTCACTCGGGACTCAATCATGCTCTAAATACCAAACCCTTATTTTGAACTTTGATGAACATGCTCAGTTCTTGCGTGATCATGCCAAAACGATCAATTTCCATGCTCAAGATTGAGAGCACTGTATAAGTATTCCACTGATGTGTTGTAGCCATGTCAAGACACTAGCATGACCATGTCAATTTTGGGCATGATCATGTCAGCCTCCAGAAAGTGAAGGCATAAGTCTTTTTAGCCTGGTGTGACTTCATACTAAGTTTGAGTGTGGTCATGCTGGCCAATAGCTTCCCAAATAAAAAAAATGTTGAATTATTGACTCTCCACTTGCTGACAGCTAGCCCACTGTTCATGATGGATTTAAGAGGTCATATAAGGATGTTCCATGTGGAATCCACCTCCCCAATGACCACTCACACCAATCAATGTGGATAGCGGCCTTTGGGAGGGAATTTTCCCTTCCTTTCACCTTGCTACATGTAGGGCTGTCAAAAAAGCTCGTTGTTCGTGAACAGTTTGTGTTTGGTTTGTCAAAGAGTTTGTGTTCAGTTCGTTCGATAAGTAAACGAGAGGAACACGAATAATTTTTTTTTGTTCGGTTAGTTAAACGAACCAAACCCGAATAGTGATGCGTTCGTTCGTGTTCGAATCGTTATTATTCAAAATATAAAATAACTTAAAAAATTATATATAAAAAATTTATGATATTTTTAAAAATTAAATTTTATAAATTATAATAAATATTAAATTAATAATAATAATATATTAATATACTATATTAGTAATATACTAATATAGTATATTAGATATTTATATAATATGTTATATAGTTAATATAATATTATATATATATATATATTCCTATTACGCATTGGACGCTCGTCACCTCGAGTCCTCTCGAGGTCGCTCTTGCTCCAAGAATTTGCCCGCGGAACCAGAACAGGTTATTGCAGACCCAACAAAGGTTTCTACTGTTAATCCGATTCTAGCTCAGGTGGAGTTTTTTATTCCCATAGCTGAGAAATGGTTGGTTGTTCTTTCTAGCTAAATGGACTACGACCCTGCCAAGGTTGCAAGAGGTGCACTCCATCTCAAGATTCAGGCTCTCTTAAGCCCACTATCCAAGTTGACTGCTCCACCATGAGTCTTTTCACAAAGATTCCTCCCAATGGGGAAGGGACTAGTTTTTTGGCGAGAAGCTCTGGCCTAGATCTCAGAGACATCCGAGTAGGTCAGGGAATAGCTCTTGTATGCTCCTCACCCACAATGTCCTTGTAGAAGGATATCGTGGTTGGTCCATTATTCTACTACAAAACTAAGGTATTTTCGATATGTAGTGCTGACCGTTAAACCTGTCAGGAATCTCAAGGGGCTTCAGATATGGAGCTTGATGGAATGTACCGGAGCATGGTTTTATTCCATTCACTACCCACTTCTATAGTACCTCTAGCTACATCTCTTATTTTAAAACCTTCATTTAGAAGTAATGAAGAGAAAGATTTATTTGCTTGTTCTACGACTCCTTTGAGTAAAAATTCTAAGCATACTATTTTTTATAGTGAGGAGAGATCCGAGCCCACCCTTGCCAATACTTCCCTAACTTGTATTTATGAAAGGGCTATCTCAAGAAAATAAGAGACAGATCTAAAAGGTTGCCACTAATGCGCCTCTTGTGGTCCTAACTCAAATTCTAGAGGCTATGGTTCTGATTCTGTGATAGGCTATCCCTTCTACCTAGCGTAGCTTAGTGCTACATCATGTTAACCCCGAGGGTGAGCCTATGCTCCATCTTGAACAGTACCTATATAGGATCTTTATAATATTTTTGAAAAGCTTCTTGAGGTGGATGACCCCCTCGACGAGGAGTTACTTGACTTTGAGATGTTGCTCGTCACCTCCTAAGTTGGATGTAAGCCTTTGAGCTTTTCTTCCTAATGTGACATTGTTAGTACTTCAAGATTGGTTTGAGACCTCCTTAAATGGAACAAGGCATCTTATTCTCTTCTCGACACTTCTGCTACCTCTTGGGTTGGATGTGAGTCCCTGAGCCTTCCTTCCTAATGTAGCTCATCACCTTTTAGGTTGGATGTGAGTCTCTGAGCTTTTCTTTCTAATATGAAGTTCTCAGCACTTTGAGTTTGATGTTAGACACCCTTAAATGGAGCAAGGCAGTCGATTCTCTTCTTGGCACTTCTGCTACCTCTTGGGTTGGATGTGAGTTTCTGATCTTTCCTTTCTAATGTTGCTCATCACCTCTTATGTTGGATGTGAGTCTTGATCTTTCCATCCTAATGTGACACTCTCCGCACTTTCGTTACCTCTTGGGTTGGATGTGAGTCCTTGTGCTTTCCTCCTTAATGTAGTGCTGTTTCTCCTCGCCGATTCTTGGTTGGATGCGAGTCCCTGTGCTTTCCATCTCAACCCGGTTTTCCCCTCTTTTCTGAATCTAAAAGAAGTGAAACTTCACAAAATTACCAAGAATATAAATCTAAATCAAAATCTCAATCAGAATCAGAATTAAGTGAAAATTAAATCCAAGTAAATTAAGCTCGTCTTGACTATCTGGTTTTCGATAAGGAATCTTGATAGTTGCCTCCATAAATTCATAAAACACTCCTTCATAAAGATAAATGTAAAATAAAATTACAACATAAAATACGAAAGTGCTTGGTTCTTCCCCGGTGGATATGATTCTCGCTTGTCCTTGGGCTCTATCTCGAGTGTCTTAGCTTAGGCGGTCGTGTTGGTTTTGTTGATCTTTTCAGTCAATACCAATATGTGCGGTGTGCTTTTCCGATACATCACACCTATTGGGGGTTCATTTGTTAACCTAGCTTTTGTTGAGGTCTAGTCTTTTCTCCCTAGAAGTTTAGGATCTAGCCATAGGACTTTCCGTTGTCCTAGAGGACTAGTGATGGAACCTTGCCCCATTAAAAATTCTAAACACTTCTTTACTCTTCTTGGGGTTCCACATGTTTGGTTTTGACCTCTGCACTTAGTAGGATGCAGCCAAACATGATGGAGATCTAGAATAGTCCCCATAAGTCTATCTGGTCTTAGGGTTAGCCCTGGAGGGGTGGTCTTGGTCAGTCTGACACACACAAACTTGAACCCTTCATTTTCACTCACAACCTAAAACCCTAAACCAATCGTGCTTAGCCTGCTTCCCCTCTCTTTTGGAAACTCAAGTGGGTAGTCTCTCAAACCCTTAGCCCTAAGCTAGGGTTTGGCTAGGAGCAACACATGGAGATCCAAAATAGAATCTCCCTTGGTCTCATGGCTCAAAAAGAGTAATTTTATGATTAACATCCTCAATTGATCCCAAACTTGCTAAAACTCCTGTTTTTGACCTTTTAGCCCCAATTTTTTCAAAATTACCAAAATACCCCTAAAACTCTAATTTTCCCAAAATTACCCAAATTCTTAAATTCTCTTCAAAAATAATTTTAAACTATTCCAAGCCACTCAAATTGCCCAAAATTCCCAAAATACCCTCAAACTTGCCAAAATTATCAAAATGCCCTTCATGCCCCAAAAATTCCCAAATGTCTAAAATCACCCTAAATATCTCCAAAATCAATTTGACACCCTCAAATACCTTCAATTTCACCCAAATTCATCAAAATTAACCAAAAATTATAAATTGTCCCTAAGTGCCTAAAATCTCCAACTTGATTTCAAACCCTTTTAATTTCAAATACACGTCAAACTTCATCATTCCTAAATCCAATTTGAACCAAATACTAGCCCTATTGAATCTAATTCTAATCCTCAAATCCAAGTCCAAATGAATTTTCCCTTGGCCTCACCGCCAAATTTCATCAAATTGAACCACATAACTAATCCAATTCCCCAATTTCGGATTCTGAATTCCTCATGACAATTTCTAAACCAAATTGAACCTTCATTCAATCCAAATCAAAACCCTAGCCAAGCCTAATTCCAACTTCAATTTCAAGCCATGATTTTGAACCCAAACCTCAAATTCACCTCAAGCCACTTGGTCTAGCCCAACCTTAGCCACCACTGCCATCTCTTAGAACATATGAACCAACCTAGATCCACCTAGCCCACCCTAATTGAGCCATGGACCAAGGGTCCTTTAAATTGGAGGATTTCTTTCCAATAATGATTAAAATAAAGGAAAATTTTCTACCAGCCTTTCCAGGCCCCCAAGCCATCACCATTAATCTTTTCTGGCTCCCCTGACCTAGCTAGCCAGGCCAGTCTACTCACCAAAAACCAAAAAACAGAGAGAGTCTTCCCCATGGATTGAACCCAATTGCACCCATCCAATGTGGCTCACTCTCATTGGTCACTTTTGTTGTTCAGCCCTTCACCGAAGCTTCACTTTGCACCCACAGGCTAGCCCAATAGACCACACCCTCCCCTTTTATTGAAGCACCACACCCTTACGACCAACTATAGAGAAGATCCAATTCCATGGGAAACTCTGCCAAAATCCTCCCAGAGCTTCTCCAGACCTTCCTAAGCTCGGTTTCACTGCTTTCCAGCCATCTCCCCCACTGCCTGACTCAATTTCTCCACATAAAAAACAACCCAAAAATGGACACTTTTCTGTCATACCATAAACCTTCATAAATCTCAAAATTGATTCACCCTTAAGCTTCCCTAGACTAAATGAAGAAGTTCCTCACTAAAATTCCCATCCCTAGACCTTTGTACACATGGGTTTGACCAAGGCCGTGTGACCCACAATTTTATATTATGATATTTTTAATTTAATTGCAACGACGCCAAAAACTTGACCCCGCTATTTATATGTATAGAATTGTAATTGTTTATGTTGTGGATGCTACGCAAGTATACGTATCGTATCAAGTAATACAGGGCTCTAGTGGAGTCCTGGTTATCGATCCCACAAGGAAAGAGAAAATTAAATAACAACTAATTTTAAAATAATAATAATAATTTTTAAAATAGTATACGAAAATTTGGAATTTTAAATTTGAGCGCAATAAAGTAAACTAAGTATTTTAATTAGGTAACTTAACTAAGTAGAAAATTAATACGTATTGAAAGTGCAAGAAATTAAACTAATTGCTAAATAAGTCTTAACTATTCGTAAAAAGTATCTTTCCCCTTGTTTAGAAATTTAAGTGATCGATGAATTTAAATAGATAATTTTAAGGTATTGTGACAAATAGGAGCATTCCTATTCTTTACCCTTTGGTCCAGTGTAAAGAATATTGACTAATCCTATGTTTGATTACCGAATCTGCGGCTAGGCCGGGAGGATACCGACCGCCACTTCGAGCTCCCACGTTCCCCTCGCCTCGAGGGCTAACATCTACACTTCGGCTCTCAAACAATAGGACCGAATTGAATATTTTAGTCCGTCACACTAAAATGCTCAATTCTACGCCCGATGATATTATTTCCCTATTTATTTGCACCCTCCTTCCAAGGCTTTTGAATTCCCCGAATATCGGATGTAATTTTTACTATAGTTGATAATCAACATATTTTAACAAATCAAATGGCCAGCTTGAAAGTAAATTAAGTTTTAAGTAAAAATTATCACAATTTATTAATATATATAAGTATCTCTATTTTAATTTCATCAAGTCACTTAATTTCATAAACGAGGAGAAAGACTAATAAACTACTCGAATGCATGGGAACTAAACTAAGCATGGATTTCATTTAAAGTTAAAAACAATAAATACAAATACTTATCTAGATTTATCCCCAAACAGACTCCTCGTAGTTCCTTTGACTCTTCCTTTCAGTACAGCACGACTCACTAATTACTCGCTAAATTCACTAAAGACTCACTAAAGACACACAACTGCACACAAAACTAGACAAAAGACTAAAAGATTGCACCCTTAGAACTCACACAAGACACAACTGCACAAAAATTAACACCCAAGAGACTGAATTTCAGCCTCTATATATAGAGGTAAGCAAAGGTCCAAGAGGTGTGTAAGCATCTCTTCAAAAAGTGTCCAGAGTTCAATGTATCCGTGCCATTTGAACTAGCTCGTTGTCGGCGACGAACTACCTCGCCGTCGGCGAGGCTTCTACAAGATCTTCAAACCGCGCTATCTCGCCGTCGGCGGGCTCGGGCTCGTCGTCAGCGAGACAGCTTATAAATCCTTCGAAATGTCTCCTCGTAACCTCGCCGTCGGCGGCTCGATCTCGATTGCCGGCGACTCAAAGACAAATTGCATTATTTTCTTCCTTTTTGCTCCAAATCCGCTCCTTTTTATGATTTTTTCTTTTATCACCTAAATTCTCCATTCCCGCAATAAAATAAAGAAAATACCCTTCTTTAAAGTGCAATTTCATCAAAAATAGGTATGAATTTCTTAATAAATTTTTCAATGATCAAAATCCCCAAACTAACTTATTACTTCGTCCTCAAGTAATTTTAGTACTACATAAAAATAATGAGTTCTATAATAAGATTTTTCAATTAAAATAAACTATGAATTAGATTAATTAATATCATAATAAAGTTAAATAAAAATAATTCATGTATTTTAATTAATTTTATAGAAATAAATTATTTAGTTATCAGGTGTAAGATTTCTAGCTTACTATTTATTTCAGGAATGACTATATTTAAAAGAATAACTATTTAAGATATTCATATGATAAGAAATTCAAGAAAACACTATTAGGTAAAATTCTAATCCATAAATATAAGTTTGGAAATATCTAAGTTTTTCCCTTTAGGTTAATTCAAATGAAGCCAATTTTTGATAAGGCATCTCCTCAAGCTTCTCCTCATTTTTCTTTTTCTTTTTCTTTTTCTTTTTCTTTTTCTTTTTCTTTTTCTTTTGAGGATTACTGTATCTGGAGAGCCTGTTAATAATTTTGAACTTCATTTTCATCTTCCTAAATTTGAAACTTAGGAATATTTCTTCGCTTATATATACTTCATAGTTTTTACTTTATTGATTTTCAATCTTTTCTTTTTCACTTGAATACTTAAGAATTTTAATTTTAGAATATAGTTTTCCTTACTAAAAATAGTTTACTATATTCTTATTCCCTTTAACCAAATATTTTATTCTATTTAATTAATTAAAGCACTAGAAATATTTCATTTAACCTTTTATAATAATTAAATAAAATAATTCATATTAATTAAATTGAAAATTTTGTTAAAAAAATCATTTTATAATAATTTGAAAATAGAAATTGAGAACAAATTAATAACTAAATTTGTATTTTACTCCCCCCCCCCCAAACTTAAATTTTTTATATCTACTCTAAATAATGAAAAAGGGAAAGTAAATAAATCATACCTTTGAAGTTTAGGTATTTCTTTTCTTTGAAATTTTTGCGAGCTTTTTCATTTTTCATTGAACCCGTACTCGTTAGTATTCTCCATATATATATATAACAATTTAAAGAAAATGCAGGGATAAAATCTAAGATAAGTATTAACTATAACAATTAAAATTAACTCTACACTACACATATGAATTACTAACATATTAAAAACAATTTAACTAACACATTAACAATTTTACAATTTAAAACAATACAAAATAATAGAAAATAAAAAACATACTAAAGAAAACTAACATCCTATTTAACATAAAAACAAATGCAATTAACTAACACACACAAAAAAAAAACAAAAACTAAACTACTATAACAATTCAAGCAAATAATCTAACAAACATCCAATGTCTCAAAACATAAAGTACTGAATATTACAAATATATAAAGTCTTCAAAATAACTTAACATCAAACAAATAAAACAAATAAAGTCCTAATCTTCAAGCACCAAAGTCCTGAGCTATATCATCTCCTCCCCGATCCGTAGGCCGAGAAGACCGAGCAGGATGATACCGTGAATATCGGGGGCACTCGGGAAAGACAACATCTAAATCACCACTCCTATAACGACGTTCGGCCTTCATAGTATGCAATCTCGTATTCCGATTGTCGCCGGAGATATTCGCTATCATAATCATGTCTCCTCTCCGGATTATCCATTTTTTGATCAAAATGATCAAATCTTCTCCCATCGTATCTCCAACCGCTCAAAACTTCTTCTATGCGAGTGTCAATTCATTCATCAGATCTTGTAGGGTAGGGGTGGTAGGCTCAGGAGGTTCATGGCTAGTAGAGGGTATATCTCTACTTGACTGAGTGAAATAACTTCTTACTCCTGCTCTCCATCCTTCGTGGGATTCATATTTCTTTATATTAGCCTGAGTTAGGGGTTTCATAGGCTCTATCCATTCCTCATCATCTCTTGCCTCTACCCCAGATAATTGGCAAAGTGCATAGATAAGACCAGGATGTCCTAGTCCTCATCCACTTTCATTTCTAGCAGTGGCTAATATGTTTTTATATATAACATTTCCCACATTAATACTCTTCCGGTTCCGAATACGTAAATTCGAATCGCTTCTATCTCTTGTTACCTCACTATGGTGGTAGGTAGGTAACAATGTAGAGCAAATAAAATAATGCCGAGCTTTTGATGTTGCATTTAGCATAGAAAGAGGGAAGTTTACCCGTTCTCGCCGCTTTATCTTCCGGACTCCTTTCCCATCGTTGAGATAGTTAATCACTTCTTCTAATGGTCTTTCCATAGTTCCAAAAGTTTCATATTCGCTCCAGGTGTCTTGAACTTCATAATATGCATTTATTCTAAGCAATAGCTGAAATCTACGAAAAATCCTCTAACTTTAACCTAGGTGCATCTTCTCGCCCGTGTTAAGTTTGTATAAAATTCCTTTACAACTTCTACGAATCGCTCTGTTGGCAAAGAAACAGAAGTTTTCCCATCCTCGCTCCTTTATAACTCGCTCTACTTCTCCTCCTGGATTCTTGAATACTCGATCCGCAATGCACTTTCTTCCTTGTATATTTTCAAAATATTTTACCTGTGCTCGTGCATTGATGAATCGGTTTTCGTCGAACTCTACTCGACATTTTTGTCGTGGAGCCATTTTTTGATCTGTGAAATTTACAAAATTTTAACTAAACTCCAAAATATTACTAATAAGGCTTCCCACAATAACTAAAATCCATTTAAATCGATTTCTATGAAATTCTTCCAAGTATTTTCTTCATATTTCAAAATTTTTCAAAATATCCCAATGTAGAAGAAATCAATGGTGAAAATCAAAAATTTTTGCATAGGTGTGAAGCTCTTACCAAGGGGAGATGAAATCCGGTGTCAAAAAGTGTTGAAATCGCTTCAAATCCAAGATCTCTCAAGCCCTAGGTCGGTTTTTTCGAAAATTTTAGGAAGGGGATGATGAATAGTGTCGGTTGACCGGTCAAATATAGGTCTTTTTGCGTTCTCGCTGTCAGCGAGATTTTCTCGCCGTCAGCGAGCTAATTAATTCCATAAGGCAAAAGTTTCGGGAAAAATCCGCCGTCGGCGAGAAATTCTTCGCTGTCAGCGAGATCGATCTCGCTGTCGGCGGGATTTTTCTCACCGTCGGCGAGGTCCTAAAAATTTCAATTTTTGAATTTCGTCAATCATTTTCAACCTCAATTTGCCTTATATTATATTTCTGATCATATCATTTATTAATTTAATATGAAGATTAGCTACTTATACACAAACAAATTCACACAACACAACAAATTAACTTTAATATTGAAATCCATAAGCCATACAAACTAACATAATTTAAAACTCTATAATCAAACTTCAAACTTCAATCCTTACTACCAATCAGCATCGCAAACCAATCCACGACACACTAAATGCTGATACAAAACTATGACACATATCTTAATTAAGTTTGAGATATTCAAATCATCACTCCACACATAATAAAATCTAAATCAAATCAAATAACATCAATACAAACATACTATGGAAATCTTTACTACTACTCTTCAAAGTCAGAATCTTCATCTTCTCTGATATTTCCTATATGACGATGATGTACAAATAAGTTATAGAAAGGCCTGAAGGGAAATTCGAGCGCATTCTTCAGTGATCCAGCCCTTCTATCTCAGTAAATGAAGAAAGCTAGCTTCCAAGTGTCCAGAATGATCGAATCGTTCCTTCATCCTCCAGTCAATGTGATCAAATAAATCAGATATATTGTCGATTAAATCTCTCACATTTAGTAGTTCTTTCTCCATTCCATTAATTTTCTTCATAAGTAACTCCGTTTTATCTGAAATAGGCCTTACTATAGGATTATTCTGTGAAGCTCTATCAGAGATAAATGTAATGTCTTCATTATTGTCCAAAGTAGGGAACATATCCGTAGGATCAAGCGGCTTCCAAGGTAACGGAACCTTTTCCCAAGCTTCATAAGAAACCCGGTACCGATCGCATAATGCAAAAATAGTAGATGGGTGTCCTAGTCCGTGAACCGACCCATGCACAATTAAACTCAATGCGTACTTAACAATTATTGATCCAACATCAATAGGCAATCCACTTTGAATACAATAATTTAATATAGCGCATTCCTTCGAAACCTTGTTTACCCTCATTGTAGGTAACAATTTAGATGAGATGAAAAAGTGTCAGTGCTTTGAGACAGGATTCAAAAGTGATGCAAAGAAACTAACATACCCGTCTTCACGCATTTCCCAATCTTCCGGTTCATCAGTCAGATATCGAAATATCTCATTCATATTATATCGAGAAGGCACAAAATTTGAATAGTGACATACCGGGGTGTTTTCTATAGAGAATAATTCATTTTCTCTTGATGGAGTAAACGTCACCCATCTTCCTCGGACATAGACATTCCCATTGTTGATTGCATGTAAGTTAGAGTAGAACTCTTTCACAACTGGAATAACAACAGCAGACGTAGTGTAACAAAATACCACCCAGTGCCGCTGTGCGATCGTTTCTTCTATCTTAGTAGTGGAATTCTCTAATCCTCGATTGACAAATCCCCGTTCCTTGATAACTCTTTTCTTTACCAAAACCTTGTCGAAGATCCGCTACGCTTCCGCACTCACAAATTTCCTCCGGTTAAACACTCCGCATTTAGAGGAATCTAAGAATTTGGAGGCCATTATGGTGAATGGAATGAAATCTAGTGAAGAAGGCAGACTTAGAATGGTTTAAGAATGGGTTTTCACAAAGGAATTGGTGTTGAAATCGTCCAAATCGGCATTCAAAGTATAAATAACTCATCTTTATAACTTCCTCGCTGTCGGCGAGGACGTTCTCGCCGTCGGCGACTTAGTTATAAAAACTGCCTTTCAGGATCTCGCTGTCGGCGGGCTCGTTTCTCGCTGTCAGCGAGCTTATAAATAAACTAAATTAAATTAAGCGCGAACCTCGCTGTCGGTGAGTATCGACCTCGCCGTCGGCGAGATTTCAAAATAATGTCCAATTTCGCTCTAAATCGAATAATTTTTTTTCTCATCATAATGGTTCGAATATGTGATGATTTTTAATAATAATTGAGCAGTAAAGTTTCAATAATATAAACTAACTATTAAGATACATTAAAAATAGATAACTAATATGGGTTGCCTCCCATAAAGCGCTTGGTTTAACGTCGTCAGCCCGACCTAATTTCAATTATTAATCAGGTCGACTAAGCATTAAAACCTCTTTATAGTTAGGTCTTATACCTTCGAAATATGGTGTTAATCTATGTCCATTAACTTTAAATTTATGTCCAGCTTTTGGATCTTCGATTTCTATAGTTCCGTATGAAAATATTTGAGTTATGGTGAAAGGTCCTAACCATCGAGACTTCAATTTTCCAGGAAATAATTTCAATCTAGTATTATATAGCAAAACTTCCCGTCCCGGTTCAAAATTTCTCCGATTAATCTTCCGATCATGCCATAATTTCATCTTTTCTTTATAAATCCGATCATTATCATACGATTCATTTCTTAATTCTTCCAATTCATTTAATTGCGACAATCTTTTCTCACCAGCCTTCCTTCATATTATAATTAAATTCTTTAATCGCCCAATATGCTTTATGTTCTAATTCAACTCGGTAAGTGGCATGTTTTTCCATATATAAGCCTCGTAAGGAGTCATTCCAATCGGAGTTTTATAAGCAGATTCTATAAGCCCATAATGCGATTGTCTAATCTAATAGACCAATCTAACCTATTCGGGTTTACGATTTTTCTAAAATACGTTTAATTTCACGATTAGATACTTCAACTAATCCGCTAGTCCGTGGATGAGAAGCAGTGGATATCTTATGAGTAATATTGTATTTTTCTACTAGTTTGTGAATGTATTTATTTCTAAAATGAGTTCCTCCGTCGCTGATAATCACTCTCGGCATTCCAAATCTAGTAAAAATATTTTTCATCGTAAATTTTCAAACACTCTTAAGCATCACACCTAGGTAAAGCTTGTGCCTCAATCCATTTGGAAACATAATCAACAGACTACTAATATATATGAGTTTCCAAATGAAGGAATAAAAGGTCCCATAAAATCTAATCCCCAAACATCAAAAATTTCAACTTCTAATATAAAGTTTAGGGGCATTTCGTTTCTTCTAGATATATTTCCTACTCTTTGGCATTTATCGCAAGTTTTAATATATTTATATACATCTCTAAATAGAGTAGGCCAGTAAAATCCAGATTGTAGAATCTTATAAGCGAGCTTTATCGATCCCAAAATGTCCTCCAAAATTAGAATCATGACATTTTTGAATAATTGGTTCAGCTTTCTTCATAAGGTACACATCTTCTAATAATTAAATCCTTACATTGCTTATATAAATATGGTTCATCCCAAAAATAAGTTTTCGTATCATGGATGAATTTTTTCTCGTTGTTGCAAAGTTAGCATAGGTGGTAAAATATTACTAACTATATAGTTTACTATATCAAGCATACCATGGTATTTTCCACTCATTGATATTATATAGTTGTTCATCGAGAAAATCGTCTATAATTTCATTTTCAATATCGGATAATTCATGATTTTCTAATCTTGATAAATGATCCGCAAAATGATTATCGGCTCCTTTCTTATTAACGATCTCAAAATCGAATTCTTGCATTAATAGCATCCATCTAATTAATCTTGGTTTGGAATCTTTCTTTTGCATTAAATATTTGATAAGCAGAGTGATCGGTATGCACGATACATTTTGTTCCAATCGGATAAGGTCTAAATTTATTAAAACCATATACTACCGCTAATAGTTCTCTTTTCGTAACTCTATAATTTATTTCAAGCATCATTTAGAGTTTTACTAGCATAGTATATAACTTTAAAAATCTTTTCATATCTTTGCCCAAGAACCGCTCCTACAAGATAATCACTAGCATCACACATAAGCTCAAATGGTTTCTCCGGCTAGGTGAAACTATTATAGATGCTTGTAATTAATTTTTCTTTTAAGTGTTCAAAAGCATTCGTGCATTCGATTGTAAATTCAAATTTCTTGTCCTTTTCGAGAAGTTGGCATAGAGGTTTAGTAATTTTTGAAAAATCTTTTATATAGCGTCCGTAGAATCCAAAGATGTCCAAGAAAACTTCTTACCCCTTTTACCGTAGTTGGAGGTGGTAATTTAGCTATAACTTGAATTTTTGCAGGGTCCACTTCCATGCCTTTTTCTGAAATTTTATGCCCTAATACAATGCCGCCCGCAACCATAAATTGACATTTCTCCCAATTTAGAACTAAATTTGTTTTCTCACATACTTCTAATACTTTTTAAGATGAGTTAAGCATGTGTCAAATGATGTTCCAAATACAGAGAAATCATCCATAAATACTTCTATTCCATTGTCAATTAACTTACTAAATATAGACATCATACATCTCTGGAATGTTGCTTGGTGCATTACATAATCCAAAAGGCATTCTTCGAAAAGCGAAAGTTCCATAAGGACTAGTAAATGTAGTTTTCTCTTGATCCTCAGGAGCAATTTGTATTTGATGATAACCGGTGTATCCATCTAGAAATCAAAAATACTTATGTCCGGCTAATCTATCTAACATCTGGTCTAGAAATGGTAAAGGGAAGTGATCTTTCCTGGTGGCGGTATTTAATTTCCTATAATCAATACATATACGCCAACCAAGTAACTTGTCTTATAGGAATAAGATCGTTATTTTCATTGGCGATGACGGTCACTCCTCCCTTCTTAGAACACAAGTGAATCGGGCTTACCTAAGCACTCGTCGGAAATAGGATATATAATACCATTATCTAACCATTTTAAAATTTCTTTCTTAACTACTTCTTTCATTATCGGGTTTAATCTCCTTTCGGGATCTCGCTTTAGGTTTATGTTCATCATCTAAAATAATTCTATGCATACGGATCGAAGGACTAATTCCTTTAATATCCGCTAAAGTCCAACCAAAAGTTTTTTTATATTTTTTTAAAGTTTCTAAAAGTTTTTGTTCTTGAGATTCGTTTAATGCGGATGAAATAATAACCGGTAAAGTTGAAGAATTTCCTAAATAAGCATATTTCAAATGATCGGGTAATATTTTTAGCTCAAGTTCGGGAGGTTTAATAATTGATGGAACTATATTCTTGTCGCATTTTCGGTATTATCCAAAAATTCAAATCTTTCCCGAATAAAATCTAGTTCTTCCCGATTATCTTCAATTAATTCGAGTGTTTTCTTTTTCTAATTTATCCTCGTAATATTCCTTAAAATGTTCTTGTTGTAAATATTCAAGTATTTCCATCCGAAAACATTCATCATCTTTTTCTAGCGCAGGATATTTCATTGATTTTGCAATATTAAATGTAACTTTTTGGTCATTTACTCTCATAGTTAATTCTCCTTTCCGAACATCAATCATAGCTTTTCCAAGTAGCTAAAAATGGTCTTCCTAAAATGATAGGAATTTCTTTATCTTCCTCCATATCTAAAACAATAAAATCTACTGGAAGATAAATTTATCCACCTTTACTAACACATCTTCAATAACTCCCTTAGGATAGGTAATCGAACGATCAGTTAATCGAAGGGTTACTAAAGTAGGTGTAATTTTTCCTAATCCTAATCTCTTAAAAATCGATAGATGCATTAGATCGATGCTTGCTCCTAAGTCACAAAAAGCTTTTCCATAAAATTTTTCTCCTATAGCGCGAGGTATAGTGAAACTACCGAGATCTTTCAATTTTTCGGAAGCTTCTTCGAATAATAGCACTACACTCTTCACTAAGTGCGACTCGTTTCATTATCGTTGAATTTTCTTTTCTTATTTAGAATATCTTTCATAAATTTTACATAATTTGGCATCCGATCTAAAGCTTCAACAAAAGGTATATTAATTGTTAATTTCTTTAATATTTCAAGGAATTTAGCAAATTGTTTATCTTTTTTATGTTGAGCTAGTCGTTGAGGAAATGGTGGTGGAGGTTTTTCAACGTAAATTTTCATAGGTATTAAAGGATGTTCCAAGTTCGAATCTTGTCGAATTGTTTCCTTTTCAATTTCCACTTCCTCTTTTCGGCTTTCAAGTTCTTTTTGAATTCGAGGTTCTAATTCTTTTCCACTCCTTAGTTGTATTGCTTTAATTTGTTCTTTTCCTTGATCTTTAGGATTTATTTCCACATTACTAGGAAAAGTTCCGTGTATTCTATTATTTAGCGCATAGCAGCAATATGTCCAAGTCGAGTTTCGATATTTTTAATAGATGTTCCTTGAATTTGTAATTGATTTCCTTGAATTTGTAGTTGATTTCCTTGATTTTGTAGCTGATGACCCATATTCAAAATTAATTCATCCATGGATAATTTCTTATCCTCGAATTGAGGGTTATTGTTATTAAATCCAGGTGGGTAATTAGGTTTATAGTTTGGATTTGCTTGATTAGGTTGATTCATCCATTGTTGATTAGATGTGTTATTCCAATTAAAATTTGGATGAGTTTTCCAACCGAGATTATAATAGTTTGAATAAGGGTTATTAGTTCTATTATTAATAGCATTTAAAGTTTCATAATTAGTTTGAGATTCTATGATTTGTCCAGATGAGTTTTCTTCTAAAATAGGAGAGTAGTTCATTCCAAAATGATCTAATTTCTTAAATATAGCGAAGCAATTTGAGAAGCTAACATAGATATTGCATCGTTTTCATGAATGCTGGCTATCTTTTTAGGATTTACTCTATCAGCAGGCCATTGGAAATTATTTGTTGTCATTTCTTCGATTAGTGCATAAGCTTCATCAAATGGTTTAGACATTAATGAACCTCCACAGCAGCATCGATGATTGATCTTAAAGATCCTACTAATCCATTATAAAAGGTTTGAATAATCACCAATCTGGTAGCGCATGATGTGGGCATTTCCTAAGAAGTTCCTTAAATCTCTCCCAAGCTTCATATATTGATTCTCCATCTAACTCGACAAAAAGAAGTTATATCATTTCTAAACTTAGCGAGCTTTAGATGGTGGAAAATATTTGGATAGAAATTTTTGTGATAATTCTCCCCAAGTTTTAATAGATCCAAGTGCTAACGAATTCAACCACATTTTAGCTTTATCCCTTAATGAAAAAGGAAAAAGTCTAAGTCTTATAAGCATCGTCGGATACTCCTCGATATTTAAAAGTAGCACAAAGTTCTAGAAAACTAGCAAGATGTAAGTTAGGATCTTCAAGTAGGTGAACCACTAAATTGATTGTTTTGTACCATTTGGATAATTGCAGTGTTTAAGTTCAAATGAATTAGCAGCCTACATCGTGGTTTTGAATAGTTAAATGAATTTCATCCGATGTAGGGTTGGCATAATCTCTTAATGGTCTTTGTTGGTTCATATTTTGAATTTCAGAATATTCGCCATTTGTGTTAAATTTATAATTTGTTTCTTTTGTTTTCTAATTCTTTTAATTGTACGCTCTAATTCAGAATCGTAAGGTATTACATTTTTGTTTCCAAATTTGCGCATACAATTTCAGAATAGATATTAATTTATTTATTATGATTATTTTAAAATAGTCCGTTACTCAAGTAAATTTTTCTTACTCTCCCCGGCAACGGCGCCAAAAACTTGGCGCACAATTTTATATTATGATATTTTTAATTTAATCGCAACGACGCCAAAAACTCGACCCGCTATTTATATGTATAGAATTGTAATTGTTTATGTTGTGGATGCTACGCAAGTATATGTATCGTATCAAGTAATACCTGGGCTCTAGTGGAGTCTCGGTTATCGATCCCACGGGGAAAGAGAAAATTAAATAACAACTAATTTTAAAATAATAATAATAATTTTTAAAATAGTATACGAAAATTTGGAATTTTAAATTTGAGCGCAATAAAGTAAACTAAGTATTTTAATTAGGTAACTTAACTAAGTAGAAAATTAATACGTATTGAAAGTGCAGGAAATTAAACTAATTGCTAAATAAGTCTTAACTATTCGAAAAAGTATCTTCCCTTTGTTTAGAAATTTAAGTGATCGATGAATTTAAATGATAATTTTAAGGTATTATGACAAACAGGAGCATTCCTATTCTTTACCCTTTGGTCCAGTGTAAAGAATATCGACTAATCCTATGTTTGATTACCGAATCCGCGGCTAAGTCGGGAGGATACCGACCGCCACTTCGTAGCTCCCACGTTCCCTCGCCCGAGGGCTAACATCTACACTTCAGCTCTCAACACATAGGACCGAATTGAATATTTTAGTCCGTCACACTAAAATGCTCAATTCTACGCCCAAAGGATATTATTTCCCTATTTATTTGCACCCTCCTTCCAAGGCTTTTGAATTCCCGAATATCGGATGTAATTTTTACTATAGTTGATAATCAACATATTTTAACAAATCAAATGGCCAGCTTGAAAGTAAATTAAGTTTTAAGTAAAAATTATCACAATTTATTAATATATAAGTATCTCTATTTTAATTTCATCAAGTCACTTAATTTCATAAACAGGAGAAAGACTAATAAACTACTCGTAATGCATGGGAACTAAACTAAGCATGGATTTCATTTAAAGTTAAAAACAATAAATACAAATACTTATCTCGATTTATCCCCAAACGGACTCCTCGTAGTTCCTTTCGACTCTTCCTTCCAAGACAAAGCACGACTCACTAATTACTCACTAAACTCACTAAAGACTCACTAAAGACACACAACTGCACACAAAACTAGACAAAATACTAAAAGATTGCACCCTTAGAACTCACACAAGACACAACTGCACAAAAATTAACACCCAAGAGACTGAATTTTGGCCTCTATATATAGAGGTAAGCAAAGGTCCAAGAGGTGTGTAAGCATCTCTTCAAAAAGTGTCCAGGTTCAATGTATCTGTGCCGTTTGAACTAGCTCGCCGTCGGTGACGAACTACCTCGCTGTCGGCGAGGCTTCTAGAAGATCATCAAACCGCGCTATCTCGCTGTCGGCGGGCTCGGGCTCGCTGTCGCCGAGACAGCTTATAAATCCTTCGTAAATGTCTCCTCGTAACCTCGCCGTCGGCGGGCTCGATCTCGCCGTCGGCGACTCAGCACAAATTGCATTATTTTCTTCCTTTTTGCTCCAAATCCGCTCCTTTTTATGATTTTTGCTTTTATTACCTAAATTCTCCATTCCTGCAATAAAATAAAGAAAATACCCTTCTTTAAAGTGCAATTTCATCAAATATAGGTATGAATTTCTTAATAAATTTTTCAGTGATCACCGTGCCACCTGTTAATCAAAGTCCTACACATCCTCAGCCTCATCTCGAACCAACACTTGGAGGAGGCACGCCAGCTCACAACAAAGCTTCAGAATCATCCCAATTCGAGGCTTCACTTCTTGGGCTTAGATATACATCAAAACACCCAAATCCGAGCTCGATTTGGGCCTTTATGAAGAAGATCTTAATTTCTTGCCTGATTAACCATATGGATGTGTTCGTTTGTACTAGATGACGGTGTAGGAACAAACCCCATGTAATTTGGTTAAGTATCGAGTGATTTCTTAGGGTCTTAGTGTGGACGGTTTACAGGTTAGTTAGCTGGGGATGAAGAGCCAGGGCCGTTGGATCGCTCGTGTATCGCTTAGACACTCTGAATTGCACCGGACAGGACGATGAGGCACAAAGTAGGGTCCATGTGGTAGCTGACTCAGATGGCAGTGTCCAATAGCATAGTGATACGCGTGGCTTCGACGGATATGAGGAATGAGTCAACGTTGCATGGATAAGTAGAAAAATGGGTATTTTCTAATTTAATTAAATACTAAAATATTAATAAATCATAACTTGGTGTAGAAAATTCATACAAATAAAATAAAAGTACCCTAGTGCTCAGTGAATAGAGGAGAAAATTATGAATCAAATATCAAAATTTTATTTGTTGTATTTTATTTTTTAATTAATTAAATACTCCTGTGCTTCTTTTAATTGTATATAATTAAGTAATAATTAGAAAACTGTGAATATTTGGTGATTCATTCTTCTCTTGTTTGGGAATATTCTCTGATTTTTTCTAAAGTCAAGGAGCATCTCTAACATAAGAGATCCAATTTTTTAAGTAAATCACTATTTTCTGCCTAAAAAAATCATAATAAATAAAATATAAATAAGAAATTATAAAAATAGGTTTGGCAGGTTCCATGTACTCATAGGAACTTAGGAAAATAAAAATTAGATTTTAAAACTTTAAACCTATTTTTCTATTTTAAAATTAAGAAAAATACCAAAAATTAATAAAAATACAAAACATTTCAATGAATCACCAAATTGGGTCAAATTGAAGCTTACCACTTCATGAGGCTCCTATAAAAATCCCAAAACCACTAAAATTATTTTGTATAGAAAAATAAAATTTTTTGTAAATTTGAATTTTTATTTGAAATAATTATATATATTAATAGAAAAATTATAAAAATATAAAAAAAATTTTGGGGCATTTCTTATGACTAGGGGCACCTAAGAAAAATAAAATTGGAGTTAAAATAATTATTTTATTTTTGGCCTATTTTTCAAATTAGAAATTATTATAAATGAAAATAAAAATGAGAGAAATAAAAAAATAATTTTCTCTGAACTCTTTAAGGTCAGAGGGATCTATGAAAAATATAAAAAGAAATTTTTAATAATAAAAAAGCATTTTTCTATTTATTTGTTCATAAAATGGTCATTTAATAAATATAAATACTAAAATATAATTAAAAAATCAATAAAATTATTGCAAGAGTTCCTCTGACCTAATTGAGCCTAAATAATTTTCTTTAGTGTAAGAGGTTTGTTTTACATTGCTATTTTAAATATTTTCAAAAATTCTTATTTTTAATTTAAAATAATTATTAAAATTAAATAAAAATAAGAAAATGCATGATTTCTCCTCTAATGTTCTGATTGACCCATGAGTAGGGTAACTATGAAATTTCAAAGCCATTTGAGTTAAACATAAGAGATTATGAAGTGGAAAATCATTAAGGACAAAACGGTAATATGGAATTTTAAGCTTTAAAATTTAGGATCAATTAAAGGGTAAAGGGGCAATATTGATATTAATTAACAATTTTGGATGATTGAAACACAAAGGGTTTAAGTGGTAGAAACCAATCGAACACTTCTCTATAACAAGGGTAAGAATATAATTTTCTGAATTATTAGGACTTGAAAGTTAATTTAATTGGATGATTCTATAATAGTGGGATTATGACAGGGAGATAATAATTCACTAATTTGAAGCCCCCTAAATCGGTGATCAAATGAGAAGTGTAATCATTGATAAGCGTTAAACCCATTTTATTTAACACTTCTAATAATAAAAAACTTACACATGAAATCTTAAGGGCTTAGTAGTGAGTTAGGATTAATCTAACTTGTTTAAAGAGGTTTAGAAAATGAAACATAATTAATCCTAAACACCCTTAAAAAAAACTACTAGCCCAACTTTGATTAAAGGAGTAAGAGTTCTTAATAATTCAAATTGCCCTTAAGGGCATCCATTCATATAATTCTTAAATAAAATTTTAAGCGGATACTTAGTTACCCCATTCATGGAATAATTAAAACATTAAGGTTCATTGAGCATGGGTTAAAATATTAGCACTAAATCCTTATTTGATTGCAGATGATTGATTTATCAACACAATAAGTTCAAAAGAACTTAAAATAATTCATTGGATTTTAAAAGTTGTTTAGGATTATGCTCCGAGCACTTTATGATAAGGACAATTAAACTTATTATGCTTTAATGAAGAAAATCATCGTTAAAATATTTACGAACCCACCAAGTTATGCCCTGAGACCCGTTAATTCACTTAAATCAATAGAAATTCCCTAAACTACTTATCCTATATTTATAATCCAATGCTCAAGAATTTGAGTCTTCTCTAAAGTATTTAAGTCCTTGTGAGCAACTGGGGACATTTGCATTTGCCACATATGAATCATCGGACTGTTATAAGTCTGAGATTTAGGTGGCTAGGGCAATGACGATAATGCTAATGTGTGCTAAAGCAAGGGATATGATCCGATGTGGGAATTTTAGTATCTCCTACCTCAAGGACATTTAGTAAGAGAGAGGAAAGGACAGATTATACTATTTTCTGACTCTTAGTGGGATTGTTGCTCCGGATGCTCTTAGGTTGTTAGTAGTCATAGCTTGAATAGAATGACTAACCTATGGACTACACTACTTTATAATATAAAACAAATTTTACTTTGACTGTTAAAACAAACTCAACATGTAAACCTTTAACAACAGTGTTTGCATGAAAACTAAAGAATATTGATGAAAATTTTTGAAGGTCCATGGGTAGTCATTTGGATCTAGATTAGGACTACCCTCTGTAGGTTGTCGGGTTGATAGCTCTTACTTAAGGTTGGGTAGCATACAGTCTAGCTCTGGTCCTCAATCTTTACTAGTGTCTTATACCTAATCCTGGTCTTCCATATGTGACTACGGTTTTCTTGCTGGTGTTTCTTGTGATGTACTTTTCTACTTTTCTTCTATTGTACTTTTCTTGGTACGTTTAATTTTCTGCAATTTATTTAAATTTCCTATAAATTATATTATAGTTTTTTGAACTAACCATGCAGCAGTAGTAGAAGCCGAGGTACATTTTTTATAGTTTATTTACCTTTTATTTATCTAGAATTTACTTTACTATGCATGCATGTATGACAAACAAAGAAAACAAAATATGTTTTCAAAAAATTAAATACACTTTTAAACCTAGCGAACGCACATAATACACTCCTTTTAATTTACGAGGATCTCTCGGATGAGGTAATCTACAGTTGTTAATGGCAATTCTCCAGCCTATTGAGCCTAACAACTCTTTTAGGCTAAGTAAAATCAAAAGAAAATAGTGATGCCAGAATGAGAGAACCATAGGATCCTAACCGGTGCCACTCAAATTAAATTAAAATTCCCTTAAATAAAACACGTAAATAACAACAACAATAAAAATAACTAGAAAATTGAAACATACCTAGTAAAAAATTTTGAACCTCAGACTTTAAGACTGCTACTTCTACGAGGAGCTTGGAGCATTTACATTGGGTAGCACGATGAGAACCTATAGAAGGACATTTACCAACATAAAATTGTTTTTTAGAATTCAAAAACAAACCATAAGAATTCGAGGTAGTCCGCCTAGTGCGACAGAAATCCTCAATTTATCTTTTAAGCTTTTGTACAATCTTGTTGTGCAATATAAGCCTTAACTTGTCTTAGGATTTCAAGGTCATTGTTCGATATGATGTAATCAAAGCTATTTGTGTGATCGGTATCATGCAATTGTAAGCCCTACATAATAAAATTGGTAGGATGGAACACCTAATAATATATCTTCTAAATTGAAACCAAACCATAGGATTTTTTGGGAAGTTGTCGATGTTCTCTTCAGGATTCGTAACACCCCCACCTTTCCTTCCTTTGGATTCTAAAATAATTGTTCTAATTTGATCTTTTCCTATTTAAATTTCCACGTCCAACCTTAAAAACCATAACTTTGAAATACAAGAAGACAATACCTCTAATCTAGATGTAGAGTTTTCTAAGGTGACCTCGATTATCTAAGAAGTAATTAACTATAGGGGCTTGCCCTTATAGGAAACTTTAAGATAACTTAATATAAACCCTATCAATCTTTCATATTAGACAAGGGAATCTGTCGATCAACATATAGGTTTAGAAGACTAAAACTGATCTCATAAATTCTGTAGTTTATTTAATTGAGCCTCATCATCAACCAATGTGTCTATTTTTTAAGATAAATGCATGGCTTGCGATGTAGAGCTCGTTTATTTAAACTATTAATTATATGAGATCAGTTCAGTCTCGTATTTTTCAAAATTGAAATATTAATTTTCAAAATTATATATGTATATATATATATATATATATATATATATATATATATATATATATATATATATATAATTTATTTTATTTTAAAGTGAGCAACGAGATTCCCATTATGGCAACCAAAAAATTCTAAGACCGAGAGTGGTCGGTTGACCAGGTCTTGGTGGCTGGTTAGTCCAACGAAGAGGGTTGATCGATTTAGGGTAATCGATCAGAGTCAAAAGGTAGGTTAAGTAGCCTAGAAAGGCCGGTTAAAACCGCAGGATAGGGTGATCAGCTCTGGAAGGCCAATCTAACTTACGATGAGCGATTGACACATAGCAGTCGATCAAACTTGGAAGATAGGGTGATCGGCTCAGGATGGCGGATTGAACCCAAAATGATCAAGGATCAACATAGGTCACCCTGATTGAATCCAATACCAGTGTTCAACATGTAGCAGTCGATCAAACCCAAAAGATAGGGTGATCGGCCTAGGACAGCCGATTAATCCCAGAAGGATTGGAGATCGAACTAGGACAGCCGACCAAATCCGAGATTGGTGATTGACACATAGTGATTGATTAAGCCTTAAAGATAGGGTGATCGACCCGAGACACCCGATCAAACCCAAAGGTATCAGGGATCGATCTAGACGACTGATCGAACATAAGACCGGTGATCGACATGTAGTGGTTGATGAAACCTTGAAGATAGGTTGATCTGCTCAGGACGACCAATCAAACCCAAAAGGATTGGGCTCAACCAAGGACAAGTGATCGACATCTGGCAGGTGATCGACATGTAGTGTTTGATCAAACCCAGACGATAAGGTTATCAGCTCAAAATGGCCCAAATGGATTAGGGATCAGCTTATAATGGTTGATCGACTTTATTTGGGTGATCTACACATAGCATTCAATCAAACCAAGATGATAGGGTGATAATTCTAGGATGACCGATTGAACCCAACAAAGGATCGAGGATTGTCCTAGGATGTCCAATCAACCTGAAGTGCTCACGCAATCATGAAAAAATGCAAAAAATGACCATAAGCTAAAATGTAACAAGATGGTCGAAATGCATATGCGATGCAACCCAAGACACTCGAGAGTGCACCAAACTCATCCTAACGACTTCTCATAGGTACCAAGGGTTGATGCTCTTGGATTCACGGCAAAGCCCCCTCCGTCTTTGGCATTGTGATGTGGACGGCCTCCTTCTTTGATTTCTTGTAAGGGAAGCTTTCCACTATTCATAGGATATACAACTACAAAGCTTTTTCCATCCTACTAATGCTTGTGATCCTATAGAATGGGGTAGCTAAAAAGCTTTCCCCATTCTTCACGATCAAACTTGAACAACCCCTCCAAGGAAGGTTGAAAGCTCCAAAACCATGGAAAATTAGGATTCCAACTCATAGGATTAAGGCCTAAAGCTAAAAAGGGGGATCACTCATCTTCATATAGGAATGACCAATGCACTGGACTCTTAACCTCGGGCTAGCTCAAGGAAATAACCAATCCAACACATAGGTGGTGTGGCACATCCACCCCAGGAGAGACCAAACCCACATGCCTAAGCTAGACACACACTAGAGCCGGCTAAGATTTAGAGTTTCTCACTACTGAGAAGATTGCATATGTTTTTCCATGTAGGAGGAAGCTCTATCAGTAGGATAGAATCCTATGTATCCAACAAAGTTCTGGTGGTGCTCTGGTGATGCGTCGACAATCTTTCCATGACCATCCCCCAAGCTAGGATAATGCTCTCATTTAGTATACGAGAATGGATGCCATGCTATGCGCTCCTCCTCAATAAAATCTCCTTATGCAACCAATAATATGGGAAGATTAAGAAGAATAGAAAGAAGAAGGAGAAAAGGAAGAAGAAGGAGAATAAGGGAGGCAAGCTCCCTTGTCCTTCCTTTTTCTTGAAGCCCCTCTCCAATAACCTCTTCAAGCTCCCCAAGAAGAATCATCCAAAGCCTTTCCAAGCTCTCTCTAAGAGCTTTCACTCAGCCATAGCCGAAGAAGACAACAGGGAGCCCTCAATCGAGGGAAAATTGGAGCCAACCAAAAAAGGGAGAGGGGGCCTTAGGTTAAACCCCACTAACCCAAGGAATGACCCATTTTTCCTTGGCTTACCCCCTTGGATGCATTTAGATGAGTGAAAATGGCTATTATCCAACCAATTTTACAGTCCTGAGGCTATCACTACGATTTCAGTGGCTTACAAGGTCAAAACAATGTCAAAAATGGCCAAAATTATGACTTAGGAAGTGAACAACATCTAAGCACCAATTTTTGAGCACTTGGGCACCAATTTTGGTACATAGGTGCTTATGATCCACCCAAGCGGTGCTTAATTTCTTGGGTCTCAGGAAAATTGCCATTTTTTGCCTGTTTTGGGCGCCTAGGTGCCCGATTTTGGCGTCTATATGCTTAGTTCTAGCTCCTATGAACCTAGAATATTGTCCAAATTCCACAACCAAGTGCTAAACCTTCAAAGTCTTGGGCTTAATGTTTTAGGAAGGTGTTTTTGGTGCTCAGGCGCCCAAGGCTAGTGTCGAGGCACCGGTCTGTTTTGAAACCCTATTTTTCCCCAGGAGCGCCTGATGGAAGATTTTTTCAAACCGTAAACTATGAGAGACTCCATATGAGTGAAATATAGTTACATAAATCTAAAATTATTCTCATTATTTATTCACTAGAGAAATTGGTACCAATTGTCGTCCTAGACGACAGCGGAGGAAGGGTGTCCCAAAGCCTAATTTTTTGTAGCACACATAGGTGGACTACTGGACTTACTTTTACCATGAGAGGCTTATAGATGTGTGATGACTTTGAATATTCAAATTACACACCAATCATATGTCTCATCTTGGATAAACCATTTCAATGGTAGATTCTTCCGGGTAGGGCTAGATTGACACCAACACCAGCTTCTTGACCATAATAAGTGCTAGAGAGTACCAGGCTAATGTCTTAAGCTGTCAAATGTTATGGATGAAATGTAGACCATCTCAGATCATGCAGGAGGACACCCTATCAAAAAATGATGACAACAGGTATATGCTATGATTTCTGAAGATGATTAGTAAATGTTTAGCTTTAACTTCTCTTATAGGAATGGCTTCCACCCACCTTAAGAAATAATTAGTCGTACCCAGTATAAAGCATGCCCTTTAGATAAAGGATGGTCATAAGCCTCATGATTTCATTGCACCATCATTTGGTAGGTTAAGTTGCAATCGTAGGGTGTAATATGGTTGGCAGCTAATGCAAAACTACTCCGTGCACTCGACACTGCTGATATCATCTCGTAGAGCCCATGCAATCATTGATTATGGTTAGCCAATAATATTCCATTCTCTTAATTTTTAATTTCATCTTCAAGCTGGATTGATGATCTCCACATAAACTTGAATGTATTTCTTTAACATCCACGTGGACTTCGTATTTAAGCAATGTAGCCACATATGATCGAAAGTTATTCGATATAATGAGTCATTGATGAGAGTATAGGATAGAGCTCTAGATTTAGTTGATGAGTCATTGATTTATCATTAGTTAGCTTTCGTTCTTAGGATAATCCAAAAATTTTTTTCTCCAATCAATTGAGTCTTCAACTTTGACTATAGTGCATTGTTATTTATATCAGTTAATATATTCAAATCAATCAGAAAGAAGACCCAACAAACCTGAACTTTAATTGATATTGATTTCTCTTCTAAGAAACTATCTTATCAGCCAGCTTTGCCAAGGAGTCTGCAACGGTGTTATTACCACAGGGTATTCACACAAAGTTCTATATGGAATATGTTCAAGTAAGCTCATTGTATTTGTTATAATGTTTATGAAGTCGAGGTTTAAAGATTTTATAAGTTTGGGCATTCCGGTTAATCACTAACTTTGAATCCTCATAAACTTTATCTTCTTGAATGCTCATTAGACTAGTCAGATGTAATCCAACAGTCAAGGCTTCATACCTGATTCATTATTAGTAAGCTCTAACAAATGGTAAAAGAATCACATCATCCCTCTCTGACAGGTTAATACAATTCATTTCTCTACTTTTCTAGGGATAACCACTTTTGTATTAATATTTTTGTTGGCTAATGAAGTAATGACACAGTAAAATTCCTAGCATGGTTTCTCTTAATCTTCTAATGTCATGATTTGCTCGTCAGGAAAATCATCATTCTAAGAAGCATCAGTAGGTAAACAGTGTGCTACTAAGTAATCGACCAAATCTTAGCCTTTAGTAATAAATAGGATAATGAAGTTAATATAAAATTGTAATAAGTTTATCAACCAAGGAGCCAATCTTGTAGACAATGTTCAGCGGGTCATCAAATATTAAAATGGATTGAACCTAAAGATATGACAAATTCTATGAGAGAGCATATTGTGACTTAACTTTTGAACTGCAAAACATAGGGCTAGATAATACTTTTCAATAAAAGGATAGTTTCATTCAATGGGGATAAATTGATGACTTAGATAATATAGCTCATTATCCTTACTTGCCTCCTTAGTTTGAGCTAGTATTAATGGCTTCCCTGGGATGGGAGCTACTAATACTAGAGGTGTTATTAAATATTGCTTTATACTTTCAAAACCATGTTGATAATTGCCATCTTAATAGAACTTAGTGTTCTACTTGGTTAAATCAGAAAATGGTCTGCACCTACTTACTAGATTAGAAATAAAGCATCTTAGATATGTCAATTTATCCAAGAAAGATTAAAATTTAGACTTTTGGGAGGCCGCATTTCTAATATTGTTTTCATTTTCTCTGAATCTATTTCAATCTCATGATATTGTACTATGAACTCTGAAATTTAGAGGTAACATCTAAGGCACATTTAAAATGATTCATCTTCATGTCGTATTAAAATAATCATTAAAATACAATTCTCAAATCATATAGATAATCTTTTTCCTTACTTTTCACAACCAGGTCATCAAAATAAATCCTGTTCATCACTCTTCATATCAAAGGGCTTAAATTTGTAACAATAAACTCTAATTAGCATTGTAAATAACATATGTTTCTCTTCTTAGTGAGCCATCTTGATTTGATTGTACTATGTGTATACATCCATGAATAATAAAATATCGTCTTGTGAGGCAAAGTCAACAATTAACACAAGTATATGCAAAAGAAATTTATCTTTAGGACAAGCCTTGTTGAAATATCTGAAGTGTATACACACAAATATTTGTCCATTCTTTTTCTTAACGAGTGCAACACTGGCTAGCTAGGAAGGATTCTTTTCTTCTCAAATAAAACCAGTGTCAATTAATTTTGTGACATATGAAACTACTTGTTCTTCAATTTCAATTCTCATTCATTAAGGTGTTTGTTTAACACGTACAACATCAGGTTAAATCTACAATTTACAGACTGCTAACTAAAGGGAAACTCCTCACATCTCTTCATAACTCTGGGCAGAAAAATCCTTGAATTTCATAAGTAATTTAGCAATATCATTAGTCCTTTTTTTCATTCAAAAGTGAACTTACAAAATCAGTTTATCATGGATTCCCAAATCTATTTATTTTAATTCATCGATAGTTGATTTAATTTTTTCCTCTACTTTGAGAGGTTCATCCCCAACTAAGAGGTCATTCTGATCATTTAAGAGTTCTATGCATATATTATAGTCATCAGGGAGATTTCTCTCGAAAGATATCTCATTAGGTTTTGGATAGTCACAAATGACCATATAGTATTCGTTATCATCCACCGGTCCTACGGTAGCAAATCCCACACCAGCTTTTATTTTAACTTCATTGGATTTAAGATTCTAAAGGTTATCAAAGTGGTTAGATTTTTTTTGGATTAGGAGTGTGTATTAATCCCTATTTTGCTAAATTAGTAACACAAGATGAGAACAAATCAAAAAGGAGTTCTATTAATTCATTTAAAATTTAATCTTCAAATTCTATATCTTTTTAATGATCAAGGATGAGGAACCTTAATAAATTGTTAAACTCTGATAACCACTCTACTGGAATGATAGTTAACTTCCAACTATGCCATACTATCGGTTGATAGTGAGGTTAGAGTTAAAGTGTTGACATATTGTTTAATCTTCTCATAAAAGAATGGTTTGGACTTGCTTTGATTCATGATTGTGTTTCCTTCCTCATTATTGTTTTCTTCTTCATGTGAAATCCTCCATGGTGCTCTTACTTTTTTCAGATCAATAGACCAATTTATAGTATACATATGACTCATCCTCCAAGCTGGATAATAAGTCAATATACATAATAGGTGTTACATTCTTCAAATTTGATGAAGAAACTCTTCTAGTTGAAATTTAGTCTTTTTCTAGGATTATTCTGTTTCTTTTGGCAATTCTAACACCTACTCATAGATTTGGAGAGGTGTTGAAATATTGGATGACTATTTGAGGATCATCATCATCGTTAGAAAATATTTCCTCTTTATCCATATCTCCTTCTTATTATTCAACATTTTCTTTTACTTCTAACTCTTCTTTTATCTTTTTTGTCAACTGTTTCTTCTATAATGGTTTCATTTTCTATCCTTTCTTACTTTTTAGCATTTCCCTTTTGTTCTTTATCTTCTAACTTTTCAACTATAATAATTCTCTAAAAAAGACAACTATTTTTTTTTTGGCAAATAATATGTTGTATCTTCCTAAATTATAACTTCGTGAATTGAAAATATTTATAAGTCACCTTTGATGTATTATTCAATACCATTTGTCAATAATTAATACATTGGTGGAGGGAAGAAAGTACCATCTGATGCTCATGAATCTGTGGTCATCTCAGAAATGCATTGAATGAAGTATCTGTATCTATGATGTGGAACATCACTACAATCTGGATGTCTCCGATCTTGAGTAAGAGGGTTATCAAGCCTAAAGTTCCTTCATTATTTTTATTAAATTCATGTAATAAAATCATGTAAGCTATAATATTTTTGTTATCAATTTCAAAGTAAGGGTTGTTAAATTCATAATCTTAATTAATGTACCAAAATCAACGAGAACTCTACACAATTAAATAGTTCAACATTTATAGTAAAGTTGTCGGTTATGATCAGATATATGTAACAGTAAGTCATTATTAGTAAAAAGTAATTTAGAACTTCATTAAAGTAGTTTAATTCTCCATCTAAATTATCATATGTCAATTGGGCCATACAGATTTTAGGATATATTAAGGATTTAATTAGTGATTCTCACATCTCATTGGAAAAGATTAGACCATTGTACAAACTGAGTTTTACTGGCAACATTTATAAATGGAGCAGCACATTACAATTACCTTTAACCGCAGTTTCCATGGGCTTATCTTGAGTCGGAGCATCCTATAGTAAGGTTATGGTTCATTAAAACTAATGATAGGAGTATATTTTACAAAAGTGTTTTGTGAGTTGGAAGTACTTTGACACATCAAAGATTAATTTTTAGAATAACATTCAGAGTAGTTGTTGACCTTATTTTTCATCACATATGACATAAAATTGGTTAATAAGGAGCCTGCCCCTTCTTTCACCTAGCGTGGTCATGCCAAGCTTAAGCATCACCATGCCCAAAAGTTCCTCAGCATGCTCATGCATGGGCTAAATGTGACCACGCCTGGAAGTTCCTCAGTGTGTGTCGGCCACTTTTTCTTGAAAAAATGATTTCATTTAATATAGCTTATAATTTTGGTTTTGAAAATAGTGTTTTGATTCTGAAAAAAACATGAGACCAAGAAGATCTCAAATGTCCCAATAATACCTCAAGTAAAAACACCCTCTTGAAAGATAAGCGTATTACTTGGCGGTAGAACCGATAATATAAACTAAGAAAGTTATGACATTTAGTTGGTATGTGAAATCTTTATGAGTGACCGATAGTTCCCCTACCTAATAGTAAAGATTGGATAGAGTTTATTTTATTTGGATTCATAGTTCCCTATAGAGGCAAGCCTCTATAGTTAATTACAACCGAGATCACTTAAGAAAACTTTGGATTAAGATCAGTTGTTTAGTATTCAAGATTTCAAATTTTAGTATTCAAGGTTTTTTATCATAAAATCTCATGGGAGTTGCTCATATGAGAACATGTATTTAGGAGTCCAATGGAGGAAAAAGCAAGGGATGCTACGGATCCTGAGGAGAACCTCGGTGACTTCCCCACTGTCCTATTGTTTGGCTTTATATTTTGGAAATGTTGTTTTTTTATGTTTCTTCTGCCAATTATTTAAAATCAAGGCTTACACTTTCATGATACATGATCATGCAAATAGCATAGGAAGATGGGAGGATTTATGTCATACTAGATGACGATCTTGAATTCCTAAAAGTGTTAGGACTTACGTTGCAAAACATGATTGTGTAAGAGCCTAAAGATAGTATAAGGATTTACATCATGGTAGACAAACTGCCTCAAAATCCTATGGGTTAAATTATTTTAAAAATGAGGAAAGGATAGTTGATGAAGACCTCATTTGCTCACTCGAAGATGCTCTTTTGTACATTCTGTATTCTTCTGAAGTCGATCCACTTTGTACTGAGTCTTGATTCATCGGTAGAAGTCCTCTATCCTTTGCTTGCATCCTCACCATGCTGCCCACGAAGTTTGCTCTGAGCTCCTTATTGATGGTGACAACAAGTTTAAGGTTTATATCTTATGTTTCAATTTTGATTATTGTTGTTGAGGTAGTTGATCTCATTTTTGATTAATTAGACTTAATTGGAGTTAAGTCTAACTGGTTTAAAGGTTAATTAAACTAATTTAGGTAAGGTTTAATTGATTAATTAGACTTAATTGGAGTTAAATATAATTGGTTTAAAAGTTAATTAAACCTAATTTAGGTAAGGTTTAATTGATTGATTAGACTTAATTGGAGTTTAGTCTAATTGGTTTAGGATTAATTAAACCTAATTTAGATAAGGTTTAATTGATTAATTATAATTAATTAGAGATGAGTTTGATCATGTGTTATAGTGATCCATCCTAGGCAACCATACTATTGTTCTCTATATTAAAGGTCTGGCAATTATATAAAAATATGCGTAAATAAAACTAGTCATAAAATACAGTAAAGAAGATGAAACAAATTAAAACAATGTGTACCTAGGATTCCTACAGCTACTACAAGGCTAGTATTTTAAACAATAGCATGTAGGTGTACAATGAATAGTGCAAAGAAGGCACAAACATGTATAACAATGTAATTGACACATATAGAAGACTAAGACCAGGTGTAAAAACTTTAGTTATGGGAGAGCTCAGAACCAGGACCAAAGCAACAACAAATCATCCCAAAGGAACTCCAAAGGAAACTATAACTATCAAGTTTGTGAGATCCAACATAGAGTAAAAGATTTCCCACAAAGTACCTGATGGAGGGTAACTCTCGATCCGGTCTGCGTGACTGATTTATGAAGATATATTCAAAAGACTTTAATTTTTATGCATAAAGATATTCTTATATGTTGAAAACGTTTCACTTTTTTCATGCAAAAGTATGATTCTTATCAAGAAAAATAGTTATGTTATTTTTATGTATTTTGTAAAATTTGTATAAATCAGTCACGCCTTTGAGTTGGAGTCGACAGTAGCCCGTGAAGACAAAAGGGCATTTACTAAATGTTAGAGGGCAACGGTGCCAATCCTTTGCCCTCCTATCATTAATTTCAGAACATGCACCACTTCACACATATCTAAATAGAGTTTTGATCATTTCTCTTACCACCAAGACGTTCAACTTACACCAGTCTGTTGATCCATATGTAGCTACTTAAAATATCCCCAACTATTATAAGGATTTGAGCGTAAGGTTCAAGCTCAAATCCCTAAGCATTGGGTTTAATTGTAGGTTAAATTATAAAAGGAATTTTCTTTTATGATTTAATTAATTAGATACATTTTGAATCACATCTTGGTGTATCTTTATGTTTTGTGGATGATTTTGTTCAACAAGTCAAAGTACTTCCAAATGACCTATAAGATATGCAAAATCTTGTAAGGGTGTCCAGAGAGTAACTCTACATAACCATAGAATCTTTTGGATCATCTCAAGTTTGTTTGGGCCTATTGATCACCCCCATATTAAATAATTATGTTTTAGACTTTGCTGAGTATTTTATCTTTTAATCGATCGATAAGCAAGGTATATGGTCAATCTTTAAGGTTTTGCTTAAAAATTACGAAAGTAGGTACCCTTAGAGAGATATTTTACACTCTTACATTTGATTGGACTTGAGATTGTAGTGTTTTAAGATGGTTATAATTTCTATGTTTTTGTTATCTAATCCTTTTTGCAATAGATTAAATCAAACATAGTTCACTACAAGCTCTTAGGTAAATAAGGGGAGGTTTGTAATTTGGAAAAGGTTTTAAAAATGTTTTTAATCCTTATTGATAGATTGAGATATGCTTATTGATGAGAACTTTTTATATTGCAAACATATGAACCTTAACTTACATATTTATATTGATTTTTGTAAAGTCCAAACTTTAACGCAAGTATACGTATCGTATCAAGTAATACAGGGCTCTAATGGAGTCCTAGTTATCGATCCCATAGGGAAGGCACGTTCCTTACAATAGATAGCATAGTACTGAAATACAATACTAAAATCGTAATTAAAGTTTAAGTTTACTTCTACTATCAAGATGCAGAAAACAATAACAGTTAAGCAAACTACAATTACTTCTAATATCCTTAAAAACAGAATTAACTAACACACACTAAGCTTGGTATTTGAAAGGTTTTGATATATATGAAAAGTATCTTTCCTCTTGCAACAAGTATATGATGTGTGAATGATGTAGACTGATTATGTATTGTATTGTGCCAAATAGGAGCATAAACATTTGTTTTCCCTCAAAAGAGTACCCCCTCTTCCAAGCATGAAAAGAACATTGACATATCTTAAGTTTAGTCACTAAATCTAAGGCTAGGCTGGGAGGATACTGGCTGTCACTACGGAGCTCCCACTCACCCTTCACCTGAAGGCTAACCTTCGACCTTAGTTTCCAATCTTAGGACCAAATTGGGGATCTCAGCCTGTCACCCTGAAACTCCAATTTGAAGTCCATCAAAACACATTTCCCTATTTAATTGCACTCAATTCCCATGAACTATGCAATTCATTCATGAACATTGAATAGATTCTTCATTATTGTTGTATGACACTAAATCCTTTCAGAGTTAATGTACAACAACAGATTTTAACAATTCAGTTGGCCAGATCAAAAAGTAAATTAAGTTCGAAAAGAAAAATCATCACAAATTCAATACTTTAAAAGCACTTTAAATCCACATCATCACATCATCACATCTCTATGCAAGAAGAAAGATAAAGGATACTACTTAGAATTCATAGAGAAGACACAATAAAACATGGATTTTATATATAAAAGAAAAGTCATACAAACCACAAAAGCAAATACAACATATCTCTTTCTCCTCCCCAAGCAAATCCCATGAAGTTCCTTTGAATCCTTTTCTCTCTTTTTTGCAACACTCAATTCCCTCTTAAGAATGGAAATGAAGAAGCAATCTCTCACTTTACTCCTTCTTCACTCCATAGAGAAGAATCCCTCTTAAATTTTCACTTCTACACTACTCTCTTCTAAACCCTAACACTCAACACACTCGCTCACTCACCAAAACCTATCTAAAACTCTACCACCACCACAAATTTCGTCAAAAAATAGTTACATATATGTTAGAAATGAATTCCCAAGAGTTTCTTTAAGCATCCCTTCAAAAAGTCACCAAAACTCTTCAAATTTGAATTGCATCGACATTGGGCGCCAGCGGTGCCCGACAGGGTGCCGGCGGCACTTTATCGTACCATTATATTCTGGAGCTCTCGGGAAAATAGCGCCGGCGGCACCAGAAGCTAGTTTTATCCATTTTGCTCCTTTTTGCTTTGAATTCGTTCCTTTTTACTTCTTTCACTCCAATCACCTAAAATCATCATACATCCAACAAATCATAAAAAAATACCTTTCTTTAAAGTGAAATATCACCAAAAATGGGTAAAATTATATAGCAAAAATAGTATATATTTTTGGTGCATCAAAATCCCCCAAACTTAACTATTACTTGTCCTCAAGTAATCCTTTTACTACTTAAAAATATAACTCAAGGCAATGTACTTTTTATCTGTAGGATACGAAAATTTTTCATTCAAAGGAATTTATTGGTAAGACTTTTTGAAAGAAATTCAGTAACTCAGGATAACACTACAAGTATAAGAATATTCACCAATCAAGTCTAAGGGTTCTAGTCTTATATTTATTTCAAGATAAACCATAATTTGTCACATTAACAGTTCCTTGAAAGACTATGTGAAGAAGGAGTTCATGCAAACTTCATCAAAATGTAGGCTAATACTTTAAATATAAATTCAGAAATGAAATCAAGTTCTCCCTTTAGGGTGACTCAAGTGAAGCCAATTTTTTATTAGGCATCTCCTCAAACTTCTCCTCATAAATATTTTCTTTCTTTTTCTTTCCTTTTTCTTCTTTCGTTTTTTCTTTTTGGGATTATTTTTTCAATCCTTCTTTTCTTTTCTTTCCTTTTTTTTCTTTTTTTTATATATATGAGGATTACTATATCTGGATAGCCTTTAATGATTTTGAACTTCACTCTCCTCTTTCTAAAGTTCAAACTTGAAACACCCCCTTACTTTATAATTAGGTATGAGCTTTATTATTCATCATAGAGTTACAATCTCTTCTTAACACAAAATACTTTAAGTCTCTTAACATTTCAAAATTACAGTTTTCTTTACTTTAAATAGTTAACTATAATAAAATCTTTTCATACCAAATATCTTACCCTTATATAATTAACCTTTATTACTAAAAACTTTCATCCAATCCTTCCATAATATTCAACTAAAATAAAAAGTTTTAGTTATCTCAAGTGAATTTCAACTATTAGAAGTTATGCTAATAATTTTTGAAAATATAATAATTGAGAACAAATAAGAGCTAGTATTTTTCTACCCTCCCCCAAACCTAAATTTTTCAATAAATTTGAAATAGTAGAGAGTAAAAGAAGCTAACATTTTTGTACCAGGATCTTAAAAACTTCAAAAGCTATCTGGTATTAATCAAAATTTACAGCTTGTAGGCATGAAACAGTTAGTAACAGTGATATAAAATTTTTAAAACATTTACAGGGTAAAGAGATATCAACTTTAAACATCTAAACATCCAACAAAATAACACAACTACTAAACAAATTATCACAGCACTACACATCTCATTTAACAATTTCAACTTTTCATTACAACATAACAGTACATCAACAGGTTTACACATCACATGAAAGTAAATAACTACTAAATCACAGAAACAACACAACACATAACAAGAAAAATAGAAATAGAAACAGACAAACTACCACTCTTCATCACCACGTTCATCAGCAGGGTCAGCAGGACTAGGTCTATACGGTGTATAGCTGGGGCAAGTAGGGAATATCACATCAGTCTCCCCCCTCATGAATCTGACCTGGGCGTCATGATAGGCAATGTCATACTCAACTCTTCTTCTCATATAATCTTCATTCACATCACTTCTAGCCTCAAACACATCCACCCTATCATTTAGTCTATCTATACTAGCACTCTGTAATCTCAGCTGCTCCATAATATCAGATAATGTAGGGGGCTCAGATGTAGATGGAATGTCATAACTCGTAGTAGGAATATCAGTACTCCTACTCTCATCTCCTGCTCCCACATGAGAATCATAAGTACCAATGATAGTCTTGGTAATTGGTCTCAGTGGTATAGCTACCTCTTCAGAACTATTGAACTCTACTCCAGACTGTACACACAGGGCATGAACTAGGGCAGGATGTCATAATCCTCCAGTGGTGTCTCCTCTAGCAATAGACTGAATGTTCTTGAAGACAATAGCTCCAATATCAATCTTCTTCATATTCTGAAAACAATAATTCAGAATTGCTCTATCCCTTGTAATTTCACTATGATGATAAGAAGGTAACAGTCTTGCAGAGATGAAATAGCGTCAAACTTTAGATGCAACATTTAACTTAGAAGCGGGAAAGTTAATCATCTGTTTTTTACTCACTTTCCATTCCCCTTTTCTGTTTGTCAGAAAAGCAATCATTCCTTCATATTCGCCTCTCGCGTATCAAAATTTTCATATTCGCAAACAAAAGGTTCCCAACTCTGATAAAATGCATTGATATGCTGAGGGGTAAATTCAATCATTTTTCCTCCAACAAGCACATATTCTGTCTCAGTCCAGGGCACATTTGCGTAGAATTCTCTAACCACACCCAAAACAGCATTTCCAGTAAAATAACAAAATCTCTCCCATTTTCGCTCGGCAATTAGCTGTTCAACAAATCCTCCAGGATTACCAAAAGCTCGATCCTAAATACACTTCTTATTGTAAAGGTAAGAATTAAAATGAAATTGCGCTTTGACATTGACAAATCTTTCTCCATCATAATCAAATTTTCTCTTCCCTTTACTCATCCTTGAAGCCAAATGAATTTCTAAAAATTGCAAGAAAATTCTAATAAATTTCAAATCCACAATGTAGCAACCTCCAAATACTATTCTTAACAAGAAAGAGCAAATTTCATCATAGGAAATCCCAAAATTTCTTCAAAAAATCCCAAAATTCCAATCTAAGCAATGTGAGAGATTCCTATGGTAAAAATAAAAAAATTTTAACTCAAAGTGAAGCTCTTACCAAGAGAAGTGTAGATCCGGTCTCGAAAAGCCTTGAAATTGCTTCAAATCTAAGATCTAGCAAGCACTAAGTCTTCAAAGTCGCGAAAATGAAGGAGGAAGATGAAAACAAGGGAAAAATTTACGAGTCCCACAGTCAAAATCGTGAAATAAATGAGTTTTGGCCTTTTTCTGTATTCAGGCGCCGGTGGTGCTCAATAGGGCGCCGGCGGTGCTCTATTTTTTTAAATTGGCCAAAGTCTCTGGATTTGGACGCCAGCGGCACCAATTCAAAAATTTTTCTGGGTCCGAAAATTTTTTCATAATTTCAATCGTTTTGTCCTCCGCAATGACATTTAATAATTCATTAAACATCTATTTCATCACACAAGCAATAACTAACACAATTCATACACAAACAACACAAAACATCACTTATATATATAAAATCCACATTACATAAACACTAACATGTTCATCAAATTAAATCAACGACCCTTAGATTTTTAGTGTTGCAAGTACACTATGATAAGCAAACACTAAAATCTAAGCACACACAATGAAATTAAGTATAGAATATCCAAATGCAAACTACAAAGCAAAGCAAAGAAAATACTAAACACACCAAACAAAACTAACCAAAGCAAAGCAAACACACATCAAACACAAGCAGAATCCAGTAGTCACTCCTCATCAGTCTTCGAACTATCTCCCTCTCTGATATCCCCAATAGATTTTTGATGCACGAACAATTTGTAGAAGGGACGAAATGGGAATTCATCAGATGATTCCTCAGCAATCACAGCATTCTTCTTCATCAGATTAATCAGGCCCATTTTAATCTGACCAGTGTGATCAAATTGTTCCTTCATCCTCCAGTCTATTGGATCAAATAAATCAGAAATATTATTAATGTCATTCATAACATTCTGTACCCCTTTTTCCAACTGCTTGATTTTCTTCAGTATCTCTCTGGAATTTTTCAGGAAAGTAAGGCTTAATGGGTTGTGAAGTCTGAGTTGGTTAATCAGCAAGCAAATCCATATCACCTTCATCTCCTACTGTTTGGTAGTCATAAAGATTAGTTAGATCAATAGGCCTCCAGGGAAGAAGAACATTTTCCCAACTCTCATATGGCACTTATGATTGACTATACAACAGAAATATGGTGGACGGGTGTCCATGCCCATGTTTAGATCCATGAACTATCAATCCCAAAACTGATTTCACAATTATATTTTCAATATCAATCGACCTTCCAATTTGAATACAGAAATTCAAAATAGCATTTTCCTTGGTTACTTTACTAATCTTCAAAGTTGGAAATAACTTTGCTGAAATAAAATAATGTCACTGCTTTGACACCAGATTTAAAGATGCAGACGGGAAACTCATATATACATTGTCTCTTACTTCCCAATCTTCATTTTTATCCGTCAAATAACAATAACGCGTTAAAATTGGAATAGTGGAAGATAGGTACATTCTCAATCATAAAGAGATCATTAATTCTTGCAGGAGTGAATTGCACAAACCTACCTCACACAAAGACAAATTATTGGTTGATCTTATGAAGATTTGCATAGAATTCCTTCACAACCAGAACGACTACGGCAGCGGTAGTGTAACATAGCACTTCCCAACGCCTTTCCATTATTATCTCTTCAACTCTTGTAGAAGGATTATACATACCTCGATTAATAAAGCCTCTCTTCTTGATAATCCTCCTTTTCATCATCAACTTGTTGAATAATCGCTCCGCCACGAAACTGATAAACTTACTTCTGTCGGTTGAAAATGTGAGATCGAGGGATTTCTATGGAGTAGGAATCTATGGGATGTGAATTGGGAAAGGAAGTTTTCATTTTCCTGGAGTTTGAATGTTTAAAATGGAGTTTTGGGAGTTGTAAGAAAGAAGAACCCGCTCAAAACCGCCACTCAAACCCGAAATACTATACAAATCTCTGTAATTGGGTGTCGGCGGCGCCAGTGGTCAAAATCTGCACCGAACTTCGTTTGGCCCGAAATATTCCAATATCTCAATTCGATCCAATCTTTATCAAATTTTAAAAGTGTTTAGGAGTGATTAGGATTCCAAAATAACTATATAAAAGCACAACTACAACAAACAAGCAAACATACCATAAAGATACATATGAGTTGCCTCCCATAAAGCACTTGGTTTAACATCGTCACCCCGACAAACCATTTAGAAAATGGAGATGACTCAGCATTAAAACATCTTCGAAGTCGGGTTGAAACCTGTCAAAATAAGGCTTTAATCGATGCCCAATAACCTTGAATATCTTTCCAATATCAGGATCCTCAATATCAACAGCTCCAAAAAAATGAACTTTTACAACTGTAAAAGGTCCCAACCATCTAGACTTGAGCTTTTCAGGAAATATATTCAATCTTGTGTTGTATAACTAAAACTTTCTGTCCATGTTCCAATTTCTTTATTAATATCTTCTGATCATGCCACAATTTCATTCTCTCTTTATAGAACCTATCATTGTGATAAGATGCATTTCTAATTTCTTCCAATTCATTCAATTGCATAAATCTCTTCTCTCCAGCATTTTTCAAATTAAAATTCAACTCTTTTATCGCCTAATATGCTTTATGCTCCAATTCAACTGGTATATGACAATTTTTACCAAACACTAGTCTATAAGGAGACATTCCAATAGGGGTCTTAAAAGCAGTCTTATAAGCCCATAATGCAGTATCTAATCGAGCAGACCAATCTAATTTGTGATTATCCACATTTTCTCCAAAATTCTTTTAATTTCATGATTAGGCACTTCTGCTAAACCACTATTCTGAGGACGATAAGCAGTAAAGAATCTATGAATAATATTATATTTCTCAATCAATCTCTTAGTTTGATTATTCCTAAAATGAGATACACCATCGGTTATAATCACTCTCGACATTCCATATCTCGCAAATATATTTTTCTTTAAAAATTTTGAAACACTCTGAGCATCACATCTAGGTAAAGCAATAGCTTCAATCCATTTAGAGACATAATCAACTGCAACCAATATATATAAATTTCCAAATGAAGGAGTAAATGGTCCCATAAAATCTAATCCCCATACATCAAAAATTTCATCTTCTAAATTATAATTTAGAGGCATTTTCTAGAAGTCGGCACAAAGATTATATTTTATGGGACCATTTACTCCTTCATTTGGAAATTTATGGGAAATATCAAACATTCATCATTAAAATCAAATTTTCTATCATTTTCTAGAAGTCGGCACAAAGATTTGGTAATTTTAGAAAAATCTTTAATATATCGCTTATAAAATTCAGCGTGTCCTAAGAAACTCCTCACCTCTCTCACGATAGTGGGTGGTGGCAATCTCTCAATCACTCGAATTTTAGCAGGGTCAAACTCCATACCAAATTCAGAAAGTGATCTTTTAGGGTGGCGGCATTTAATTTCCTATAGTCAATACAAATTCGCCATCCATTAATTTGTCTTGTAGGTATAGTTTCATTCCATTCATTCACTTCAACAGTCTCTCCTCCCTTTTTCGGTACACATGTATTGGACTCACCCAAGCACTATCCGAAAAAGGATAAATAATTTCAGCATCCAGCCATTTTAAAATCTCCTTCTTAACTACTTCTTTCATTATTGGATTCAATCTCCTCTGTGAATCAACTCTCAGTTTATCTTCTTCATCTAATAAAATCATGTGCATACAAATCGAAAGACTGAGTCCTTTAATATCCTCTAAAGTCCATCCAAAAGCTTTTTTGTATCTTTTTAAAATTTCCAACAATTATTGTTCTTGATATTCGTTTAACTCCGAAGATACAATAACTAGTAGGGTAGATGATTCTCCTTAAAAAATATATTTCAAATGATTAGGGAGAATTTTCATCTCAAGTTCAGAAGGTTTTATTATAGATGGAATTAAGATTTTATCTCCACCTTCCATAGTGTCTAATACTTCAAATCTCTCCTGAACATACTCCAAATCTTCATTCTTTGTACTACCTAAATTTTCTTCATTTTCAGTTCCTTCTTCAAACTTATTTTTATACTCAGCTTCGTTTTCAAATATATTTTCAAAATGATCGTTTCTTAAATATTCACAAACCTCCATCCTAAAACATTCATCATCTTTTTCCATTGAGGGACACTTCATAGATTTCAAAATATTAAAGGTTACCTCTTGATCATTAACCCTCATAGTTAATTCTTCTTTTTGAACATCAATCACAGCTCTCCCATTAGTAAGGAAAGGTCTTCCCAAAAAGATTGGAATTTCTTTATCTTCCTCCATATCAAGTACAATAAAATCCACAGGAAAGATAAATTTATCCACTTTCGCTAACACCTCTTCCACCACTCCTTTAGGGTAAGTAATGGAGCGATCGGCCACTGAAGAGTCACAGATGTAGGAAAAATTTCTCCTATTGCCAACCTTTTAAAAGTTGATAAAGGCATAAGATTAATACTAGCTCCCAGATCACGTAAGGCTCTTCCGAAAAAATTTTCACCTATAACACACGAGATAGTGAAACTACCTGGATCTTTAGTTTTCCTGGAAGCTTCTTCTGAATAATTGCACTACACTCTCCGCTAAGTGCAATAGTTTCATGATCTGTGAACTTTCTTTTCTTTTTGAGAATATCCTTCATAAACTTGGCATAGTTAGGCATCTGATCTAATGCTTCAACAAAAGGAATATTTATCGTTAATTTCTTAAGGATCTCAAAAAAAATTTTTAAATCTGTTATCCCTATTTTGTTGCTTCAATCTTTGAGGAAATGGAGGTGGTGGTTATTCAACAGTAATCTTCATTTGTTGAAGAGGATATTCCAAATCTGGATAAATCTTGTTTGAACCTTTTTCAATATCCACCTTCTCTTTTCTATTTCAACTTCTTTATGTACTCTTGTCTCCAATTCCTTTCCACTCCTTAATTGAATAACCTTAAGTTATTCCTTGTTTTGATCTTTTGGATTGATCTCAACATTACTTGGAAGCGTTCCAGAAGGTCTATTATTAAGTGCAGTGAAAATATGCCCCAATTAATTTTCAATATTTTTCAACGCAATACCTTAAGCTTGTAATTGATTTCCTATATTCAGAATCATTTCTTCAGTAGAAAACTTCTTATCCTTAAATTGTGGGTTACTATTGAATCCAGGAGGATAAGAGGGTTTAAAATTGGTATTTCCTTGATTGTTCAAATTTCCAACTGGATTTATAGATTTGTTCCCCCATTGTGGGTTAACATTGGCATTGCTATTATTCCAGTTGAAATTTGGGTGATTCTTCCAACCATGATTATAATAATTCTAATAAGGATTATTAGGTCTATTAATAACATTCAAAGTCTCGTAAGGTGTTTGAGATTTTGTTATTTGTCCAAATGAATTTTCCTCTAACACTTGGGGTGGTTGAGAATAACTCATTCCATACTGATCTATTTTCTTAGAAAGGGCTACAATTTGAGAAACTATCATAGTCATCATATCTAAATCATGAACACTAGCTACTCTCTTAGGATTTACCCGTTCAGAGGGCCATTAAAAATTATTTATAGTCATTTCTTCTATTAATGTGTATGCTTCATCAAAAGGTTGTGACATTAATGATCCACCAGCAGCAGCATTTATAATTGATCTCAATGATCCTACTAATCCATTGTAAAATGTTTGAATTATTAACCCGTTTGGTAAAGCATAATGTGGGCACTTCCTAAGAAGATCTTTAAATCTTTCCCAAGCTTCATATATTGATTCCCCTTCAAACTGACCAAAAGATATGATATCATTTCTTAGCTTAGCAGTCTTTGATGGAGGGAAATATTTTGATAGAAACTTTTGAGAAAGTTCTCCCTAAGTTCTAATAGAACCAGGTGCTAACAAATTTAACCACGCCTTAGCTTTATCTCTTAATGAAAAAGCAAAAAGTCTAAGTCTAACAAAGATCATTCGACACTCCGTCATATTTAAAAGTAGCACACAGTTTTAGAAAACTAGCGAGATGTAAATTTGAATCCTCATTAGGTATTCCTCCAAATTGATTATTTTGTACCATTTGGATAATAGCAGATTTAAGCTCAAATGAATTAGCAGCAACATTAGGATTTTGAATAGTCACGTGAATTTCAACTGCTATTGGGTTAGCATTATCTCTTAAAGGTCTTGGCAAATTTCCAATTTCATTTCTCTGATTATCTTGGTTATTCACCATTTTGCAAGGATTTTCAGTTTGTTTTTTTGTTTTCTAATTTTTCAAATAGTACGCTCTAACTCCAAATCGTAAGGTACTAAACCTATAGATCCACTACTACGCATATAAAATCACACAAATACTCTAAAAAGTAAACAAACACACAATTACACACTACAAAGTAAAGGTTTTCAATTACTATATTATCAATAGGTACCGTTTATACCTTCCCCGGCAACGGCGCCAAAAACTTGATGCGGACTTTTTATATTGCAAGAACTTATGAACCTTAATTTATATATTTATAATGATTTTTGTAAAGTCCAAACTTCAACGCAAGTATACGTATCGTATCAAGTAATATAGGGCTCTAATGAAGTCCTGGTTATCAACCCCACAGGGAAGGCACGTTCCTTACAATAGATAGCGTAGTAGTGAAATCTAATACTAAAATCGCAATTAAAGTTTAAGTTTACTTCTACAAACAAGATGCAGAAAATAATAACAGTTAAGCAAACTACAATTACTTTTAATGTCTTTAAAAACAGAGTTAACCAACACACACAATAAGCTTGGTATTTGAAAGGTTTTGATATATATGAAAAGTATCTTTCCTCTTGCAATGAGTATATGATATGTAAATGATGTAGACTGATTATTTATTGTATTAAGCCAAATAGGAGCATAAATGTTTATTTTCCCTCAAAAGAGTACCCCCTCTTCCAAGCATGAAAAAACCATTGACATATTTAAGTTTAGTTACTAAATCTAAGGCTAGGCAGGGAGGATACCGGCTGTCACTACGGAGCTCCCACTCACCCTTTACCTGAAGGCTAACCTTCGACTTTAGTAACCAATCTTAAGACTAAATTGTGGATCTCAGTCTGTCACCTTGAAACCTCCAATTTGAAGTTCATAAAAACACATTTCCCTATTTATTTGCACTCAATTCCCATGAACAACACAATTCATTCATGGACATTGAATGGATTCTTCATTATTTTTGTAGGACATTAAATCCTTTCAGAGTTAATGTACAACAACAGATTTTAACAATTCAATTGGCCAGATCGAAAAGTAAATTAAGTTTGAAATAAAAAACCATCACAATTTCTTCAATACTTTAAAAGCACTTCAAATCCACATCATCACATCATCACATCTCTATGCAAAAAGAAAGACGAAGGAGACTACTCAGAATTCATAGAGAAGACACAATAAAATATGGATTTTATATATAAATGAAAAGTCATACAAACCACAAAAGCAAATACAACTTATCTCTTTCTCTTCCCCAAGCAAATCTCTTGAAGTTCCTTTGAATCCTTTTCTCTCTTCTTTGCAACACTCAAGTCCCTCTTTAGAATGGAAACGAAGAAGCAATCTCTCACTTTACTCCTTCTCCTTCACTCTATAGAGAAGAATCCCTCTCAAATCTTCACTTCTACACTATTCTCTTCTAAACCCTAACACTCAACACACTCACTCCCTCACCAAAACCTCTCTAGAACTCTCTACCACCACCATAAATTTCGGCCAAAAACAGTTACATATATGTTAGAAATGAATTCCCAAGAGTTTCCTTAAGCATCCCTTCAAAAAGTTGTCAAAACTCTTCAAATTTGAATTGCACCGACATTAGGCGTCGGCGGCGTTATATCGTCCCATTATTTTCTTGAGCTCTCGGGAAAATAGTGCCGGTAACGCCAGAAGCTAGTTTTCTCCATATTGCTCCTTTTGCTCTGAATTTGTTCTTTTTTGCTTCTTTTCTCTCCAATCACCTAAAATCATTATACCTCCAGCAAATCATAAAAAAAATATCTTTCTTTAAAGTGCAATATCACCAAAAATGGGTAAATTATATAGCAAAAATAGTATATATTTTTGGTGCATCACTTATCCATTGGTTGGGGGCTTAAAATTAGTGAATTATTGATCTTCTAACTCATGCCCCCTCACACTTAGGTCATGTAAGTTCAACTTTTTTCCCATGTTTAACAATTTGAGTAATTATAAATTTACCCTTTTATAGAAAATATTTTGAATGAGTTTCTACCTTATTACCATTGACATTCCAATCATCCCAGAGAATTATTCATCAGCATTTAATGTCCCTCCTTTTGGTTTATCCTAAATATTCATTAAGTTAGGGTTAAAATATAAGACTTCCAAAATGCCCTAGGGTTTCTACCTCATAACTTTCACATTTTGATCCAAGGCATCATGAAAGTTCACTGGTTTTATTCATGGGCCAACTAAGACATCATAGGAGAATTCAATTTTTTCTGATTTTTATTTATTTTTTGTTATTAATTAAAACTCTACTTATGAATTTCAAAGGTTAATTAATTTGACTTTTCAAAACATGTTTTCTATCCTTAGGAAAAATTTTATAGTGTTCCTAGAGGTCAGAGGAACAATCAAAAACATTTTTGTGATTTTCTTAAATGTATTTCAAATTTTATAATTTTTAAATATATTTTAAAAAGAAAATAAATAGAAAATATTATTTTATTTTAAAATAAAGTTTTGTTCTTATTTGGTCCCTCTGACAGAGAACCTATCAAAAATGTTTTTATATTTTACTTTATATGAGTACTTTAAGCGGACAAAGGTAAATATATTAGAAAATTAGGGCTTTTAGAGTTAGGAAGTCCTCTGCCTTTGGAAAAATCAGAAGAACTCCCTAATAACATCATGAAAATGCCCATAAATTTCTAGTCAAAATAAGCAATATTTAGATTTATATAATTTAATTATGCTCTTGAGTTTCTATTTAATTTCAAATAAAATATCAAATAAATATTTTCAAAATCTAGTCCATAATATTCTCTTATGTTCACTTAGCACATGAGTATTTTTATTTATTTTTATTATTTTTCTACACCAAGATATGATTTTTGAAATTTTTAATATTTAATTAAATCAGAAAATACCCTATTTTCCTACTTAACTACGTCAGCGCCAACTCATCGTTGGCGACTCTGAACTCCACGCGGCGCGCTTCAATTCACTGACTTGCTACATGGCCTGCCTCTTCTACATGATTTTGTTTTAATCAAAATAACTCGAACAATACTGGAATAACACCGGGAATAATACGAGAATAAAATATGAATAAAATAAGAATAACACGGGAATAACACCGCACATATCCAGGAGTCAACGCGTCGTCCGCCGTTCTCCCCATTCCACTTCCTTGACACATCTGTCAGCGTTCTTGCTTCCTCTAGATGTTCGACTTCATCTTCACCATTAATTTAATAAACGTAAAAGATTGGACGGCTCCTGGTCATCATCCCAAACTAAACCCAAGCCCGAGAACCGTCCAACTTAAAATGCTAATATCTCTCTCGATTCTCAATGAAGTTGCATGGAGTTTGAACTTACACCTTCGTCTAAGCGAGTAGATCAAATCTTTACAGCTAAACATGCATGAAATATACATCTTCATAAACATCCAAAATCAAAGTGAGAAATTTGTCGTAGATGCACAATTTTAAGTAAATAAAAAGTGTCAAATGACCGCCAAACTGGTTTACATGATCTTCATATGTGAATAAAAAGATCAAGCAACTTATAGAGCGTAATTTGAATCACTGGATTGACTTGTAGAAGAAAATGATAATTTTTAGGATTTATGATGACAATTGTATGTCATGCATAAAAATTTTACTTAAATGGCTTTTAAAAAAAAACTATTTCAAATGATTGTCAAACATGTTTGCATAACACTAAAAAATGATAATAAGCATCATGCTACTTTCAGGATGAGGTTTGAATCTTACAATAACCTTAGAAGAGAAAATATTAATTATAGAGCTTAAGTGATTACGACTGATTTTAGAGTTATCTCTGATTTTGGTTAAAATTGTTTGTGTTTGATGATTGTTTTGTTTCCTTATGATTTTATTAAATTAGCAATTTAATTTATTTAAGTTGAGGTTAGCTCAAGACCAAGATTAAGTGAAATACAATTAAGTCTAAGCCAAAAAAAGTAAGGTTAATAAAAAAAGAGGTAAAAAATTCATTCTTTAGAGATTGGAGAAATTACTAAAGAAGTTACCGATCCGCGGAGTTCATATGCAAAGCTGCGCGATATCTGATGATCGAAAAAAAAGATCTGAAATTTATTCAATTCTTTGTACTTGAGATGTGTTGGGGGGGAAGAAAAAAAGAAAATACCGTACGTTGGATGCACTTTGGAGCAATTTCGAGTAAGAACGCTAGCACACAGAGCTCAACGATATGGGTGCTTTTGGTCAACAACATTGAAGGATGTGGAAGATTTCCCTAAGAGGTGTGTGCAATGCCAAAATATTCCTTGCTAGAACATCTGCCGACCCAAAAGCTCCAACCAATCACAAGCTCCAACATTTCACCGTCTAGGCCTGATTTCGTGGGATAGTTTCCTCCAATCAAAGGCCAACATAAGCTTCTCTTTATCATCGTCAAATATTTCTCAAAATAGATCGATGCCAAAACGCTCACTCAGATGACTGCGGAAGTCATCTGAAATTTCATTTGGACAAATGTCATATGTTGGTATGGTATGTCGCTCGTCACCATCACTAAAAACAGAACAAAGTTTACAGATAAGGAAGTAAAAGATTTCTATCAGAGTCAGGTAATAAGCCTGAAGCTTGCATCGGTACATCATCCGCGAATGAATGGCCAGGCAGAAGCTACTAACAAGATAATTTTAAATCTGCTAAGAATGAAAGTTGAAGGAGCAAATGGAAATTGGGTTGGCATTCTTCATTGGTCCTCTAGGTGATTCAAATGACCCCTTCAACTGTGAACAGATATACTCCCTACATGCTGTCTCACGGAATGGAAGTAATCTATTGGTTGAGTAACTACCATAGCCAAAAGGGTGTTATAGCCTCAGCATTTAATGAGGAAAATCTAACCAGTTAGCAGGAGGTCAACGATGAACGAGTGATGCTCGAGCTCGATCTTGCGGAAGAAAATAAAACCAATTCAGCCTTTTGATAAGAAAAAGTCAAGAGAAGAACCACCCATTACTACAACAAACATGTCCAGGAAAGGACTACTACCCCAAGAGATCTTATGTTAAAGAAAGCCAGTTTAGCGGTTCGCAGACAAGCGATCAACAAGGTAGAAGAACAGACGTGAATTGGCCCATAAATTGTTGATCAAAGAGTCTCTCTCGAAGCTTACAAGCTAAAGACCTACACCGATAAAGGAGTTGCCTGAACGTAGAGCAGAGCCAATCCTAAGTAATTTTTTTTTCCATAGGAACTCCTTGTATCACCACACAAAAAAATAATAAAGAAGGTGGTTTCATTCAATGAGCATGTAATATTTCTCTCTTAAGAAATGTTAAAACTATGAATTGGTTAATTAAGTGTGTGACCCCAAGTTTGAACAACACTCGGAGAACTTAAACCCGAGCAGTGAAACCGATAATGACTCTAAAATCTCTAATTGGCAAGATATAAAATGAAACATCCTACAATGCTCATGCATCATAGACATATCCCAAAACTTGGTTGGATATAACTCTCAAGGTGGTTCTCTGCCTAGTACTGACGTACTCTGCAAAGGTTACCAAACAAATCACCACATAGTTGAGTCATGGCACTTACCCTTGCAAAAGCAGCTAGAAGATCTCATAATAAACTTGCACGAGGGGGTAATCTATCTAAGGTACGAGGTTCGACCAAGATACCGGGATCTGGCAAGTGTAAGAAGTGACCAAGAATCTACATCAAAAACCAACAACGATGAAAGTCATATTATCGATACAAAACTCTAAAAACAACCGAAAATGATGCAAGATGTTTCATCAATGTTTGAAAATAAAAATTGTCCCTTACTCAAGCATCAAAAACTTGTCTCTAAAATCGAGCCAGATGAAGCTCTGGAGGTGGCTCCCTGCCCAATAGTGACAAGCTCCACGAATGTGACAAAAAAAGATCACCTCAAAAGCAAACCACAACGATTAGCCCGTTCGAGGCAAAAGCCCAACCGAGCAAAAGAGATGCGATTGAAAAAAACTTGAGTTGGGTAGAAAATGAGTCAAAACCAATCAAAATGTCTTCCCTAAAGGGTAAGCAATCAACCGACACACATTCATAATGCAACTGACAATAAATTGAAGAAGGTAAAAGTGAAATCTGTAAAAAACAATCGGCTCAAAGCCGCATTTCGTTTCATTTAACCAATCAATTATAAAAATTTTCTTCACCGGTCTTCAACAGTAACAGCAGTCTCTACCTCCACTTCAAGGGCTGTCCAAGCCTTTTCCTCCACAGATGTTTCCACGATAGCTGTTGTAATCTCGGGCTCCGGCTCAGCCTCGGCAGGAACTCCAGAGGATGGCCAACTGGACTCCCCTCCCGCTGAATGGTTAATGACATTGGCGGGGTTGGCCTGCCTTCGACTCGCTAGATAATGGCCTGACTGATCCAAGTGTCCCTCAACATCATTCCTCAAGTAGCTAGGAGTCTGGTCACCCTCATCCACATGAGCCCTCGAAAGACCTAAGTTCATGAAGGTAGGTTTTCGTTTGATTAGAATATGTACTTTTGTGAAACTTCTTTGAATGACTACAATGGTTACATTAAAGGAGTGAATATAATCTAAATCTTGAAGATCAATGACTGGATGGACGGTCACCTCCTCTTCTTATCTCGCCCCTATTACAACCTTCGAACAAGTCGCCTTCTAGCGTGGTCATTACCCCATACTTATTCTGGTTAACAACATTATTCTCAAACACCTCCTTAGTGTATTGCACCACGGACAATTGCCTCCTCTCAATCGCCAAAGCCAGGGTCTAGATCCGAGGACGCACAAATTTTGCCTTCTTGTAGACTCCTCCAATTAGTCAGGTATGAATCTCTCAGGCCCTGATCGAAGAATGAAACGATATTTCCAGTCCTTTATTTTATTCTCCAAACCGGTAAGGTGGAACTTACGGGATGAACCAAAAAATACGTAGCCATCTGGCTCAACCTTGAAAGAGGAATAACAAAATAAAAGTTCTTGGGACCATGGATTCTCCATCCGCGAACAGTAAACCATGTACGACACGATCGATGTAATCAAGTTTTGCTTAATTTGGGCAGGATTTACACCGTAATGATTTAGGATGGATTGAAAATCAACTGGAGACGCCACTAGAACTGGTCTAGATAGAAGACCAAGTTGTTCCCAAATTCGTCAATCGCCCAATTGTTCGGGTAAACAACACACAAGTGAATCCCAGAATCAAAGATGCATGCTTTCTCGAGTGAGGCAGTGTCGGCTGCAATCATAGTAGAACACTTGGCTACATGACGAGTCTCAAACCACTTTAGAGAATATTTGTTGGCCATGTAAATAATGGCTAGAAGAGCGAGCAAACGAGTTGTTGATCGAAAGGAAGAAAAGGAATAGAATGCCAAGAAATATCCAACTGTTAACCCTTATAAATAAGGATGCAACGGAAGTTCAAATGTCGCAGCAAAGTCGCATGTCAACTTCAAGTACACAAATCACATCAACACAAAATTTGAGAAAAAATTAAACTAAATAAATTTTTTGATGAAATTAATAAAAAAAAATTTTTTTTTTTCAAATACAAAATATCTTACAAGCGAGTCCTGAGCTGCCTTGGCCGAGATACAGCAAACCCCCCCCCAAGGCAACTTAAACCTATAGAAACTAACGGCTTTGGGTTGGACCTACAAGATTGAATAGGTCAACCGAATATCGACCAGCTCCACGCGAAGAGCCACCAGCTCTGTCGAGTGCTCCAACCTTAGGGCTACCACTGCTCCCAGAGAACCTCCGCCTTCAAATTCGGCTGCAAGCCGCCGATTCCCCTTTCAAGACCCTCTTGAGGGTTGACCGGGATCTTGACTACCTCTTCCACGCTCAACACGCATGTCGTGGTCCCTCAGTTGCACCAGAAGAAGTAACTCGGTCGGCACCGGGTAGCGACGAGTCAACGCTTGGGACTGTGTCACCTGCATTAATGAAGAAGCACTAAGAAATAAGAGAAGCATATAATCACAACATATCATTACCACATACCTAGGGATTGGTATAACTCGAAACACCAAAATGAGGGAGAACTCTCAGATTAAGGTGATTCACCCTCTACCTAACAGTCTAGTTCAATCCAATCATTATTCGTTTCACATCCAAGGCTCAACAATCAACAAACAGACAAACAATCAACAGACTGATTCAAGCCGATCGAACAAAGTTCATACGATCGAAAAATCACCAAAGCAAAGAGAATCGAGTTCTCTCTCTCTCTCTCTCACTCACTCATATATTTTATGCTCTATTCCTTAAATGTGATTCATAGAACAGGTTCAACAATGTGTCTGTTTGTGTGGGGGGTTAAGGGTGGGCGGGCGGGATCGAATCCCACTCGACAAATTTGCCGATAGTAAGAACGGTCCTCGAATAGTTAAGCACATGAAGCGTGATTTGGTGCTCTTATAATAACCTCCAACCATTATATATATATATATATATATATATATATATATATATATATATATATATATATATATATATATATATATACCTATGGAAAAGGTGCATTCATATTTTAAAATTTAAAAATGATGGTATTTTTGATGTGATAAAAATGATTTTGGTGTTATAAGTCTAAAATTTAAAATTTAGGTGCTAGATATGTAAATAAATAGGACTTGGGTGGTTCGAACGTATATGCCCCAAATAAAAACATTTATTTTTCAGTTTAGCAGTTTACAGGCCCATTGATCCTTGGATACGGATGAGGAGAATTCTTTAGACAGTGAAAATGGAAGCGGGCGAATGGCACAGGAGTGTCTATGAAATCGTCACCATCAGTAATTTAGTTCTAGAATATAAAATAATATGTAACTGTTAACGAACACGACGGACTTTCTCTTCCTGGCCTAGCCCAAGTGACTTCTGAGCATTTGCAATACCCTCTGGATCTGCAGGTAAGAAGCCAATAAAATGGTCAAAATAAATGGCAAAGCGACAATATGATAATGCAAAGAGCATTCATTCACACGCCCATAATTCATACAACCAACAAAACTTAGTAAGCATTCGCTGTGTTTTTTTATGATATATTTTGCGAAACAAAAAAGTAAACAGTGCATTGCATTATCATATGGGTTAAAGGGGCAAAAACAAATGGGATTTGCAATCTGCACTCTATACATAACTCATTTGACGGCAATAATTAGCAGAGCAGTCAGCCATCAAAATTGTGCCTTCTACTGTTTGTAAATTTTTGCAGATATAAAAACAAATAAAAAATAATAAAATAATAAATTGCAGACATCAGTGAATAAGCGAAAGATATAGGCAACACTCCAACTCTTTAATGAACTTGTCTATTGCATGATGAACTCACTAGAAACATATCAAGTACAAAGCCTACTCGCCCGAACTTCACCAGGCAAGTCAGCAATTTCACCCATCTAGCCGGTTCTTCAACCATCAAACTGACAAAATACAAAGACCCAATCAATCGCCAACGTATAAATTTTTATACGTTTTTGCTACACGCCGCACCAACTATGATGTATTTTCTTATTTTGTTGCACCAGTGACGGATAAATAAAATTAGAGAGAGTCGCCTTAGATGGTTTGGTCACATTAAACGTCGACCACCTGATGATCCGATTAGGAGAGTAGATGTTTTAAATACGACTTATGTTAAGAAAGGCAGAGGCAGTCCTAGGAAATCTTGGGCTTATTGCATAAAAAATGATCTTAATTTATTAGAATTAAACGAAAATTTGACACTAAGTAGGTTGCAATGGAGAAAAAGGATTCATGTAGCCGACCCCACTTAGTGGGATTAAGGCTTTGTTGTTGTTGTTGTTGTTGTTGTTGTAGCACGAAAAAAAAAAGCCTAGCCCAAATCTATAAAGAGGAAGACACCAAAGAGAGATTTTGACAAGAAGTCATTTGTACTTGAATCTGTATTGATTTCAATAAATCTAGTGCGAGAGCTTCTCTCTCTCTCTCTCTTATTTATGATTCTTATGAGTATTGTGGCAATGTTCTGATATTACCCACAAATTAATCTATAGATTCATCATTCTCAAATGTGCCGTGAGCAAGGACTGATGTTAATAATCGTGAAATAAGCACTATGAGAAGCAAATCTACAAAACAGAGAGATTTATAAATATAAAGAACCAGGATTTCAACTAGAAAAGATCAAGGAATGAATCAGAAGAACGATCCAAAAAGCTTTAATGCACGTTCACAGAATCACTCCAAGGGTGGAGGTGCCAAAAGAAACTTTTGATTCAATTATTCAAAGTAAACTAGCCAGCATAAGAATATTAACCTTATTCTAACCAATAAAAAAAACATACTAATTATATAGAACCGAATATTCTACTCCACACTGCTCAAGGACTTGAGATGAAGTCTAAGCAGATGAACTAATTCTCCCGGGATATTCAGATGGTAAAGCCTCCAGCAAAGTTCAAAATTTCCTTCCTCGAATATTACAAAAGATGGATTTTGCTGACTCTGTGAGTTGCTTATATCATCCACCTCCTTGTTGGACATCAATAAAGTGCTAAAATTCCACTTATTCTTTACTACTTTCCAAGAATCACCTCAGGTGATTCTCGTGAATTGTGCTAAAGATTACATCTTTCGTTAAATTGAAGAAGTTATTTATCAAAAGATCTTTAAATGATCAAGCAAGAACTCAAAAAGTCGGTGCAAAAATTTATCACTCAACATGAAATGTTGGACGGCAAAGAATTAAAGCCGACAGTCGCCTGGGTGCCCTAACTCAAGGGCTTAAAAAAAAATTTTCGGCATGCACTTAGCTTAAAGCAACTAAAGATACTAGTGAAAATGTTATAACTAACTTATAATCCTATAAATGTAGAAGAATATAATCATGAGGTTGTATCAAAATCCAAATATTTTAAATATTGGAATCCAAGATGAATTAGCATAAAAAAATTAGAGGTTTAGATGACTTCAGTTCATCTCCAAATAAAACTCAATATAGTCGTAATCCAACGCCCTGTCATCATACTGAGCAGTAACAAGAAATATCACTCATACTTGAGTATCTTAAACCAAGTTGGTGAATGTAATCAATCATTAAAGAGTACTTCTATCGACCTTCTCCTTGAAAGAGTAGTCTCCCACATTCAATTAGTCACATGCTCAAAATTCAACAAGATATTGAGCCTCTTAAAGAGACAATGGTCACAGCATAAAAGACTGAGCATCTTCGTGAAATAGTTGAAAAACTCAACAAAGAAGAAAAAAAAGTTACGTTGTTTCTTAGAATGAAAGATTATCAAAGAACATGAAAAAGAGTGGATGAAGTTGGTGAAGGCGGTTACTCATAAAGTGTACATTGATGGACTACGTCCATGATATGGTTGACCACATACAAGAGATTCAATAAAATGTTGTGCTTTCCATAAAGACCATGTTCATCACAAAAGATCATCGTCATATTTGTAGCATAGTAAAAAAAACTCATTAATGAATGGAAATTGAAAGAGTTTGTAGTCATTCATAATGAAAGGCAATTTTAAAATAGAAATGAGAAGGACAAAGTCGGTCTATCACGGGTTATGGAGAATACAATTATAACATTATAACATGAGTGAAAAATGTCTTTCAGTTACACTATATTTTTACACTATATTTCTTGAAATAGTGTGTCGAATCTCAACTCGTTCAAGAAATCACACCCAAAGGATAGAACACATAGAAGGAGAGGAAAACAAGAGATACCTTATTCAAAAAATGAACTCATATTTATAGTTATAGGAGATATCTGAAACATAGAATTTCAATTTAGTCACCCTATTTCTAGAGGGGTCATAAGGGTATTAAGGTCTTTTATACAATTTAGGTTTATAAATACATTTAATAACAGATTGATCGGTCAATCATAAAGGCCTTCGCCCATCTAAAGTAGATCTATTTGTTTGGCACTAGTGGACCAAACGAAGAAAACATATTTGTAGTATAACTTCAGTATTCGATCCATCTTACACCTTCGTCCATGAGAGAGTTACTTGTTTCGTTTGGCCCACTGTGTCGATGAGCCCTCATAAAAAATAGGGAGGGCTCGACCAAGTTATCGGACGCCTTTCTACTAATACAATGTCGATCTTCACCCTAATAAGATGAACGAGTTTCTAACTAGATCCTGACACACTCTGACTAGGAGTCCCTCTCGTCTTTTCATGTATAAGTGTTACATTTTAAGATTTATGCCTACATGATCCTGTCATGCATAGCTATTACTAAAAAAAAATTTTGTTTGATAACTTCACAGCTTAGAAATTTGATTGTTGGTACTTATATTCCATTTATCATTAATTTTATATTAATAACACTCAAGAAACCTGTTGATTGCTCTTCTATATAAATCACCATGATATTATGAATCGTAAAACTAGATTTCAACATTGGTAAATTGTTTATTTATTGGAAATTCAATTTGTGTACTTCAATACCCAGAAAATTCAATAATAATGGATGTTATGATCAAACACAATCAACATTTACTATTATATTTTATAAACTTCGGGAACACCAAACTCATGACTTAGAAATCACTGTATAAATGAATTTGAATTTCAATGAAGTTACAAGTCGATTGTTCTGCAAAATTCATGAGTTTCAACTACTCGACATCTATAATTTGCAAGTTCATTAAGCTATTCTTAACATTCAATACTTGGTCATTATAATTTGAGATTTATGTGGCTCGAATATTAATCTTTTAATTTTATAAGAATCTTGCTAAAAATTTTTATATTAAAAGATACAAAATATTCATACATTGTGACTCTCTTTTGGTGACGAATATGTGCATTTAGTTGAATGGAAGTGCTTTCTAGTAAACGAGTCAAGATGGTTGCCCACAAAGGTGAAAACGCTAGCGGTTAATGAGCCCCCTCCAAGGCAATGATAATTTATCTAAAATTAAATTAAGAAGGAAAGCAAGATTACTTGGGCATAAAAATTATTATTGCATGTGTTTGGAGAGAGGCAAATCTAACAAGGCCAACTCGACGTTTGTATATAGAAATATGATTTTACAAATTAAATGATCAGTAAGTAAAATTTTATATAGCTATATATATATATATATATATATATATATACATATACATATATATAACTATAAACAAATATTATATTATAAAAAACATATCAAAAGCCATTCTCTAAATAGTGTTCATTATCTGAACTCTTCTCCCTTGCCTCGTTTTATGTCATATAGTACTCGGTATGATAAAAGAAGCTGAGGTTCCTCCAAAACATAATTTATTAGACTCTAGCCTGCTAACACATCTAAGAGAAACCAATCCCTTAATATTCAGTCATGATTTCTTCTTTGTACACAACAAGGCTAACGAGCTTGTAAGTATTGGTGGTCCTTAATGCTTGAGAAAATGCCAACTTGTTCTGAGCCAAGTTTTCTTTAGCATTTCTTCAAACTCATTGTTCTAAGTTTGAACTGAATATTGTTAATGGGAAAGAGTTTTAATATATTGATGATTCAAATTTTGCTAAAGATGATTCTAAAGTATATGCTACTGCAACTTAGCAACCCTCATTTCATCAGAAATCTTCAAATCTGCCACTTTCTTCACAAATTCTTATTTGAAACTACAGAAATGAACAACTTTCTTTCAAAACTCTTCACATTAGATTTTTTATGGTATTTGGGCCAAAATAAATTGCTGAAGCTTAGCTAATAATTCCTTATTTGAAACTCAATCCAACTTGCCTTGCCGATTCTTGCTCGTATTAGTTACCTTATTGAATGAGTTCGCCGAGAAAAATGTACTTTGTGTACATGAAATGAATTGCCTTATAACTGACTAGTGAACATAATCAGTGGGGCGCATCTCTAACTGGGTCTGTAGGTATTCAGCAAATATAACAAGAGCGAGATCAAAGCTAGCAAAGCTAAAACAAGTTCATAAAATGAGTGAATATAATCTAAATTTGAAGATCAATGTCGATATGGACTGCTGCCTCCACTTTTCTCTCACCCCCAGTACAACCTTTGAACATGCCGCCTTTTGGCGTGGCTTCATCTATCTAGGCTAGAAGAGCCAAGCCATTTGCTTCCGCATTCAAGACGGTCAAGGGAACTGCGGTCATTGCCCCCACACTTACTGCCCGTTTGGCTCAGCTTATTGGGAACGGTGGCGGTTTGAAAACCCCGCAATGACGTTTGAATAAAGCGTTCGCACGAGCGTTATCTTACCGCTGATAAGCGGCAGTGGAGGAAATAGGCGAACTCGTATAAGCGGAGGTCCCTTCGCGTCCTGCGTTTAGTTCGTGCGTTAGGGTGCAAAAGACATCTCATGCCCCTCTCCGGTCCCCCTCGCCCTCGCCTTCTTCCTCGCGGCCGTTGAGAAATTAGGGAAAAATTCCACTCTCTGCTCTCTCGTCGTCGCCCTCCTAACGAAACCCTAGTTTCCTCGCCTTCTTCCTCGCGACCGTTAAGAACCCCCAAACCGTCTCGCAAGCAATATAGCATAGAAGAAGCCTCGGTTGGCGGTGGCAGAGCTCGTTAAGGACATGGAAGAGTGTAGCCTGAAGCCAGTGCTATTTTGTTCGGTGGTGTTTGATCGTCTACTGACGCAAACTGGCCATTCGCTAGGAAGCAGAGCTCGCCGTCGTGCCTTGCGAAGCCATGGACTCTGCACCAACGCTAATCGAACATCACATCGTTAGGTCGGCAGCCGTTGATGAGCGCGGTAGTTTTTCTTATTACTTGTTCTTAATAAAATTATTCCTCTCAATTGCCTCTCTTTTTTTACAAGCTTACCAAATTTCATCCCGCTATTAATTGCATTGCTATAATGAGGAAAGTTGCAGCTACGCAGTTAATTTGGTATTTATGTGGAAAAAAATATTATTTATGCCCCAAACAGTTTTATATGTGCTGTAAGATTTTATTGTGGCTGTCATTTCGAGTTATATTTTTTTTAGGAAATAAATTGGATAGGATTTGAAAATATTGTTAATGCTAGTTTGAGAGTCTCGTTTACATTCTGCTCAAATTTGCTACCCACGCAGACCATTTCATTAGGGTTTTAAGCCATCTTATCTGGATTCAAATGTAAGGGAAAATGTGGGGTTCAAGGCACCTTTGGGATCTATATTCTTCTTTTCAGGCATTTTGCTTGTGGGTGAAACTAGATTCCAGAATCCGTAAAAATTAACATTATCTTTTTTTGCCTGATTTTATATAAGTTTATTGTCATTTGCTTTTGCTAGATGATATTATAGGTTTCAAAGTCTATAATAGTTTATAATTTATTAACTTTTTGCTATGTTGCTAAAGGCACTGTTTGATCCCGTAGAAGTTGGAGTTGACATTGTGGCTATTTGATGTCGTTAATTTTTAATTTCAAGTGTAGTTGAAATATGATTTTTGATTTTGGATTAGATAGATGAGTATATAGCATTAAGGTTCAAATATAGATATTTATAATAAGCATTACCATAAAACTTGAAATGAATAGAAATTGAATGGATTCTCTATAGGTTTGAAAATATAATTTTATATTTTAAAATACGATTTTATATTTGAAAAATAAGATTTTATATTTTAAAATAATTTTAGCAATAAAGAAGAGTGGAAAAAGTTTTTTTCTACAAACAATACGAAATAAGTTCGTTCTTAAACCGCAAATCAAACAGGTTGACGAACTTATTCATTTCGAGGGCATAATAGTCGTTTCTCCACAAACAATATGTGAATCACTGTTTTTCAAACGCTCAAACCAAACAGACAGACAGATCTGTCCGAATCGACGAACTTTATCACAGATTATTAGAATAATGAACTTATCCGAATAGTTCTGGATAAGTTCGCAATTGCTCCAAACAGAACTCTTAATTTGGTTAAGATCCTTATTGAGAATCACCTCGTGCACCATGGACTCCTCTCAATCGCCGAAGCCAGAGACTGGATCGGAGGAGGAATGACTTTCGCCTCCTTGTAGACAACTCTAATTAGTCAGGTATGAATCCCCCAGTCCCTGATGACCCAAGAATGAACCGATTTTTCCAGTCCTTTATTTTATTCTCCAAACTAGTAAGGTGGAACTTACGGGATGAACCGAAATATACGTAGACGTCTGGATAAACCTGGAAGGACATGTAAGATAAAAGTTCCTAGGACCACGTATTCCTCATCCGCAGATAGCAAACCATGTACAAAACGACCACTACGATCAAGTGTCGATTGATTTGGACAGATATCACACCGTATTGATTCAGAATGGATTCAAAAACTATTCAAAGTGGCAGTTGGAGACCCCACTGGAACTGTTCTTCATAGAAAACTAAGTTGTTTCAAAATTCGTCGGTCGCCCAATCGTCAAGGCCAATGGCGTATAAGTGAATCCTAGCATCAAAGATGCAAGCATTCTAGAGCGAGGCAACATCAACTGCAATCATAATAGAACACTCGGCTACAAGAAGACTCTCAAACCACTTTGGAGAATATTTGCCGGCCATGTAAACAAAGGTTAGAAGAGCGAGCAAAGGAGTAGTTGATCGAAAGGAGGAAAAGGAATAGAATGCATAGAAATATCCAACTATTAACCCTTATATATAGGGGTGCAACGAAAGTTCAAATGCCACAGCAAAGCCACGTGTCAACTTCCAGAACACAAATCGCATCAACAAAGAAATCGGGAAAAAATTAAAAGCATAAAATTTTTTTTTGCGAAAATTAATAAAAAAAAATATGCTTTTATTCAGATAGAAAATATTATAAAAGCGGGTCCTCAGCCGCCTTGGCCAAGATATACCACCGCCGAAGGAACTGGTCTCGATAGAAGATCAAGTTCCCAAATTTGCCAGTCCAATTGTCTGAGCCAAGGGCGCACAAGTGAATCCTAGCATCAAAGATGCATGTCTTCTCGAGCGAGGCAGTGTCGACTGCAATCATTGTAGATCACTCGACTACAGAAAGAGTCTCACCGACTTTGGACAATATTTGTTTGATTTGTAAACAAAGGCTAGAAGACCGAGCGAAGCAGTTGATTGAAAGGAGAAAAGTGATAGAATGCATAGAAAAATCCAACTATTAACTCTTATATATAATATAGGGGTGCAACGGAAGTTCAAACCACGCAGCAAAGCAACGTATCAACTTCAAGTACACAAATCGATCAACACAAAAATCGAGCAAGAAATTAAAGGCATTCTATCGTCTAGGCCAACGCCGCACAAGTGAATCCTAGCATCAAAGATGCATGCCTTCTCAAGCGAGGCAGTGTCGACTGCAATCACAGTAGATCACTCGACTACAGGAAGAGTCTCAACCCACATTGGAGAATATTTGTTTGACCTGTAAACAAAGGCAACAAGACCGAGCGAAGCTATCTATTGAAAGGAGAAAAGTAAAAGAATGCGTGAAAAAATCTAATGTTAACCCTTATATATAAGGGTGCAACAAAAGTTCAAACGCCGCAGCAAAGCAAAGTGTCAACTTCAAGTACACAAATCGCATCAACACAGAAATCAAGCAAAAAATTAAAGGCATTCTATTGTCCGGACCAACGGCGCACAAGTGAATCCTAGCATCAAAAATGCATGCCTTCTCGAGCGAGGCAGTGTCGACTGCAATCATAAGATCACTCGACTACAGAAAGAGTCTCAACCCACTTTGGAGAATATTTGTTTGACCTGTAAACAAAGGCTAGAAGGCCGAGCGAAGTAGTCGATTGAAAGAAGAAAAGTGATAGAATGCCTAGAAAAATCCAACTGTTAACCCTTATATATAGGGGTGCAACGGAAGTTCAAATGCCACAACAAAGCAACGTGTCAACTTCAAGCACACAAATCGCATCGACACAGAAATCAAGCAAAAATTTAAAGGCATTCTATAGTCCGGTCCAACGGCGCACAAGTGAATCCTAGCATTAAAGATGCATGCCTTCTCGAGCGAGGCAATGTCGACTGCAATCATAGTAGATCACTCCACTACAGAAAGAGTCTCACCCACTTTGGAGAACATTTGTTTGACCTGTAAACAAAGGCTAGAAGACTGAGCGAAGCAGTTGATTGAAAGGAGAAAAGTGATAGAATGCGTAGAAAAATCCAACTGTTAACCCTTATATATAGGGGTGCAACGGAAGTTCAAAAGTCGCAACAGAACAACGTGTCAACTTCAAGTACAAAAACCGATCAACACAGAAATCGAGCAAAAAATTAAAGGCATTCTATTGTCTAGGCCAACGGCGCACAAGTGAATCCTAGCATCAAAGATGCATGCCTTCTCGAGCGAGGCAGTGTCGACTGCAATCATAGTAGATCACTCGACTACAGAAAGAGTCTCAACCCACTTTGGAGAATATTTGTTTGACCCGTAAACAAAGGCTATAAGACCGAGCGAAGCAACGATTGAAAGAAGAAAAATAATAGAACGTAGAAAAATCCAATTGTTAACCCTTATATATAGGGGTGCAATGGAAGTTCAAATGCCGCAGCAAAGCAACGTGTCAACTTCAAGTACACAAATCGCATCAACACGGAAATCGAGCAAAAAATTAAGGGCATTCTATTGTCCGGTCCAACGACGCACAAGCGAATCCTAGCATCAAAGATGCATGCCTTCTCGAGCGAGGCAGTGTTGACTGCAATCATAGTAGATCACTAGACTACAGGAAGAGTCTCAAGCCACTTTGGAGAATAATTTTTTAAACTGTAAGCAAATGCTAGAAAACCGAGCGAAGCAGTCAATTGAAAGTAGAAAAGTAATATAATGCGCGAAAAAAACAAACTTTTAACCTTTATAGGGGTGCAACGGAAGTTCAAACACTGCAGCAAAGCAACGTGCCAACTTCAAATACACAAATCGCATTAACACAGAAATCGAGCAAAAAATTAAAGCATTCTATTGTCCAGGCCAACTGTGCACAAGTGAATCCTAGCATCAAAGATGCATTCCTTCTCGAGCGAGGAATTGTCGACTGTAATCATAGTAGATCACTCGACTACAGGAAGAGTCTCAACCCACATTGGAGAATATTTGTTTGATATGTAAACAAAAGCTAGATGACCGAGCGAAGGAGTCGATTGAAAGGAGAAAAGTAATATAATGTGTAAAAAAATCCAGGTGCAACGAAAGTTCAAACGCCGCAGCAAAGCAACTAGTCAACTTCAAGTACACAAATCGCATCAACACAGAAATCGAGCAAAAAATTAAGGGCATTCTATTGTCCGGTCCAACGACGCACAAGCGAATCCTAGCATCAAAGATGCATGCCTTCTCGAGCGAGGCAGTGTTGACTGCAATCATAGTAGATCACTAAACTACATGAAGAGTCTCAAGCCACTTTGGAGAATAATTTTTTAAACTGTAAGCAAATGCTAGAAAACCGAGCGAAGCAGTCAATTGAAAGTAGAAAAGTAATATAATGCGCGAAAAAAACAAACTTTTAACCTTTATAGGGGTGCAACGGAAGTTCAAACACCGCGAAGAAAGCAACGTGCCAACTTCAAATACACAAATCGCATTAACACGTAAATCGAGCAAAAAATTAAAGCATTCTATTGTCCGAGCCAATCGTGCACAAGTGAATCCTAGCATCAAAGATGCATTCCTTCTCGAGCGAGGAATTATCGACTGTAATCATAGTAGATCACTCGACTACAGGAAGAGTCTCAACCCACATTGGAGAATATTTGTTTGATCTGTAAACAAAAGCAAGATGACCGAGCGAAGGAGTCGATTGAAAGGAGAAAAGTAATATAATGTGTAAAAAAATCCAGGTGCAACGAAAGTTCAAACGCCGCAGCAAAGCAACGTGTCAACTTCAAGTACACAAATCGCATCAACACAGAACTCGAGCAAAAAATTAAAGGCATAAAATAATTTTTTATGAAAATTAATAACCCCAACAAACCCCTCCCCCCCCCCCCCCCCGCGAACTTTAAAAAATTTAAATTGTCGGTTTGAGCTTGGACTTGCAAGACTAAATAGGTCGACCGAATCTCGATCATTTCCACACAAAGAGCCACCAGATCTACCGAGTGCTCCAGCCTTAGGGCTACCAACTGCTCCAGGCGAGCCTCCGCCTCCGAAATCAACTGTAAGCCATCGATTCCCCTTTCGGGGCCCTCTTGAGGGTTGACCGGGATATCAACCGACCTCTTCCAGGCAAGATACCCAGGTCGAGGTCACTCAATTTCACCTAAAGCAAGAACTTGGGCGGCACTTGATTGCGGCAATTCAACGCTCAAGACTGTGTCACCTGCAACAACAAACAAGCATCAGCAAATAAGAAAAGCTAATAATCACAAAAGAACTTTACCACATACCTAGGGATTGATATAACTCGAAACATAAACGAGAGACAACTCTTAGACAAAGGTAATTCACCCTCTACCTGACAGCTTAGTTCAATCCCAACACTATTAGTTTCACATCCAAGGCTCAACAATCGACAATCAGTTTGAAACAATCAACAGGCTGATTCAAGCCAACCGAGCAAAGTCTGACTGATTGCCCTAACTCAATAGATTCAAATGAACGTACCTTACCAACTCAAGAACTACAAATCTCTACCGACCAAGCAATAGGTAGTTCAACCAAGGGTTCTTCTATTTTTTATTTGCCTAAAATATCCTGTAAATATAGGGGTAACCATGCAAATTTCCACGTTATGGCCCATTGCATATAAATAAGGGGGTTATTCTATTGTAAAGAGTCAATAAGTCATTTTTAAGAGAATCATGTTCCTACTATGTACTTTCTTTCTCTTTCATGTTTTATGCTCTATTCATTAGGTGTGATACGCTGGACAGATTCAACAAGACACTTGTTATAAACTGCATCCTCCCTCAAGAAAAAGGGTTTTTGGGTCTTCTTTAGTTGCTGTTGGGATTTTCCAACAAAGAGTTGATGCTATCCTGGTTTAGGAGAAAAGGGTAGCATCTGATGCTGATAACGAGTTCAACAGTTTAAACTCAGTTGACAAGATTGTCGGGGAGACTCCTCCGGTGGCAAGTCAAATGACCAACACAGCTAGCAACACAGTTGTTACTGAACAAGCTGGAAGTGTGGCCCTCCTGTGGTGAAAACCGCACAGGTGGCTACTATAGCTGTCGAGCCTGACCGATACATTCAAAAATTTAGCAGAAAAATAAGAAAGCCCCTAGTTATACCCATTGCTGCACCCACCGTTATGAATCAGCAGGATCAGTCAACAGAAGAGGAAGAAACAGAAGAAGTAGAAGAAAAGGAAGATGAAGAAGATTGGCAAGTTTACATTTCTCGACGAAAGAAGAAGCCTGGAGATACACTTCTACTTGATGATACCTTGATTACTCATAAAAATGGAGCAAAGATCGAAGAGATTACTTTATGGATCACTAGGAACGGAGCGAGAGTATCGCTTCGCGATCTCGTTCTTAGACATCGTTATCGCTTCTTTCTGGTTCCGATCTTGGGATCATTTTGTTAACATTGTATCGTAGTAGGCTTCATTTATCGGGCTCCCTCCTCAAGCTTCGTAACCGTTTTATTTTAATAAAATAAGCTTTGGGCTTTCAAAAAAAAAAAAATATATATATATATATATATATATATATATATATATATATATATATATATATATATATATATATAATAATTAACTAAAATACCTTATAAAACTCATTTACCTATTTACTTTGATCGATATCTCTCAGCTTACACATATCACTAACTTCTCCTTCCAAGCCAAAAATCTCTATATTAGGGTCCTTATTAAATAAAACTTCCCATAATTAAATAATCGTATCCTCACACAAACATTTAATTATTCATAATACAATATACTAACTTATTAAAACATTAAACTTACCTTTATGAAGTTTTAGCCTCTGCCCTAACCTAATGCACGCGAGCCGCACGGTCACCTTTCTTCTCCTTCAACCGATCGGTCGGAGCTCGACCTTATTAGGGTCCTAACTTATCAAAACATTAAACATACCTTTATAAAGTTTTCGGCCGCTACCCTAACCTCATGCACGCAAGCGCAAGGTCTCTTTTATTCTCCTTCGGCCGATCGGTGAGAGCTCGACCCAGAGAAATGTGACTTCTTCCTTGTTTTCATATGCACACGCCGCACGCAAGGATCACCGGCTTCGGCTTCCTCTCCTTCGGTCTCGGTTCAAATCCAAGGGAGTGCATGCTTTTGTTCTTCCTCTGCACGCACAAGGGCAAAACACCTATTTCACCTTTTCCTTCGATTTTGACTCACCCAAACACAACACCTGCACTTCTTCCTCCGGCCTCCTCCTTCCTCCGTAAACAGGGCTCGATTCTCCTTCCTTCAGCTGTGACTCAATCGAGCACCTCACGCCACATCGACGTCGACTCCTCCGGGTCAAAATAGGTAAGAAATACACACAACTCATTTTTCTTTCTCTTCTTGCATTGTCAATTCTTTCTTTTCCTGCGGCTACTTCCTTCACTCACAGACAAGTTGCACATTATGGCTGGAAACGAAACCTCCTCCCTTCCTCCTTCTCCTGTGCCGGCTTCATTTCCTCTTCCTCACTCATTCTATTTTATTTCATTCGAATGAGGGATACAACTGAAGAGATGCATAGATTTATTATTATTATTATTATTATTATTATTATTATTATTATAGCTCTTCTTATTGAATTATTTGATTATTATTTGTTTAGTTAAAACTTTTAGTTATTACAGGGTAGGATTATAAGCTTGGAATTACAGTATTTCAGCACAGTAGGTTCTCCATTTTCCATCTCCCCTTCAAATTAATTCTGCTTTCTTGTTGTGAACATGTGATGTACCAATTATCTACTGTTCTGCTTCTGAGGTGGCCAGTTGTAGGTGTTAGCTGCAGCCCGTTTCTACCCTGAATAAATAAAGCAGGGATCAACAATCCATGGAGTTGGCGGGTGAGGTGCCACCATAGCTACTCAATTCAATTGATCATCTAATTTTAGAGGGCTGGAAACATAACTGATAGCAAGGAAGAAGATCCAGGAAACTGCAATTGCTAGAATCTGAAATCAGGTGGGATCTTTTACTCAATTATTTTAGCATAATATTTATTCATTCTAGTTACAGAAAAATCCTTTGGTCTGATTTGTTTCGAAGTTCCCTCCAAATCAATATCTTGTTCAAGTGTTGTTTTCAACTATCCCTCAGTGTCATTTATCCATATCAACAAACGAGATTATATAAGTTAAAGAAAAGGCACATCCAGTTGTCTTTTTCGTGTATCAAACCTACAAGCATATTGATGATTTCACTTCGAACCTTACACAGATAAAGCCCTTGATGTCAAGTTTTCACTACAATACTATTCTTTAGAAAATATTGAGTCTAAATTAACTCTAAACAATAAAATTCATATGGAACCGTGTTCAAATAAACACAAAAATGTCTCACTAGTTAATGCTAAGGTCTAATTAACTTTATTTAAAAATAATATTTACGAACAAACTTTTTTTTCTTGACAAAGCATACACTAATTATAAACTTTGTCAATTAACTGTATACAGAGGTTGCTAGAAGGAAGTTGCGATTTCTTTCTATGTGAAGATCTGACAAGTCCCCCACTTACATTTAATATAATATATTTGGTAGGAAATTTTAGCTGAAATATGTTGTCAAACAAAATCAATTCCTATAATAGAGATGGAAATGATATCTTCTCAAAAAGAGCAAAGTGGTAGTACAAAGCAACAAGAAAGATGAACTTTCCTCACCTCATCATGAGATACCCTATGCCCCAGTCAATAGTTTAATTAAATTATATTTCTACTTCTTTTTGCTTCATAAGAATGATTCCAAGTAAATGGAAACCCATGTTCTTGAAGGTTCTCACGGACCTCAAAATCTTAGAGGGCACAATAATCCTTTAAAGGCTGCATAATCAAATGTATATTTTTTAAGAGTTGGTTATATCAAAGTTTCATTTGATCAACATCAGGACTAAAATGATTGTTCACAAAAAGCCACATGAACGGAAAGATGAAGGGTAGGTGTGCACAAATTTGGTCCAGATTTGGGCAGTATCTGCATGGTACGTCGCTTCCTAACACAAAGAAGATATGGCTTAAGATAGAACTACGATATTCAATCTAATCTCTCAAATAATAGAAAGTTTCAAAAAGTGTTATCAACGAAAGCTGGAGACTCGCCTTGGCCCTTAGGTGGGGCTAGGTATGGTCTAACTTATAAAAAACTTGCCTAAGCACCTAAGAGCTAGCCTCTGCAATGCTAATTTTTTATTGATTCTTGAAACTTACACAACCATATTATAAGATGACGCACCACAAATGTAAATATAGGGAAGACAATATGGTTGAACAAGAAAATAAAATAGATGGAGCTACCTATTAACCTTACATTTGAAGCTACCGACTAAGAACTTTATTTGCTTATTTGAATTTGAAACTTAACTATTTGTTCATTGTGAGCCCTTTATATTAGACAAATCTATCTGTTAAGGTTTTGTTGTGTTGATAGTTGGAATGATATAACTTGAAAAAATAATTTTTTTGCCCATTGCATTTTACTATTCATAGTGATGACATCATATTATATACTCTAAAAATATTATCCATAATCATAATAGGCAAAATTTTGTAGCATCTTACATTACTCAGGGGAGCACTTTGCGCCTCTGTGTTAGGTTGTTACGTTGCCTTGAGGGCACCTAGCACCTTTAATAACACTAGCTTCAAATATAAATAGAGAAGATTTGGTTATACGTTAAACTTTATTATAAGTAAATTTATTTAAATCTTTTATTGGCTTTATTTCCCAATATATAGCTTATCAACTAGAATCAAGTTAAATACTTCCAAAATTATTCCCCATATACAAATTCAACGAGACTTTCAATCCGAGGTACTTCATTATGAATAATCTCTTTAGCTGGTAAAAATTAAAACACAAATTTGGAGAAAATATATATTTGAAGGCCATTAAGCTTCAATTTGACTTGAGATGTCAACCAGAAAAATAAAAAATCCAATCAATAGCATCAAACTATATCAACCTTATAACATTGATGGCAACACACAATCTCTAACTATTTGAGGTCAAAAAGATTGTAGGGTAGAATAGTTAAATTCAAAAAATCAACATATAAATCAAACATTATCATAAGCCATTGTTCAGATGAATCCCCAGAAATATGATAGTAAAAAAGAAATGAATAGTGATGCTTTAAATGGATTCATAAAAAATAGATCAACATTTGACTGCAGTGCATACTAAAGTAGTTAAATTCCAGAACTCACCAAAAAATTGAGTAAATATGCGCGTGAAAAAATTTAAATTCCTCGACACATTGTATGCCATGGCTGGAGGAAGAGGTTTCACAAGGGTGTCTATACTAAAAACTCGTTGCAAAAACTGTAAAGCAAAAAACAATTGTTAGAAGTTTTGAATTAATTGTCTAAGTTGAGGAGAGTGGGCGAGAATAAATAGATAAATATTTCAATACATTATAACACATTGCTATTGTCGACTAGTAAATAACAATGCACAAGTTATTAATAGATGTTAGCAACAAACTTAAGTGCCATCACAGCCCACTAAAAAAGAAATAAGGCTTAAAAGAAGTAATAAAACTAACATTAACTCAAAGAATGCCATATTCATTAAGGCCTAGAATATTAAGATGCATGAATTAGAAACTATGGATGTAAACAACAAGGCTTGCATCATTGCTTTGCTTGCCTCCTCCTTGCCTCCTTCCCACATGCACCTATACTCACATTGATTCTGATAAGTAGCGCATCCAACACTAGCGGGTATTACTATCACGATGCCAAATGTATAATCTTGCTATAAATCCAACAGTCAACAAATAAGGATGTCTTGTAGTGTAGTCAAATAGTTGTTTATGCTATTCATTGAAAATATGCATAATCATCACAAATCTTTTCTAGTACACAAGTCTTTGAGAAGCATTCCATATTATGGTTCATTTAGTTGTTTGTTGTCGGAAAAATATGTTTTGAAAAGTAATGATTTTTAATTCATCGTTTGTTAGTGTGAAAAAACATTGCTTTGAAGGAAGTTTGTGAAGTTCGTTTTTTTTATTTTTTTTATCTTTCTTAACATTGCTTATGTTAAGAAAGGCAAAGGTAGACCTAGGAAAACTTGAGCTTATTGCAAAAAAAATGATCTTAATTTATTAGAATTAAACGAAAATTTGACACTAAATAGGACGCAATGGAGAAAAAGGATTCGTGTAGCCGAACCCACTTGGTGGGATTAAGGCTTTGTTGTTGTTGTTGTTGTTGTTCTTCTTGTTGTATCATTTCGAGGAGTGCAGTATGAGCACTTCCGAATATATTTCTCATCATTGCACTAATCTCACCCAAGCTTATTGAACAATAGAGTTCTAATATGATCAAGGGGCATTTGTAATGATATAGTGGCATCCAAAAATCAATATTAATGTCTAACCACATTAAGCCAAATGATAGATTTAACAAACTTTATTGCACTTCAAAAAGAAGTTTTCTAACTTCAAAATCCAAATAAACCCCTAGATTGACAAAAAGTACGCATAATCATGGCACATCATATTATAAAATTAGCTTATTTTAATACTAGCAGTCAAAGATTTCTTTGCACCATATGACTATGAAAAATAGTGCATTAGATCAAGTTGGTTTTATAAGAATTACATATTGTGAGGCATACTACACATCTTCGTACATCAAGATTGATAAATTTATTCATATTAATGGCAAAACTACTATAATAGATGATGCCATCACTTTTGGCCAACCTACAAAATGCCTCCATAAAAAACTAAATCTAAGGGTACAAGATACATGTTCCATCATAATTTCCCACAGCTAGTGCTTCCATGCGAGCAACTCAATTTCTACTAGAGCCTAAATATAGGTATTTCCCATCTTAGATGGACTTCATTTAGCATACTAATTAATGTTTTAAAAAGTTCTATATCATTAGTCATTTAGATCCTACACATATAAGCCGCCTAAGCACTATCACGGACTAATAGCTTATCAATTCACAAAAACATGCCACACAAGAAAAGATTTTTTTTTTTTCTAGGACTCATTGCTTAAAGAATAATGTAAGCAACTTACAAGGCTTTTGTTTCCTTAAAGGTATCAAGACTAGTTCATGACAATTTTCACCACAGAATAGAGTTGAGATGCAATTATTAATACTTTTCATTAGCTTTCCCATTCCCACAACCATTACAAACATGAATTCCCAAGTATCTTCCCTAACAAAGTATTGGGTTCTAAATAATCTATCAAGGCTAACAGTAACGATGGAAAATAGCTAACGTTTCAATTCAATCCTGTCTTAAGTAGGAAAAGAGATTTGGAGAAGGCAGAGGAGAGGTTCATAAGAAGTGACGAGAGAGAGGGGAATCTTAAGCAAATCGGTTAGGAGCTTCATTGACAAAGCTCCATAAAAGAGTCTTTTGACTAAAAAGTTCAATTGATCTCTCAGAAAGCTAATTAAAGAACGATGAGTTAAGTATGATGATCCTACATTGTTGCCATAAATAGCAACAAACTCTCATCCAAATAATTTAAAGGTGGTGCTCATGTAGCTTCTTGGATTTAACATAAACAGCTTGAATTATTTGAACTGGAATGGGTGATGAAACTCTAATAAAGTACAATTTATAGGAAATCAAACTCTGGGATTGAAAAGATGATTGATAAGAGATTCGTTTCTCATGCATGAAAGATAAGTTATTGAATAGAATAACATCTCTTGATAACCTCTTTTATCTATTTGAATAAAATCATAAATCCAATCAAGATCTAGATAAACACTAGAAAAATTTTTGTTGAAAATTTATCTTCCTAAGTACTATATATTTCCTTCCTTCTAAAAATATGCATTTTTGCTTTCTCCTATAAATGCACAATTTCCTTCTCCGATGAATAGAACTACATAGGATTAAATGGCACACATCTAGGGGGACAACGTCACAAGTGACACATGAGTACTGCCAAGTGATACAATCTTTTACAAGCCATTGCTTATCTCGTTATATTAAGAATAATTCTTATTCTACTTTAAGGTGTAAGGCCTAAGGTGTGATATGGTACCTTGCTCTAGTAGCTTAATTGAGGAAGCATAAATAATATTTTTACCACCATCACTGTAGATAAGAGCACTAATGCTAGGTTAGTTTGCCTAAACCGTTATAACAAAGATCATTATCAACCTTTAAAGTTTTACTGTAGTGACAAATATAGTTTTTCACCTCAATGGCAATGACCTTCAACCTTTCCTTTGAGATATTCCACACAACATTTGTGTCACTCTTGCAACCCTACTATTATATAAGATGGATTTCTTCACAAAGAATATTCTGAAAATAGTGTCTAAAAAAATCCATGGCAATGTCCTATTTTGATTGCTCGTGCTTCTAGCTTAATTAGTTCCACTAGATCCACTTCTCTTCATAGGCAACAAGATTAATTGAGATCAAAGTAAGCCCTTATATATTAAAGATGCAATCTTCACAAATAATATTTATTGGATTCAACATTCTATTATTTTAAGAAATGATATGAAATTTTTAATATAAAAGACAAGTTGTGTAAATATACTTAAAAGTGTCAAGCAAATGAACCCAATTATCCACCTTATTCACAACGATTATCCATCAAATGTGATTGCATTAAAATTGAATGGTTGTTTGCATTTGCGGTGGTAGGTTTACTAACGCGGGGCACACCTAGTGCACCTGGGCCGGTTCAATTTAAGCTTTTGAGGGCTCGTCTGGCCCTTTATGTAATAATCCATTTTGAAAAATCGGGTAAAATTTTGGGCGACTTAATATGAATCCTAATTTTCGTACTCCTCAGATTTCAACCAAGTCAATTTTATAAAATTCGACGCGTCATATCGATCAATTTGATGTAAAAAACTATATTAATTATGAATAGATATATAAAATTGGAAGTCATAAGTTAATTAACTGAATTAACTCTTACTTAGCCCTCCCTAATCCCGTGTTACTAATATACCCATCCCACTTGATATTTTCTCTCGATGGCGTCGAATGAGGAAATCTCATTCCAGAGCATTTGAACCCTCTCCTCTCCCCCTCTCTCATTTTTGATTACATGGCCTCCCTCCTTCTCGATCACGCTCGGTAGCAGCTCCTATGAGGAGCTGCGATTGCAGCTCAACCTACAGACGTGAACAGAAAGGAGCATGCGGCCCAGTGGAGTCGCATGAACTGCAGTAAGCCGTGCCCCACAGCCTCTTCCCTCTCCTGATCCTTCTCTCGTTTCCCTTCCCCTCTCGCATCATTCCTCTCTGCCGATGGAACCCACGACTCCAGCTAAAATATTGGAGTCAGGATCATGCGTAGACGCACGACAGTGTGCCGCCATCTAAGTTTCTGAGTCTAGGATGAAATCGGTGTGGCAATCCCCATTTCACTCTATTTCAGATATTATTTTATCAAATTACAAAACAACTTCTATCAAATACCTAAGGCTCCATTTGGCATTGTTATTGATACAAAAATTTAACACACTAAAGAGAATCAAATATCATTACTAAATTCAAACTCTCAAATTACAAAAATCTAAAATTTCCAAAAAAAAAAAAAAAAAAAAAAATTGGAATTAGGGTTAGATCTAATAAATTGCAGGTGATTAGGGTTTGGACCTCAAGGTGGTGGCAAGGAGGTGGCTAGCAAGCTAGAAACAGCAGAACAACAGTTTCCAAGAGTTTGGACAGCAAGCAAGCAGCATGAACAACTACAAAAAAGCTATTTTGGGTAGCAACAACAACAAGGAAGGAAAAGAGATGTGGGGTAACGTGGGAAAAATATAGAAAGGATAAACACCACATTGAGATCAAAGTTGGAGCACCACTTGAGACCCTAGGATATAGCAAGTAGAGGGAAAAGGAGATGCCAACAACTATCCCAAAGCAAGTCACAACAAAACTAAACCTTAAAAACCAACAAAAGCAAATATATATTCCTAGATAACTCGAAGTGGGTCCCCTCTTAAAAGGAAGCATTCCCAATACTAGAGGGCCGACTGGCCCTCAAAAACCGTTGATAAAACTGCTCCAATAAAAAATGTCCCACGTTAGTCTCCCAGAGTTGGGGGAACTTCAACCTCATTCGTCGAAGCATGTATTTTTTCATAGCGTGGAGTTAGGTCGGCCACATTGAAGGTAGTAGAAATGTTGTAATCTACTGGTAAGTCGATCTTGTATCATTGTCATTTGTCTTCTTATGATCCTAAAAGCCCATATGCTCTAGATTTGAGTTTCCCAAAAGATCTCACAGAAAATCACTCATTTTTCAATTTGATCCACACTTGATCTCCCTCCTAAAAAGTCACATTTCTCATGGTTTTATTAGCATGCTCCTGGTAGTTGTGGTTTTGCTTCATGATCTCTCTCTACAACCATATAACATCCGAATCTCCTACACTCTAGCCTCAAAATCCACACTAACCTCTTTAGCAAGAAAAAGTAGCACCAACTTAAGCACCCAAACTCAATCTTAAAGGGAGTATGCCCTATAGTCTAACTCAAGGACCAATTGTGAGCAAATGTTGCTTGGGCTAGAATCAGATCCCACTGGTTGATATTCTTCTGTATACAACACCTCAAGTGATTCCACAAGCTCTCGTTCACCACCCTTCTCTGACCATTTATAAGTGGGCGAACAGTTGGGTTGAATTGAAGCTTAGTACTAGGTTTTTCTGTGGTCGGGGAATTTAGCATCCTTATTAGAATTAATAGTCCTAAGTATGTCATGCAATCTCAATATATCCCTGAAATAAAAGTCAATCACATGTGATGCATTCGGTGTCCCACGACAAGATAAAAAATGAACCATCTTCGAAAAATGTCAATCATTACCATTACAGAATCCTTATTCCAATGTGTCCTAGAAGGCCCACAACAAAATCCATACTAAAATCCAACCATGGAGCCACTTGCATTGGTAATGGTGTGTAAAGCCCTGTATTTTGTACCCTAATTTTTGTCAAGTGACAAACTCAACACTACCTAACATACATCTCTAGATCTATCATAAGTTTAGGCCACAAAAAAATATGTTTTCCATACAAGTGTGAGTGTCTTATCTCTACCAAAATGACATGTGAATCCCCTACTAACTCTCTTATATGATGTATTGTCTCATTGAACATCTGAGAACACAAGATGTTCTAATTGAATAGGTAACCATCAGATATGTGGTACTATCTTTTACGCCCCTCCTGACTTTGACTCCAAATCTCCTTAAAGACCTCATTTGCCTCATACAGCTCCTTCACCACCTCAAATCCCACCACTCTAGCCTTCATGGAGATGATCAGAATGTGGCGACGGCACAAGGCATCTGTTACTAGATTCTGACTCCTTTCATTGTGCTTAAGCAAAAACTAAAGTGAAGCCAAGAACTCAACCAAGCAAGCATGTCAGCCCTTTACTTGCTTTGACTTTTCAGGAATCTTAAAGCCTCATGATCTGTGAATAAGGTAAACTCACTAATCAACAGTTAGTGACTCCAATGACTAAGAGCTCTCACAATAGTATAGAATTCTTTATCATTTGCCAAATATGTCCTTCTGGAGTCATTAAATTTCTCACTAAACCCTATGAAAAGCCCTCTTTAGTTCTACATTGCTCCAACCCCAAATTAGAAGCATCACATTTCGCCTCGAACAATTGGGTCTGAGTCACCTTCTTCTTTAGGATGTAAAAGATGTACTAAGCTGCGTCTATCCACTGAAACTTCTTTCTTTTCAATAGCTCTATCAAGGAAGTTGTAATGGTGTTGAAGTTCTTGATGAATCTCCTATAAGAGGATCTCAACCCAAAAAATTGCCTCGGCTCTATAAAGATATGTGAGGGTGCCTAACTCACAATAGTATAGTTCTTAAGGTCTATCTGAATGCTTGCACGAAATATAAAATAACTCAAAAAATATACATGTGTCTTCGTGAAGTAACACTTCTTCAAGCGAGCATACAGTTTCTCCAAGAATACCATCCTCAGATGTTGTAAGTGCTTCTCATTATATCTGTTTCAGAGTAGGATGTAATCAAAGTACACAATTATGAACTTTCCAAAGGTAAGCCTTGAACTTCAAATTCATTAGCCTCATGAAAGTGTTAAGTGTATTAGACAGTCCAAAGGGTATGACTGTCTTGTCTACTCATACAGCCCATCTATGGTCTTGAAGGCAGTCTTCCATTGATCCTCTAGTCTCATCTTCCTCTAATGATATCCATTGCACGGGTTAATTTTCAAAAATATAATAGCTTCATGCAACTTATCTAGTAAATCATCCAATTAAGATATATAAAATATGTACTTGATGGTGATCTTATTGATCGCTCGACTATCAATACACATTCTCCACAAACCATCATTTTTAGGCACCATCAAAGCAGGAACATCATTTGGACTGGTGCTCTCCATCACCAATCCTCTAGCAATAAGTTATTGTAACTATCGTTGCAACTTCTCATACATAAGTCTCATTCCATAAGCAGGCTTATTAGGTAACACCGAACCAGGAATAAGGTCTATAGTATGTTGAAAGTGGTGTTGGTCCCTCGAGTAAACTTTTAGTCATCATATTCTGAAAGTCAGCTAGCAAGGGATATATCATCTTTGGTAACTCGGTCTCCTCAGTCCTCTCTAGAATGACTAGGGACATTGCAGCTGAGGCCTCCCGCACTTACAGTAGAAAGGTGGCACGTGGGACCACAATCTCCTCTTTAGCGTGAGTGTCAGCTCCTCCAGACTCTGAACTATGTGCTTCTCCTCCTTCGTGAATGAGTAGGTGTTTTAAACTCATCATGTTAAATCCGACGATTAAACTGTCACGGTCTTCCCAACAATATGTGACAAGAATCCATAAGAATAGCATCAACCATATCTGATCATGCAATTGATCCCCAATAGATAACTCTACCAAACATTATTGATCCACACGTATCTCATTTCTCTTCATGAACCAGGTCAAAGAATATTGTTCAGAATGCTTTTGAGTAGCCAAATCCAACTACTTCACCATAAGAGTGGAGACCATATTTTCACAACTCTCTCCATCAATGAAAAGACTGCATACATTCGCTCTCACAATATACTTGGTGTGAAAGATGCTATGTCTCAGCCAAGAGTGATCCCTCTTTGGTTCAATCTGTAAAGCCCTCACAACTAACATGTCACCCTCATCTCCATGGAACTGATACTTCTAATCCTGCTCTTCTTCTACCTCCTCTTTGCTCACTTCCTCCAATGCACCCTGCTTGGTGAAGGAAACAACTCTGCTAGTAGGGCAATCAGAGGCTATGTGTCTGTATTCATAGCATGAAAGCACTTCTTAGCTAGAAAAATGTTGGGTGTGCTACTCTTCTTAAGCTTTATCCCACTCTGATCAACTTTGTCATCTCTCTGACCAGTCTTCACACCTTCCCTAGCCATGCTCCTACTGATACATTTAGTTGTGGGTGTCTATCTGAATGAAGGTGAGAGTCTGCTCTGCTTTTATTGTCTCTCCACCTTCATTGCCAAGCTTTGAACGTCTCTCAATGAGTAATAAGGCTATAGTTGAACAACATTGAGATGGTTGGCTTCAATCCTCTCAAATATCTGCTTATAGTGTGCTATTCTAACTTTTTCAGCTCACATTTCAGCAGGAGCTGCTCAAATGCCATGAACTCCTCCATTGACAACTCTCTCTGTTATAGACGATGGAGCTTCAAGAACATGTCCTAGAAGCAGTGTGGGGGTAAGTACTTCCTCTACATCTCCTTATTCATCTTCTGCCATGTGGTGTTCATGCTCATACCCTCTCTCTGCCTCACCCTCTTCAAATTCTCTCACCACAAAAAAAGTACACTTATTCAGATTTATGAAAGCAAGTTTCACTCTCCTATCAGCTGACACCTTATACTAAAAATCCTCTCAATAGTCTGCAACTACTCGATGAATTTATCTAGATTCATTCTCCTCTTGAAATCAGGTAGTTTGTCATTACTCTCATATCTCAATATCCTCCAAAGGTCTCTCCATCCCTTGGCCTTCTCTGATATTGAATTCAACGCGTCGTGGCCTATCCTCCTCTTCACTAAAATCATCCCGAAGGGATTCAGTTTTTCCTCCCTCTATCCTATTTTATCTCAATATCACAATCAATGGTGAGCCCTCCATGGGCCCCTTTATAAATTTCAGCAAGTCTTTGCTAAAGTCTGTGGATTTTTCTCTATATCTTCTCCGTGATAAGTTCTTGACCAGCTTCCGACACTTGTCTCCTCGGTGGCATGGCCAAGATTTAGCTTTAAGAGGTGAAAAAGGTGTAAGAGACTGACTTAGGGTGCAAAAAAGATTAGAGTTAAGTATTGCTAAATTTTTGTAACTCTAAGATAAAAATAGCATTATACAAGCTCTGATATCAAATGATACCATAATTTAACGAACACTTAAAACAAACAAATATTACTGAATTCAAAGTCCAAAATTACAACAAACAATAGGAAATTTTGAAATTACAACAAAAAACACTACAACACTGAAATTATGGTTGGATCTAGGTTGTGGTGGTGTTGATTAAGGTTTGGACATCCAGGGTGATGGCAATGAGGCAGCTAGCAAGCTCAAAACAACAGGACAACGATTTCCAGGAGTCTGGACAGCAAGTAGCAAAAACAGCTGTGGGTGGTTGTTCTAGGTGGCGGCAGCAAGGATGAAGGGAAAGGGATCAAAGAGAGATATGGAAATGATGGGGGAAAGGTATAGAAAAGATAAACATCACAAGGAGTTCGAGCGCCATTTGAAACCCTAAGATATAGCTCATAAAGAAAGAAGGAGATGTCGATGGTTGTTCCAAAGCAAATCATAGTTAAAACTAAGATCTAAACACATATATTCCTAGATAACTAGAAGTCCGCCCCCTCTTAAATGGAGTTGGCACTTCCAAGACTAGACAGTCGAACAGTGCTCAAAAGCCCTGGAACAAATTGGTCAAGAAAAAAGAATGCCCCCACGTCAATTATCTTATGTTGCGATGTATTGGGTTGTGTTGTCGAGTCAACAACTTAAAAAGAGATGTTAGATTATTGTTTAACATAAGTGTTATGATTTAGTGGGTTGAACGTCTAAATGGAATACGAATATGAATTTCATATACTTATGATAAATGATTTAATCTTAGTTATATATAAATTATATAAAAAATAAGTTGATTTTCTTTGGAAAGTTGAGTGTGCAAATACAAATTTAAAGTAGGCAGGGTTCGATAGCAACAACTTCCTTAAATCTTTACCAACGAAGCTAGCAGACACCAAGATAAAAATAATTAGTTAAGAAAACTGTTTTTTCATCTTTCATATGGCTGAAAATTTAGACACTGCTCGTTTCCGAATATTAGAAAACTACTACAATTTTTAAAGAAAACATATGCAAGAAACAGAAGGTTCTGCCAACCCGAGCATAAATTTAGTTCATATGCCACACGTAACACATCCAAGAAAAACCCTAGACCAACTGAGACCCTAAGTTTGAAACTGAAAAAAAAAAAAAAAAACTAATTTTAAGAAAAGAAAAAAAAATTAACATTGTCGAATCAAGCACTGCTGCCGGAAAATAAAAAGTGATGGCCAATGTGCAAATTAGGCAGAAAACCAAAGATGATTGAAAAGGGCCACATGCATAAGAGAAACACCTGGACGTTCCTATGAAAACTATATCTGAGCTCAGGGTCAATCTCTGCGACGGATTCGTCTACATCAGCCTTGCCGACGTCGGACCTCTTACGGTGAACGTGCATGGTCGGTGTGGAGCCAGGGTTGTTGGTGACTTTCAGCTTCGCATCCTGAAATTTCTCGCTCTTCTCTTCGCCCCGCCATGGCGCGGATGCCAGCAGTTCCTTCTTCATCGCGGGTGCTGCGAGGAAGGAAAATACAGGATTGGCAGCGCTGATGGGAGGTGCAGAGATAGCCGGATATCAAACTAGCACCAATCTTTTTCGGAAATTTACATAGGTGAAAATATGAAAAGGTTGATTACATTTGTTTGGTAATTAGGATGTTTTGAATGTACAATTTAAAATTTAGGTGTAAGAAGTAAATGCATCAAGATACATGCAAAGTTTTATGTGGGAATCGTGTTATTTAGGTAGGATTTGGGCAGTACTGTATTTTTTATTTTTTTTAATTTAAGAATTGATATTTGTTAGAGGCTCAAATATTGATTCCTTACACGCTACAGTCCTATGATGGAAGTCTGATGTCATGTGCCTATATATTCGAAAATTTCACACCACTGGGTATTGAACCCGTGACCTGAAGGGACTTACAGAGAACCCCGTCAACCAATTGGCCACAGTTTGCGGAACAAAACGATGTGCTTTGAAATAGATATGGGTGGTATTGTACTTTAATAACACTTTAATACCATACTAATATTATCAATATCACCTTAATACCACCAATCAGGACTTAGGGTCTGTTTGCGCATATGAATACTGTTTCTATTCAGTATTTCAGAAATACGATTACTTTAGAAATAATATGTAGCTGCTACGTCTGTTACGTGCAATTATTGAAATAAGTATGTAAGCAATTATTTCGAAAAATGACTTTTTTGCCCCTGCTTCTTAAAACTGTTTTAAATTTTTTTTTTTTTAAATATTAAATTGAAAATATATGTAAATAAATAAAAACAAATATATATATGGAGTAAATTTAAGTATTTTCTAAATTATATATATAAAAGGTAACCGCATTAGTTTTATAAATATAACAAAATCACATTTATTTTTTTAAAATTTATATATATAAAGAAACCACAGCGGGGTTTATCCCGCTTCCCGTTTTTCGCCAGCTTCAGCTTTCTTCGGCCGCCAAAGTGAGCGCCAAACAACTTTTGCACTTTTTGAGGCCGCGCCGCGCTAAAATAGCGGCCCCAAACGAAGCCTTAATCCGCACATATCTCATATGCACACAATATTTTTCCACTTACATACATACCAAGTACATATATAATATCTAAATTTTGAGTTTTTTTATCAAATTTTGAGCATGAGACATTCTGGTGTAGGATGAAATGCTCAACCACCAAACCACCTTCTTATTGCTCTAAATTTTGATCTTTAGATAAAAATATATAAATATAAAAATTAAATATATAATTTCATAAAATTTTTGCGTATCTATATAAATTCCCCAAATTATGTTGGTATACATTTTGGTTGAGAAAGTTTGGGTTACATTCCGCTTGAATTGGACGTTCTGTAATTGGAAAGCTAATGAAAATATAATTGGACGTTTAATTACAATGTCTAATAGGATTATTTTTTAGAAATATAATTGAGCGTAACCTTTGAATCAAATTATTATTATTATATAAAAATGAAAGTCAGCATCTTTTCTATTTTTTACAATTTGAATGTTAAATTGTTCATATATTATGTAAGATAAAATTTTATGCAATATTTAATAAGTAATTAAACTGATTATGAAATTCATTTTTTAGTAGTCAATGTTATTTTAACAAGATAATATTAATAATTTAATATCAAACAATTAATTTTATTTTTTGAGTTAACTTGATTTAATTAATTTAAATTATTATTTAAAATTAATTATTTAAAACTCGCCACCCACTTTTGATGTCCTCCTTTTTTCTCTTTTGCATTTGCCATAGTCTTTGAAATTCTTGACAAAGAAAGAGGTGACGAGGCTTCGACGAAGGTCTCCAAAAAAAGCTTTAATATTACGAAGTAGAGTTTATGAGGCATACAGATTTAAGCCAACTACCTATTGCATGGTTTGCCATGCTTCCTTTGATAATGGAGATGATAATAATGATAAGGAGAATGGAGAAGATTTGAAGCGATGAAGTTAGGACAAAAGTTTGACATTGAAGGTAAATTCCATTCTCCTCCTTGGCCTTCTTCTAAACCCTATAAATCTATCAATCTCCCAAATTTAATAAATACAGGCGGTATGAATGAGATTAAATTTTTTTTGGAGTAAAATTTGTCATTTTTGGTTGCTTAAAATGAATTAGGTTAAAATATTTTCTCTACATCATTCTCAATTTTTTATTCCAAAATGCCCTTTAAGGATATTATAGTTATAATCATATATGTATAAGTACAACATTCACATTATAAATTATAAATAAGAAAAGCATTCAACATCACATTACCTATTACAAAAATGTTAAAACCTTATTCAAATCTTTTTCAAAATTTACTTGAGCTTTATTATATTGTTCAATCATTGTTTTGAGCAAAATTTTACTAAGGTTCAATATGAATCAAACATGATTCAAGAATAATTCAAATAAGTTTTTCGCCCTTATTACTTTGTATAAAACACATTCATTTGAGCTATTGGTATATGTATATAAATGTCCACTCTAATAATTATATGTTGATAAAGTTATATCACTCAGGTCACACATAGATCTATGGATATAATGAGCAAAGTGAAGAAATAGTTTGATGCTAATGATATTTTACTAGCAAGAATAAGATATCATCATTTAATCAGTTCTTTTAAATTTTTTTAACTGATATTCTCAAGAGCCCTAATTCATCAACTATTATTAAAGTTGGTTGATGATGAAGTGAAAGAGAAATACTCTTTTATGTTCAATGCTAGTGAAAGTGATATAATAATTTTGGTATGAGCACTAAGTTAAAGTTTGAAAATTTTTCATCTAAGGAGAAATTCAAGGAGACGAGCACAAGTTATTGTTTAATTGATAACCATCAAGAATAGAGACTAGAGAAAGCAATCGTGAAGAACACTGAGAGAGATGGTATATAACAGTTTTGTTTATTTTATCTTATAGATGGCACTATACCAAATCATGATAAATTTAGCGCTATATTTTTCTAAGATAGTTTATCTTGGTAAAAGTGACAAATTTTATTGAATATTTTTTAGGTATGTGACATACCTATAATATATAATATTTTTGTACACATTTTTATACCTATTTTTGATGATATTGCACTTTAATAGGAGGTATTTTTGTGTTTTTCTTTCAGGTACAATTAAATAGACTAAATATGTCAAAAAGAGTGAAAAATGACTAAATTTGGAGCAAAAATGAAGAAAATGTTAGATTGAACTGGGGCACCTAAGCACCCAGATTTGGCGCCTAAGCGCCAGCAGACAAAGAAGGCCGCGCCTAAATGCCAAAGGCCCCGTGCTTAAGAGCAGGATAGTTACTATGCAATTTTAAAGAATTTTGGAGAAATTTGAAGGGGTGTTTGAGGCAACCTTTGGTACAAAAGTAGGTAACTGATAAAGGGTGCCAAAAGACATTCAAAAAGCTTATGAAAGGATGCATCTTTTGGGAAGATTCATTGAATATTGACAAATTTTGAAGAGACACCAAGACACATTTTGAGAAAATAAAAAATGAAAGACTTTAAGAGAATTTAAAAAAGGCTAAAAAGTGTGTGTAGAGAGAGTTAGAAAAGAGTAGTTTTAGTAAGAAGTTGTAGGATTATTACTTAGGATTTCTTCTCACTTATTTTATTCCTAGTGAATGGAAAGGTGGATAGAGATTCCTAAGTAAAAATCCATTGTTTTAGAGCAATTTTATCCCTCTAGAGTTGGGCGACCAATCCTAAGGATGCTTGTAAGAGAAATGAAGAGATTCAAAGGAACTTCAAGAGTTTGGTGGAGAGGAAATTGAGATAATTTTTTTATCTTTGTACTTCATTTTTTTAATTAAGACATCTTATGTTTCTACATGACTTTTACTTTTAAAATTAATCATTATTGTGTTTTATTCATGGATTCTGAGTTGTTTTCTTTATCTTTTTTCTTAAAATGAAAAGTATTTAAGTGTTGAATGGAAGTTGTGAAACTATTGATCTTTAATGCTGGAATAAGTTGTGATGATTTAATCATTGAATTTCATTTACTTCTTGATTTGGCTAATTAAGATGCTAACATTTGTTATGAGAACCTGTAAGATCCGTGATGGTATTGTCTCAGTCAACTATTGGTAGAAATCACGTGAGATTGTATGGCTGAGAAAGAAATTCATATAATTTTGTGCCAATAAATAGGGAAATATACTTTGATGGTTGTAGAATTAGAGGACTTTAAGGTGACAGAAAGCCCCTAATTTGGTTTATTGTTTTAGGTTTTGATACGAGATTTTAGGCCCCAGGTGGAGGGAATGGATGAAACTCTAGACTGAGAGCTAGTATCTTCTCTACCTAACCCGTCTTCAAAACTATTCCAACTTTAAACTGGTTCAATGTTCTTTATAGCTTCTCTAGTATAGGTAAAGAATAATATTGCTCCTATTTGGCATAACACATTTTGAATCCTTCCACAACAGAACTCCTATACTCATTACTTATTCATGAGAAAAAAATATTTTATTTATACTTCTTTTATCTTACAAAAATCTTGTTATGGTTAGTTAATTGTTTACTATATTTTCAAAATGTATGAAAATACTAAAAAGAATCGCATTTTCAATCTTATGATATCCTAAACTGTTTAAGTAAGTATCTCTTTCTAAATATATTTTGTGATCTAATTCCTTATTATAAATTTTCAAAATTCCCTTTGGGTTCGATATTTCAGGGTTTAATCAGAAAGTCCTATATTACTTGATAACGATATGTATACCTGCTTAGATTCCTTAAATTTAAATATAACTGTTGCATTTTTAATTATATCGGAATCAAGTTTTTGGTGTAGTTGTAAAGAAGGAAATTTTATTAAAGGAGAATAGAATATTATATCATATATTTATATAAATCATATCACCACAAGTAAAAATATCGGGGGATCAAGTTTTTGGCGCAGTTGTCGGGAAATTGAGTTGAAAAAAATAAAAGAAATTTTTAGAAAAACAAAATTTATATTTTTACAAAGTATTATTTAAACTTTTTATAGAATATTGTAGTGTTGTTGTTTTTATAAGTTTATGTGTGGTGTATTTCTTTTTATTGTTGTTTTATAATAGTTTATGCATAGTTCAGGTTTTGAAGGACTAATGTCCTACAATTCTGAACTAGAAATAACTTTTAGAAAAATTAAAAATACAGAAAAAATAAAAAATTTCCAGAAATGGCAAACCAAAATAATCAAAATGTTAAAATACATCAAGAATTTAGACCTTTAAGAGATTATGCAAACCCTACAATGGGTGAACTTCATGGTAGTATTCAAAATTCTGTTGTAGCTGCCAATTCATTTGAACTTAAACCTGCTATTATCCAATGGAATCAAATAATCAGTTTGAGGGAACACCAACTGAAGATCCAAACTTATATCTTGCCAATTTTTTAGAATTGTGTGTTAAATTTAAATATGATGTTGTTTCAGATGATGGTATTAGACTTAAGATTTTTCTATTCTCACTTAGGGATAAGACTAAGATATGGTTGAATTCGTTAGCACCTGGATCTATCAGAACTTGGGGTGATTTAGCACAAAAATTTTTTGCTAAATATTTTCCACCATCAAAAGCTGTGAAGCTTAGAAATAATATTACATCTTTTGTCAGTTTGGAGGGGAGTCTATTTATGAAGCTTGGGAACAATTTAAAGAACTCCTAAGAAAGTGTCCACACCAAGTTGTGTCAAATTGGTTAATTATTCAAACTTTTTATAATGGATTAGCTGGTTCTCTTAAATCTATTATCGATGCCACTGTTGGTGGTTCATTGATGTCAAAACCATTTCATGATTCTTATGTTTTAATTGAAGAAATGGCTACTACTAATTTTTAATGGTCTTCTGAGAGGGTGCATCTTAAGAATGAAGTCAATATTCATGAATCTGATGCTTTTGCAAAGTTAGAAAATCAAGTTGCCACAATTTCAAGGAAAATAGACCAATTTGGAATGAATTTTTCTCAATCAATTCCAATGATTGAAGAGAATTCATTAGTCCAAATGGTAAATTCTTAAACATCAAAAGAAACTTTAAATGTTATAGATAATAATTCCAATAACCCATATTCAAACTATTATAACATAGGTTAGAAAAATCATCCTAACTTTAATTGAAATAATAATATCTAATGGGGGAACATCCAAGTAAACCAGTTGGGGAACTGGAACAACCAAGGAAATAATAATTATAGACTTACTTAATCTCTAGGATTTAACAATAATCCACTATTTAAGGAAAAGAAGTTGTCTATAGAAGAAGTGGTGTTACAAATGGAAGATTAGTTACAAAGTCAATGAGCTGCAATTAGAAGTAATGAAAATCAATTGAGGCAAATAACAAATTTATTAAGTAATAGAACCTAAGGAACACTTCCTAGTAATACAAAAAGAAATCCAAAAGACCAGAATAAAGAGCAAGTAAAGGTTGTTCAACTTAGAAGTGGAAGAGAGTTGGAAGGTAGAGTTCAAAAAAAGATTAAAATAGAGAGAGAAGAAATTGAAGAATTTAAAGAGGACGCTCCAAAAGGTTTTGAGAGACCTAATTTCTCCACTTAAAATGGACTTAGAAAAACCACCATTACCTCCATTTCCTCAAAGACTTTGTCAACAAAAGTTGGATAAACAATTATTAAAATTTATGGAAATCTTTAAAAAGCTTACAATTAATATTTCTTTTGCAGAAGCCTTAGAACAAATGTCAAGCTATGTAAGGTTTATGAAAGATATTCTTAACAAAAAAAGAAGTTTGAAAATAACGAGACTGTTGCACTTAGTGAGGAGTACAGTGCTATAATTAAGAAAAAACTTTCTGAAAAGCTTAAAGATCCTGGAAGCTTCACAATTCCATGTGCGATAGGAGATAGATTTTTGGGAAAGCTTTATGTGATTTAGGTGCAAGCATTAATCTTATGTCATTATCTTTATTTAAAAGACTAGGATTAGGAGAAATATCCCCTACTACTGTAACTTTGCAATTAGCATATCGTTCAATAACATATCCTATGGGAGTTATAGAAGATGTTTTGGTGAAAGTGGATCGATTTATCTTTCATGTTGATTTGATTGTGCTAGATATGGAAGAAGGTAAAGAGATACCTATCATTTTAGGGAGACCTTTCCTAGCTATAAGAAGAGCCATGATAGATGTGCAAAAATAAAAATTAATTATGTGCGTCAATGATCAAACAATTACTTTTATTATTTCAAAATCAATGAAATATCTTATAAAGGTATAGATGATGAATGTTTCACGATGGATGTGATAGATACCTTAGTGAATGTCATTTCAAAACAACTTATGAAGCAAAATCCAAAATGAAAGAATTAGAGCACAAGCAAGAAAAGAAATTAGATCAATTTTATGATTTTATTGAAGAAAATTCAAATTTTGTTCAAGAAAGTTTTGAAGTTTTGGACATATTGGAAAAATACAAATCTCTTTGTCCATCAATTGAGAAACCTTCTGAACTTGAATTGAAGTTACTTCCGAAACATTTGAAATATGACTTTTTAGGTTATTCCTCAACTTTGTTAGTTATAATTTTCTCAAATTTAACTTCAGAAGAAGAAGAGTGTTTATTGAAAATTTTGAAGAAATATAAGAAAACATTTGGATGGATAACTGCCGATATTTAAGGAATCAGTCCTTCAATTTGTATGCATAGAATTCTTATGGAAGAAAACTGCAAACCCAGGGTTGATCCTTATAGGAGATTAAATCCCATTATGAAAGAAATTGTTAAGAAAGAAATTTTAAAGTGGTTAGATGTTGGGATTATCTATCATAGTGTAGATAGTGCATGGGTAAGTCCAATCCATTATGTTCCAAAGAAAAGAGAAGTGACTGTAACTGTTAATGAACAAAATGAACTAATACCGAAAAGTCAAGTTACATGATGATGAATATGCATTGATTATATAAAATTAAATCTTGCCACAAGAAAATATCTTTTTCCATTACCCTTTCTAGATCAAATGCTGGATAGATTAGCTGGTCATAAATCCTTTTAATTTATAGATGAATATATTGGTTATCACCAAATACAAATTGCTCCTGAGAATCAAGTTAAAACAATTTTTATCAATCCTTATGGAACATTTGCTTTTAGAATAATGCCTTTTAGTTTATGCAATGCCCCTGCTACATTTCAAAGATGTACGATGGGTATTTTCTTTGATTTAATTGAGAAAGGAATTGAAGTTTTTATGGATGATTTTTTGGTGTTTGGAATATCATTTGAATCGTCTTTAGAACATTTATAATGAGTTCTTAAACGCGGTAAAGAAACAAATTTAGACCTTAATTGGGAAAATACCAGTTTATGATAGCAGGATGAATTGTTTTGGGACATCACATTTCAGAGAAAGGTATGGAGGTAGATCATCCAAAAATTTAAATGATCACTAATTTATCTCACCCAACAAATGTGAGGGAAATTAGGAGTTTTTTAGGACTTCCTGGATTCTACAAGCAATATATTAAAGACTTCTTAAAAATTGCTATGCCACTATGTCATTTACTCGAAAAAGATGTAATTTTTAATTTTGATAAGGATTGCCAAAAAGCTTTTCAGCTTTTAAAAAAAAAATTAGTCATTGCACCAGTTATTGTTTAACCAGATTGGAAAAAACATTTGAATTAATGATGCAAGTGATTATGCTATTGGAGCTGTTTTGGGATAGAAACATGATAAGATTTTCAAAGTAATTTACTATGTTAGTAAAACTCTTAATGAAGCTAAAATTAACTATACCACAACTGAGAAAGAGTTATTAGCAATAGTATTTTCCTTTGATAAATTTAGATCATATTTAATTGGAACCAAATGTGTGGTGTATACAAATCATTCTACTATTAAGTATTTAATGAAAAAGAATGATGCAAAACCAAGACTGATAAGATGGATTCTTCTTTTGCAAGCATTTAATTTTGAAATAGTTGATAAAAAGTGAGCTTATAATCAAATTGTCGATCATTTATCCAGGCTTGAATCTGAAAAATCACTTTGTTCTGAAAAAGAAATTATTGAACATTTTCCAGACGAAATTAAATAGTGGCTTTTAATAGTGTTCTAAACCTTCCTAATATTTTCTGGAATAAGTTCTACACTATCAAACAAAATACACTACGAATTTGCTAACACATTTACTACCACAAAAACATTAAACATTCACATCACATAACACAAACAAATAACATGCACAAATAACATAAAAATTTACAATAGTTCACCAACCAGTACATCAGATTATTCAATCACAACTACAACATAAAAGTCTAAATAAAAACCACAATTAAAGAGTTCATAACACACACAAAATAACATAAAAGTCTAAACATAAGATCAATCCTAAACCTCATCATCATTCTCATCATTATTTCCCTCATTCCAGCCATGCGTAGGCTCGTATGGGGTATACTGTGGATGTGTGGGTAACACAGTACTATGATCTCCTCTGATCAGTCTGTCCATATAACTATGATAACTCTCCTCATACTCACTATGCTTCTGCAGATAATCCCCTATACAATCTACTTTTCCTTCAATATCATGTACTCAAACCGTAGTATAATTAATATTATTTTTCATTCTATTCAATAATTCTATTTGTGAATCTATAAACTGACCTAATGATGCATGAGAAGTCAAAGCACGAGATGTAGAAGAAGCATAAGTAGAAGCACCTGAAGCTCTAGAGAATCCTCCTCCCCAGCCAAAAATAGAATGCTCAGCGTAAGTTTGTCGGCATATTTTTAGGTTGAGTATTGTATTTTGAAAAGGGGTCGCCTACAGAAGTTGTCGGCGAATTTTAAATTTTAAATTTAATTTAAATATATATATATATATATATATATATATATATATATATATATATATATATATATATATATATATATATAGTTTTAGAAAGAAGCATTTGATTTTAAAAACAGCTTTTAAGTTTGAAAATTTTAAGATATGAAATCAAACCGATCTCACATCCCAAATAGTTTATATAAACGAGCACCACACCACAAATCGTGTATCTATCTTGAAGGACAAACACACTGCTTGACGATGGGGCTCGATTAAATAAACTAGAAGATTTGTGGCATCCGTTTGGTCTGCGAACCAACTTTATAAGCTGCAAGTTCCCCTACTTAATATAAAGAAATTAAGCAGGGTTTATATTACATGGGTTCTTAAAGTTCCATATAAGGGCAAGCCCCTATAGTTAATTACATCTTAAATGATGGGAATCATTTAAGAAAACTCTCGATAATGATCATTGGTTTTGCTTTCAAGAATTTCAAAGTTTAAGGTTTTCAAATGATTGGATTTTAGAAATTTCAATAGGGATTAGCTCAAATTTGGAACAGTTATTTTAAGAATCCAATGGAGGAGAAGTAGGGGATGTCACGGATTCGAGGTATTCCACGGTTCCGTCATCCTGACACCATTATTTTCATCGAATTCACTTAGTCCAGATGAATTTGCTAAACTCAACTGAATGAGTTCCACACTTTCATTTAGACCGTAGGAAATCCCGTTAGTAACACGTGGGTTATATCATCCGAGGTATTCCCGATCATTCAACGAGACGTTTTAATTTAGTTGCAATTGTAGTTTTGTTGTTCTATTTGTGATTAAATTTTGAGTTGTTTTATATTTTGGAATGTTGTGGCGGTGAATTTTATCTTGTTGTGACTTTTAATTTAGTTTTGGTTTCAGTTTTGTGGCTATCCTAAAGGTTTTAGTTTTCATGCAACAATCTTGTTTAACAGGCAAGAAGAGTAAAACGTAGCTCATATAAATAAATTGCAATAAAGTAAATTGCAATAAAATAAAAGCGTACCTGGAGGTCATCTCGTCATTCCAAGCTGCACTTAAAACAAATATTAAGGCATTTAAATATTTATAACGAGTACCTAGGTAAAGCTAAGGGAAAGATTTTGGTTGTCTACCAATGTCCTAGTCCTATTGCTAGTCATCTCCTATGACGTCTAGGTTCTTGTATTTTGTTTAAGGATGATTTTCTTCATTAAAGAATAATTAAATTCAATTGTTCTTCTAAAACATCCCATCATATTGAGGAAGTGTTTAGGAAGAGTCCTAAACATCTTTTCAATATTTTTGAGATTATTTTGATTCCAAATAAATTTAGTTGCACAGGTAAATTAATCATCTAGGAGTTTAGTTAAGCTTTGTCTCTTGCTCAGTGAACTTGGGCATTTAATTACCTGATGAATGAAGTGACATCTCACTTAATACTCCATTTAAGAGTTATAATAATTAAAGCCTTTAGGGGCAAGTTGATTTGTTGAGAATTTTAATCATTCTTAATTTGAAGTTTGAGTTAATGGTTTAAAGTGATTTAGTTTAATTATGAGGTTTTAACTAATAATTTTAAGTTTGGAATAGTGTTCAAATTATTTTTTGGTTCAAATCTTTATACTTTAAGTGATCTTAATATTTTAAATTAATCTTTGGTGTTTCAAATTCACTTAGATTATTCATATATCTTAATGATTTGGTTTAGGTTAATTATGATATTTTAGGTTAATCTTGATTAGTTTGATTTTTTATATTCTTAATTGTGAATTGTCTTAATATTTCAAATTTGTTTTACTTTTATTATTGAGTGATGTTAATTTAATATAATTTAAATTTAATTTAATTGAATTTAACTTAATTTAATTTAATTTAATTTCAAAATTTTCAATTTAATTTAATTTAATTGTTAAAATGTTAATTTAATTTAATTTTAATTTTAATTTAATTTTTACTTAATTTAATTTAATTTAATTTTAATTTAATTTAATTTAATTGTTAAACCACTAAATATTTTGAGCTTTAAGGATTATTATTTTTAATTTTTAATTTACTTAGTTTGGATTGTCATTTTAATCTTAATTAAGAGTTAAATATTATTGAAGTAATTTATTTAGGGATTTTTTTATTATAGAATTAATATTCTCTCAAGTTATATCCCTATTTTTAATAATTCAAATTTTCATTAATCTTCCAAAATTTAAATTGTTTAAATAATTAAAGTTTCATTTTTGGTTTATTAAAAGTGATTAATGGGTTCCTACCCTTTTAATTTCCTAAAGTTTCAATCATCCAAGAAAGATAAAATCAAATATTTTACCCTCCATTTTAATTAAACCTAAAATTTTAATAAATGGGTTTAAATTCTTTAATTACCTTTATGCCCTTTTAGAGCTTATTTATTTCATAACTCACTAAATTGAGTTCAAATGAACTTGAAATTTTTATGTCACCTCACTCACATGTCAATTAAGACATTAGAGGAGAAAATGTGATTTTTCTGAATTTAATTTATTTATATAATTATTTTTAGTGAAAAATAGGGATTTTCAATGGAAATTCAACAACATGACCAAGGAAAGGTTTCTATCCTTAAGGAAATTATAAGATGTTTCTAATGACTAGAGGACCACCTGGATCAATTTTGGTGATTTTTTTGAATTATATTTTATTTATTATAATTATTTTGAGTTTTAGAGTGTTAATTAATTATAAAATAAAATAAAAGTTGAAAATTAAGTTTTATTTTTTTTAAATCTCTCTGACCTCAAGGAGTTCAGAGAAATAAATTTTATAATTTCCTGATTTTTTTTTATTTATTAGAATTAATTTACTGGAAAGGTTGGAAAATTCATTTTTTTAATTGAAAAATTGTTTTAAGCATTTAAAATTCAATATCTTTAATCTGAGACTTAGGAAAAATATTTGGTTAGTTTCTAAGTGATTAGGAGTAAAAATGTGACATTTTTATGATTTTTATTATTTTTGTGATTTTTATTATTTTTGTGATTTTTATTATTTTTTAATTATTTAAATATCAAAAATATCATTAAAAATGAAATTTTTTAAAAAATTCTAATTTTAATTTTTATAGACTCCTCTAATATCAGAGAGCCGACAAAACCAATTTGGTGAATTTTTGAAATGTATTTTTGGAGTTATGAATTTTTAAAATTTAATTTTGATCATGTGGCTTAATTAATTCATTTAGTTGGGCTAATCATTTCCAATTGGCTTCAAATTTTTATGCAAGGTTCTTTGTATCCTAGAGATCAATGGAGAATTGATTTCAAGTTATTTTAGTGTGTGGTTAACCCTAATTAATTAAAGTTCAGTTTTGATTAAATTAATTAAAGTTTAATTTTCCTAGAATTTTCTAAGCAATATACTAATTAATGGAATTAAAATACCAAAAACAGTGATATAAACTTGAAAAATACATAACTTTCCATAGAGATGGCCTCTGACCTTAAAAAATTCAGGAAATGTTCCCAAGATCAGAGGCTTCGAAAGTTCTATGGTCTGATGCCATGGTGAATTGTCTATACAAATGGAGAATCAAAATACTGAAATGAGTAAATAATTAATTAAAAATAAAATACTTATCAAAATAACTTGATTTCTTTTGCACATTATTCTCCTCTGTTCATTGAGCAAGAGAGTATTTTTAGTTTATTTTTATGATTTTTCTACATAAAGATATGGATTTTCTAAGTTCTGGGTATTTAAATAAATAGAAAAAAATCCTATTTATCTACTTATCCGACTCAGCGCCGCGTCAACCTACAACGGATCGAAAGACCACGCGGTGCGCTCCTATTCAACACCGCCATCTGAGTCAGCCGCCACGCGTCCCGCTGTTCCGCTCCTTCCTTTAATCCGATGCAATCTGAGCCGTTCATCCGATACACGCGCGATCGGACGGCGCCTGGTCATCGTCTACGACTGGTGTGCACCCGTGACCGTCCACACTAAAACCCTAAGAACTCTCTCATTTCTCAATGGATTTTCGTGTTCTTATGCTCTATGGATTCGTCTTGAGGAGACGAACACATCCATATGGTTTACATGTCATGAAATTAACTAAAATGAAATGGAGAATTGCTGGAAGCTCGGGAGGAAGGAATGATCCATACCTTTGCTCTGAGAAGTGTAGCTTCAATCAGAGAGTTGTTTCACCTTCGATTGCACCCAAGGAAGCTCCAGATGAAGTCTCTAGCTCTGGGGAATTGTCTAGGTATGAAAGTGTCCACAACCGATTTCAAAGCTTAGAGGCTAGAGCAACTGGGTGGCCTGGAGAGGGGACTTTCTCTGGGGAACTCCTTCTCTTGGTCCTGTGCAGGTGTGGGTGAGTTTAATTTAGATTTGGTGGAGGTTTGGGAGATGTCCCAGTTTTGGGCTTGAATTTGAACTCAGAAATTGAGCTCAGCTCGGGGATATTGGGGCTGGAATCAAATGGGGATCAAGTGCTCTATGTGTGGAGAGTGGTATGGAGCAATTTTGACAGAGTTTCAGTAGGATTTTGTTCAGCACCTCCTTTAGCCGAGAGGTGGTGTGGTTTAAATAGAGGTGGTGCGAGGGCTTCCCGGGGGGTTTAATGGCTTGGATCAATCTGCTCCGATGAGGAGAAGAACAACCATGGTGGCCATTAGGCATGGGACAAGTCAGCAAGGAAGAATTTAAAAATTGGCTCACATGGGTGCTCTCGGCCTGGTGGTTTCCGGCGGCTGTGGTGGCTGGCCGGCCAGGGTCAGGTCATCCTTAAGGTCAGGGAGGTCAGGGCTGGGGTTTAGTGCGTCAATTGGCCATGGACATGTGTAAAGGAGTTGAACTAAAATGGAATGGGGGGAAGGCTATTTTGGGTCCAAATGGGTCAACCCATTGGGCTAGGTTCACTACCCAAGGCCTGGTTTTGGGCTGAAAAGAATCACTTGGGTCAGCCAAGAGAAAATGGTGTGGTCTCCATCCATGGTGAGGTGGCTAAACTTGGTTTAGTGTGTAGCATGAATGGGGTTAAAAGTGCTTAAGGAAGGCTTAAAAAAGGGGCCCCTCCTCTTGCCATTAATGGCTTGGTGAGGTGGAAAGGGGCTCCCAAGGCTTGCATATGGCTTATGCATGGCTCCATGGCTCCATATGGCTTTGGGATGGCTTGGCTTGGTTTCATGAAAGTGGGTTTTAAGGATTTAGGATATTTAGGGGTAATTTGGCACATGGCTTAGTTTAGAAAAGTTTAATGATGAATTTAAACTTAGGGAGTGATTTAAATCAAAGGGGATGATGAGGAGAAATTTCATGTGGGCTTTAGGATAGATTTTGGGCTTTTGGATTTATTTTAGATGGGCCATTAGAAAGGTTTAAGGAGGTGGGCTTTTAGGTTTGAAAACAATTTGGTAAATAGAAGTTTTGTAAAAGATTGGGCCAAACAAATGTTGGGTTTAGTTTAGGGATGTATCATGAGTGATCTAGAATAGGTTTGAAATAATTTGGAGTTGAATTGAGTTTAATTTGTGATTTTTTTGGTAAAGGGGCCGAAGTGGGTCAAATTGGGCTAACTTGGTTTAAGGTTTGGCTAATGTTGGATTTGATGTAAAATTAATGTTGAGAAATGTTTATTGGGGTGCTACAAAGAGTTTTCAACTTTGATTGGGCTTTGATTTTGGGATTTGGGCCCATTTGGGTTAGGTTTGGGTTTAGGCCAAAAATGGGGATTTTGGTTTTGGGTTAGGTTTGGGTGGAGTTTAGGTTCAAATTTGGGGCAAATCTTGTTAGTGTTTTGTTTGTGGGGATATTAGGAAGGTTTAGGAAAAGATTTGGGGCTAATTGGAGTTGAATTGGGTTGGTTTGGGCTAGGTTTATGTCATGGGCTAAAATTGGGCCTTAGGCTTCAAATTGGAATTGGATCCAAATGTTAATCAAATTGGGCTTGGATTTGGTCTAAATTGACATTGGGGATATTGAATTGAAGTTTAGAATTGAATTTGATCAACATTGAGGTCAATTGGGTTGGTTTAGTGGGACATTGGGCATACTTTGGTTAAAAATGGGTCAAATTGGGGGTTTTGGTAAAAGTGGGTTAAATTGATAAAATTGGTCTATGGTGTAGTTGAACAAAATGAAAATGGGAATATTTGGGATTTTATGGAATTTTCTGGGAATTTGTGGAATTTATGGATTTTTTGGTTAAGAAGGGCATTTTGGGTATTTGGAGGGTATTGGGGGGTATTTTTGGAATTTTTGGTATATTTGGCTAATAATGATCAATTTGAATGGTGGGAAATGTTTAGGATTGGTTTTGATGAATTTTGGGTAATTTAGATGATTTTGCAAATTTTGGGTAGCTTCAAGGGCATTTGGTAGGTTTAGTGGGTGTAGGGCCCAGGGGTTAAAAATTGAAATTTTGGGAAAATGAAGATTGATCAAGTTTGAGTAGAATGGAATCACTTTGGTTGAGCCATGAAGCCATATCAAGCCCATAAGAGCCATGAGAGGACTCATTTGAGCATTCACTATGTTGTTCCTAACCCTCTTAGCCAAAGGCTTAGGGGTTGAGGTCCATCCATATGAATTACCTACATGAGTCAGGAAGTCAAGCTAGGTATGAATGGTTTTAGGATTTGGAATGTGTGTGAAAGTGTAATGTGTGCGGGTCAGCCCTCACCGGACCGAGCCACCTGGGGTAGTCCTAAGGCCAAAGAGTCCTATAGGGAACTCATCTTTTAAACCTCCACATTTGATCTTAACCCTCCAAGTGACTTAGGGGTTTACAATCAAACTTATGGGGTTTGCAAGGAGTTAAGAGGTGTTTAAATTTCTAAGTGGTGGGTTCCATTTCTAGTCCTCTAAGATAGTCAAAAGGAAAGCCTAAGGTTAGATCCTAAGTACTAAGGAGAGAGAAGAGAAAAGTCCTCATAAAAAATGAGGTCAACAAAGTCTTCACATTCACACTGGTAATGGGCTTAAGAGGCTGAAGGACCTCTTCCTAGTTATCTGAAGCTCTAGAGAATCCTCCTCCCCAGCCAAAAATAGAACCCTCAGCATAAGTCTTCACATTCACACTGGTAATAGGCTTAAGAGGCTGAAGGACCTCTTCCTAGTTATCTGTTCTCACACCAGCCTGCTCACGGAATGAATGAATAAGGGAAGCAAATCCCATACCTGCAGTAGTAGCAACTATAGAAGAACTCCAAATACACTCATAAATAAATCACTCCAATATCAATTGGCTTCCTCTGCTGGATACAATAGTTTAATGTGGCTCGTTCTTTCGTGACTTCACTCATATGATTGGTGGGAATCAGTTTGGATGATATAAATTAATGCCATGCCTTAGAGTTGACATCCAGCTTTGAGGCAAGGAAGGTAACTCTTCTTTCATTTGTTATTTTCCACAGTCTCTTCCATTAATCAAAGCATAAATAATTTCATCCAACTCATCCTCCCTAGGATTATAAATAGAATAAAAGCATAATGTAGTAGGTGACAGCAGATAAAACTCGTTAATTTCCTCGGGTGTGAAATGAACTAACTGACCTCGAACCAACATGAAATTTTTTTCTACCTCAGGGAGATTTGTATAAAATTCCCGCACAACAGAAAAAACAGCTACGGCCTAGAAATAACAAAATCTGTCCTAAAGTCTTCTAACGATCATATCATCTATCTCATCATCGGGCTTGTCAAAGCATCACTTCTGAATCAATTTACGTGACTGTAGTGCCTGCACGTAAAATCCCAAGCCTTCGAACTCACAAACTTGTCTGAATCAAATGTGGTTCTCCCTTACTCTTTTTGTTTTTGGTGCCATATCTAAAATGTGCATATAAATCACAATAAATTCCAAAATTAAGCTAAAATCACTAAACTCAACTTCTAAAGGCTTAAACTACTAAATCTAAGTAATTTCCAAAGCTTTTTCTCAAATTTTCACCATGAATAGTAAATTTCAGATTTTTCCACAATGCTCTTCAAATACATGGTGAAAATAAAAAATTTTTACATAAGAGTAGTACTCTTACTTTAAGAAGATCAAATCTAGCAAATTTGGCTTGAGATGGCTAAAAAATCTCCAAGATATAGGATGACCTAGCCTTAAAATCATGAAAATGGTAAAAAAGAAGATGACAGGAAGTAAAAAGAATGGCTATTTTCAGGGTTTTAATGCCTGCGAACCGATTTTCACGAACTGGAGCCTAAGCGCGAAATTTGACGCTTATCCGCGAGGCTTTGGTGCATAAGCGCCAAATCTGGACTCTTAGCCACGAGTTCACAAATTTCAAATGTTTTGGCTAAATGCACTTTTAAGCTCATTTGATCAACCCTAAATGGTCTTAATAAGTATATCTTCCCCTTGTACTCTTCTTATACTCCAAAATCATGCATTAATACAAAAATAGATTCAACACAAGTTTCACACAAACAAACACTTCATTACCAACGAACAAATAAGTACAAAATACAAATCTTCAATCCAAGATTCTTAGATAAGATCTCATCTTTACTCACACTTTAACAAATTAAACATAACACAAAACAAACACTTAAGACACAACAAACTTATGAAACAAGCAGTACATAAAACACTAAGCATTAACAACTAAACATGTCTAACTAACTGCTTAATACGACATAAGAACTTAATTCCCTTCTCCATTAGGTGGAACATATCCAAAATCTCTATTAGTTCCTTTAGATGCTTTTGGTATATAAATTTGATAAAACGGGCGATGGTTAAAAACACTTTCTGAATCTTCTTTTATCCACTTGTTCTTCAAAAACATCACTTTATCCGCCTCTTCAACATGACTAGTATGACTAAACAATATCTTTAATTGCCATCCAATATGTATTAAATGTGCGTTATTATCATTTACCTTTACTTCAATTGAAGCCACATCAACCTCGATCTTCACAATCTTCTCTGATATTCCTTGGATACTAACGACTAGAAATCCGTTGTATAACTAAGGATTTGTTTTCATAAGTTGTTTCAAAATGACATTCACTAAGGTATCTCATTACATCCATCCTGAAACATTCATCATCTTTACCTTTACAGGATATTTCATTGATTTTGAAATATTAAAAGTACCGTTTGAACATTGACGTGCATAGTTAATTTCCCTTTTTGCACATCTATCATTGCTCTTCCTGTAGCTAGGAAAGGTCTCCCCAAAATGATAGGTATCTCTTTACCTTCTCCTTTCTTTGGAACACAATATATTGGACTACCCCATGCACTATCTGCAATATGATAGATAATCCTAGCATCTAACCACTTTAAAATTTCTTTCTTAATAATTTATTTCATAATGGGATTTAATCTCTTTTGAAAATCAACCCTGTGTTTGCAGTTTTCTTCCATAAGAATTCTATGCATACAAATTGAAGGACTGATTCCTTTAATATCAGCAATTATCCATCCAAAGACTTTCTTATATTTCTTCAAAATTTTCAATAAACACTCTTCTTCTTCTGAAGTTAAATTTGAGGAAATTATAACCGACAAAGTTGAGGAATCACCTAAAAAGGTATATTTCAAATGTATCCGAAGTAACTTCAATTTAAGTTCAGGAGGTTTCTCAATTGATGGACAAAAAGATTTGTATTTTTCCAATATGTCAAAAACTTCAGAACTTTATTAAACAAAATTTAAATTTTCTTCAATAAAAATTATTAAATTGATCTAATTCCTCTCCTTACTTGTGCCCCAATTCTTTCATTTTGACACAAACAATACATAAAACACTAAACTTTAACAACTAAACATGTCTGACTAACTGCTTAATATGACATAAGAACTTAATTCTCTTATTCATTAGGTGGAACATATCTAGAACCTCCATTAGTTCCTTGAGATGCATTTGGTATATAAATTTGATAAAACGAGCGATGATTAAAAACTCTTTCTTAATCTTCTTCTATCCACTTGTTCTTCAAAAACAACACTTTATCCGCCTCTTCAACATGACTAGTATGACTAAATAGTATCTTTAATTGCCATCCAATTTGTGTTAAATGTGCACTAGTATCATTTATTTTGCTTTGATTGAAGCCACGTCAGCCTCGATCTTCGCAATCTTCTCTGCTATTCCTTGGATACTAATGAATAGAAATCCATTGTATAACTCTTGCACACTTTGACAAATAAATTTATTCTTATTTGCATCCTCTTTCTTCTTAATTTCACTCTCCCAAGAAGGCATTTTATAACTTAAAACACTTTTCTTAGACTTTTAGAATGAAAATTTTGGAATGGGGTGAATATCTCTTTGTTGACCTCATTTTTGATGAGGTCTTTTCTCTTCTCTCTCCTTAGTACATAGGATCTAGCCATAGGGCTTCTCCTTGACTATCTTAGAGGACTAGAGTTGGAACCCACCACTTAGAAATTCAAAACACTTCTTGGCCCCCTTCAAACCCTACAAGTTTGATTGTAAACCCTAAGCCACTTGGAGGGTTAAAATTAATTGTGGAGGTTTAAAGGGTGAGTTTCCTATAGGACTCTTTGGCCTTAGGATTACCCTGGGTGGCCTGGTCTGGTGAGGGTAAGCTTGCACACACCACACTCCCACACACAAATTCCAAACCCTAAAACTACCTTTAACCAATTTAACTCCCTGACTCATGTAGGTAACTCATATGGATGGACCTCAACCCCCAGGCCCCTGGCTAAGAGGGTTAGGAACAACATATTGAGTGCCTAAAATGAGTTCTCTCATGGCTTTTGTGAGTTTAATATGGCTTCATGGCTTAACCAAAATGATTTCATTTCACTCACACTTGATCAATCTTCACTTTTCCAAAATTTCAATTTTTGACCCCCGGGACCCTAAACCCACCAAGCCTACCAAAAGCCCTTGAAATTGCCCAAAATTTGCAAAATTGCCTAAATTACCCAAAATTCCTCAAAATCAGTCCTAAACACTTTTCCCCACTCAAATTGATCATCCATGGCCAAATATACCAAAAATTTCCAAAAATACTCTCCAAATACCGAAAATACCCTTTTAACCCAAAAATTCCAAAAATTCAGAAAATTCCCAAAAAATTCTAGAAAATCCCAAATATCCCCAATTTCATTTTTTTAACTATACCATAAGCCAATTTTGCCAATTTAGTCCACCTTTGCCAAAACCCCCAATTTGACCTATTTTAACCTAAGTGGACCCAATGTCCCACCAAACCAACCCAATTGACCTCAATTTTGATCCAATTCAATTCTAAACTTTAATTAAATATCCCCAATATCAATTTAGACCAAATCTAAACTCAATTTTATCAATATGTGGATCCAATTTCAATTTGAGCTTAAAGCCCAATTTTGGCCCATGACCTAAACTTAGCCCAAACCAACCCAACTTAACTCCAATTAACCCCAAATCTTTTCCTAAACCTTCCTAACACCTCCACAAACAAAACACTAACATGATTTGCCCCAAATTTGAAACCAAACTCCACCCAAACTTAACCCAAATAAAAAAATCCCCAATTTGGGCCTAAACCAATCATGAGCCCAAATGAGCCCAAACCCCAAAATAAAATCCCAACCAAAGTTGAAAACTCTTTGTCACACCCCCATAAACATTTTTCAACATTAATTTTACATCAAACCCAACATTAACCCAACCTTAGCCCAAGTTAGCTCAATTTGGCCCATTTTGACCCCATTACTAAAAAGGCCCAAATTGAACCTATCTCAACTCCAAATGACACCAAGTCTTTTCCAAATCACTCATGATACATCCCTAAACTAAACCCAACATTTTATTTGGCATGGTCCTTCACAAAACTTTCATCTAAAAGTCCATTTTAAATACTAAAAGCCCACTCCCATAAAGCCTTTAAAAGCTCATTTTCACCAAAGTTCAAAAAGCCCAAAATTAACCCTAAAGCCCACATAGCATTTCTTTCACCATCCATTTCAATTTAAGCCATCCCTAAGTTTTAAATCAATGGTTAAATCATTCCAAATCAAGCCTCATCCAATTTCCCCTAAATCCATCTAAAAGTCCCAAAATCCATTTTCATGAAATTGAGCCAAGCCATGGGCAAGCCATAGGCTAGCCATGAAGCCATCCTTAAGCCTCATGCAAGCCATGTGAATGGTGTTCATGTGACTGTCGGCATATTTTTAGGTTATGTGTTGTATTTTAAGAAAGGGGTCTCCTACAGAAATTGTCGGCGAATTTTATGTTTTATATTTAATTTAAATATATATAATTTAGAAAGTAGCATTTGATTTTGAAAATGAATTTAAGTTTGAAAATTTTAAGATATGAAATCAAACCGATCTCACATCCCGAATAGTTTATATAAACGAGCACCGCACCACAAACCGTGTATCTATCCCGAAGAATAGACACACTGCTTGATAATGGGGCTCAATTAAATAAACTAGAAGATTTGTGACATCCGTTTAGTCTGCGAACCAATCTTATAAGCCGACAAATTCCCCTGCTTAATATAAATGAATTAAGCAGGGTTTATATTACTCAGGTTCTTAAAGTTCCCTATAAGGGCAAGCCCCTATAGTTAATTACATGTTAAATGACAGGAATCATTTAAGAAAACTCTCGATAATGATTAGTGGTTTTGCTCTCAAGAATTTCAAAGTTTAAGGTTTTCAAAGGATTGAATTTTGGAATTTCAATAGGGAATATATCAAATTTGGAACAGTTAATTTCAGGAGTTCAAAGGAAGAAAAGTAGGAGAAGCTGAGGATCCAAGAAGAATCTTGGCAACTTCCCAAACTATCCTATTGTTTAGCTTCAATTTAAGAATTTATTTAATATTGCAATCCTGCCAATTTTAATTAATTTGGACTTATATTCATATGACATGATCATACAAATAGCCTCGAAGATGTGAGGGTTTATGTCGTACCAAACAACTACCTCGGAATCCTAAGACCGGTTAGGACTTAATTTGCATAAAATAATTATGCAAGTGCCTAACGAAAAGGTTGAGGATTTATGTTGCACTAGGTAAACTACCTCGAAATCCTATGGCTTGGTTATTTAAAACTAGGAAAGGTTTTGCTGATGTAGATCCGAGTTTTGCTGACGACGATGGCCGTGCTGCCAACTATGCTCCAAGCTCCTTGTTGTTGCAGAGGTTTGGTTTTAGAAGTCATAAATCAGGAGATGAGAGAAGTGTTTTGGTTTAGAGAGAATCTTAAAATCCAAGTGTTTTTTTAATATTTTAATTAAACAAATCTTAAAGTTATTTAAACGTAACCGATTAAGATCCCACGGTTCCGTCATCCCGGCACCGTTATTTTCATCGAATTCACTTAGTCCAGATGAATTTGCTAAACTCAACTAAATGAGTTTCAAAATTTCATTTAGACCGTGGGAAATCCCGTTAGCAACACGTGGGTTACATCATCCGAGGTATTCCCGATTATTCGACGAGACGTTTTAATTTAGTTGCAATTGTAGTTTTGTTGTTCTGTTTGTGATTAAATTTTGAGTTGTTTTATATTTTGGAATGTTGTGGCGGTGAATTTTATCTTGCAATGACTTTTAATTTAGTTTTGGTTTCAGTTTAGGGACTATCCTAAAGGTTTTGGTTTTCATGCACATGCTTTTATTTATCATGCAATAAAAGTAAAGTACAGTGCATGTAAGTGAATCGCAATAAAGTAAATTGCAATTAAATAAAAGCGTACTTGGAGGGTCTTCCTGTCATCCCAAGCCGCACTTAAAACACATGTTAAGGCATTTAAATATTTCAATGGATACTCAGGTAAAGCTAAGGGAAGGGTTTTGGTTGTCTACCAAATTCCTAATCCTATAACTAGTCATCTCCTATGACGTCTAGGTTCTTGGTTTGGTTTAAGGATGATTTTCTTCATCAAAGAACAATTAAATTTAGTCGTTCTTCTAAAACATCCCGTCGTATTGAGGAAGTGCTTAGGACGAGTCCTATACATCTTTTCAATATTTCTGAGATTTGTTTTGAGTCCAAGTAAATTTAGTTGCACAGGTGAATTAATCATCCAGGAGTTTAGTTAGACTTTGTCTCTTGCTCGGTGAACTTAGGTACTTGATTACCTGATGAATGAAGTGACATCTCACTTAATACTCTATTTAAGAGCTATAATAATTAAAGCCTTTAAGGGCAAGTTGGTTTATTGAGAATTTTAATCAAATTAATTGAAAGTTTGAATTAATGGTTTAAAGTGTTTTAATTTATTTATGAGGTTTTAATTAATAATTTTAAGTTTGGAATAGTGTTCAAATTATTTTAGATTTAATTCTTAATGATTTCATTTAGGTTTGTTGTTAAATGATTTTAATTTAATTTAATTCAATTTGATTTTAATTTAATTTAATTTTATTTAATTTCATTTAATTTTAATTTGATTTTAAATTTAATTTACTTTAATTTTAATTTTAATTTTTAATTCAATTTAATTTTAATTTAATTTAATTTTTATTTAACTTAATTTAATTTAATTTGATTTAATTTAGTTTAATTTTTTATTCAATTTAATTTAATTTTGATTGAATTTAATTTTAATTTAATTGGATTTAATTTAATTTAAATTTTGATTTTAATTGTTAGTTTTAGTTTAACTTTAATTTTAATTTGATTTTAAATTTAATTAATTTTAATTTTAGTTTTAATTATTAATTTAGATTATTAATTTAATTTTTTTTTAATTAAGAATTAAATATTGTTAAAGTGACTCATTTAGGGATTTTTTAAATTAAAGAATAAATGTCCTCTTAATAATATCCCTATTTTAATGGTCCAAATTTAAATATATTCTTTCCAAAATTTAAATTATTTAATTAATTAAAGTTTCATTTTTGATATCTTCAACGTGTTTAATGGGTTCCCGCCCCTTACTTTCCCTAAGTTTCAATCATCCAAGAGAAAATTAAAATCAAATATTTTACCCCCCATTTTGATTAAACCTAAAGTTTTAATAAAGGGGTTAAAATTTTTAATTACCTATATGCCCTTTTAAGCTTATTTGTTTCATAACTCACTAAATTGAGCTCAAATAAATTTGAAATTTTTATGTCACCTCACTCACATGTCAATTAAGACATTAGAGGAGAAAATGTGATTTTTCTGAATTTAATTTATTTATATAATTATTTTTAGTAGAAAATAAAGGTTTTCAAAGAAAATTCAACAACATGACCAAGGTAAAGTTTCTATCCTTAAGAAAATTATGGAATGTTCCTAATGACTAGAAGACCACTTGGACCAATTTTGGTGATTTTTTGAATTATATTTTATTTATTATAATTATTTTGAGTTTTAGAGTATTAATTAATTTTAAAATAAAATAAAAGTTAAAAAATAGATTTTATATTTTTCTTAAATCCCTCTAACCTCAAGGAGTCCAGAGAAACAAATTTTATAATTTTATAATTTATTTTTCATTTATTAGAATTATTTTAGTGAAGAGGGTTGAAAATTCATTTTTAATATTAAAAATTACATTAAGCCTTTAAAATTCAATATCTTATCTTAGGGACTTGTGAAAAATATTTGGTTTGTTCCTAAATGATTAGGAGTCAAAATGTGACATTTTCATGATTTTTAATATTTTTGTGATTTTTATTATTTTTTAATTATTAAAATATTAAAATATGATGGAAAATCAACTTTTTTAGTAAATTCCAATTTTAGTTTTCCTGAACTCCCCTGATATCAGAGAAGCTCCAAAACTATTTTTGTGAATTTTTGAAATGTATTTTTGGAGTTATGAATTTTTAAAGTTCCATATTACATATGAGGCTCAATCAACCCATTTGGTAGGGTTAATCAAGTCCAATTGATTTCGAATTTTTATGTGAGGTCTCTCTAATCCTAAAGATCAATGGAGAATTATTTTTAAGTCAATTTGATTTGTGGTTAACCCTAATTAATTCAAATTCAATTTTAGGGGTTTAGGCCAATTAAGGTTATTATGAATGAATTAATTCAAAATATATTTTTCATAGGGTTCTCTGGTCCTAAGGAACATCAACAAATTTTCCTAGAATTTATTTCACAACATGCTAATTATTGAAATTAAAATACCTAAAACAGTGACATGAATTTGAAAATTCAATAACTTTTCACAGAGATGGCCTCTGAACTTGAAAAATTCAGGGAATATTCCCAAGATCAGAGGCTTCAAAAGCCCTATGGTCTCATGCCATGGTGAATTGTCTATGCAAATGAAGAATCAAAATACTTAAAATAGTAAATAAATTATTAGAAATAAAATACTCATTCAATTAACTTGATTTTTTTTCCACATTATTCTCCTCTGTTCACTGAGCAAGAGGGTATTTTTATTTTATTTTTGTAATTTTTCTATGCAAAGATATGAATTTTTGAAGTTCTGGGCATTTAAATAATTCAAAAATACCCTATTTATCTACTTATCCACGCGGCGCAAGCGCAACATCGGCAGCTCCGAAAGCCCAAGCGGCGCATTCCCATTCGACGCCGCCATCCGATTCAACGCTCCGGGGGCTCGCGGTTCACGTAACATTCCCTGGTGCGGAGCAATCTGAACCGTCTGCCCGATACACGCGCGATCCAACGGCTCCCGGTCATCTTCTACAACTGGTGTGCACCCGTGACCGACCACACTAAAACTCTAAGATCTCACTCGATTCTCAATGGATTTTCGTGTTCTTATGCTCTATGGATTCGTCTTGAAGAGACGAACACATCCATACGGTTTATAGGCTATGAAATTAACTTAAACAAAATGGAGAATCACTGGAAGCTCGAGAGGAAGAGTGAGTTCATACCTTTGCTTAGAGAAGTGAAGCTTCGATCTGAGAGTTGTGTCACCTTCGATTGGGTCCAGGCAAGCTCCAGATGAAGTCTCTGGCTCTAAGGAATTGTCTAGGTATGAAAGTAACCAAGCCCGATCACAAAGCTTGGAGGCTAGAAGCAATGGCTGGCCTGGTGAGGAGGCTTTTGCTAGGGAACTTCTCCTCTTGGTCTGGTGAAGGTGTAGGACCAATCAATTTGGAGATTGGCTCACTGTGGTGAAGTGTCCCGTTTTTTAGGTGGATTTTCAACTCGAAATCGAGCTCATAGAGGGGGTTTGTAGGCCTGGATTTCGGTGGGGATCAAGTTCTCTATGTCCGGGGAGGAGTCCGGAATAATTTTGGCAGAGTTTCCTTAAGGTTTGGTTCAACTCTCTTGTTTGGCCGAGAGGTGGTGGTATTTAAATAGGCATGGCTGGAGGGCTTCCCAGGGGAAATTGGAGGCTGGGATCAGCTGCTCAGGGGAGGAGAAGAAGAGCTCTGGTGTCCACTAGTGGTCGAGACGACTCGACGAGGGAGAATTTGAAATTTTGGCTCACATGGAGCTCTCGGCCATGGTGTTTTCCGGCAGCTGTGGTGGCTGGCCGGCCAGGCATGGGTCACCATCTGACTCAGTGGGGTCAGGGGTTGAATTTAGTGAAGTCAATCGGAGTTTGACATGTGTAAAAAGCTTGATTAAAATGGAATGGGGGAGAGTGTATTTTGGGCTTGGTTTGGTCAATCCATGGAAATAGGCTTGGTGCACCTCCCCAAGACCTGATTTTGAGCTGAGGGAATCATATAGGTCAGCTTGGAAGGGGTGGTGAAGTCTCCATCCATGGTGAGGTGGCTAAGTATGGTTTAGAGTATGACATGAGTATGGTTAAAAATGATTAATGAAAGATTAGGAAAGGGTCCCCTCTTCTTGCCATTAATGGCTTGATGAGGTGGAAAGTTGCTTCCATGGCTTCCATGTGGCTTGTACATGGCTCAATGGCTCACATTTGGCTTGAAAAAAGCTTGGTCAATTTCATAAAAAGTTTATTTTATGAATTTTGGCATTTTTTGGTGGAGATTTGGATGAAGCTTTATTTGGAATTATTTGATCATTGATTTAGGACTTTAGGGATGATTTTAATTGAATGGATGATGTAGAGAAATATCATATGGGCTTTGGATGAATTTTGGGCCTTTGGATGTGGTGGAAGTGGGCTTTTAGAATGGTTTAAGAAAGTGGGCCTTTAGGCTTGAAAATAAATTGGTGGAAGGAAATTTTGCGAGGGATCATGCCAAATAAATGTTGCAATTGGTTTAGGCATGTGTCATGAGTGGTTTGGAACAAGTGTGAAGTGATTTTGAATTGAACTGGGTTTAATGTGGGGTCTTTTTTTAAAGGGGCCAAAGTGGGCCAAATTGGGCTAACTTGGGTTAAGGTTGGGCTAAAGTTGGATTTGATGTAAAATTAATGTTGAGAAATGTTTATGGGAGTGTTACAAAGAGTTTTCAACTTTGGTTGGGCTTTGATTTTGGGATTTGGGCCCATTTGGGTTAGGTTTGGGCTTAGGTCTATTTAAGGGATTTTGGTTTTGGGTTAAGTTTGGGTGGAGTTTAGGTTCAAATTTTGGGCAAATCAAGTTAGTTTTTAGTTCATGGGGGTTTTAGGAAGGTTTTAGAAAAGATTTGGGGCCAATTGGAGTTGAATTGGACTAGGTTTGGGCTAGGTTTAGGTCATGGGCCAAAATTGGGCCTTCGGTCTCAAATTGAAATTGGGCTCAAATGTCAATCAAATTGGAATTTGATTTGGTCTAAATTGATATTGGGGATATTGAATTGAAGTTTAGAATTGAATTGGACCAGAATTGAGATCAATTGAGGTGGTTTGGTTTGACATTGGGTTCACTTGGGTTCAAAATGGGTCAAATTGGGGGTTTTGGTAAAAGCGGGGTAAATTGGCAAAATTGGCCTATGGTATAGTTGAAAAAAATGAAATTGGGAATATTTGAGATTTTCTGGAATTTTTTGGGAATTTTTGGAATTTTTGGATTTTTGGGCTAAGAAGGGCATTTTAGGTATTTGGAGGGTATTGGGGGGTACTTTTGAAATTTTTGGTATTTTTGGCTATGGATGATCAATTTGAGTGGGGTGAAATGTTTAGGACTGATTTTGAGGAATTTTGGGTAATTTAAGTGATTTTGCAAATTTTGGGTAGTTCCAAGGGCATTTGGTAGGTTTGGTGGGTCCGAGGCCCCGGGGGTCAAAAATTGAAATTTTGGAAAAATGAAGATTGATCAAATTTGAGTAAAATGGAATCACTTTGGTTGAGCCATGAAGCCATGTTAAGCTCATATAAGCCATGAGAGGACTCATTTGAGGCATTCACTATGTTGTTCCTAACCCTCTTAGCCAGGGGCTTAGGGGTTAAGGACCATCCATATGAATTACCTGCATGAGTCAGGAAGTCAAGCTAGGCATGAATAGTTTTAGGATTTGGAATGTGTGTGAAAGTGTAATGTGTGCAGTGTCAACCCTCACTGCACCAGTGCCACCTGGGGTATTCCTAAGGCCAAAAAGTCCTATGGGAACTCATCCTTTAAACCTCCACATTTGATTTCAACCCTCTAGGTGATTAGGGGTCTACAATCAAGCTTGTGGGGTTTGCAGGGAGTCAAGAGGTGTTTGAGTTACTAAAGGGTGGGTTCCACTTCTAGTCCTCTAAGATTAGTCAAAGGAAAAGCCTAAGGCTAGATCCTAAGTACTAAAGAGAGAAGCAAAAGACCTCATCAAAAATGAGGTCAACAAATGGACTCTGATAGGTGTGGTGTGCTTACGGAGCACACCGCGCGTATTGGCGTTGACCGAAGAGATCGAAGAAACCAACCCAAATGTCCAAGTGACAAACTTAGGACGAAGCGGAAGAATTTCCGCTGGGAGTATCGGTATATTTCTAAGACTCGGAGATTCCCGAACTCTCGCTGGGGAATGGAAAAGGAGGTGAATTTCAAATCACAAGATTTGGAGAGGGATAAATTGGATTTAGATCCGTTTCATTTTTATTTCAAGTTTCAATTTCGAGTTTCAAATTGATTTGAGTTTCAATTTTAGTTAAAGTTTGGTTTAAGATTGATTTTAAGGTGGATTTCGTTAAGATTCAGAATTTGGAATGAGAATCAGAACCTAGGTTCTAACCTCAGAATTTGAAAGAGAACTAGAATTTTGGCTCTAGTCTCGATGAAGAGAGTTGGAATTTAGGCTCCAATCCTCAGGAAGAAGATCAGAATTTAGGTATTGATCGAAAGGAATGAGGACCAGAATTTAAGTACCAGCCTTGGAGAGAGAATCGAAATTTAGGTACCGACCTCACAAAGGATGAGAATCAGAATTTAGGTACTGATCTCGAGAGAGTGAGATTTGAAATTTAAGTATCAAACCTGAAAGAGAATTGAAATTTAGGTATCGATCTCGGATGAGAGTCGGAATTTAGGTACCAACCTCGAAAGAAGAGAACTGGAATTTAGGTACCAGTCTCAGAAATTTAGAATTGAAATTTAGGTATCAATTCAAAAGAGAATCGAAATTTAAGTATCGATCTCAAATGAGAGTCGGGATTTAGGTACCGACCTCGAAGGAAGAGAACTGGAATTTAGGTACCAGTCTCAAAAATTTAGAATTGAAATTTAGGTATCAATTCGAAAGAGAATAGAAATTTAGGTATCGATCTCGAATGAGTCGGAATTTAGGTACCGACCTTGAAGGAAGAGAACTGGAGTTTAGGTACCAGTCTCGGAATTTAGAATTGAAATTTAGGTATCAATTCGAAAGAGAATCGAAATTTAGATATCGATCTCGAATGAGAGTCGGAATTTAGGTACCGACCTCAAAGGAAGAGAACTGGAATTTAGAATTGAAATTTAGGTATCAATTCGAAAGAGAATCGAAATTTAGGTATCGATCTCGACTGAGAGTCAGAATTTAGGTACCGACCTAGAAGGAAGAGAACTGGAATTTAGGTACCAGTCTCGGAATTTAGAATTGAAATTTAGGTATCAATTCGAATGAGAATCAAAATTTAGGTATCGATCTCGAAAAGAGAGTCGGAATTTAGGTACTGACCTTGAAATGAGAACTGAAATTTAGGTACCAGTCTCAGAAATTTAGAATTGAAATTTAGGTATCAATTCGAAAGAGAATCAAAATTTAGGTATCGATCTCGAAAAGAGAGTCGGAATTTAGGTACCGACCTCGAAATGAGAACTGGAATTTAGGTACCAGTCTCGGAAATTTAGAATTGAAATTTAGGTATCAATTCGAAAGAGAATCAAAATTTAGGTATCGATCTCTAATGAGAGTCAGAATTTAGGTACCGACCTCGAAGGAAGAGAACTGGAATTTAGGTACCAGTCTCGGAATTTAGAATTGAAATTTAGGTATCAATTCGAAAGAGAATCGAAATTTAGGTATCAATCTCGAAAAGAAAGTCGGAATTTAGGTACCGACCTCGAAAGGAGAACTAGAATTTAGGTACCAGTCTCAGAAATTTTAATGAGAAATGGAAACTTGTTCCAATCTCGAAGATTTATCTGTATGAAGAGGGACCCAATCCCATGCCATCAGAACCAAATCGAACAAAGTTCGTGGCTCCGTGTCAATAGAATTAGTCGATCCTCTAAGACACAGAAGAAAGAGAATTGAAAGGAGCTGGTAAGTGTACCAAGCTAAAAAGACTTGACTTAACGACAAGTCGAAGAGACTATTCAAATTTTAAAAGAGTTTCAAACAGATTTAGATTGAGGAAAGAATTGAAAAGCTCGAATCAGAGGATTCAGATCGGAATTCAATTTGAGATTTAGATTCATTTTGTTTTAGTGATTCAATTTCATTTTCTGTTTAATTAGAGCTCATGTTAATTTGGAATTCGTTTTGACATTCAGATTTTTAAAAGATTTTTCGTTCATTTTCTTTTCCATTTTCTTTTTCATTTTCTTTTCTCTCCTCTTTCCCTTTTTTATGTTCAATTTGTTTTGATCTTCAAATTTTGTTTAGATTACGATTTTGAAAAGATAAACCTCGTCAATAAGGAAGGGTTTGAGGACACCCTAGGCTGATGAAGCTCAACTTGCTACCGAGTTAGGAGAGGAATTCAAATTTTTTATTTTATTTTTTTTTTTGACTTTTCTTGATTTTTTTTGTTATTTATTTTTTTATGTTTTGATTTTCTTTTGATTTAAATTTTTGTTTTGATTTGAATTTTGTTTCACTTTGATTTGAATTTCATTTTGATTTGTATAGACAATTTTTATTTTGTTTATTTTTGGTGAATTCATTATATTTTTGTTATTCATTTATTTGTTATTTCATTTAATAGGAAATTTATTGTTGTTTATTTGTTTTGAAATTTTATTGTATTCTTTTATGTTTTATGACTTTTCTTTTGTTGTATAATTTTTTTTTATTTTAGGATTTGGACCCAGTTACAAGCAAGTGCAGCATCTATGCTTCGTAGAACGAGGGTGTCTTTAAAACAAAACGATGCACAGTACTTCTTAAGACATCGTCCACTGACTAAAGCCACGTTTAAAGAAAACAACCCACTCTTCAAGTTACTATTGAAATTATTATTTTTTTTAAGTACCTACAAAGAGGTGTTATTTCTACAGACACCATAGCTGGAAATGTTGTAACTTTGTAGCTCTGTTGCAATGATCGTCGTTTCTTTGACATTGATTTGTAAGGATTGTACAAGCTGTCTTTGAGAAGTCATTCTGACGCTCTTCAAATTGTTGTTGGGGTTGTATTTGCTGGGTACTGAACGATATGACTTTAGGGTTGAATTTCCATCAATTACTAATAACAGAGCCCTCTCTTCAATTCTTTTTTTCTGGGCCTAAGCAAATTCAAAATTTATGCTCATGTGATAGAAGTATTTTTCATTGTCCAAAGATATTTCTAAGTCAATTAATGACCGACCAAAAGACCTAAATCACTTGACTCTCTTCAAAGCATAATATCAGAGGAGACTTCTTAAGGTAGTCTTTCAAGTCTTATCAATCGGGGGAGGATTAAGACACCAATTTTTGATTATATGCTTGCCTCAAGCTTCTTCTCAGGGAGCCTTCTTGTTTTCTCTTCTTCTTTTTTTCTTTTTTTTTTTAGAATTACTATATCTGGTGGACCACACATGTTAAAGATTTTGAATGTCTGAATTGAGACACCAATTTTTGATTTTGTACCCACCTCAAGCTTCTTCTCAGGAGATCTTCAATTTTTTTTTCTTTTCTTTGCTCCTTTTGTTTTCTGAGAATTACTGTATCTGGTAGAGCATAATTTTGTTAAAGATTTTGAATGTCGAAACTCCCCTAATTAATAAATCTGAAATGGTTTCTTAACATGAATCCTGTGATATTATAACTCATTCAAAAGTCTGGACCCAATCACATGGCAGAAAATTAAAAGACCCTTGATATCGCAGATCAATTACTCGTATTTCAGCCACACAGCTTCATTTTAAAATCTACTTAGGACGCAGTCTGAATTCCTTAAAGTGAAGGACTCAGTCATTAGGGGATTAATTTCGTTCTACCCTGAAGTCATTCCTATTAAAATACTGAAGTTTCATCGTGTTTCACTCCTTGATTTTCTTTCTGCTGAACTTCGAACGTCCTTGAGCGTATATTTTTTTTGCTGTGGTGGGAGGGTTGGGTCCCACGACCCATCATCAAGTCGTCGTCTCTTTCAACTGTTTTGTGGTGGGAGGGTCGGGACCCACAACCCATCATCAAGTCGTTTTGATTGTTTTGTGGTGGGAGGGTCGGGACCCACTACCCATTATCCTTCTCGTATCCATTTATTTGTCAATCCATGGCATTTGAACTTGTTGGCAGCTTCGTCGCGGGACAGTCCTTCGGTGGATGTGTAGATTGTCTTTTGAAGGACATTCAGAAGTCAGTGACGTCCTGTCTTGTAATTTCAACTGTAATACTCCGGTTAACGCACTTGTCTTGTAAACTGGGCATCCTTTAAAATTTATTCATGTGAATTTTTTTTTATTTCAAAATTTTGCATTTTTTTTATTATTATGTATTCGATGTGCTTTGAGGAGTTTTATTTTGATTTGAAATTTAGACAATTTTATTTAATTTAGAGTTTATTAGAAGGTTGTTAGAGTGGAATTTCAGTTTGACATGTTTACAACAAGTCAAACCTAAAGATGAATGAAGTATCGGACCCAGTCCGAGATTTAGAGGAGGTTGAATTCACATTGAAATCACATCAATAGATCGCACCTATTCTAACACACCTATTGGGGGTCTACCTCGCCTCTTTGGGAGGCGGAAGGATTCCGGAACCTCTCTGTTTAGGGGTGTCTAAACAGTGGCTCCTAAATCAGAGAGGAGTTGGTTATACTCGTTCAAGACAGAAATGAACGAGGTATGCCAACGGAAAGAATGGTAGTTTGGCCCACAAGGGGCATGGACTCACTACCGATTTATGAAAGCAAAACCATTTGATTAAAATGGAGAGAGGAACTATTCCCCAGCTGAGTCGCCAGAAATTGTCGGCATATTTTTAGGTTATGTGTTGTATTTTAAGAAAGGGGTCGCCTGCAGAAATTGTCGGATAATTTTAGGTTTTATATTTAATTTAAATATATATAATTTAGAAAGTAGCATTTGATTTTGAAAATGATTTTAAGTTTGAAAATTTTAAGATTTGAAATCAAACCGATCTTACATCCCGAATAGTTTATATAAACAAGCACCGCACCACAAACTGTGTATCTATCCCGAAGAATAGACACACTGCTTGATAATGAGGCTCAGTTAAATAAACTAGAAGATTTGTGACATCCGTTTGGTCTGCGAACCAATCTTATAAGCCGACAAGTTCCCCTGCTTAATATAAATGAATTAAGCGAGGTTTATATTACATGAGTTCTTAAAGTTCCCTATAAGGGCAAGCCCCTATAGTTAATTACATCTTAAATGACGGGAATCATTTAAGAAAACTCTCAATAATGATTAGTGGTTTTGCTCTCAAGAATTTCAAAGTTTAAGGTTTTCAAAGGATTGAATTTTGGAATTTCAATAGGGAATGGATCAAATTTGGAACGATTAATTTCAGGAGTTCAAAGGAAGAAAAGTAGGAGAAGCTGAGGATCCAAGAAGAATCTTGGCAACTTTCCAAACTATCCTATTGTTTGGCTTCAATTTAAGAATTTATTTAATATTGCAATCCTGCCAATTTTAATTAATTAGGACTTATATTCGTATGACATGATCATACAAATAGCTTTGAAGATGTGAGGGTTTATGTCGTACCAAACAACTACCTCGGAATCCTAAGACCGGGTAGGACTTAATTTGCATAAAATAATTATGCAAGTGCCTAACGAAAAGGTTGAGGATTTATGTTGCACTAGGCAAACTACCTCAAAATCCTATGGCTTGGTTATTTAAAACTAGGAAAGGTTTTGCTGATGTAGATCCGAGTTTTGCTGACGATGATGGCCGTGCTGCCCACTATGCTCCAAGCTCCTTGTTGTTGCAGAGGTTTGGTTTTAGAAGTCATAAATCAGGAGATGAGAGAAGTGTTTTGGTTTAGAGAGAATCTTAAAATCCAAGTGTTTTTTTTAATATTTTAATTAAAACAAATCTTAAAGTTATTTAAACAGAACCGATTAAGATCCCACGGTTCCGTCATCCCGGCACCGTTATTTTCATCGAATTCACTTAGTCCAGATGAATTTGCTAAACTCAACTGAATGAGTTTCAAACTTTCATTTAGACCGTGGGAAATCCCGTTAGCAACACGTGGGTTACATCATCCGAGGTATTCCCGATCATTCGACGAGACGTTTTAATTTAGTTGCAATTGTAGTTTTGTTGTTCTGTTTGTAATTAAATTTTAAGTTGTTTTATATTTTGGAATGTTGTGGCGGTGAATTTTATCTTGCAGTGACTTTTAATTTAGTTTTGGTTTCAGTTTAGAGACTATCCTAAAGGTTTTGGTTTTCATGCAACAATTTTATTTATCATGCAATAAAAGTAAAGTACAGTGCATGTAAGTGAATTGCAATAAAGTAAATTGCAATTAAATAAAAGCGTACTTGGAGGGTCTTCCCGTCATCCCAAGATGCACTTAAAACACATGTTAAGGCATTTAAATATTTCAACAAATACCTAGGTAAAGCTAAGGGAAGGGTTTTGGTTGTCTACCAAATTCCTAATCCTATAACTAGTCATCTCCTTTGACGTCTAGGTTCTTGGTTTGGTTTAAGGATGATTTTCTTCATCAAAGAACAATTAAATTTAGTCGTTCTTCTAAAACATCCCGTCGTATTGAGGAAGTGCTTAGGACGAGTCCTAAACATCTTTTCAATATTTCTGGGATTTGTTTTGAGTCCAAGTAAATTTAGTTGCACAGGTGAATTAATCATCCAGGAGTTTAGTTAGACTTTGTCTCTTGCTCAGTGAACTTAGGTACTTGATTACCTGATGAATGAAGTGACATCTCACTTAATACTCTATTTAAGAGTTATAATAATTAAAGCCTTTAAGGGCAAGTTGGTTTATTGAGAATTTTAATCAAATTAATTGAAAGTTTATTGAGAATTTTAATCAAATTAATTGGATTTTAAATTTAATTAATTTTAATTTTAGTTTTAATTATTAATTTAGATTATTATTTTAATTTTTTTTACCCCCTATTTTGATTAAACCTAAAGTTTTATTAAAGGGGTTAAAATTTTTAATTACCTTTATGCCCTTTTAAGCTTATTTATTTCATAACTCACTAAATTGAGCTCAAATGAATTTAAAATTTTTATGTCACCTCACTCATATGTCAATTAAGACATTAGAGGAGAAAATGTGATTTTTCTGAATTTAATTTATTTATATAATTATTTTTAGTAGAAAATAAAGGTTTTCAAAGAAAATTCAACAACATGACCAAGGTAAAGTTTCTGTCCTTAAGAAAATTATGGGATGTTCCTAATGACCAGAGGACCACTTGGACCAATTTTGGTGATTTTTTGAATTATATTTTATTTATTATAATTATTTTTATTTTTAGAGTATTAATTAATTTTAAAATAAAATAAAAGTTGAAAAATAGATTTTATATTTTTCTTAAATCCCTCTATCCTCAAGGAGTCTAGAGAAACAAATTTTATAGGTTTTTAGTTTTTCTTTGATTTATTAGAATTATTTTAGTGAAGAGGGTTGAAAATTCATTTTTAATATTAAAAATTACATTAAGCCTTTAAAATTCATTATCTTATCCTAGGGACTTGGAAAAAATATTTGGTTTATTCCTAAATGATTAGGAGTCAAAATGTGACATTTTCATGATTTTTAATATTTTTGTGACTTTTATTATTTTTTAATTATTAAAATATTAAATATGTTGGAAAATCAACTTTTTTAGAAAATTCTAATTTTTATTTTCCTGAACTCCCCTGATATCAGAGAAGCTCCAAAACCATTTTTGTAAATTTTTTAAATGTATTTTTGGAGTTATGAATTTTTAAAGTTCCATTTTACATATGAGGCTCAATCAACCTATTTGGTAGGGTTAATTAAGTCCAATTGATTTCAAATTTTTATGTAAGGTCTCTTTGATCCTAAAGATCAGTGGAGAATTGCTTTAAAGTCAATTTTATGTGTGGTTAACCCTAATTAATTCAAATTCAATTTTAGGGGTTTAGTTCAACTAAGGTTATTATGAATGAATTAATTCAAAATATATTTTTCATAGGGTTCTCTGGTCCTAAGGAACATCACCAAATTTTCCTAGAATTTATTTCACAACATGCTAATTATTGGAATTAAAATACCTAAAACAGTGACATGAACTTGAAAATTCAATAACTTTTCACAGAGATGGCATCTGACCTTGAAAAATTCAGAGAGTATTCCCAAGATCAGAGGCTTGAAAAGCTCTATGGTCTCATGCCATGGTGAATTTTCTATGCAAATGAAGAATCAAAATACTAGAAATAGTAAATAAATTATTAAAAATAAAATACTCATCCAATTAACTTGATTTCTTTTCCACATTATTCTCCTCTGTTTACTGAGCAAGAGGGTATTTTTTATTTATTTTTGTGATTTTTCTATGTAAAGATATGAATTTTTGAAGTTCTAGGCATTTAAATAATTCAAAAAATGCCATATTTATCTACTTATCCACGCGGCGCCAGCGCAACATCGACAGCTCCGAAAGCCCACGTGGTGCATTCCCATTCGACTCCGCCATCCGACTCAGCGCTCCGGGGGCCTGCGGTTCACGTAACATTCCCTGGTCCGGTGCAATCTGAACCGTCCGCTCGATACACGCGCGATCCAACGGCTCCCGGTCATCGTCTACAACTGGTGTGCACCCGTGACCGTCCACACTAAAACCCTAAGATCTCACTAGATTCTCAATGGATTTTTGTGTTCTTATGCTCTATGGATTAACTTAAACAAAATGGAGAATCACTGGAAGCTCGGGAGGAAGAGTGAGTTCATACCTTTGCTCAGAGAAGTGAAGCTTCGATCTGAGAGTTGTGTCACCTTCGATTGGGTCCAGGCAAGCTCTAGATGAAGTCTCTGGCTCTGGGGAATTGTCTAGGTATGAATGTGACCAAGCCCGATCACAAAGCTTGGAGGCTAGAAGCAATGGCTGGCCTGGTGAGGGGGCTTTGGCTGGGGAACTTCTCCTCTTGGTCTGGTGAAGGTGTAGGACCAATCAATTTGGAGATTGGCTCACTGTGGTGAAGTGTCCTGTTTTTTGGGTGGATTTTCAACTCAGAAATTGAGCTCACAGAGGGGGTTTTAGGGCTGGATTTCAGTGGGGATCAAGTTCTCTATGTCTGGGGAGGAGTCTGGAATAATTTTGGCAGAGTTTCCTTAAGGTTTGGTTCAACTCTCTTGTTTGGCCGAGAGGTGGTGGTGTTTAAATAGGCATGGCTGGAGGGCTTCCCAGGGGTAATTGGAGGCTGGGATCAGCTGCTCAGGGGAGGAGAAGAAGAGCTCTGGTGTCCACTCAGGTTGAGACAGCTCAGCAAGGGAGAATTTGAAATTTTGGCTCACATGGAGCTCTCGACCATGGTGTTTTCCGGTGGCTGTGGTGGCTGGCAGACCAGGCATGTGTCACATCTGACTCAGTGGAGTCAGGGGTTGAATTTGGTGAAGTTAATTGGAGTTTGACATGTGTAAAAAGCTTGATTAAAATGGAATTGGGGAGTGTGTATTTTGGGCTTGGTGTGGTCAATCCATGGAAATAGGCTTGGTGCACCTCCCCAAGACCTGATTTTGAGCAGAGGGAATCATTTAGGTCAGCTTGGAAGGGGTGGTGAAGTCTCCATCCATGGTGAGGTGGCTAAGCATGGTTTAGAGTGTGACATGAGTATGGTTAAAAATGCTTAATGAAAGATTAGGAAAGGGTCCCCTCTTCTTGCCATTAATGGCTTGATGAGGTGGAAAGTGGCTTCCATGGCTTCCATGTGGCTTGTACATGGCTCAATGGCTCACATTTGGCTTGAAAAAGCTTGGTCAATTTCATAAAAGGGGATTTTATGAATTGTGGCATTTTTTGGTGGAGATTTGGATGAAGCTTTATTTGGAATTATTTGATCATTGATTTAGGACTTTAGGGATGATTTTAATTGAATGGATGATGTAGAGAAATATCATGTGGGCTTTGGATGCATTTTGAGCCTTTGGATGTGGTGGAAGTGGGCTTTTAGAATGGTTTAAGAAAGTGGGCCTTTAGGCTTGAAAATAAATTGGTGGATGGAACTTTTGTGAGGGATCATGCCAAATAAATGTTGCAATTGGTTTAGGCATGTGCCATGAGTGGTTTGGAACAAGTGTGAAGTGATTTTGAATTGAATTGGGTTTAATGTGGGGTCTTTATTTAAAGGGGCCAAAGTGGGCCAAATTGGGCTAACTTGGGTTAAGGTTGGGCTAAAGTTGGATTTGATGTAAACTTAATGTTGAGAAATGTTTATGGGAGTGTTACAAAGAGTTTTCAACTTTGGTTGGGCTTTGATTTTGGGATTTGGGCCCATTTGGGTTAGGTTTGGGCTTAGGTCTATTTAAGGGATTTTGGTTTTGGGTTAGGTTTGGGTGGAGTTTAGGTTCAAATTTTAGGCAAATCAAGTTAGTTTTTTGTTCATGGGGGTGTTAGGAAGGCTTTAGAAAAGATTTGGGGCCAATTGGAGTTGAATTGGACTAGGTTTGGGCTAGGTTTAGGTCATGGGCCAAAATTGGGCCTTAGGCCTCAAATTGAAATTGGGCTCAAATGTCAATCAAATTGGAATTAGATTTGGTCTAAATTGATATTGGGGATATTGAATTGAAGTTTAGAATTGTATTGGACCAGAATTGAGATCAATTGGGGTGGTTTGGTTTGACATTGGGTTCACTTGGGTTCAAAATGGGTCAAATTGGGGGTTTTAGTAAAAGTGAGGTAAATTGGCAAAATTGGCCAATGGTATAGTTGGACAAAATGAAATTGGGAATATTTGGGATTTTCTGGAATTTTTTGGGAATTTTTGGAATTTTTGGATTATTGGGCTAAGAAGGGCATTTTAGGTATTTGGAGGGTATTGGGGGGTACTTTTGGAATTTTTGGTATTTTTGGCTATGGATGATCGATTTGAGTGGGGGGAAATGTTTAGGACTGATTTTGAGGAATTTTGGGTAGTTTAGATGATTTTGCAAATTTTGGGTAGTTCCGAGGGCATTTGGTAGGTTTGGTGGGTCCGGGGCCCTGGGGGTCAAAAATTGAAATTTTGGAAAAATAAAGATTGATCAAATTTGAGTAAAATGGAATCACTTTGGTTGAGCCATGAAACCATGTTAAGCTCATATAAACCATGAGAGGACTCATTTGAGGCATTGACTATGTTGTTCCTAACCCTCTTAGCCAGGGGCTTAGGGGTTAAGGACCATCCATATGAATTACCTACATGAGTCAGGAAGTCAAGCTAGGCATGAATAGTTTTAGGATTTGGAATGTGTGTGAAAGTGTAATGTGTGCAGGTCAACCCTCACCAGACCAGGCCACCCAGGGTATTCCTAAGGCCAAAAAGTCCTATAGGGATCTCATCCTTTAAACCTCCACATTTGATTTCAACCCTCTAGGTGATTAGGGGTCTACAATCAAGCTTGCGGGGTTTGCAGGGAGTTAAGAGGTGTTTGAGTTTCTAAAGGGTGGGTTCCACTTCTAGTCCTCTAAGATTAGTCAAAGGAAAAGCCTAAGGCTAGATCCTAAGTACTAAAGAGAGAAGCAAAAGACTCAAAAAAAATGAGGTCAACAGTGACCATACCATATTGGGCAAAAGGAGGGGGGCCTTTAATGATTCTCTTATGAGTGATTAAACCTTTTCATGCTTCCCCTAAACCATGCTTAAACTTAAATATTCCTAGATGGTGACTTCTCCCCACTAAGCTAGCTGACTTACCTGATTCCCTTCAGCCCAAATCAGACGTTGATGAGTGCACCAAGCCCATTTCCGTGGGTTGACCAAACCAAGTCCAATAGAGCTCCTTCCTCATTCCATTTTGAATCAAAATCTTTACACATGGCTAACCACCATTGCTTGCACAAAACTCAATCCCTAGACTCACTGAGTCAAGATGGTGACCTGACCCTGCCGGCCAGTCGCCTGGGTCACTGGAAAACACCTTGGCCGAGAGCTCCATGTGAGCCAAACTCCTAAATTCTCCCTGACTGAGCTGCCCCATGCCCAATGGCCACTGTGGCTGTTCTTCCCTTGATCAAGGCAGCTGATCCCAAGCCCTAACTCCCCCTGGGAAGCCCTCCAACCATGCTTATTTAAACCCACCACCTTCTCGGCCAAACAAGGTGATGAACCAGAGCTTAACAAAACTTTGCCAAAATTGCTCCAGGACCTTCTCCTATCCTAGAGCAATTGATCCCCAGTGTCCCTTTGCCCTAATCCTCATTAACAGAGCTCAATTTCTCAGTAAAAAATCCACCCAAAAACCGGGACAACTCCGAAACCTCCACCAAAATCAAATTAAACTCACCCACACCTGCACAAGACCTAGAGAAGGAGTTCCTCAGTGAAAGCCCCCTCACCATGCCAGCCATCCTCTCTATCGACCAAGCTTTGAAATCGGCCTTGGTCACTTTCATACCTAGGCAATTCCTGAGAGCTAGAGACTTCATCTGGAGCTTCCTTGGGTGCAATCGAAGGTGCCACAACTCTCTGATTGAAGCTTCACTTCTCAGAGCCAAGGTATGGACCCTCCCGAGCTTCCAGCAATTCTCTATTTTGCTTGACTTAATTTCATAGCCTATAAACCATATGGATGTGTTTGTCTCCTCAAGATGAATCCATAGAGCATAAGAACACGAAAATCCATTGAGAAATGAGAGAGATCTTAGGGTTTGAGTGTGGACGGCTCTCGGGACACACCAGGCGGAGACGATGATCGACCGCCATTGGATCGAGCGTGTATCGAATGGATGGTGCAGATCGCGTCGAACAAGTGAACGGGACATGAACCGTGGGCCCCCGGAGCGCTGAGTCAAATGGCAGCATCGAATAGGGAGGCGACGCGTGGGCTTTAGGAGCTGCCAAGGATGAGTCGGCGCCGCGTGGATAAGTAGATAAATAGGGTATTTTTGATTTATTTAATTACTCAGAACTTAAAAAATCCATAACATTGCATAGAAAAATCATAAAAATAAACTAAAAATACCCTCTTTGTCAGTGAACAGAGGAGAATAATGTGGTAAAAGAATTGAGTTAATTTGATGAGTATTTTGTTTTAAATTAATTATTTACTGATTTCAATCTTTTAATTCTCCATTTTCATAGAAAATTTACCATGGCATGAGACCATAGGGCTTTTTTAGCCTCTGATCTTGGGAACATTCCCTGAATTTTCCATGGTTAGAGGCCACCTTTACGGTAAGTTATTGATTTTCCAAGTTATTGTGCCTGTTTTGATATTTTAATCCTAGTAATTAGCATGTTGCTTAGAAAATTCTAGGAAAATTTAGGGAAATATCTTAGGACCAGAGGATGTTAGGAGAATTATGGTTTGAGTTAATTCATTAAGAATAAGCCTAATTGGCTTGAATACTCAAAATTAAATTTTAATTAATTAGGATTAACCACACATCAAAATCACTTAAAAACAATTGTCCACTAGTCTTTAGGATCAGAGGGACCTCACATAAAAATTTGAAATCAATTGGAGGTGATTAACCCCACTAAATGGACTAATTAAGTTACATGACCAAAATTAAACTTTAAAAATTCATAACTTTAAAAATACATTTAAAAAATTCACCAAATTGGTTTTGGGGCTTCTCTGATATTATGGGAGTCTAGGAAAATTAAAATTAAAATTTTTCTAAAAATCTTCATTTTTAATCATATTTTAATATTTTAATAATTAAAAAAATAATAAAAATCATAAAAATATTAAAAATCATAAAAATATTAAAAATCATAAAAATGTCATATTTTGCCTCCTAATCACTTATGAATAAACGAAATTTTTTTCTCAAGTCTCTAGGTTAAGATATTGAATTTTAAAGGCTTAAAACAATTTTTAATATTAAAAAATGAATTTCCTTACATTTTCACTAAATTAGTTCTAACAAGTCAAAGAAAAATTAGAAAAATATAAAATTTGTTTCTCCGACTTCTTTGAGTTCAGAGAGATTTATGAAAAATATAAAATCCATTTTTCAATTTTAATTTTATTTTATAATTAATTAATACTCAAAAATTAAAAATAATCATAATAAATAAAATATAATTCAACAAATTACCAAAATTGGTCTAAATGGTCCTCTGGTCAGTAGGAGCATTCCATAATTTTCTTAAGGACAAAACCCTTACCTTGGTCATGTTGTTGAATTTCCATTGAAAATCCCTATTTTTTAATTAAAATAAATATATAAATTAAATTAAAATCAGAAAAATCACATTTTTTCTTCTAGTATCTTAATTGACATGTGAATGAAGTGACATAAAAATTTCAAGCTCATTTGAGCTCAATTTGATGAGTTATAAAATAATTAGGCTTAAAAGGGCATAATAATAATTAAGAATTTTAACCCCTAATTAAAACTTTAGGTTTAATCAAATTGGAGGGTAAAATATATGATCTTAATTTTCATTAGATGATTGAAATTTTGGGAGATAAAAGTGTAGGAACCCATTAATCATTTCTAATAATAAAAAAAAATGAAACCTTAATTAATTAAATAATTTAAATTTTGGAAGATTAATTGAAATTTAAATTACTAAAATGGGAAGTATAACTTAGGGAGACTATAACCCTTTAATTTAAGATCCCTAAATAAATCATTTTAATAATATCCAACTCTTAATCAAACTCAAAAATGATAATTGAAATTAATAATTAAATAAGTAAAAGGAAAATAAACCTTAATTAAATTAAAAGCTTAAAACATTAAGTAACTTAACAATCAAATTGAAATAAATTTAAAACATTAAAATTAATTTGAAATTACTTAAAAAAACCAAATCTAAAACAAACTTGAAACATCAAAATCAACCTAAAAAATAATCCATAATTAAACAATCAAACCAATTAAAAATTAACTTAAAATATTTCAATTAAATAATAATTAAATAATTAAAATCTAAATTGAATAATCTAAACACCTCTTTCAACCCAAGTTAATCAAATACATTGAATTCATTTAAAATATAAAGGTTTAATTAAATTAAAACAACATGAACACTATTCCAAACTTAAAATTATTAAAATTTCATAACTAAATTAAACCATTTTAAATCATCAATCCCAATTTTTAAATTATTAAAATCTTTAATAAACTAATTTGCCCTTAAAGGCTTGCGTTATCATAACTCTTAAATGGAGCATTAAGTGAAATGTAACTTTACTCATAGGATAATCAAACATCCTAATTCACTGAGCAAGAAGCAAGATTTAACTAAATTTTTGGATGATCAATTCACTAATACAATAACATTGATTTGGACTTAAAATAATCTCAGAAGTATTGAAAAGATGTTTAGGACTCATCCTAAACACTTCCTCAATATGATGAGGTGTTCTAGAAGAAGAACTAAACTTAATTGTTCTTTAATGAAGAAAATCATCCTTAACAAAACAAAAGAACCTAGACGTCAAAGGGATTGACTAGCAATAGGATTAGGATTTTGGTAGACAACCAAAACCTTCCCTTAGCTTTACGTAGGTATTTGTAATAAACATTTAAGTACCTTAAACATGTGTTTTAAGTGTAGCTTGGAATGACGGGAAGACCTTCCAGGTACGCTTTTATTTTATTACAAGTTACTTATATGTACCGCGCTTTGCTTTTCTTGCATGTTAAACAAGATTGTTGCATGGAAACTGAAACATTTTAGGATAGCCACAAAACTGAAACCAAAACTAAATTAAAAGTCATAACAAGATAAAATCCACTGCCACAATATTTCAAAATATAAAACAACTCAAAATTTAATCACAAACAAAACACAAAACTACAACTATAACTAAATTAAAACGTCTTGTTGGATGATCGGGAATACCTCGGATGATGTAACCTACGTGTTGCTAACGAGATTTCCCACGGTCTAAATGAAAGTGTGGAACTCATTCAGTTGAGTTTAGCAAATTCATCTGGACTAAGTGAATCCGATAAAAATAACGGTGCCGGAATGATGGAACCGTGGGATCTTAACCGGTGTTGTTATAATCAACTTTAAGATTCCCCTAAAAAAATATTAAATCACTTGAACCTTAAGATTTCTCTAAACCAAAACACTTCTCTCATCTCCTGATTGTCACCTTCTAAAACCAAACCTCTGCAACAACGAGGAGCTTGGAGCATAGTGGGCAGCACGGCCATCGTCGTCGACGAAAGCTGGAATCTACATCGAGCAAAACCTTTCCTAGTTTTAAATAACCAAGCCATAGGATTTCGAGGTAGTTTGCTTAGTGCAATATAAATCCTCAACTCTTCGTTAGGCATTTGCATAATCATGTTATGTAAATTAAGCCCTAACTGGTCTTAGGACTCCGATGTAGTCGTTTGGTACGACATAAACCCTCACACCTTCGAGGCTATTTATATGATCATATAAGCCCTAAGTAACTAAAATTGGCAGGATTACAACATTAAATAAATTCTCAAATTGAAGCCAAACAATAGGATAGTTTGGGAAGTTGCCAAGATTCTTCTTGGATCCTCAACTTCTCCTACTTCTCTTCCTTTGGACTCTTGAAATCAACTATTCCAGATTTGAGCTAATCCCTTTTGAAATTCCAAAATTCAATCCTTTGAAAACATTAAACTTTGAAATTCTTGAGAGCAAAACTACTGATCATTATCGAGAGTTTTCTTAAGTGATTCCCGTCATTTAAGATGTAATTAGCTATAGGGGCTTGCTCTTATAGGGAACTTTAAGAACCCAGGTAATATAAACCCTATTTAATTCCTTTATATTAAACAGGGGAATTTGTCGGCTTATAAAATTGGTTCGCAGACCAAATAGATGTCACAAATCTTCTAGTTTATTTAATCGAGCCACATCATCAAGCACTGTATTTGTCCTTCGAGATATATACACGGTTTGTGGTGCGGTGCTCCTTTATATAAACTATTTGGGATGAGAGGTCGGTTTGATTTCATATCTTAAAAATCTTTCGAACTTAAAAAATTATTTTCAAAAATCAAATGCTACTTTCTAAATTATATATATATTTAAATTGAATTTAAAATCTAAAATTCGCCGACAATTTCTATAGGCGACCCCTTTTTTAAAATACAACACACAACCTAAAAATATGCCGACACTCTTCATCCAATTCCTATTTATAGACTTTAAAAGCACTAAAACTATCCCTCCACATTTACAAACCACCAAATAACGTTCCATACAACTTTCCCACAATTAGGGCTTCTAGAACCTCATTTTTCACGTTTTTCATAACTCTGACGCCTAAGCGCCAACTGTTAGCACTTAGCGCCAATGCTCATTTTAGCACAGGTCTGCTAAACGTCCAAATAATCATTCTAACTCATCCAAGTTATCAATTAAGGTCTCATAATCTCCACTAACATAATATAATCAAAATACTACCACATAATTCTTACTTCAAACCAAACAACAAAGCACACAAAACAAACTTAAAACAAATCACAGTGATAACTATGGGTTGCTCCCACAAAGCGCTTGGTTTTACATCGTCTGCCCGACATACCTAATGCTTTTTCTGGGTGACACAACATCATATTTTCATCAAGTTTAAGTTGCTCCACTAATAAATATGGTTTCAGTTTATGACCATTCACTTTGAATATTTTCTCAATTTTAGGATCTTTAATATCAAAACTCCATAGTGATAAACTTCTATTACAATAAATGGGCCCATCCACCTGGACTTAAGTTTTCCAACAAATAATCTTAATCTGGCATTATATAGGTAAACTTGTTGTCCCAGCTCAATATTTTTTGTCAAAATCCTATGATCATGCCACATCTTCATCTTTTATTTATATATCTTTGCACTTTCATATAATTCATTCCTTATCTCTTTAAGCTCATTTAATAGCAATAATCTTTTCTCAACAGCACCCTTTAACTTATAATTGAACTCCTTAATGGCCCAATATGCTTTATGTTAAGTTCAACTGGTAAATGACAAGCTTTCCCAAAAATTAGCCTATATGGGGACATTTCTATAGGAGTTTTATATGCAGTCCTGTAGGCCCACAAAGTAAAATTCAGTTTGATTTACCAATCCTTTTTGTTTGGATTAACAAATTTTTCCAAAATTCTTTTAATTTTATGATTGGATAATTCAACCAAACCACTTGTCTGAGGAAGATATGCAGTAGCAATTTTATGGTTGATATGATATTTCCTTACTAATTTCTCCATAATTGCATTTCTAAAATGACTTCTTCCATCAGTTATGATTACTCTTGGCATTCTAAATTTATAAAATATGTTTTTTTTTTAAATTTTACAACACTTCAAGCATCACATTGAGGTAAAGCTATAGTTTCTATCCATTTAGATACATAGTCTATTGCTAATAATATGTATAGATTTTCGAAAGATGGTATAAATGATCCCATGAAATCTAATCCCTAAACATTAAATATTTCAACTTCCAACATATAATTGAGGGGCATCTCATTTCTTCTAGAAATACTACCTACATGCTGACATCAATCACAAATTTTAATATAAGCATTAACATCCATAAAAATTGTAGACAAATAAAATCCAGATTGCAGAATTTTATGTGCAGTTTTATCAACACCAACATGTCTCCTAAAATCAGAATCATGAAATTTTTAAATAATTTCATAAGTTTCTTCTAATGTCACACATCTTCGAATAATTAGATCATTTCCTTATTTATATAAAAATGAGTCGTCACAAAAATAATTCTTAGCTTCAGATAAAAATTTCTTCCTCTGTTGGTATGTTAAACCATAGGATATAATAACACTAATAATAAAGTTCACAATGTCTGCATACCATGGAACACACCCCTCATTGATTGTGAACAAATTTTCATTAGAAAAATGTTCATTAATTTCTTTTTCAGAACAAAGAGATTTTTCATTTTCAAGCTTAGACAGATGACCAACAATTTGATCAACACCCTTCCTATCTACTATCTCAAAGTTAAATTCTTGTAAAAAAGAATCCATCATATCAGTCTTGGTTTTACATCCATCTTTTTCATTAAATATTTAATAGCAGAATGGTCAATGTGCACTACACATTTTATTCTAATTAAATATGATCTGAATTTGTCAAAAAGCAAATACCATAGCTAATAACTCTTTCTCAGTTGTGGTATAATTAATTTGAGCTTCATTAAGAGTTCTACTAGCATATTAGATCACTTTGAAATTCTTATCATGTTTTTGTCCTAAAACAACTCCAATAGTATAATCACTTGCATCACACATTTACTCAAAATATTTTTTCCAATTTGGTGAAAAAATAATTGTTGCAGTGATTAATTTATCTTTTAATAGCTTGAAGGCTTTTGGGCACTTTTCATCAAAATTAAAAATTGCATATTTTTCCAAAAAACGACATAAAGGCTTAGCAATTTTTGAAAATTCTATAACATAACGCTTGTAGAATCCAGTATGTCCTAAAAAACTCCTAATCTCCCTTACATTTGTTGGGCAAGGTAAATTAGTGATCACTCGAATATTTATAGGGTCTACTTCCATACCTTTTACTGATATATGATGTCCCAAAATAATTCCTCCTACTACCATAAATTTGTATTTTTTCCAATTAAGGACTAAATTTGTTTTTTCATAGTGCTTAAGAACTTTAGATAAATGTTCTAAATATGATTTAAATGAAATTCCAAACATTAAAAAATCATCCATATAAACTTCAATTCCTTTTTCAATTAAATCACGAAAAATTGCCATCATACATTGTTGACCTCATTTTTGATGAGGTCTTCTCTCCTTCTTTTTTGTACTTAGGATCTAGCTTTAGGCTTTTCCTTTGACGATCCTAGAGGATTAGAATTGGAACCCACCACTTAGAAATTCAAACCACTTCTTAACTCCCTACAAACTCCACAAACTTTATTGTAGACCCCTAATCACCTAGAGGGTTGAGATCAAATGTGGAAGTTTAAAGGATGAGTTCCTATAGGACTCTTTGGCCTTAGGACTGCCCTGGGTGGCCTGGTCTGGTGAAGGGGGCTGACTTACACACACATTACACCTATACACTACACTTTCACACACCTCCTAAAACCACACCCATACCCAACTTGACCTCCTGACTCATGAAGGTGGTTCACATGGATGGTCCTTAACCCCTAAGCCCTTGGCTAAGAGGGTTAGGAACAACATAGTGGATGCCTCAAATGAGTCCCTTTTATGGCTCATGTGGGCTTGATATGGCTTCATGGCTCAACAAAAATGATTTCATTCCACTTACATTCACCCAATCTTCAATTTTCCAAATTTTCAATTTTTGACCCCCGAGACCCTACACCCGCCAAGCCTACCAAATGACCTTGAAATTGCCCAAAATTTGCAAAATCACCTAAACTACCCAAAATCCCCAAAAACATTCCTAAACATTTCCTCACCACTCAAATTGATCATCCATACCCAAAAACACCAAAAATTCCAAAAATACCTCCCAATACCCTCCAAATACCCAAAATACCCCTCTTAGCCAAAAAATCCAAAAATTTAGAAAATTCCCAGAAAACTCCAAAAAATTCCAAATATTCCCAATTTCATTTTGTTCAACTACACCATGGGCCAATTTTGCCAATTTATCCCACTTTTATCAAAACCCCCAATTTGACCCATTTTAACCCAAAGTGAACCCAATGTCAAACCTAACCTACCCAATTGACCCAAATTCTGGTCCAATTCAATTCTAAACTTCAATTCAACATCCCCAACACCAATCTAGACCAAATCCAAGCCCAATTTGATGGGCATTGGGATCCAATTTCACTTTTGGCCTTAAAGCCCAATTTGGACCCATGACCTAAACTTAGCCCAAACTCACCCAATTCAACTCCAATTAACCCCAAATCTTTTCTAAACCTTCCTTAACATTCCCATAAACAAAACACTAACATGATTTGCCCAAATTTTAGACCCAAACCCCACTCAAATTCAACCCAAAGCTAAAAGACCCAATTTTGACCTAAACCTAAACCTAGCCCAAATAGACCCAAACCTCAAAATCAAAACCCAACCAAAGCCAAAACCTCTTTGAAACACTCCCATAAACATTTCCCAACATTTATTTTACATCAATTTCAACCCTAGCCCAACATTGGCCCAAGTTAGCCCAATTTGACCTACATTGGCCCACTTATTAAATAAACCCAAATTCAACCCAATGTCAACCCAAACCACCTTAAATCTATTTCAAATTACTCATGAAACATCCCTAAACCAAAACCAACAATTATTTGGCCCAAAATTTTACAAAGATTCTCATCCATGAACACATTCTTAAACTTAAAAGCCCACTTCCCTTAAACCTTCCTAAAAGCCCATTTCCTTCAAAATTCAAAAGCCCAAATCATCCTAAAGCCCACATGACACTTCCCCTCATAATCCATTTGATCAAAATCACCCCTAAGTTTCAAAATCATCAATTAAACCATTCCAAATCAAGCCACATGTCAAATTACCCCCTAAATGTCAAATATTTCTAAAACCCTTTTTCATGAAACAAGTCAACCTTTTTTCAAGCCACATGCGAAGCCACATGCAAGCCATAGACAAGCCACATGAAGCCATGGGGGGTTTGACTTGTCACCAAGCCATTAATGGCAAGTGGAGGGAGTCCTTTCCTAAGCCTTCCTTAAGCCATTTTAACCTCTTTAATGCAACACTATAACCCAAAATTAACTTAAACTATTTGGATAGAGACCACACCATCCTCTCTTGGCCGACCCAACCGATCCTCTCAGCCCAAAATCGGACCATGGGGAGGTGCACCCAACCCAAACCAATGGGTTGACCAAATTGAAGCCAAAATGGCCTCTTCCCCATTCCATTCCAAGCCACCCCCTTTACACATGGCAAGGCCCGATTGATCGCACAAGCCTCCAGCCCCGACCCACCTGAGCTTGAGGGTGACTCGACCCTGGCCGGCCAGCCACCACAGCCCACCGGAAACCACCGGGCCGAGAGCTCACATGTGAGCCCAAACTTGGAATTCTCACCTGCCGAGCCGCCTCATGCCCAATGACCACCATGGCTGTTCTTCACATGCCAAGAGCAGCTCGATCCCAGCCCTCGACTCCCCCGGGAGAGCCTCCGACCATGCCTATTTAAACCCCTCACCCTCTCGGCCAAAGGAAGGTGCCGAACCGGACCATACCAAAACTCGCCAAAATCACTCCTCACTCCCTCCGGACTTAGAGCAATCGATCCCCACTCGTTCTCCCGCTCTAATCCCCATTGATTGAGCTCAATTTTGGAGCTCGATTCTCAGGCCAGAACAGGACACTACTAAATCCTTCACCAAAATCAAATTAAACTCACCTACACCTTCACCAGGTCAAGAGAAGAAGTTTTCCAGTGAAAGCCCCCTCTCCAGGCCACCCAGTTGTTCCAGACTCCAAAGGTTGTGATCAGCCTTGGTGGAAATCACACCTAGGCAATTCAACACATCCCCAGGCTTCATCCCTAGCCTCCTGCAGCTCCAACGAACGTGCCGAACATCTCCGATCGAGGCTTCACCTCTCGCAGCTAAGGTATGGATCAATTCTTCATCCCGAGCTTCCGAACATTCTCCATTTCAAATGAGTCGATTTCAATGAGCATTAGCCGTATAGATGTGTTCGTCTCTTCAAGACGAATCCATAGAGCATAAGAACATAAAAATCCATGGAGAATTGAGTGAGATCTTAGGGCTAGAAGGTAGACGGCTCTCGGGTTAGGACACTCGGGGACGATGAACGGATGCCGTTCATTCAATACACGCGCGGACGGACGGCTCAGATGGCGTCGGACCAGGAGACGGTACGTGAACCGCGGGCCGCGTGGCGCTGAGTCAGAAGGCGGCGTCAAATGGGAGCGCGCCGCGTGTGCATTCGGAGCTGCCGAGGTTGACGCGGCGCCGCGTCACTTAAGTAGAAAAATAGGATTTTTCTGATTTATTTAAATACCAGAACTTTAAAAATCCATATCTTTGTGTAAAAAAATCACAAAAATAAAATAAAAATACCCTCTTGCTCGGTGAACGGAGGAGAATAATGTGGAAAAGAAATTAATTAATTTTGTCCAGTATTTTATTTTTAATTAATTATTTACTCCCTGCCTTGTTTTAATTCTCCATGCATTCATACAATTCACCATGGCATGAGACCATAGGGCTTTTGAAGCCTCTGAACTTGGGAACATTCCCTGAATTTTCCAAGGTCAGAGGCCACCTCTGTGAAAAGTTATTGATTTTTCAAATTCATGTTGCTGTTTTAAGTATTTTAATTCCAAAAATTAGCATGTTGTGAAATAAATTCTAGGAAAATTTGGTGATGTTCCTTATGACCAGAGAACCCTAGGAAAAATAGGATTTGAGTTAATTCACTCAGATTAACCCTAATTGTCCTAAATACCCAAAATTGGACTTTAATTAATTAGAGTTAACCATAGATCAAATTGACTTGAAATCAATTCTCCACTGACCTTTAGGATCAAAGGAATCCACCATAAAAATTTCAAGTCAATTGGACTTAGTTAGCCCTACTAAATGGGTTGATTAAGCCATTTAGTCATTTTAAACTTTAAAAATTCATAACTTTCAAAATACCTTTCAAAAATTCACCAAATTGGTTTTGGAGCCTCTCTGATATCAGGGAATTTAAGAAAATTAAAATTTCAATTTTCTAAAAAAGTTGATTTTTCATCATTATTTTAATATTTTAATAATTAAAAATAATAAAAATCACAAAAATAATAAAATTCACCAAAATGTCATATTTTGAAATATAATCACTTAGGAACAAACCCCATATTTTTCTTAGGTCTATTTAATGAGATATTAAATTTTAAAGCCTTAGGGTAATTTTAAAATTAAAAAAATGTATTTTCTAGCATTTTCACTAAAATAATTATAATAAATCAAAGAAAAATCAGAAAATTGTAAAATTTGGTTCTCTGGAATCCTTGATATCAGAGAGAATTTTAAAAAATTATAAAATTCATTTTTCAACTTATATTCTATTTTTAAATTAATTAATACTCCAGAGCTTAAAATAATTCTAATAAATAAAATATAATTCAAAAAATCACAAAAATTGGTCCAAGTGGTCCTCTGGTCATTAGGAATGTCCCATAATTTTCTTAAGGATAGAAACTTTCCCTTGGTCATATTATTAAATTTTCCTTGGAAATCCTTATTTTCCACCAAAAATAGTTATATAAATAAATTAAATACAGAAAAATCACATTTTCTCCTCTAATGTCTTTAGTGACATATGAGTGAAGTAACATAAAAATTTCAAGTTCATTTGAGCTCAATTTAGTGAGTTATGAAATTATTAGGCTTGAAGGGCAAAATGGTAATTAAAATCTTAACCCTTTAATTAAGACTTTAGGCTTAATGAAATTAATAGGTAAAATATTTGATTTTAATTTGATTGGATGATTGAAATTTAGATAATTAAAGGGTAGAAACCTACTAAACAATTTAAAATAATTGAAATAAACCTTAATTAAATAATTAATTAAAATTTGGAAGAATAATAAAATTGGAATTATTAAAATAGGGATATCATTAGGAAGAGATTTGTTCTTTAATTTAAGATCCCTAAATTAATCATCTCAATAATATTTAATTCTTAATTAAAATGATAATCCAAGTTTAAGATTTAAAATGCTAAAAGGCTTAATCATTAAATTAAATCAAAGTTAAATTATTTAAAACAAATCCCTTTAAAATAAAAAAAAATTTAAATTAAATTAAATTAAATTAAATTAAATTAAATTAAATTAAATTAAATTAAATTAAATTAAATTAAATTAAATTAAATTAAAACTAAATCAAATTAGATTAAATCAAATTAAATTAAATTAAAGCTAAATCATATTACATTAAATTAACTTAAGTTAAATTAAATTAAATTAAACCACATTAAATTAAATTAAATTAAGTTAAATTAAATTAAAATTAAATTAAATTAAATATAAAGACATAGAGAATTCAAAATAAATCTAAAACAATTTGAACACTATTCCAAACTTAAATCCATTAACTAAAAATTAAATCACAGCCCAATTGATCATCCATTTGCCCTCGAAAGCTCATGATGTCATAACTCTTAAAAGGAGCGTTAAAAGAAGTGTTACTTCACTCATAGGATATTCAAATGTCCTAGTTCACTGAGCAAGACAACAAAACTTAAACTCTCGGACGATTAATTCATTTGTGTAATTAAATTCATTTGGACTTAAAACAATCCTAGAAATATTGAAAAGATGTTTAAGATTCGTCTTAAGCACTTCCTCGATATGATAGGATATTTATAAGAATAATTGAACTTAGTTGTTCTTTGATGAAGAAAATCATCCTCAAACTAAAATACAAGAACCTAGACGTCATAGGAAATGACTAGCTATAGGATTAGGAACTTGGTAGAAAACCATAACCTTTCCCTTAGCTTTACTAGGAACTTACTTTAAATGCTTAAATATTCTAATTGTGTTTTAAGTGCGGCTTGGGATGACGGGAAGACCCTCCAGAGTACGCTTTTATTTTATTGTGATTTACTCTATTGCAACTTATTTAATCGCATCGCACTTACTTTTCTTGCATGATAAACAACGGTTGCATGAAAACCTACACCTTTAGGACAGAAACCAAAGCTGAAACCCATAACTAAATTAAAAGACACTACAAGATAAAATTCACCGCCACAACATTCAAAATATAAAACAACTCAAAATTTAATCACAAACGGAACAACAAAACTGCAACTACAACTAAATTAAAACGTCTCATTGAATGATCGGGAATACCTCGGATGATGTAACCCACGTGTTGCTAACGGGATTTCCACGTGTCTAAATGAAAGTGCGGAACTCATTTAGTTGAGTTTATGCAAATTCATCCGGACTAAGTGAATTCGATGAAAATAACGGTGCGGGATGACGGAACCGTGGGATCTTAATCGGTTCGTTTAATCAACTTTAAGACCTGTTTTAATTAAAATATTAAAGACACATGGAAATGAAGACTTTCTCTAAAACCAAACACTTCTCTCATCTCCCGATTTATAACTTCTAAAACTAAACCTCTGCAACAACAAGGAGCTCGGAGCATGGTGGGCGGCACGGCCATCGTCGTCGGCAAAGCCGAAATCTACATCGGCAAAACTTTCCTTAGGACTAAACAACCAAGCCGTAGGACTTCGAGGTAGTTTGCACTAGTGCGACATAAATCCTCGACTCTTCGTTAGGCATTTGCATGATCATATCATGTAAATTAAGCCCTAACCGGTCTTAGGATTTACGAGGTAGTCGTCCGATACGATATAAACCCTCACATCTTCAAGGCTATTTGTATGATTTTATCATACGAATATAAGTCCTAACTAATTAAAATTGGCGAGGATCAAAATACTAAATAAACATTAGGACCTTCCTAAATTCGAAGCGAACAATAGGATAGTCGGGAAATTACCAAAGTTCGCTTTGGATCTGTGATTTCTCCTACCCTTCTTCCTTTGGACTCCTAAAATAAAATGTTCCAAATTTGATCCATTCCCTATTGAAATTCCAAAATTCAATCCCTTGAAAACTTAAACTTTGAAATTCTTGAGAGCTGAATTACTGATTATTATCGAGAGTTTTCTTAGGTGATTTCCGTCACTTAAGATGTAATTAACTATAGGGGCTTGCCCTTATAGGGAACTTTAAGAACCCGAGGTAATATAAACCCTGTTTAATGTTTTCATATTAAACGGGGGAACTTGTCGGCTTATAAAATTGGTTTGCAGACCAAACGGACGTCACAAATCTTCTAGTTTATTTAATCGAGCCCCATCATCAGGCAGTGTGTCTATTCTTCGGGATAGATACACGGTTTGTGATGCGATGCTCGTTTACATAAACTATTTGGGATGTGAGATCGGTTTGATTTCATATCTTAAAATTTTCAAATTTAAAATTATTTTCAAAATCAAATACTACTTTCTAAATTATATATATATTTAAATTAAATTTAAAATTCGCCGACAACTTCTGTAGGTGACCCCTTTTAAAAAATACAACACTCAACCTAAAAATAAGCCGCACATACATCTTTGAAATGTAGCAGGGGCGTTACATTGACCAAAAGGCATTATTCTAAAAGCAAAGGTACCATAAGGACTGATAAACATTATTTTCTCTTGATCCTTAAGAGTAATTTTTATTTGGTGATAACAAGTATATCCATCCAGAAAACAAAATTATTTATGCCCAACTATTTTATCTAACATTTGATCTAGAAAGGGTAATGGAAGATGAACTTTCTTGGTGGCAAGATTTAATTTTCTATAATCAATACATATTCGCCACCCTGTGACTTGTCTTGTTGGTAGAAACTCATTATGCTCATTAATAGTAATAGTAACTCCTCCATTCTTAAGAACACAGTGAATATGACTAACCTATGCACTATATGAAATAAGGTAGTGATACACCTAAAATATATAGTATTTTTATGCACATTTTTATACCTATTTTTTGATGATATTACACTTTAATGGAAGGTATTTTTGTATTTTTCTTACAGGTATGATTAAAATGACTGACTATGATGAATGGAGCAAAAAAAGGATTAAATTTGGAGCAAAAATATGAAGTGTGCAAAATTGGCCTCTGGCGGCTAAGCGCAGATGGCTAGCGCATAGCCACCACAGTTAAATAATATGAATAAATTAAATTTGGTGCCATTTTCAAGGGGTGTTTGAAGCAAATTTTAGCTTAAACTTCCTTAACTTTTTATGGGCGGCAAATTCGAATGAAGAGGTGAATCCATTGGTAGATACATTGAATCTAGACATAATTTGAAGAGATACCAAAGCACCTTTTAAAGAATTATTAAAATGAAGACTAAAGATCAGAAAAAGAGAAGAGTTTTGAAGAGAAGTATTGGCAGGAGAAGTTGGAGAAAAGCTTAAAGTGGTTGAAGGGAAAGAGGAAGAAAGAGAGTCTTCTTCTTGCCATACTTTCTTTACTTTTCCACTTTATTTTATCATAGTTTGTATTAGAATTTAAGAGAGTCAATCCTTAGAGTTGGGCGCCAACCTCTAAGGAGTTATCTTGTGGAAAGCAAAAGTTTTAGAGAAACTTCAAGAGTCTTGTGGAGAGGTGTTGACTTCATTTTTGGTGAGGTCTGATCTCTCTCTCCTTAGTGCTTAGGATCTAGCCATAGGTTTTCCCTTTGACTATCCTAGAGGACTAGAAATGGGACCCACCACTTAGAAATTCAAACACTTCTTGGCTCCCTTCAAACCCCACAATTTTGATTGTAAACCCCAGGCCACTTGGAGGGTTAAGATCAAATGTGGAGGTTTAAAGGATGAGTTCCTATAGGACTCTTTGGCCTTAGGATTACCCTGGGTGGTCTGGTCCTGGTGAGGGCAAGCTTGCACACACCACACTCTCACACACATTCTAAACCCTAAAACCACACTCTCACCCAAATCAACTCCCTGACTCATGTAGGTGATTCATATGAATGGACCTTAACCCCTAAGCCTCTGGCTAAGAAGGTTAGGAACAACATATTGAGTGCCTAAAATGAGTCCTCTCATGGCGCTTGTGAGCTTAATATGGCTTCATGGCTCAACCAAATGGTTTCATTTCACTCACACCTAATCAATCTTCATTTTTCCCAAATTTCAATTTTTTGACCCTCGAGACCCTAAACCCACCAAACCTACCCCAAATTGCCCAAATTGCCCCTACAACCCCAAAAATCTCCAAAATTTCCCAAAATTTACTCAAAATTCCAAAAAATCCTCAAAAATATTTTGAAACAATTCTCACCTCTTAAACCCACTAAAATACCCCAATACCCTCCAAATAACCTCCAAATACCCTAAATACCTCTTTTGGCCCAAAATTCCAAAAATTCCAAAACTTCCCAGAAAATTCCAAAAAATCCTAAATATTCCCAATTTCATTTTTTTCAACTACACCATAGGCCAATTTTGTCAATTTAGCCCACTTTTACCAAAACCCCCAATTGACCCTTTTTTAACTTAAGTGGACCCAATGTCCAACCAAATCACTCCAATTGACCTCAATTTTGATCCAATTCAATTCTAAACTTCAATTAAATATCCCCAATATCAATTTAAACCAAATCCAAATCCAATTTTATCAACATGTGGATCAAATTTCAATTTGAAGCTTAAAGCCCAATTTTGGCCCATGACCTAAACTTGCCCCAAACCAACCCAACTCAACTCCAATTAGCCCCAAATATTTTCTAAAACCTTCCTAACATCCCCAAAAACAAAACAATAACTTGATTTGCCCAAATTTTGAATCCAAACTTCACTTAAGCCTACCCAAACCAAAAATCTCCAATTTGGCCTAAACCAACCATGAACCCAAATAGGCCCAAATCTCAAAATTAAGACCCAACAAAAATTGAAAACTCTTTGTTACACCTCCATAAACATTTTAAAACATTAATTTTACATCAAAACCAACATTAGCCCAACCTTAGCCCAAGTTAGCCCAATTTGACCCACTTTGGTCCTATTACTAAAAGACCCAAATTAAACCCAATTTAACTCCAAATTACCCCAAACTTGTTCCAAATCATTCATAACACATTCCTAAACCAATTTCAACATTTATTTGCTATAATCTTTTACAAAATTTTCATCCAAAAGTTCATTTTTAAACCTAAAAATCCCACTTTCATAAGACATTTTAAAAGCCCCTTTTTTATTAAACATAAAAAACCCAAAATTGGGTCTAAAGCCCACATGACAATTTCTTCTCATCACCCCTTTAATTTATTTCATCCCTATGTTTTTAATTTATGATAAAATGATTCCAAATCAAGCTTCATGCCAAAATCATTCCTAAATGCCAAATGTTCTAAAAACTACTTCTATGAAACTAAGCCAAGCCATTCCTAAGCCATGAGCAAGCCTAAGCTGCTTGCCCTTGAAGCCATGCACAAGCCACATGAAAGCCATGAGAATCTTAGACTTGTCATCAAATCATTTATGGCAAGAGGAGGGAAGCCTTTAAGCACCCCTTAAAATTCATTAACCCTATCTATGTTTCACTTTAATCTAAAATTAACCCAAACAATTGTTTGATGGAGACTTCACCATCCTTCCCTTAGTTGACCCAACTGATTCCCCATCAGCCTAAGGCCACCTTGGAGGGTGAACCCAACACATTTCGATGGTTTGGCCAAATCAAGCCCAAAATGAGCCCTTACCCTATGTCATTTAAATCTACCCCTTTACACATGTCAAGCCTCAATTGAACTCACCAACCTCAAGCCCTGACCACACTGAGTCAGATGGTGACTTGACTCTGGCCGGCCAGCCACCACAGCTGCCGGAAACCACCAGGCCGAGAGCCTTATTTGGATTCAAAAAATTCAAACTTGCTTGCTGAGCTATCCCAAACCTAATGGCCATCATGGCTGTTCTTCTTCTCCCCTAGGCAGCAGATCCCAGCCTCCAAACCTCCCTGGGAAGCCCTCTAGCCATGCCTATTTAAACACCATCACCTCACGGCCAAAAGAGGTGCTGAAATAAACCTTACCAAAACTCTGCCAAAATCACTCCACACCCTTCTCCTAACATAGAGCACTTGATCCCAACTGAAATCCAGCCCTAAAACCCCCTCTGTGAGCTCAATTTCTAAGTTCAATTTTGAGCCCAAAAACGGGACACTTCACCACAGTGAGCCAATCCTCAAATTGATTGACTCTACACCTTTACCAGACCAAGAGAAGAAGTTCCCCCAGCAAAAGCCCCCTCACCAGGCCGGCCATTCCTTCTATTGGCCAAGCTTTGAAATCGGGCTTGGTGGAAATCAGGTCTAGACATTTCACCAAGTTCAGAGGCTTCATCCCTAGGCTCCCCCAGCTCCAACGAATGTGCCAAGCCCCTCTGATTGAAGCTACACTTCTCAGAGCCAAGGTATGGAACTCCTCCTTCCCGAGAGCTTCTTTCGATTCTCCATTTTGTTTAAGTCGATTTCAATGCATGTTAGCTATATGGATTTGTAGCTCTCGTTTAGACGAACACGTAGATACAAATTTCATGTAAATTGGTTAAGAAATGAGGGAGATCTTAGGGTTTTAGTGTGGACGGCTTTCGGGACACACCAGTCGTAGACGATGACCAGGAACCGTCGGATCGCGTGTGTATCGAATGGACAATCCAAATTATATCGGATGGAGGCATGGAGTGGAACCGTGGGGCCGCGTGGCACTGAGGTGGAAGGCGGCGTCGAATGGAGGCGCGCCGCGTGGAAAGTTTGGAGCTGCTGAGGTTGACGCGGCGCCACGTGGATAAGTAGAAAAATAGGGTATTTTTTATTTATTTAAATGCCCTGAACTTCAAAAAATCATAACTTTTCATAGAAAAATCACAAAAATAAAAGAAAAATACCCTCTTGCTCAGTGAACAGAGGAGAATAATGTGGAAAAAGAATTAAGTTAATTTGTTGAGTCTATGATTTTTAATGATTTAAATGCTCTCTGTGATGTTTTAATCTCCATTTGCATACACAATTCACCATAGCATGAGACCAGAGGGCTTTTGTAGCCTCTATTCTTTGGAACATTCCCTGAATTGTTCAAGACCAAAGGCCATCTCTATGACAAATTATTGATTTTCCAAATTTATGTGTCTGTTTTGGCATTTTAATTCCAATAATTAACATATTGCTTAGAAAATTCTAAGAAAATTAGGGGAAGTATCTTAGGACCAGAGTACCCTAGGAAAATTATGGTTTGATTTAATTCCTTAAAAATAACCCTAATTAGCCTAAACACTCAAAATTGAACTTTAACTAAGTAGGAGTAACCACACATCAAAATCACTTAAAAATAATTCTCCACTGTCACCTAGGTTGTAGAGAACCTCACAAAAAAATTTCAAGTCAATTGAAAATGATTTAGGCCATTAAATGAATTAATTAAGTTACATAGCCATTTTAAAATTAAAAAAATTCATAAAACCCAAAATACACTTTAAAAATTCACCAAATTAGTTTTTGGGCTTCTCTGATATCAAAAGAGTCTAATAAAATTAAAATTGTAATTTTCTAAAAATTTTCATTTTTAACCCTATTTATAATATTTTAATAATTAAAAAATTAAAAAAATCACAAAAATATTAAAATTCATAAAAATGTCATATTTAGTCCCCTAATCACTTAGGAACCAACTAAATATTTTTCCTAAGTCCCTAGGTTAAGATATTGAATTTTAAGTGCTTAAGACATTTTTTAATATTAAAAAAATGGATTTTCCAACTCTTGCACCAAATTAATTCTAATAAATCAAAGAAAAATAAGAAAAATATAAAATTTGTTTCTCTGAGTTCTTTGGGGTCAGAGAGATTTAAGAAAAATATAAAACTTAATTTTCAACTTCAATTTTATTTAATAATTAATTAATACTCCAAAACTCAAAATAAGTATAATAAATAAAATATAATTAAAAAAATCACTAAAATTGGTCCAAATGGTTCTCTGGTCAGTAGGGATGTCCCATAATTTTCTTAAGGATAGAAACCTTACCTTGGTTTTGTTATTGAATTTTCATTGAAAACCCTTATTTTCCACAAAAAATAATTATTAAAATTAAATTAAAAATAAAAAAATCACATTTTCTCCTCTGATATTTTAATTGACCCATGAGTATGGTGACATAAAAATTCCAAAGTCATTTGAGCTATATTTAATGAATTATGAAGTGAACAAGTCTAAGGGGCAAAATGGTAATTATTGAAATTTAGCCTTAATCAATATTTAGGCTTAATTATGGGTAATGGGTAATGAATGATCCTAATTAATCTCCTTAGATTATTGAAACATGAGGAATTAAAGGGTAGGAACCCATTTTATCACTTTTCCAACATAAACAAAGTGATTATAATTTCTTAAATCATTGAAAATTTGAAGTTAATTAAAAGAGAATGTATTAAGTGAAGGGGTTTAATCTTGGAAGATATTAATTTATTAATCTTAACCCCTAATTAATGATGGAAATCAAATACCACTTAATATTAATTTAATAACTCATTAATGAAAACTAAGATAAATTAAATAATCAAAGTAAAATAATTTCTAAGATAAATTAAATAACCAAATTAAAACAATTTCCAAGATAATTTAATAAAATAAATAAAAAATAAAATAATTGTAAAATAATATAATTAATTAAATTAAAAATAATTTTAAAATGAGATGATTAATTTAAAATAATTCAAATTAAATATAATTAAATTAAAACAATTTTAAAATAAATTAATCATCTTTAAATCACAATTAAATTAATACAACTAAATTAAAATCAACTTCAAAATCAACACAATTAAATTAAATGTAACTAAAATTAAAGTTAAGACAATTTTAAAATAGCCAAGTCAACTTTTGGAATTACACAATCAAATTGAAATAACATAAGACAATCATAATTAAACTAAAATATTATAATTAATCTTAAAGAAAACCAACTTAAATCTAAATAAGATAGTTATGTTTTCTAATAACCTAACCTGCCCTAAAGGCTTCCACCCACATAATTCTTAAATGGAGTATCAAGTGAGATGTCACCTCACTCATCGGATAATCAAACATCCAAACTCACTGAGCAAGAGTCAAATAAGATCAGAACAATAAAGTAATCTGAGTGATTGATTCACCACCACAATGAAATTAACTGAACTTAAAATAATCTCTACAATGTTTAAGAAGATGTTCAGAATTCCGTTCTGAGCACTTCTCTAACTTGATGGCATGTTTTAAAAGAACAGTGAGACTTCATTGTTCTTTGGTGAAGAAAATCATCCTTACACAGAAGAACCTAGACGTCATAGGAAGTGACTAGCAATAGGATTAGGATCTTGTTAGACAACTATAACATTACCTTAGCTTTTCTTAGGCGCTTTCCTTGAAATATATAAATGCTCTGACATGTGTTTTAAGTACAGTCGGGAATGACGAGAAGACTCTCCAGGTACGCTTTTATTTTATTGCGATTTATTTACCTGCATTGCACTTTACTTCTCTTGCATGATTAAACAAGAATGTCACCCTGCATGAAAACTGAAACTTTTAGGATAGCCACAAAATTGAAATCCAAAACTAAATTAAAATCAAAACAAGATAAAATTCACCGCCACAACATTTAAAATATAAAACAACTCAAAATTTAATCACAAACAGAACAACAAAACTACAACCACAACTAAATTAAAACGTCTTGTTGGATGATCGGGAATACCTCGAATGATGTAACCTACGTGTTGCTAACGGGATTTCCCACGGTTTAAATGAAAGTGTGGAACTCATTTAGTTGAGTTTAGCAAATTCATTTGGACTAAGTGAATACGATAAAAATAACGGTGCCAGAATGATGGAACCATGGGGTCTTGACCAGTGTTGTTATAACCAACTTTAAGATTCCCCTAATAAAATGTTAAAAAAAAAACTCCTGAACCTTAAGACTTTTCTAAATCAAAATACTTCTCTCATCTTCTGATTGCCACTTTCTAAAACTAAACCTCTGCAACAACAAGGAGCTTGGAGCACAGTGGGCAGCCCGGCCATCGTCATCAGCAAAACTTGTGTCTACTTCAGCAAGACCTTTCTTAGAAATAAATAACGAAGCCATAGGATTTCGAGATAGTTTGCCTAGTGCAACTCAAATCCTCAACTTCTCTTTAGGCATTTGCATAATCATATTATGCAAATTAAGTCCTAACTGGTCTTAGGACTCCGAGGTAGTTGTTTGGTATGACATAAACCCTCACATCTTCGAGGCTATTTGTGTGATTATATCATACAAGTATAAGTCCTAATTAACTAAAATTGGCAGGATTACAGCATTAAATAATACTCTTAAATTGAAGCCAAACAATAGGATAGTTTGGGAAGTTTCCAAGATTTTTCTTGGATCCTCAGCTTCTCCTACTTCTCTTCCTTTGGATTCTTAAAATAAACTGTTCCAAATTTGAGCTATTCCCTATTGAAATTTCCAAAGTCCAATTGTTTGAAAAACTTAAACTTTGAAATTCTTGAGAGCAAAACCACTGATCATTATCGAGAGATTTCTTAAGTGACTTCGGACATTTAAGATGAAATTAACTATAGGGGCTTGCCCTTATAGGGAACTTTAAGATCCCAGGTAATATAAACCTTGCTTAATTCTTTATATTAAGCAGGGGAACTTTTCGACTTATAAAATTGGTTCGTAGAGAAAACGGATGTCAAAAAATCTTTTAGTTTATTTAATCGAGCCCCATCATCAAGCAGTGTGCATATTCTTTGGGATAGATACACGGTTTGTGGTGCGGTGCTCATTTATATAAACTATTCGGGATGTGAGATCGGTTTGATTTCATATCTTAAAATTTTTGAACTTAAAACTATTTTCAAAATTAAATGCTATTTTCCAAATTATATATATATATAAATTAAACTTAAAATCTTAAAATTTGCCGACAATTTTTGTAGGCGTAAAAATATGCCGACAAGAGGATTTTCAGATAAGTCTTTATCTGTATTTTTACATTTGGTTTTTAAGTAAAACTTAATGTGTTTTCACTATGATTTCTACTTTCAAATCAAATTGTTCTTGTGTTTTCTCCATGAGTTCTGAGTAGTTTTCTTTATCTTTTTCTTTTTAAATGAAGAAGTAATTAAATTATGGAAGGAAGTTGTGTGAAGTATAGGTGTTTAATGTTGGAAGAAGTTGTGATGATTCACTACCTTGCACTTCATTTACTTCTTGATTTGGCCAATTGAGATGTTAAAATTTGTTTTGAGAACATGTAAGAAGAAATGCAGTATTGTCTCAATCAATAATTGGAGAGAATCACATAAAATTGTATGAGTGAGAATTGTAGTCCATATGTTGAGTGCAAATATATAAGGAGATATGATTTTTAATGGGGAGTAAAATTAGAGGACTTTAGAGTGACAGGCTAAAGCCCCCAATTTGGTTTGATGTTTTAAATTTTTTTGTGAGATGTTAGCCCCCAGGTGGAGCGAGAGGAGGGAACTTTAGAGTGAGAGCTAGTATCTTTCTTGCCTAACCCATCTATAAAATTTCAAAACTTCAAATTAACCAATGTACTTTATAGAACTAAGTAAGGGTAAAGAATATATTTACTCCTATTTGGCACAACACATTTAGATACATCCATAACAAAATTTCATATATATTATTGGTTCATTAAAAGAGGAAAAAGATATTTCATTCTCATTTACTTTCATATATTATTTTATAGTCTTGTTAATTTTAGTTGCTTACATTACATTTTATTAAAATAAAATATCAAAAACAAATTTAAAAATTTCTATCTTAAAACATTCTTTATAAAATCATTTTAAAAGTCAAAAGTTGTTTTTCTGCTTTCTTTAAAATTCTAGACATTTCCCCGTGGGTTCGATGTCTCGGGGCTTAATAAAAAAGATTTACATTACTGATAAATGATATGTATACTTGAGTAGAATCCTATATTATAAAATAATTAAATTTGATTTCTTATTTGCTTTCTAACCAAGTTTTCAGCATCCATTGCAAAGAAAGAGATATTATCATTGAGAAGAAATATAAAGTTTAAAACATAAGCATAAATATTTGCGGATCAAGTTTTTAGTGCCGTTGCAGGGAAAATTAATTAAAATATTATTTATAAAAATTTAAGAAAAATCAAATTTTTTTACTTTTCCTTATTTTTGTTAGTGTGTTTTATTTTATTTTATTTTTGTGTATGCATAGTTCAGGTTCTGAACGACTTGTGCCTTACGATTCTGTATTAGAGAGAACTATCAGAAAAATTTTAAAAATGTAAAAAATACAGAATAAGATAAAAATATTCAAGAAATGGCGAATCAAGAAAATCAGAGTGTTGAAATCCATCAAGAATTTAGACCTTTAAGAGATTATGCTAACCCTACAGTGGATGAACTTCATGGTACTATTTAACACCCTGCTGTAGTTGTTAATTCATTTAAACTTAAACCGGCTATTATCCAAATGTTATCTAATAATCAGTTTGGGGGAGCACCAACTGAAAATCCTAATTTACATCTTGCCAATTTTCTAGAGTTGTGTGCTACTTTTGAATGTGATGGTGTTTCAGACGATGCTATCAGACTTAGACTTTTTTCCTTTCTTACTAAGGGATAAGGCTAAGATATGGTTAAATTCGTTAACACTTGGATCTATCAGAACTAGGGGTGATTTAGGGCAAAAATTTATTGCTAAATATTTTCCACCATAAAAAACTGCAAAGCTTAGAAATGATATTACATCTTTTTGTCAGTTTAAAGGTGAACCTATATATAAAGCATGAGAACGATTTAAAGATTTCCTGAGAAAGTGTCAACATCATTCGATACCAGATTGGTTAATAATTCAGACTTCTTATAATGGATTAGTTGGATCTCTTAGATCAATTATCGATGCCACTGCTGGTGGTTCATTGATGTCTAAACAGTTTGCTAATGCTTATGCTTTAATTAAAGAAATGCCTACCAATAATTTTCAATGGCCTTCAAAAAAGTTAAATCCTAAAAAGGTAGCCAACATTCATGAAAATGATGCTTTTGCGATGCTAGCAAGTCAAGTTGCTACAATTTCAAGGAAGATAGACCAGTTTGGAATGATTTTTTCACAACCAATTTCCATGATTGAAGAAAATTTGTTAGGCCAAATGGTTGATTCTCAAACTTCATCAGAAACATTGAATGTCATAAGTAAACCTAATAACCCATATTCCAATTATTATAACCCAGGTTGGAAGAACCATCCAAACTTTAACTGGAATACTAATTATCGGGGTGGTAACAATGGGGGAACAACCAATTAAACCCATTGAAGAACTGGAACAACCAAGGGAAAAATAATTATAGACCAACCTATCATCCAGGTTTTGACAATACTTCACAATTTATGGAGAAGAAGTTGTCTATTGAAGAAGTGGTGTTACAAATGGGAAATCAATTGGAAAGTCAAGGAGCTACAATCATAAATATTAAGAATCAACTGAGACAAATTGCCAATTAATTAAGTAATAGATCCCAAGGAACACTTCCTAGTAATACAAAAGTAAATCCAAGAGACAAGAATAAAGAGCTTGAAGATAATGAAACTGTTGCACTTAGTAAGGAGTGCAATGCAATAATTCAGAAAAAGCTTCCTGAAAATCTTAAAGATCCTGGTAGTTTCACAATTCCATGTGCAATCAGCGACAGATTTTACGGAAAAGCTTTATGTGATTTGGGTGCAAGCATTAACCTTATGCCATTATCTATATTCAAAAGACTGGGATTAGGAGAAATAACTCCAACGACTGTAACTCTGCAATTAGCGGATCGTTCGATCACATATCCTAAAGGAGTTATAGAAGATGTTTTGGTGAAAGTGGATCAAATTATCTTTCCTATTGATTTCATTATGTTGGATATGGAGGAAGATAAAGAGATACCCATAATTTTAAGGAGACCTTTCCTAACCACAGGCAGCAATGATAAATGCGCAAAGAGGGGAATTAAAGATGAGAGTGAATGATCAAACGATTACATTCAATATTTCTAAATTAATGAAATATCCTACAAGTGGTAAAGATGATGAATGTTATAGGATGAATGTTATCAGATATTTGAGTGAATGCCATTTCAAGCCAAATTATGAAGAGAAACCTGAAAATGAAGAATTGGAACACAAGCAAGAAGATGAATTAAAATATTCTGAAGATTTTCACGAGGAAGATTAAATTATGTTCATGAAAATTTTGATTTGTTGGACAGTACCAAAAAAAGATGAATCTTTTATTCCATCAATTGAAAAACCTCCTGAACTTGATTTAAAATTACTTCCCACCCATTTAAAGTATGCCTTTATAGGAGATTCATCAACTTTATCAGTTATAATCCCTTTCAATTGACTGAAAAAGAAGAAGAGAGTTTTCATGAAAATTTAAAGAAATATAAGAAAGCCTTTGGGTGGACAATAGCTGATATTAAAGGAATCAGTCCTTCAATTTGTATGCATAGAATCCTTACGGAAGATAACTGCAAACTGCGGGCTGATCCTCAAATTAGATTTAATCCTATCATAAAAGAAGTTGTTAAGAAAGAAATTTTAAAGTGGTTGGATGATGGAATTATCTACCCTATTTCAGATAATGCATGGGTTAGTCATATTCACAGTGTGCCTAAGAAAGGTGGAGTTACTGTGACTGTTAATGAAAAGAATGAAATTATATAAGCAAGACAAGTTACAGGGTTGTGAATATGCATTGATTATAGAAAATTAAACCTTGCCACAAGGAAAGATCATTTTCCACTACCCTTTCTAGATCAGATGTTGGATAGACTGGCTGGGCATAAATACTTTCATTTTCTGGATGGATATACTGGTTACCACCAAATACAAATTGCTCCTAAAGATCAAGAGAAAATAAAATTTACCAGTCCTTATGGTACATTTGCTTTTAGAAGAATGCCCTTTGATTTATGTAATGCCCCTTCTACATTTCAGAGATGTATGATGGCAATTTTTTGTGATTTAATTGAAAAAGGGATTGATGTTTTTAGGGATAACTTTTCAGTGTTCGGAATTTCATTTGAATCATGTTTAGAACATTTTTCAAGAGTTCTGAAATAATGTGAAGAAACTAATTTGGTCCTTAACTGGAAAAAATGCCAATTTATGGTAGCAGAAGGAATTGTTTTAGGACATCGTATATCAGAAAATGGTATGGAGGTAGATCCTGCAAAAATTTAAGTTATCTCTAATTTACCTTGCCCAACAAATGTAAGGGAATTAGAAGTTTTCTGAGACATGCTGGATTCTACAGGCGTTATATTAAAGACTTTTCAAAAATTTCAAAGCCTTTATTCGGTTTACTAGAAAAATATGTGATTTTGATTTTGATGATGAATGCCTAAAAGATTTTAAGACATTAAAAGAAAAATTAATCACTGCACCTCTTATAATTTCACCAAACTAGGAAAAACCTTTTGAATTAATGTGTGATGCAAGTGATTATGCTATTGGAGTTGTTTTAGGTCAGAGATATGATAAAATTTTTGAAGTGATTTACTATGCTAGTAAAACTCTTAATGAAGCTCAAATTAGTTATACCAGAACTGAGGAAGAGTTATTAGCTATAGCATTGACCTTTGCTATATTAAGATCATATTTAATCGGAACAAAATGTGTGGTGCATACTGATATTTCTGCTATTAAATATTTAATGAAGAAGAAGGATGTAAAATCAAGACTTATAAGATGGATTTATCTTTTACAAGAAATTGGATTTTGAAATAGTAGATAGGATGGGCGCTGATAACCAAATTGCTGATCATCTATCCAAACTTGAAACAGAAAAATCTCTATGCGATGTTGAAGAAATCAATGAACATTTCTCGAGGAAGAATTGTTCATTATTAATGAGTGGCGTGTTCTGTGGTATGACGACATTGTAAACTTTATTGTCAGTGATATTATATCCTATGGTATTACATACCAAGAGAGGAAGATATTTTTATCTGAATCCAGAACTTATTTTTGGGATGACCCATTTTTATATAAACAAGGAAAGGATATGATCATTCGAAGATGTGTGCCTTTAGAATAAACTTATGAAATTATTCAAAAATGTCATAATTTTGATTCTGGGGGATATTTTGGTGCTGATAAAACTACATATAAAATCTTACAATTTAGATTTTATTGGCCTACAATTTTTAAGGATGTTCATGGTTATATTAAAAATTGTGATCGATGTCAATGTGTAGGCAATATTTCTAGAAGAAATGAGACGCCCCTTAATTATATGTTGGAAGTTTACATATTTGACGTTTGGGGATTGATTTCATGGGACAGTTTATACCATCTTTCAGAAATACATACATTTTAATAGCAGTAGACTATGTATCTAAATGGATAGAAGCTGTTGATTTACCTCGATGTGATGCTCAAAGTGTTGCAAAATTTGTAAGAAAGAATATATTTTTCAGATTTGGAATACCAAGAGTGATCATAACTGATGGGGGAAGTCATTTAAAAATGTGATTATGGAAAAGCTAGAAAAGAAGTATCATATTAACCATCACATTGCTACTGCTTATCAGCTGCAGACAAGTGGTTTAGTTGAATTATTCAATCATGAAATTAAAAGAATTTTGAAAAAGACTATTAATCCAAATAAAAGGGATTAGTCAATCAAACTGGATTATGCTTTGTGGGCCTATAGGTCTGCCTATAGAACTCTTATAGGAATGTCCCCATATAAAGCAATTTTGG